>CAMZMU010000071.1:7115063-7749798 GCA_947311845.1 Poa pratensis
TTCAGAAATCATCAGGGTAGATATTCAACTCTTGACCGAGCTAGTAAGTTTTGCCATCTTCTAAGTCCATGTGGTCATTAGTTTTCAGATGTCGTTCGACGTTTGGTGCCTTTTGCCTTTCTTGCTTAACAAAAATATGCATCACTTCATTAAATCAAATTCAATGAAAGAAACATACTTTGATTAGTTCTCGGTGGCCAAAATATACAGACCTCGATTTCCCTTTTTGTGCTAAGGCCATACCAATCCGATCGGCTGATCTAAACCTCATCAGAGAAATATTCAGTTCAGGAGTTGTTTGACTGCCTTCGGTTTCAGAAGGTGCATGATTTGCGTTATTGCAGTTTCTTCATCACCATCAGAAGCTTGCATCTCTGCAGTTCCTTCATCGCCATCAGAAGCTTGCCATCTCTTCAGTTCTTTCATCAATTTCGCATCTTACTGCAGTTAAATAGCTCTTCAGTTCTTTATCACCATCAGAAGCTTCTCTGCCTTCTCTTCCTGTCGACACTTCTCAGTTTCAGAAGGCCCCATGATTTGCATCGCTGTAGCAGCTTCGTCTTCATCAGACGCTCCTCCAGACTTTTTTTCTTGCAAGCAGACTGTCCTGATCCCTTTCTTCGTCGGTGGGACTCATTGATGCCATCCGAGGCAGCAGAGATCGACTTGCACAAGTACCATTTTCAATCCTGGCTGCTTGAGTATTGGATTCTCTGGGCTCACTGGTTGGCTGGGGATCCTTGAAAACCAATGTATTTGGAGAACCACCATTGGTAGCGCTAGTAGCATCTCTAACTGTGTTCTAACAGAAACAGCACAGCGACTGCATGGTCACAAACACAGAGTCACTGGTGGACAATGAACACATTTGCCAGTGCCTGGTAATAGCGAAGTAGAGCCAAGGATGGTGGAGCCAATCCCCTGTCACGGCAAACCTTAGTCGACTTCATGTTTGCAAAGGTTTCCCTTCATTGACCAGCTACAATCACACAATGCAAGCTCAGAGCCTGGGTTCACTATGGTATGGGACCTCTCCTTATCTTTCTGGCAGACCACTCTAGCACAATTATCTTCTATGACAACATCAGAATCTGGAATCTGCAATCCCTGTTGCCATTGATTTGGGCCATTTTTCCACTCACTCTCCGTAACGAGAAAAACTGTCCTCGAAAATTCATCCAACCAGTAATAGAAATGAACCTTTGTACCCAACTTATGAACCAACCAATCTGCACGCTGGTACATATTTCATCTGCCTCGTTTAACAGGCGGAGTTAGTTTTAGCAGGTGATGGTAACTCGATGGCTGTAGCTACCTCAGCCGTAGCCAACGGGGTGGCCTTCAGGCAGTTGTCCATGCCCCTGGCAGACATTGAGCAGTAGCAGACAGATTAAATAGTTGAATTAGAAATGTAAAAATAAAGAAATGGCAATAAACAAGGTAAAGCAAAGGCACATGACCAACCAAGTCTTGGAAACCATAGAGCTTTGAAGTAGTCAAGAAAACCAAAGCAATCAGCAAAAATCTTCCAGGAAGGCTCAATAATTCCATACACCATTTCCTCGCAGATACTGGATATTACATTTCCAAGTCGTTTAGCCATCACTGAACGCTTCTCAAAATCAGAACACTTGTTCATCAAATTTTTATGCCAAGCATGCGGATAGCATATGGTTAATCAAAACGGGGCAATGGAACACCTCCCAGTTCAGCAGAATACATACTCAAGAACCCAACCCCCAGGAAAGAGTACACCAGTAGAGAAGCATCAGTTTACCTTATAGTGCGCACATCCGTCAAAGGATCATCAATAATGAAGCCACCCAACTGCCATGTCGGATCTTTTGTACGAACTCGGTCATAAAGAGCACCCATCCATCTATATATTTCACAATGTGTAAAAATGGGAGTTATGATCCAAGCAAACAGGAATCGCATTTTTCTTCTGGTCGAAAACAAGTATTACTATGTACAGGATACTGCAAAACAACGAACAGCAACACTATGGTGAAATCAAAGCAAATTTCAAACTACTATAAAAGATAAAAATGACATTGACAAACCTTTAACTTGTTTGTTCCAAACTTTGAATCAGAAACAAGTAAACTGCGGTTGCCATACTGAATCATCTGCTGTAGCTGCCAATCCGTCTGAATGCCCAGACAAAGCTATCCTTATCGGTAAATCTTCAAAGAAAAATATGTAGTCTGGTGATTCTCGTCCAATATGTTGATACTAACGCGTCATCGTCATCAAGTTCATAAACAGAACGCCGCATTTTCCTTTCTAACCTCCTAACATATCTGTGAGTAAGAAGATCATCACGGTTGATGGTCCCCTTGCTTTTCGACCATTTCAGTATGTCTCTGCATTATGGTCTCGACAGGAACACCGACATAGAGCAAAGATATAACTTCAAGACGCAGTTCATCAGATATGTAAGGTGCAAACATTGCTTTCGTCCTATAGCCTTCTTGTCCATGGGACCATGGCAGGGTGAGCCTTTTTTATCTACATGCTTATTGGGTTATAAATCCAAGAGCCAGTGATGGTTCAGCAATCAAACGCTTCACAATAAAATGGCAAACACATCCCCTCTTTGTATTAGGACGACCAGCAGGTGTCTTCCTCTTTCCATAAGAGGACCTGCTAGACGGACAGCACACCTTTCTATAATCATCTGGACCAAAAGAGCACCAATACCTGCATGCAATGGTGTCATCATGTTCACATGTTCTGTTTGAATTATAGCATCTCAAACAGGAAATAGCTAAGGTAAAAGAGCTAAAGGCACTGTAGTAAATATCGACAGCTGATTATCTTTAGTGTGGAGATGGTAAGAAAAAGTTGACAAGATGAATGAACAACTTCATGTTCGAGCATAAACATTAGTCAAGGTTTCATTTACTTACAGAATATACTAAGTATCCCATCAACTTTTGGTTTGCAGTTCATGGTTGGAGAACGCCTTCTGCGTGCTTCAACGTGAAATCGGTTGGACATTCTTTGTTGTTTGACTCTCTCTGACAAAGTCATTCACCCTGGAAAACGGAATGAGCGCAAGCCTGTCATCGCGTCCTTCCAGCCCACGACCCTGGACCATGTGATATCTGCTGCTGAAACTCTAATGTGGTTGGGTTTTGAAACAGGAAGAGTCAAAATTTCATCCCACCTAGCCATCTGCAACAACAGGAATCGCCACAAATAAGGAACGGAAACTAAGGCAAATAGCCAATATAGTACAATGTCAGGTCCATCACTTATTATTGACAAATAGAGAGGTTCTGGTCCACTCAAAGAGGACAGCATACACTTGTTGGAGTATAATGCCTCAAAATACTAAAGAGCCATGTGTTACAGCTAGCTGTATCTTGTTAGTCATGATACCAAAATTATATGCTCTAAGCATCATTTAGAACACCAAAATTCCACTGTCTAACATACTCACGGTGGCATACTAAAAAAAATGTTTTTAGAGTACAAATAACTTTCTCACTTGTATGCATTCAATTTATATGCTATGGAGTATAAGCCATCATTTTCTGTCCAACATCAACAAGATGCAAATTTTAGGACACTGGAAACATGCTCACTGTACATACTACAAAAAATGCATCAATTCTACACACTCACGTCTGAGATCAAAAGTACATCAAGCCTACAAGAATTCACACCTGACATATGCATCCATTCATACAAGCATTTACATCTGACAAAAAAATTAAGCTCAAACCTTGAGCTTGAGAGGCTGAACGAGCAGCGGGCCGTTGGAGGTGGGGCAAGCCGAGCTGACGGCTGGTAGAGGTACGTCGGAAGGGAAGGACTAGGCGGAGGAGATGACCCGATCTGCTTCGGCGGCGGAGCTCGGCGTCCGAGGTCGTCGGGGGGGGGGGGGGAGCCTACCCGGGAGCTGGGACGAGCCACGCCTGCGAATCCATGAGAATGGAGGCGGGTTCGGCGGGCAGGCGGGGGCGCGGCGGCGGCGGCGGCGGTAAACCCTAGAGCGAGAGAGGAGTCGTCTCGGGAGCGCGCCAACTGTTTTGCTTCGGCGTGTGAATCGTTTTGGGACGGCAATTCGAGTGTAATTTTGGTTTGCTCGTGCTCGTCGTGTGCCTTTATTCGGCACATTCGAGCGTAATTAGTACAGAAAATTGAAAAACCCGTAAAATAACACACTTTTTTTTGAATTTTTCCACGTATATTAAACTAGCAAAGAGTACACGATTACATCGATTACAAAAACAAAACTAAAAGAGACTAGCAAATCTATGAGATCTTCAACCTTTCTTCATCCATGACACAATCTTGTACTTTTGTGAAGGCAGCCGTAGAACAACGCCAACACCACCAAACCACAGACCTGTGAATACCACCGATGGTTCTCCCTTTTTAATTTTGAGCCGCAATGCCAAGGCTTTGTGCACACACGCAGCCATTAAATTAATCAAGCAACATCGGAAGACACCACCACTGATATTCCAGGGACAAATAACCGAACCACTTTGTCGACGTCGTTGGGAGCCGAGAGAACGAATCACCATTGCCGAAGACATAGTAGCCGGGATAGATATTGCGAGGACAAACTCCTCGCGGCAACCATGAGAAACAATCCAAGATTGATCTGGCGAATCAAGATCTGAAGAACCATACCTAGACAGACTTAATCTTCCAAAGCCACCATTGACGTCGGGAAGGATATCTCGCCGTTGAACGAAGCGTGGAAGATCACTTATTGCAGACGATACCATATCCATTAACGAAGAATGATGACCAAAACCAGACTCTACCATTAAGGACCTTCGAAAAGCGCCGTGCGCAGATCCGAGATCCCCACCCCTTCTAGTGCCAGAACGGCACCTAGAGAAGGCGAGGACCCGTCGAATCTTTGCCGGCGGTGACGATGAAGCTGCAGATATCACCGGCGGCGGCTAGGGTTGAAAGCCTAGGCCGCCGCCACGATCGCCTCCTCTCCTGTCTTTTCTCGTACGTCTCCTCTCCTGTCTTTTCTCGTACGTAACCCCCGGGTACCGGCCGGTGATCTTAAAAAATAACACACTTTTGATTGCGGGTTGACACAACAGGGCATTATTTTCGTCAAAACCAAACAAAGGTGTGTCGACCGTCAGCACAGACCCACGGCCGCAGACGTCCTCCTGCGAGGAAGAAGGGAGGGAGAGGCGGCGACTGCTAGTCCAAAAAAAAAAAAAGGCGGCGACTGCTAGGGTTAGGGACACCCGCCTGAGTCGCCCTCGAGAGAGCGACGCAAGGGCCGAACCATTCTCGCCTGGCAATATAGTTATACAAGGTCTTGAATATGAGATGTCCCTGATCAGGTAATTTCCCCCAGCAAACTCAGGTTGCTCTCAATTCTCATGCATGAAAATTACTCAGCCATGTTGCTCACGGCGGCAACAAAACAGCCCCTTGATATTCTAATGTGTTCATCTAATACGAACATTTCAGCCTTAGAACTTCAGGTTCATGTATTTATAAGTACTATTCAACTTAGTCGGTTTCCAATTCCCATGGTGAGTCCACAGCCAAAACAAAGTGGCATCATTCCACCTCCAACCTTTCATACTCATGTACCAAGTCCTCAGATTCCATTACAAACGCTACCAACAGCATCATAGATTTGCTTGGTTGTATTTTCATCGTCGCAGTAAATCACAGTTTTTTCAGAAGTTATCTTCACCAGAGCCTCACCCGGACTAGTAACTAAAATCGAGTGCTCACAACCCACCGACCCATCATCATCTGCAGGAAAAGCACATGCGATCCCCTTCTCTCGCAACGCGGACAACACACGGCCTGCGTCGACAGCTCCCCAGTGTAGCAGCAACTGCCGCTTGGACCGATCATCAGACTGAGCCTTCGGAGCAACCAGCATATACTGTCCGTTGCTGAGGTGGAGCTTCGCCCTCACCCTCGCGACGGCCATGGTCCCGTCCAGCTGCCTAGGCTGCAACCCAAGGGCGACATTGGCTGCGAGTCGCACCTCGAATTCCTCTCGTGTGTTTGGGACCTCGATGGTCATGCCCTTGGAATAATACAGGACAGACCATGGAGCGTCCTCCTTAGGTGGACACCGTGACTTCATTTCTTCAGGAAACTGCACGGTGAAGTAGAGCATAAGTAAATAATCACTGTCTTTGGAGAAAAGTACATACACCATTACACCTGATGGATGCGAGAAAATAAGAAATAGCATACCAGAACGAGCTTTGGTTTGAGAACTGCAAGTAATGGATTAATTTTCCCCGGCCTGTCAGACAAGAAAGTCGAGTTCTTAGTCTACATATTCTGCTTTGGTAGTATGAAGTAGTAAACCACAAGGTTCGGCATTTAAACATACTTTATTCCAGAAAGGAAAGAACACTCGAGAACCTGCATTGACACAGGCATGAAAGGCTTAAGAGCCAACTCAGCATCAACTCCTTGCTGTAGATAAGATCATTATGTAATTAGCATTACAATAGCAGTCAAAGATTATGCTAGGTTCAGTACAAAGATTAGACACTTGTGTTTACCTCCAAAACAAGAAGATTTCGTTTATCTGCATGCCACCGACGAAGCAAATGAACAACTGTGCCGTGCCTAAGGCCCCAGTCTGGACAAAATACAACGCACGGTTCTTTCCATGCTGCCCTGACAGGATTCGAGTGTTGTTACACAGCAGAAAATAAAGGAACACCAGATCTAAAAAGTACTGAAGTCCAACTGTTCAAGTGATCCCATATGAATACAAAACAGGAAAATTCTATAAATCATGCTAAACATAGCAACCAAATATTGATGGGCCTGTGTAAATTAACGTACAACAAAAGTAAGAAACAGACAGTACCTAGCTTCTATAAGGAGAGTAGAAAAGAAAAACAAGTCACAGTTTGTGATCCTAAACTAAAGGATCTTAAGGTTAACTATCATGTATACTTTGTATAGTAGTATAACTAACAAACAATTTTTTGATTAACTTCTTACAGCAGGCCCTTGGAGTATAGATGAGGGAACATAAATAGTTTGCCTTCCTTCAAAAGCTCCACATGGCCAAATAATGCTTCCCCAGAGAATAACTGCAGGACAAGCAAGTTCCAGTAAGACCGTGATAAATGCACATGTCAAAACTAGCATAATGAGAAGGGAATGACATTTTCTTGACGTAGCTTGCATAGCCATTCTGGCACGGCATTGGTAAAGGCAATTATTTTTTCTGCTGCACCAGAAATCATAAAGATGGGTACCTGACTCAAACAGGAACAAAATGTCAGCCCAAAAGAGATGAAAAACATGTGGGAAAACAAATGGGTGATACAGAGAAAATATAGTTATTTGGAATGGGCCTAACATTTCATACTGCAGAAATAAAAAAGGGGCTCAATATTTAATATGACAACAGGGGTAGAACTAAACACCCTTTGTACCACATTCATCTCCAAACCCTCTTTACAGCTCATTATCTAACAGGCAGTTGACTGTGAGTCAGGCATTGTCAACTTGCATTTCAACATTAGTAAAACCATGCCTATCCAAGTATATGCTGGTATTCAAAAGGGCAGTAAGCAGAGTACAAATATAGTTTAACATTATTTAACAAGAGTCCCTTTATAGTTGAGGTCCACATGGACAAAGCGCATTCAGCGTGCACAATACAATTATATGATAACACTGTTTTAAACGATGAGTCCGCTATACGATTAAAGGGGGTCAATGAATACAATTACCTTCATGTCAAACGACTTAGATTTTCATATATATGCTCCAAAATTAAGAGAATAATACCAAGTCGTCCTATTGGGACTAAAACAGAACCTCCAGATTTTATCGCATCTATTATACATGAGTATATGAAGCTGATTCTCTCACTCTCCTCTGCAATGTCATCATTCTTACACAGGATTTGGACGTTTTCATCCTCATCGGCACCATCATCCCTTGAAGGTTTGAACATTTCGTGCAAAAAGAAAGGCAGAGAAGGTTATTAACACATATGCAAGTTATACGAAACAGAAGTGCAACACTAGCATACCTCGATACTGAGTCATCACAAAGCATTGCATTCTCACCCAGATTCTCAGTATCCTCATCCATGGCATTCAAGGATGAGAAATCCGAAAACAAAATAACATCATTTTCCTTCATGGAGTTATAGTCGTAACCTAAGGCATGGGCTGACACAAAACTGTGCTTGGCAAGTAGGTAATACTTGCTCTTGGACCTTTTAATGACCAGGCACAATTGCCAAGCTCCAGGCCAGAACTAGAGGCTTTCAGCATCAACATGCCATTGAAGCAAACCTCCTGTCCGTATTTGATAGGCTGGGTTTTCTGCATGCATTCTTCTATGTTTGCTGCACTGCCAAATAGGTGTAACCCAATTAAGAGAAGAAAAGCAGGATGATAGGGCAGTGTCATGCAAGTACTGATGTCAATATTAAGTAGAATCTTCTATGCAGTCATATAATTGAATGGCAACCATATGGTCCAATCTCACATACTTACTTATAATTCAAATGGCATTGTCAGTTATCACCAAGACTGCTGGTCAAACACTGAGATTGAATACTAGAAATGTAATGTGTAACCAGTCAAATAATTTTCCTATCATACGCGACTTCAAATTTCAGAGTCATGCATGGATTTCAAGTAACTCTTGGTTTTATATAAACTATCATATGTAAGTTACGAATAAATTTTGGTATCCATTAAAATTCTGGATTTGCTACCTGGCTAGGAAAAAATCAGAAACTGACTGTTGTAAATTTACGAATTTGATTATAATTAGGATAAACCAAAAACTAATACCAGTTACTCTACAACAGTAAATTTGTCCTTGAATAATTAGATATAACTATTTTCATGTATTTTCTTCCATTTAGGGACATCGTTTCATTGAAATCAAATTCTAAAATGATCATTATGCAGAAAATATTGTTCAGCTTATCGAATGGTTAGATACTATCCCTCACAACCCGAGGATTGACTAACTTTAATTAACCACTGTGAACTACTCCCTCCGTTCTAAATTAAATGACTTCCATTTGTCAAAATGTGGATGTATCTATACTTGTAACATGTCCAGATACATTCACATGTGAGGAAATGAAAGTCATTTAATTTGGAACGGAGGGAGTATGTCTAAAGGTCAAGAATAAATAAGGAAAACTGAAAACGCTTTTAAGCTTTCAGATATAAATTGTCGCACAACTAAAATGCAACAGATGTCCGAAGATGCAATTCGGCAGGTATATGGCTTATTAATAAATGTACCTGTAGAGAGGCATCAAAGGAGATGAATCATTTCCCTCATCTTCAATCACTATCTTCTGCAACACTGACAGGAGTTTACCGAGTTTCTCCCCTTCCATCCACTTGGGTGTCCCATCCATGTCAGGCCCATAGTAGCTTACAAACTCAGAGTGCATCTCCACCAGCTCCACCATCATTAGCTTTCCGATCCTTGCTGCTACCTCTGTAACATAAACCTATCCATACAACACAGTCAACTACCGCGCACTATATTCCGTATTGGACTCTAGTGCCACCTATGGAAGTGAAGTTTCAATCAAAAGAAGATTCTACAGCCATCATCATATACTTTGATCCCTTGGTATTCATATATGAGCAAAGTTTTGTTTTAAGATAAAATTCCATTTTTTCTTAAGGGGCCTAAGGATGTTAATTATCTGCAATCCATGACTAAAAGCCAATGAGCATGCATGCCCTCTGTATTCATGCATGAGTGAACTTCTTTTTAAAAAATCGAAAATAAAACACCAAGTCCAATTGTTCTGACCCAGTTATACATCTTAACTATGAGCAAACAAACCGAAGGAGAAGCTTTTATGTCTTTCAGATTATTCAATTTTGCATTCAGCAGGCTTCTTCAGGATGATATGAATAGCAATCGATTATTAAATGACGCAAAATCATGCACTGGCAACAGTTTCAAACATCCCTCGTCACTAGGAAAGTTACAATCGTTCAAACCGAACACAAGCTGCAGACTAAACAAGTACCAGTGGGGGCCCTAGAGTAGCAGTGCAGCAAAGATGGGGGACGCACCTTGGTGTTCGCGAAGCTGGGGAGCCGGGTGAGGAAGGGGAGCCCAAGCATCCCCGTGGCGGATGACACGAGCACGGCGTCCACCCCACCTGCTTTGGCGGCGGACGACGCCGCCGGCGACCAGTAGTAGGGCACCGCGCGGATGAGGTCGCCGGAGTCCGCGGTGAGGGGCACCGGGGCGAATGCAGAGAGGGCCCAGAGGTCGATGGGGCAGTCTAGGAGGAGGCGGAGCCCCTCCAGCTCCAGCAAGTGGCTCGCCGGCGCGTGGTAGCCGCCGCCGCCGCTGCCGGGGGCGGCCAAGCAGGTCTGTTAAGAGACACTAGTGTTAGCATCAGGTGATTAGTCTTTGAAAATAGAGAGAGGAAGGCCTTTGGCGCTTACCAGTTTCATGGCGGATTAAACTGGGGCGCAGCCTCAGTGGCGGAGCCAGGATTTGAGCAAGCCCTGGGCCAAAAACGAAGCTCTTAGGACCATCTTAAGAAGTTCAGGAGCGGGGGAGGACGCGTCCACGGAGGGCGGACGCGGCAGCTTCAGTAGGGAGACCTATAGAGAGGGGGAGGGAGGGAGGAGCGGCGAGCGCCGGCGGCGCGGGCTCGCTGCTGTACATGGCGCCGCCATGGTTTAGGTCGGGACTCGGGAGTGGGAACTTTTTTTTTTTTTTGAGGGGTCTCGGGAGTGGGAACTGGGAAGGAAAGAAGATGTGTTGGTCAGCCCGTTCTGTTTAGAACGGGGGCAATTTTGGTACTGTCAGCCCGCGCAGAACTGAGGCCCATATGTTTTTTTGGAAAAAGTTAAAATCAAACCTTGAACTTATAATACTTAGCTAAACTGAACCCTGAGCTTTGAATTCCGAAAATCCCCACACCGAACTTTTAAATCCCGATCTATTTTGAACCCTAGTACTGTTTGACTTGAAATTTCGTTGACGTGGCAGGTCAAACCTGGGTTGTTGACTTGGGCCCACGTGACAGATCCATTTGTGCCATATCCATCTTCTTCTTCGATCTTCTCTCCGATGAAATCGATCACCTCCTACTATAATCCTCGCTGGCGTCGCACGGAGGAGCAGCAATGGTGGTGATAATCCAAGGGGAGGGTCTGCGGCAATCGGAATGGATTTGGCGCGTCTACAAAAATCCAAAAAACAAGGGAAGGAAGAAGCAGGGGCACTCCAACTCCAAGAAGGGTGAGGTGACGAGCACAACCGTGGCAGTGCCGGCTAAGGCCGCCTCCTCTCGTGCCCTCACCTTTGCTGGTCTCCGCTCCTTCGTCCTCTCCACCGCCGTTATGCTCATGTGCGTGGCCGGACCTGTTCCCCGCCACTCGCTTTCGATCTGGAGCTCTTATGCATCCAGAGCTCGCTCGATGTCCACGATTTTTGTTCTTCCTTAGCGATTCGGTCCGGTTATTTTTAGGGAACGCGCCAGAGCAGTTCCAACCTACTGCTAGTCTCGGTCGTCGTCGCTAGATGAGCACAATGCAAAGAATCCACCATGAATTACTGCCGGAGCGGAGCTCGAAGGCGGGCTGAGGCCGAGGCGCGTCGGCGATGGTCGTTGTGCTCGTAGCCTGCCGAACATAGCCCCCGATTGAGCCGAGCTCGAGGTGGAGGCAAAGCTAGGGCGACGGGGGTGGGGACGAGGCACGCTGGCCTGGCCGAGCCGAAGGACGGGTTCGTCGGTCGCTGCAGAGTACTGGATCTCGGGGAAGAAAGCTACAGAATTTAGGGAAAAAATGAAAAAAATGATTATGACATGTGGGCCCTCACTGTCAGTGAGAGTAGCCTACAATACCGGTTGGGATTGTTGCTTTCCCAGTGCGTCAAACATGTCTAGGGTTGAGATTGACCGGGAATCACAAGTTCAGAGTGCTGATTTTCGGGATTCAAAGTTGAGGGTTCAGTTTATCTAAACGATACAAGTTTAAGTTCAAGGTTTGATTTGGACTTTTTCCTTTCTTTGTCTAGTACCCCGAAATCCTACTATATATAAAGGACGGCAGAATTCGCGCTCTGTCATTCGTCCACGTCGCGCGCAATCCGTGGCCGTCCGATCGGCGCGACCGACGGCTCAGATCAGGCCACGTCCTCCTTCCAACCGGCTGATACTGTAGCAACGAATTTCTACCAGTCACAACGCGCCACGTCGCTCCGGTCACCAGCCAGTCGCGCCGGTCACAGCCGGTGACCCCGCCCGCACGAATTTTGGCGCACGAATTTTGCACGAAACCCCTCCCGAGGGACCTACTCGCAAATTCACAGAACGTCAGGGACGTTTTTGCAAAAACGTCCACGAACCTTCCTCCTCTTTCTCTCCCTCCCGCGACGGCGGAAATCGCCCCCGCCGCCGACGCGTTTCGCCGCTCCTCCGCCCCTCCACGCGCAGATCTACGCACGCTCCGACCTCCGCCGCCGTCTCCTCCACATCCTCGCCGACGGACGCGTGCTGGGACGCCGCGGAGGCGCCGGAAACGACGCCGCCGTCCGCCCTGCCCTCCGCCGCGTCCGCGGCCCGCCGGTGACGCTACGGCGACTCAACTGGGGCGGCGCCGCCGCTCCCGAGTTCCCCGCGCCCGCGCGCGTCCACCGCGCTCACCCGCGCGTGCCAGAACGCGGTGGCGCGGCCTCACCGTGGTTGTCGCCGCCGCGGCAGGGCCAGCCCTAGCCATTGCTGACGTCAGCGTCAGCATTGGCCCCAGATGTCAGTTTTTTTTTGGGAAAAATGAAAATGATAGATGGAAAATAATGTTACAAATTCAAAATGATAGATGAAAAATAATAGATGGAAAATAATATTACAAATTCAAATGACAAATGAAAATGATAGATACAAAATAATGTTACAAATTAACTTATTACGTGTGGGCCATACTAATTTAAACATATTTTCTCGGACCAAATAATGTTACAAAATCGAAAACTTTGAAATTATCCACAGGCAAAAATGGAAAAAATAGATGGAAAATATCACAAAAAAGTAAACTCACCACTTATAGCACATGATATAGATTCAAATTTAAATATTTCCAAATTTTCAACAACTTTCAACAGCCACCATTTTGCAAAGTAAAAAAAAAACAAATTTAAAGATTTTCCCAATCTGAACGATTCCAAAAATCTAAACAATTCTAACCCGTAATTTTTTTGAATTCCAATGAATTTCAAACCTAAACGGTTTCCGAATATGTACATTCCCAAATTTGAATTATACCACACATCCGCGGCATATAAATTTGCACAATTTCAAAATTTAAATGCCTTCAACTATTTGCATATTTTAAAATTTTAAATGCCTCCGAAATCTAGACGCTTTGTAGGCGTCAAACCAACTCAATACGTGAAAACAATTCAATCCCAAATAAAATTCTAATTTGACCAATTTAAAAAAAACTATAAAATCTTCTAGCCATAAGCTTACTTCCAACTTCATTAATTTCCAAACATTCAGAAAAAATGGCCAAATTTCCATCTGTCAGTTGCTGCAACGATGCCACATAACAAAATACAAAAAAAATCTTATAATACCCAAAGATTTATACACAACCAGCCCACGGGCGCGGCAAAAGCCGCGCTTAATCCCCTAGTACATAGTACGTCGGGTCCATGTTTCCCTCTCTGCCAGCCCATATAAAACGTACTAGTGCTACTGCAAGCTGACTATTCGTTCTTTCGTCAGTCTTCAGAGTTCACACACACCTACATAATCCAAACCCAACGGCGTCCATGCTTGCCCATGATTACATTACAAAGCTAATAAAGAGGTGTTCTGCTGTGAAAAATAGAAACACAATGGCGGCCACAGTCGTACTACGCCATCGTAGCATTTGAAACTACAGAAAATCGCGCGTCTCTTCCGATTAAAGAAGACGAAGAACATTCTTCTGATCTTTACGACCACTACATAGAAGGGAGAATTTCTTGCCAAAATTATAGTCAACCAACCCATACCGGTTCACCCCAACCCAAGTAGGAGCAAAGTAACAAAAGCGACGCGCAAACATTTGGAGAGCACAGTAGCTTCATGGCAACTTACCCGTCAGAAGCTTCTGAAAGGGATGGAAAACAACAGCTGCATATTCAGTCAGTCAGAACAGAAGCGTGTTTCAGGAAAATAAATCAAGTCAAACTGCCGGCTGATAGGTACATACACCCCAGGAAGTAGATACCGGAACGTCTGCAGCAAACCCGGCGTCCGGTTCAGACTGTCGATTCGACGCCGCACATGTTTTCCTTGCCGTCGACAACTTCGTACGTATCGAATGAGATGTACGTACGTCTACGTGAAGCTAGGTGCCTTAACGTGCGATCGTTGCCAGCTCGCCAACCTGCTTGCGCTTTTTTTTATAAAGGGTTTTATTAGTTAAGAAGTTTAATCATTACACCCGACCTCTATATAAGGATAAAACGACAATGGCTTAGACGAACGCCAAAACCTATGGAGAACCAAGAAATAAAAAGGCAGTAGTAGACGAATTACAATCATGTGTAAGTAAAACGACAATGCCTTAGACGAACGCCAAAGACTATGGAGGACTAATCCGGCGATCAAGCGACCATCCATGTCGGATAAAAATATCTCCCCGCCCGTTGTAAGTTGGAACACGAACGGAGAATATTTGTGCACCGGTAGAGTACCTGCAAACGAGAAAAAACTTTATCTTGAAAAGCTTGTCATTTCTACACAACCAAAGCGACCATACAAACGGCTATCGCTCCCACCCTAATAACAGTTCTAAACTTTTTATCTATCCCATGTAGCCAGTTGCCAAAAAATTTGACAACAGATTTAGGTGGATATAAGTCAGAAACTATCTGGATAGATGACCACATAGAACATGCAAAAGTACACTCGAATAATTCTCGGTTGATTCCATGTATAGTACGTTATTCCATTCCGATGCACCAGTCGATAATAACAAAAAAGAAGATTCCGCTTAAACTGAAAATGTTTATCAGTATCTTCGGACTGGACCTGCTTGTGCTTGCAGTGGCAAATTGCAAGAGCCATTCTTCGGCTAAAAGTAAATCACGTACGGAGTACGATATATACTTACGAGCTAAGCTAGACTGTTTTTTATGCAAGACTAGTAAACTGGATGACTGCAGGATCGATGGGCTTTCTAAGCTTCGGGAAGTGAGGATCAGCAATTACGTAGGCACATAAGGTTCGACGTCAGCCAAAAAGATGGGGCAGCTAGCCACACATTACACAAATTCGTCATTCGTCATCCATGAACGGTGCAGATATGATCGATGATCAGTAAGCTAGCTAGACTGCTCCCGTCGGCCATCTCCCGGCTGCTGCCACACGGAACGGTGAACCAACACCCTTGGTTTCTTCTGCGTTAAGTATTTCCTGATATACGCGTCCTTGTCATATATATCGATCCAGTGGCGTATACATGTATTGCACGGCACCACCTTATCCATCACAAAAATATATGCCGCGTATTGGTTGTGGTATTCTTGGCTTGGAATGCAAAACAAAACCAAGAAAATGCAAGTGGTATGTATACATATGTTGCATTCGTTTCAAAAAAAATATACATATGTTGCCGGCGACTGTGCATCAATGCCGCGTTAGTACCAAGTCCTATTTGAAATTGATACACTGTTATTTTGTATTCATCCACTGCTTACGGAGACACAGTGATGCGCCCACGTACAGGCTCTCTGACGTCAATCGAGAGCAGGCATACATTCAAAGGAAAATGACATGTAATAAGGACCGCGACTTGATATTCCTTCAACAGAATACAACAATTTGTGTGGCCTGAGGCCCTGAGCATCCCAAGTTGAGAGATTACTCATTAAAAAACACTTTTTTTTATTAATTTAGTGTGTACTCACTACTGAATTCTGGGTAGTTACCGAGTACACATCAATGTCAGCAAGCCAGTTTAGTTTAAAACAACGAAGAACAGGATGGATCAACGGTCACAAGTTGCGGGCGGGAGCGTGTCGTTGGAAGCTGAGCCCAGGAAATTTCTGGGGACGTGAAGTTCATACAGAAAGGGACCTTGGACCCTATCCTCTCCCGCTACTGTTTCAGAGAGGCGATTTCTTGGTCCAGCCCGTTCGCCCACCTCGCCGGCGCGGATCCGGTGGCTTCCCCATCTCTCCGTCGGCCGCTTCGGCGGCGGGAGGGTGGGGAACGCCGGATCTCGCCGTGTACATAGCGTAGGGTCGAGTAGGCTTCTAGCCGGCGGCGCTGGGGAGTTGGCGGCGCGGTCGGAGTGGATTTTGGTGGCGGGGATCTTCCTCTCCGGCGTCGGAGCTCCTAGTGGCTCCGCCGTGGATCTTCTGCCTAAGCTTTGCTCGCAGGTCTTCGAAGCTGTGCTGCGAGGCTACCCCTCGCCGGAGTTCGAGTTGCGGCGGCTCCGGGGTGTTGATTGGAAGCTCGATCTGGTTTGCTGCAAGGTGGTGCCGACGGTGACGCAGGGTGGAGGCTCCAGTGGAGCCAAGCTTCGTCGACTTCCCGGCCATGGAGGGGCTCCTTCTGTTCCAAGGCGTCAGCAAGGGCGAGGAAGGAGTGGTGGCGGCGCGCCGGCGATACTCTCTGTGCTTCGTCTTCGACACCGGATCCTCTGGACCTGGATGTAATTTTCTTGTTTTGTTGGATCTCTCTGTAATGACCTTGTGCAATATCAGTTGAACTTTCCCGCAAAAAAAAAAAAACAGTAATCAGATGAGAAGACTAATGGTATGATCCACTTGAAGGCTGTTCCCCATGTTAATAACTTGATTATTATGCTTAAATATAGAGTAGGATAGTGGGTAGTACCCACCGTAGATATGCGTCAACAAAAACAACTGTAAGCTACCAGCCTTTGGTTAAGAGTTAGGCAAGATAAGAGGGATATCATGAAACTGCTGGGAACGGAGGAACTTGCGCGTAGTTGAACGAACTGTCTTTCAACAAGGCACGGCATGCCTAATAAGTAACACCAGAAACCAAATTTCACTACCAGTACGGATTAAGTTTCTTTCATCAGAACTACTCACTCTATATTAAATGCATACTTTTGGAGGATTAGATCTAGTATCAGCATCACTTGCGGGCACCTAGTAGATACAATTATGCACACAAAAAGTAATAAAACGCACATGCTATGCTCCCCCGAAAAGGCTTTCCTATTTCAGAAATCCACTTTGACTCATTGGAGAATCTACTCTCACTCCCTAAAAATGCATTTTAAAATGTCAAAAAGTTCTGGAAAAATAATCAGGTGCACATCCAGACATTTCATGTTCGCACATAAAGTTTCACGAAAATACAAAAACAATTAGGGGTTGTGTAAAAAGACAAAATAAAAATGTCTCGTGAACGGTTATTCCGAAGTACCGAATTTGTCATTTTACACAAGCGACAAAAATATGTGTTTTTTCACCAAACTTTGTATGCGAACATAAAATATATGGATGTACCCCCATTTTTTGAGATTTCTTTGTCATTTTGAAATGTTTTAAAATGCATTTTATATAGTGGGAGCCTCTGCTGTTATGAGCCAAAACAACGCCTCCTTCCTATTTTCCCTATTTCGTTTTTCATATTTGTTGTAGCTTGGACTACCGTAACTTTCTTGATTCACACAGAAATTTTCTTAAATCAATGTTAATTTTCTAACCACTCGTGATTCGTGCTCCATCGAATCGAAGATGTGACGACACATGTTGATGATGGAGGTGATCTTGAATCGACCTTGAGACGATGTCAACTTGAAATTCTATGCTAGGTGTTAGGATCGGGTTGTCACCGGATGGTCTTATCTGGTGGTGATATTTGACAAAAGTACACTGACTTCTCGATCGATGAAAAATGGAGGAGGAAGAACAAGATAAAGTTGCTAGATCCTTCTCGAATGAGAAATAGATCATGCATTGTAAGAAAAAATCGGTCGTTTGCTGCCGTTTTTTGTTGAAATGTCACAAATGTATGTGGCTAGACTAAAAACCTTTCTTTTAATTTTTATGACGGCCGAGAAATACATATTTCTGAGTTCACGCTAAGATCCATTCGGTTTGGTTATTGAGATTCGTGAAGTACTCCCTCCGTTCCACAATGTAAGATGTTCTAGCTAGATCACATGTTGGTTCGGTACAAACCTAAATGAGTGTACATACACATTAAAATATGTTCACATACATCTAGATATATGTGAATGTGGACAAAAGCTAAAACATCTTATATTTAGGAACGGAGGGAGTACATGGTAGGAAGATTTTGATCAGACATCCATGTTGTTCGACCGGGAAATACACTCAAACAAATGTACTTGTACATGGGGTCATATTTGTCCAGGCCGGTCAATTATGTTCTGGCATGATAAGGAATAAATTTTATCGACACCGAATTAAATAATCAGCTGCATAGGATGATACAAAGATTTACAAAGTCATAAAGTTAACAAACAATGGAATCTACTTAGCATGTACACAGATAAAAAGTAGGCACGCTTGGCTTGCCAATCTCAATTTTCTAGAGAATCCAGGGTGAAAAGCCCTCTTGCTTTTTTAGGAGAACCGAGGATGCGAAGATTCCACGCAGGCGCTCAAGTGCCATGCCGCCGGCAACTTCCTGCGGGTCAGGATAAGTTTACCGTGCACGTGAGGCTACGCTATATATACACCCCCACAACCAAACGGGTCCACGATCCAGCGCTCGACAGATTTCTTTTCTTCCCCGTGATACTACTGCGTCGCCGCAAAAAAGTCACGAGGCGAAATCAAGACGCCAACCACCGGTTACCCACGCCACGAGAACAGGACGACACGACGAGCCGAGCAGAGCAGTCTGCGTAAAACGAAGGAAGCACACCGGAAGCCTCCTCCTCCCGTCCCGTCCTGTTCGACTTGTCAGCAAGCAAGCCTCCAAGGCGGTTGCTTCCTTACCCACCAGGTCGTCGCCCGCCGCCCTTGCTACAGCAGCCTCTGCCACCGCCTGAGGCGCGCGGATTCATATACACCCTTGTCCAGTTGTCCTCCTTTGGCACCAGCAAGAGAGAGAACCACCGCCCGCTCATCGGCATCAGGCATGGGAGGGAGCCAATCGAGGAGCGAGTCGCGGGGCGGGAGGTACTCCCACTCCGAGTCCTTCCAGCAGCCTCCGCAGGCGGCGTACCCCTACGGCGCCGGCCAGGATGCGCAGGGAGGATACTACGGCGCGCCGCCGCAGCAGGGCGGCTACGCGCCGCCGTACCCGGCGTACCAGCCCGCACCCGTCGCGCCCCAGCCGCCGCCGGCGCGGGCCTCCAAGCCGCCGCGCCTCGACAGGCGCTACTCGCGGATCGCCGACGACTTCCAGTCCGTCGAACAGGTACGTATTGCGCGGGATTGTTATCCTCGATCCAAGTCGAGATGTGGATTGTTTGCTGAATCAAGCAACCACCTGCCATCCACCTCCACGGGTTCGTCTGGTGGATGCACGTAGATCTTATTGCTTCGAAGCAGTGAATCAATTGCGGAAGCCGGTGGCACCGCCGCTTTGTGTTTCGTAGTCGGTCAATCTGCGGACGTTTACGATTTCTGGAGAGTTCAGGATGCTCCATTACTTGGTCAACTCGCCTGAATTTATGCGTAATCATAAAGAGATCGCAAGTTAAACTGGTGGTCAACCATCAATCGCTGTTGATGAAAGATTCCTGCACCCGGGAATAAATGGCTGGTGTTCACAGCGCATTCCAGGAATTAATTAAAAATGTTTATTGCGTGGTTGGCCGCTTGGTAGCATTACGTCTGGCTCGAGTTGGTCCTCTCAAACAGGATATGGGTATGGGTGGCAATAGTCTGTATCGGGTCAAGTTCTGGAATGCTCAGTTGCCAAATGTGTCGAGTAGATGCCTCTTTACTGTGACATAGTGGTCCAGTTTGTCCGACTGTTTCACTTTTCTGATTAAATGATCGATACCTTAGATCATGCTTCCTATCTGTGTTTCTAAGTATGTCACATTTTGCTACAACCGGACAACTGGTTTACTTACCAGTGAAAATTTTGTTCACTGACTTCAGTTTAGCTCTGGCATTCTTTCTGTATTCTGGGTTCGGTGCCATCAATATCAGTATAGGTGTCAGGCACATCGTAGTATTACTTTTGTTTCCCCAAACTGGATTGTTAAGAATTGATAATTTGTTTGCAGGTTACTGATGCTCTAGCTCAAGCTGGACTCGAGTCTTCGAATCTCATCGTAGGTATTGATTTCACAAAGAGCAACGAATGGACAGGTTAGTTCTTATGAGCCAATCTTTCCCTTTATTTGCACAGTAGTCTGCTCACTGCATTGCCTCCTGATGCTAATGATGTGTGACCTATATCAGGCAAATTCTCCTTCCACGGACGTAGTTTACACCACATTAGCAGTGTACCAAATCCTTATGAACAAGGAATCTCGATTCTTGGGCAAACATTGTCAAAGTTTGATGAGGATAACTTGATTCCCTGCTTCGGATTTGGAGATGGTAAGGATCGTTTGATAGTTGATCATTTCTCACCACATTATAATTTTTCTAAACCGTAAACCAACTGTTCGCTTTTTTTCAGCATCAACACATGACCAAGACGTCTTCTGTTTTTATCCTGATGAGAGACCTTGCAATGGATTCTCAGAAGCTCTTGACCGATACAGGGAACTTGTTCCACATTTACGCTTAGCTGGTAAGCTTAAGTTACCCTATTGTCTTTCAGGTAGGTTATGTATATGTGGTTATGTGTTAATTCTGAGTGTTAATGTTGTCAACAGGACCGACATCCTTTGCACCAATTATTGAGATGGCTATGACCATTGTGGAACAAAGTGGCGGGCAATACCATGTGCTGTTGATAATTGCTGATGGGCAGGTACTATGTTAACACTTTACACTCTTGTTCTAATGGAGAATGCAGTTGTGTAGTGGGTAGCAGTTCTGAGCAATAGGCATGTGAGATATGGTTAATGTAGACCTTTTGCATTCCAACTGCAAGATGTTTTGTCGTTATCATTTGCATGACTGTTCATTTGTTCTGGAATGCTGGTTTATACAACAAGAGAAGATAATTCTGTGCTTAAATGGAGCCTTTACATGGGCATTTTGTTTTTTTACAACCATGTTACCACTGAACTATTCTGAAGGCTCATAACTTATAGTTCACCATACCCCTATATCTGGTAATTGTTATATAAAATTTGGGGAACTCCACACTCGATTTTTATGTGTTTGGAACATCTAGCTCATTTTCACAGGATTATATCGTTCTTTAGTATTCTGAAATATGTATCCTGTAGTCTATGTCTCTTCACTCCTGAGTCCTGACCAAGAAGTTCATATTTGCATGTGCCATAGTTTCCATGTCTACTGACTGAATATTCTCTTTATGTTCTCTTACTGACTGATATATTAACTTAGGTTACGAGGAGTGTAGACACTGCATCGGGGCAACTGAGTTCCCAAGAGCAGAAAACAGTTGATGCCATTGTCAGGGCCAGGTTCGTCTTTCATAAGTGCTCTTGTTATACAGTTTTTATATGCTCGTGACTACTTGCTTTCATGGTTTTTGAGTCGACGAGTCGACGAGTCGTTTAGGGGTAGCGACTCTTGACTAGTCGTGACTAGTCGAGACTCATGTTCGACTCATGAAATTACCATATTATATGCATGCATATAATTATATACTTATTAATAGTCTAAAATACAAACCTAGACATCTCCATATAGTGTCCAAGTCAAACACTAAAAGCAATCAGATTTGCATAAAAAGTAGGAAACTAAGAATGAAATTCAACACTCAGTCCAGCCCAATGATCAAATATCAAACACATCAAGAATATGGTAGCAAATAAAGAAGTACTACAATGAAATTAAGACACAATAGTTCAGGTCCAACGTTAAGTTACATGCAACCATATCCAAATGAAAGTAAATAAGTTCAACACTTCAACACCACATGAATGGGAGATAGAAACAACACATGAGTCGAGTTCGACTAAAAAACATGGACTAGTCGAGAGTAGTCGATTGAGTCGCTCGACTCAACCAATGAGTCGAGTCGAGATGCCGAGTCGGACTTTGTATTGCGACTCATCGACTAGTCGCTCGACTAAAAAACAGAGCTTGCTTTATTATCGATCACGGAATTTACCTGCCCTCCTGTGTCATGGATGTTGCTCACTGCTTCCGGTTTTTTATGCAGTGAATTGCCGCTATCTATTGTGTTGGTAGGAGTTGGTGATGGCCCCTGGGACATGATGAAGGAATTTGATGACAACATTCCCGCCCGTGCTTTTGACAATTTTCAAGTAAGTTACTAGGGAGCTGAACGATAAAGATACAAGAAGATTGATATCAATCTGTTTTCATTTTTTTGAACTGATAGATGCCATTGTAACACTGAGAATCTGTTACTTGTCCAGTTTGTGAATTTTTCGGAGATAATGTCTAAAAACATGCCACAATCAAGAAAAGAGGCAGCATTTGCTCTTTCAGCCTTGATGGAGATACCACAACAGTACAAGGCAACTGTGGAATTAGGAATTTTAGGGTATGCCCCCCTCCCCTTCAAGTACACTAGATGCTTGTTTCATTCAGTGTTTATTCATTGTAAAGTATGTACTGACTTATATCTATGTGGCAAGCAGTCGTCGCTCATTGAAAGCTCCACAAAGGGTTCCTCTGCCTCCCCCTGCTGGAAGCCATGATGCTTATTCATATGGAACAAAAAGCTTTAGTAAACCAACTACCTCATCATCTTATCTTCCCTATGAAACTGCACATACCGCGCCCCCCGCTGCACCGTCGTCTTCTGCTTATGACAATCAGGTAAACTTTCATAAGCCCCGGATGCGTATGTTGGTTGATCTTTTAATTTCCTATTTCTGTGGACAGAAAACTGTATTTCTGAGTGTCTTGCTGACATTTTTGTCTGCAGGTTTGCCCTATCTGCCTTGTGAACCCGAAAGACATGGCTTTTGGCTGTGGACACCAGGTGACGCATCACACACTCTTATTCGCTCAGCATATTATTTAGTACATTGGTCTTGATTCTTGGGATATCCTTGTACTATCTTTTTTGGGCGCGTGTTGAAACGTCAGTATCATCATCCTTTCTAACAAAGTGTTTACTTTGCAGACCTGCTGTGAGTGTGGGCAGACACTGCAGTCATGTCCAATCTGTCGTAGTCCGATCAGCACAAGAATAAAGCTATATTAGCTAGTGGTGGTTTGGATCATTGTGAGTGGGTGGCGATACTGGAGACCATCCTGCGTCACACTATGTGATGGATTCCAAACTCCGAGGGCTATCAATTCAAAACCTTGATCGGCTTTCAGAGGTTCCGCCGGGCGCCGGTCTGCACTGCGTTTTGCAGAGCAGGGGATGTCTCGAGTATTTATACCCAGCCAAGAATGATCCGAACTCCAGCGTGAGAAGATGGATTGATTCCAGGAGTTTTCAAGGGCAAATTGCCATGCAAAAAAAAATCCTAAAAAAAGAAAGGAAATCCAACAATAGTGTTTTGTATGGTACTTGCAACGTGTGTACATATATGGGTTTGTCTGACATCAGGTTTAGAGAATTCGTTCTTCCCTTCGCCGTTTGACCCGGGATTTGTTTGTTCTTCAGCGTGGTTGTATAAATCCGCAGTTCTCATATAACTGAAATTAACAAATTTTTCCCGATGAAGCGCTTACTGCTTAACTTCGTCCAGTGCCAGCATGCTCACGAATTGGCCTGGATAAAATGTTATACTAGTATCTTCATGTCACGTCTAGAGGCGCTGTGTCTTGCTGCATATATGCATCCTGCCTGCGTACCAGGATAAGTTAATAGTCGCATCGAGCGCGTCTTCTACATGTCGGCGAAGAAACGGTAGACGCTGGCGTTGTGCACGATCAAGCGGACAGCCGCGGCGGTGGTGGCGACGGCGAGAAGCGAGGAGACGACGATGATGGCCAGTGCCAGAGCCTGTGCCATCTCCCGTCGCATTCCCCTTTGATCTGCACAACACGCAGCATATATACATTGTCAGACCACCCATGCATCCTTCCCTTCCTGTGCGCTGAATCTTGTTCCGAACACTAGTAGTTATTTAGTACCTTGAGGATGATCATGCTGGGGAACATGAAGGTGAGCGGGAAGAGCGCGAAGGAGCCGAAGAGGTTGACGAAGTCTCCCATGAAGGGGAAGAGCGCGGTGACGAAGACGTTGACGCCGAAGAGGACCGCCCTGGCCACGAGCCGCCGCGCCATGTTGTGCCGCGAGAACATCCCCTCCTCCAGCCTCTGCAGCCGCGTGTCCATCGCCTCGTGGATCGGCACCGTGAACAGCTGCATGCGCGGTCAGGCGTTCAGCACTGGATGAACAAACAGCGTGAGTGATTACAGCGACGACAGCTACACGTACGTGCTGCGAGACGATGCTCTGGAGGAAGGCGGTGGCGTTGATGAGCACGGAGGCCCACCGCGGCCCGGCGAGTTGGTTCGGGAGGTACTCCGACGCGGCGGCGCCGTACGCCCAGTACCCGGCCACGCTGATCCCGTAGTACGCCGCGGCGCCCACCGTGTACTGCAGCGCCAGCGCCCGCCGCATGTTGGACACCGACGGATTCCGCAGCGTCGACTGTATCTCCGGGAGCAGCCCGGAGGTGTTGCAGACGAGGATGGCGGCGACGGCGCCCAGCGCGTTGAACACCTTCTCCTGCTGCGTCCCATGGATACTGTAGTCCGTCTGCGTACTCGAGCTCCCTACGAACGCACGTACACAATTTAGAAACTCGGTGAGCTTTCGCTTTCGAATTAAAGAGCTCGGTGTTACCGCTTTCTGTTATTCAATCACACAGTGGTATAAAGAGAGCTCCTACTAGCAGCCTAGCTACAGGAGAATAAGAAATGCAAGTGTTGTTGATCACTCATATCAGTACCGTCCTTGACGAGGACGACCAGCAGGGCGACGTCGAAGGTTACGGTGAGTGCGGCGGAGGTGGCGAGCCAGTTCCTCATGGCGGATATCGTCGGCACGAAGTAGGCGAAGGCGAAGTACACGGCGCCCGTCGCGGCGATGAACCACTGCAGCCTCGGAGTGGAGTCGCCGGTGAACTCGGCGCTGATTGCCTGGTGAAAAAGCATTCCACGCACGCACGCCAATTGTTTGGGAGTCGTATCAGGTAACTTAAACATAACACGTTTGCTTGGGCTAATGCTATATGATTCATAGTCAACTAATAAGTATCTCATTCGAAGAAATTAAAGGACCACTGCATACTTTTGTGTGTAGGAAGTATTAGTGTAAATTGATGATGGACGAATTTAGTAAACCTTGAGTGCTCTTCCGCCTAGTAGAATGAAGCCCATGCTCCCCAGGAGCAGGGTGGTGAACTGCAGGAACCAGGTGATGTAGTACATATTTCTCCCTTCACGTTATTAATCAAACAAATGTTATCAATCTAAGAACGTGATCAATGTACACCGCGATTACTTAGATAGCTAGCTAGCGTACCGAAGACGTAGCCCATGAGGTCCCTGTAGCGGATGAACCGGTGGCCGTCGACGAGATGGAGGCCGGCGAGGAGCCAGTTGGCGTACCAGGCGGCGGCGGCGACTAGGAGCAGGCAGGCGGCGCCCCACCACCACCCCAGCGGCACCATCATCAGGTTCGAGAAGCTCAGCACGTATGCGCAGTTGAAGCCCGTCACCAGCAGCAGCCCGACCTGCTGCCATGAATCTGCCCGCCATGCATATGCATGAATCAATTATTAAGAAACAGGCAGCAGAGAGAGGCCCGAGTAAACTAATGCTCTATCGCTGACCGATCATGCAGCCTACCTGTGTCTACTGCATGAGCAGTGGCTGCGGTGGTGTACCCGCCATCGTCGGCCTTGCGTTCTTGGCCTGCCTCGGTGTCGAGCGAGGAGGAAGCCATTGCTTGCTTCTCTCTTCCTCCCCTGCTCCCGTTCGTGGTCGAGCTAGCGAATTAGTTCGGACAGACCCAGGGAGGAAGAGATCGAAGGAGGTTGGCCTAACAGACATATCAGCGGGCAGATATATAGACAAAGCAGTGAAGTCACGAAAGGGCATGTAGAATCAGAAGACGCACTAGGGGGGACGATCTGCTCAGTATGCAGCACGAGGACGTATCCAGTGCGGAGGTCCCTCTCATAGAAGAATGGTGCAGTGCAGATTAAACTGTAAATGGTGTACTCCTGTTAAATTTTGTATACTCCTCTCATAGAAGAATCTTGAGCCCAAAAGTATCGTTTATTTACGCACGGAGAAAGAATGTAAACGCTAGTGAGAGGCCTTTTGTCGCATGCGTATGCACCATTTATTTATAATGCATTTTAAACAAATTTTGGTGCTGAAATAAGTCTTCTCACGATACATTTTTTTTGTCTTTTTTACACAAACCCCAAAAAATCGGTTTCCCGCGAAACGATTTTGTAAACACATAATGCAAAGATATATCTGTAAAAATTATTTCGATGTCTTTTTCAATATGTTTTTTAAATACCGGGGTGCTAGGCACCCGGTCCGGAGCCAAAATGGATTTTTTTTGCGAGGAAGTCGCAAATACATCAGCCAGAACTCTTACAGAAAAGCCCAGAAAACATAAAAATTACAACAAAGTCCTTCCGAGCTTCGGCGTCGTCGTCGTCGAGCAGACCGCTGCGCCGGCGAAACCTGCCTCACCACCTCCGAAACCTTGGACTGGGAGGCTCCCCATCGCGACCAGGAAGGCGACGCTCCTCGGTACCTGAGCACCTCCACCATGCGCGACAGACGGCAACACCATCCTGGCCATCTGCAACTGCAACTTCAAAGTCGTCAATCGCCGGATCCGCCACCTCTCGGACTCCGGCGAAGGGGAAACCCTCTCGAGCACTCCGTAGAGCCGCGAACGAGGGCGGGGCGGCAGATCCGCGGCGGAGCTCCACCGGAGCCGCACCAACGGAGGAGAAGACTACCGCCACCAAAAGCCACTCCGGCACCACCGCTACCTCCCCAGCGCCGCCGGCTAGCACACCACCACGCACACCTAGGCTATGTACACACCGGGATCCGTGGATTCCCCGTCCTCCCGCCGCCGAAGCGGTCGCCGGAGGGCGAGGGATCCGACGAATCGCCGGCGGCGAGCTGGCGCACACGGAGTCGCCCAAGAAATCGCCCTTTTTCTACTGTAGATGGGGAAAGGGGAAGAGGGCGCGGAGCCAAAATGGATTTCACAACGCTATTGCCCAGTCTCTTTGTTTTGGGCTGAAGATCGAGCGGGTATACTACCACCTAAGTGTCAAGCACCAACACGTGATGGAGCCACCGTAGCATGTGCGGCGCTGCTCCAGGAGCCCGGGTTAGCATGCAGTATCTTCTCTGGCATCGCGTGCACCGTGTGGGATCTTCATGGAGACCAACATGGGCCATGGCCCCCCAGCCCACGAAAAAATGACTTAATATCTATAGGTATTTGCCCCATTTGTTAACTGAAAATCAGATTAAAGCCTATTATTTGCCCCCCCCCCCCCAGTCCATTTGTCCCCCCAGAATTTTGGCCCAAGATCCGCCACTGCCGTGTCGCAACTCGTAACGTCCTGCTGTTGCTACGTATATATAGTGGGCAGTCTCCTCATGCGCGCCACTTGCTTTGCTGTGCACCTCGATCGGCGGCATGACACGCCGGAGCTTTTTCCGGTGTTCGGTTAGGCGAAAATGTCAGGGAAGTTGGTTGGGTGATGAGGTGATGCGGTGCTGGCTGGCGAGGAGGGCGAAGGCAGCTAGCTGCTCGAGCCCGTCTACTCACTGCCCGGGCAGCTAGCTAGCGCCATGTTGTCTTTTTGCGACGGTGCTATCCCTTTTCCTGTTTACATATCTTGAAAGAAAAAACAGGTTAGATCAATGAAACGGTTTTGCTCAGTCGCCGCTCGCCACCTTGACCGTTAGATTTGCGTCGTGGTTCGTGCTGCAATCGTGTGCAACTAAGAAAAAAATATGTCCGTGAATATCATTCAACTCGTTAGCTGTTGGATTTTGGGTCTTGATTCGCGCTGGTCCAAAAGTTGCACATGGTTTGCAGCTATGTCCTGGACTGGAATTTAGTTTCTTCTTATAGTCGACTGCGCAATCCCCAAAAAAATATAACTACACTCATTTCCGCATCTTTCCCCAACTATTTCATCCTGTAATACACGCACACGAATCTTTTAAAAGTGTGCTGAAGATAACTTGAAAGGATGATGGAGGCATAGAGACCATACAGGATAAGACGGCAGCACTTCGGCAATAAAGTACTCAGAGAATAATCGTACAATGTCAGAGAATAATCTGTAGCCCTCACTCTTTGTAATACCTGGTTCACACGTTTCGACTAATCAGAGAATAATCGTACAATGTCCCGATTCTTCCTGTACCTTTATGCTCAAAGCAAGAGTAGATATCCTGAAATTCACTCATACAGCAGCATCCTATCAGAGCGCTAGAATATGCTACAAAAGCGACACCATTAAGGTGTTCCGTTGCTCTCATTCATAAATTCGATTATCTTACTGTCACATGCCTTTCTGGACCGAAAAATAAAAGGAAACTAAAGTAACAACATGATGAGAAGATTAATGTTTCCATCAATACACAAATGGAGGAGATTTCATTGATGCAATGCAGCACTCACGCTTTGACCACTTGCGCACTCCACGAAACTTTCCCGTCAATTCTTACCAATTCTTAGACCTGACCTGACAGAGAACGACCAAACCTAAGGAAAAGACGCCGGCATCGAGGAGATATCTTTCATAGGCGAGGAAGCCAGAAAGGCCTCTCCATTTGCTGAAACTTTTGCAAAAATATTGAATAAGAGCAAACATGCAGAAAGGGGAAAGCAGAATGCCTTGCAGTGGAGTGGAATATCTGAAGGAGCTAACCCGGATCGATTTTGCACTGTGTGACATACCAAAACAAAATTGCCAGCAGTGCCCTAGTTAGTGGTCAGTGCACTATCTCCTCTAACTCTAGACACCATTCATGATGCCGAGCTACGCTGCATCTACCAATGTCAGGACTATCCTGAAACATATATGTGTGGATGTTACATTGGCAAAAAACTGAAGCTAATATGTTTCTCCAAGCACTACCACCTACACTGAATTCTACTTAAACTACATGTAGTATAATCTGGACGACATATTAGATCGACAGTTACTGTCCATTAACCACCTCACGAGGGGTGATTGTCTGATCTTGTTTTCCTCTCAGCGCAGTTTCTACATAGTAGTAGAGCCTCCACAAAGTTGCGTCGTCCTAACCAAATGAAAATAAGTGAGACCAGACTGAATATAGTGAGTAAATCAAATTGAGACACAAGTGTAAAGCTTTTGCAAATAAGTAGAGGTAATTGCAAAACGTGCTCGTTGTTTGAAATAGTACACGCTCTAATTTTTCGTAACAAAGACTGTCACCTTGTGTAGAAAACAGGAGAATCAAAATCCAAAAATATTTATATGGCAGCATCATGATTGGCATAACAGCATACCCAAACCACATGAACAGTTTGCCTGGTACATTAACTAGTAGGAGTAGATATAAGGAGCATACCAGTCTTCCTAAGTTGAATGATACTTTATCAGAACCCGAGATTTCAGGTCTCCTCATTTTAACTACCTCCACCATGTGATCAAGTGCATTCTCTGGGAGCTTGTGGATGCGCTTAGCAAGTTCAATCTTCTCAGCAGTGGTCATAGATCTGCTAATATGAAAAATTCAATAAATTGCTGCATATCTTAGAAAGTTAACAATCTTGACAGTCAACATAGATAAGCATACACTACCTGCACTTGGATGCCACAGTGTCCAGTATACTGTCAACACCTTGTGCCATTTTACCAAGCTGAAAAAATAACTCACTTGAGTCCTTAGAAGTGGAACTCATGTAAAAGCTATTTAACATATTATTTGTCAAAGGATATTCCATAAAAATGCCAGTTAAATACCTTATGACGCAAACCATCAGAAAACATTTTCACAGCCTCTTGACGTGTTTCACCACTTTCTTCTATTAACCGGATATCTCTTGTGAGCTGCCAGAAGCAAGAAGTGGAACCGTTGGTTTGATATATAGCCTAACTTGGTATCATTTTCACATGATTTGACATGGAAGACTGACAAAGAAAAATGTGAACTATTTTTTCTTTTTCTTATCAGATTTATGGTTAGCAACTGCATGTGTGTTGCCACATAAGTAACAAAGTTTCCCTCACAAAAAAAGTACAACAAAGTGTGTGCATTCTTTGCATTAGCAGGGCGTCTGGTTCTTTAAAAGGTAGCTCGGATGATGGTATTTTCCTAATCTTCCACCTTTTTTAATGATTTATTGTTGGATTGGCTGAACAAAATGTGTTGCATGCAAGGGGAAAAGGTAGTAAATCAAGCAGGACAGTTATGTATAGGATAATGTTTCTTCACCTGTTGAAAGATATCCGAACTAATATGACCACGTAATTCTTCACAAGAATCCGGTGTAGAATCCATCAATGTTTTTCGTTTTTTAGCACTTGGTGGGGTGATCTTGTCTTCACATGATCCGCTTGCATGGCTTGATAGCAAATTCTCGGACCTAAATTCAGATATTGCTAAAATGTAACCAAGTATCTGCGGCAAATTTAGATATTAGATAAATCACTAATATCAACAGTTATGCCTGAGCAATATCACTAATATCAACTTCAGAAACTTATGTAGCCAGCTAGATCGAGCACTCTTAAGAATTGGAGAAAAAAAGATCGAGCACTCTTTATAATTGGAGAAAAAGAAATAACAAACTACTTGATTCTACATAACTGAAAGCATAGCTAGGGCTGTTGATGATTATTACTATGTCTCTTTTATAGTGTGCTCTGCTCTGTACTAACATAAAAAGACTAGTCCTTCCTGGGAAGTCAAAGAGGACACGAGCCTGAGTCTCCAGGATTCCATTGAGTCTCGAGTCAACAAGTCTCTGTACAACCAGGTGTCCATGCTTAGTTAATACCAACTATTAGAGCTTATGGGTGTTAGTTTTGGACATAAGGGTTCGAAGGCAAGAAACTTAATCAGAAACCTTCCTAGGTGCGCATGTTGCCACTTTTTTTTACCAGTGAACATATAGTACTAGTATATAGAATTATATCTCTATTGGGATACTTTTAGCCATCTTTGTAAAATTACTAAGTGGCCAAATCATGGAATCGTGGAAAATTACTGCATAGACGATAAGTTCAAGTAGTTCATTTATCAATTATCAATCCTAATATATTCACATCAAAAGAAAGAGGATGAATAATGGCATATAACCTAATATGAAGTATTCACTCAATTCCAAAGTATAAGGCACATAGGTAGATGTGCATACCACTAATATATGCAAAAGTATATGGAGTGGGCACATAAGAATAATATTGGTGTATTTGTCTTGCAAAATAACTTGATGGCATATGTCTTTCACTAATTTTGGAGGTATATTATAAGTGAAAATCAAAGTCAAATTATCATTCAAGACTATGAAGAGTCAAGTGTGCCTTATAATTTGGAACGATGAGACTACTTGGTAAGTGTAACACATTGTCAAAGCCTTTTCCATATGCCATCGTAGTGGAATGTCGAGTTGGATACTTATATTGTTGCACATATTAAATACTTCTAATAATTTCGGTAGTAGCATTGTAGGGTTGTAAGAGCCAAGATGATCTTATGGTCGAGCCATCACATGACATGATGACATGATTACTAAGGACATGTCGTGTTTTGTTAATTGCAAGTTGTGTGCGAGTGTCAAGGGGGGACTACACCAAGAGTGAGAAACACTTAAAATTTCCCTTTCACATGTCATTTTGAACATAATTGCTTGTTAGAGCCTACGACGATAACTTTATGGATCAATCACATTCTCATTGTAAATGAATCAAATGGATAAGAGCCCTCACAACCTAGGCATAATAACATAATTTTCAACACTTTCCCCATTTAGCTTATAGCCAATTTGACATGTTTTCCGAAGGAAGACTCTACTCCAAAATTGTAGAAAACTTTATCCTTTCCTAACTTCATCTCTTTATCTGACCATTCTAGTAGGATAAAGATAGATTACTTCATTGGGTTTTTTAGCCCAACAAAAAGCTCAAGGGAAACTTATGTCTGAAGTTTCTATCAGTATTAGGTTGAACCTTCCACTTGCTAATGCTCAGTTCTTTCCTGCTCTAGTCTGCAGGCTCTTTGGTATTCGTGGATTAGCAAATGGATGCTCATGCCAATGTATCTAGAACTCATTTGTACATTGAGTAATCTTCTGCAACATTTAGAAATGATTGAGCTATCTAAGGATGATAGGTATCTCGCTTTAATCTCTTTCTCATGTCGATTTAAGGGAATGTTGTGCAAACACGTGATTAGTTATTAACAACTCCATCTCTTTGTAATTGTTGAACTGATAACGGCTAATAAGTTCTTGGTACATAATGTATAGGAGCGGGAAATACTCAAGATTGTACCTCATCGACGTAGTCATTGAGGATTGTGAAAACATCATGAAGAACAAGCTTTAATCTCTCCATGTCGCATTGGGGAAGGCCCCTAATTTCTTCTGTGAATAATTGAAGAGACTCTTCACCCGCTTTACCATTATTTTGGGCCATAACCCCTTTAACTCGTTTCATAACTCCATTAGAGAAAGTGTCTTCTTTTGTGAGTAACAACTCAGAGATGATATCTTTGTAGTTCTTCATAGGATCAACTCCATATTCATTTCTCTCGGAAGAGTCTCTTGACATTCTTAAGGATTTTCGTACAGTAAGTGGTAGAATACGAAACATAGTGAGGATTAGTCGGTGTGACATTGTGTGGTAGAATACAAAACATAGTGAGAATTAGTCAATGTGAGATTGAGGATGAATCTTCAATATTTCCCACTCCTATCCATTATGTACCCATAAGTTGTTAGCCCTCATATCATATTGTGTGCAGTTCAACAATTACAAAGAGATGAAGTTGTTAATAACTAATCACGTGTTTGCAGAACATTCTCTTACACTAACATGGGAAATAGATCCAGATAAGATACATGTCATCCTTAGATAACTAAATCATTTCTCAATGTTGCAGAAGATTACTCAATGTACAAATGATTCATATATACATAGGCATGGATATCCACTTTCTAATGCACGAATACCAAATAAGATACATACTAGAGCAACCAACGAACTTAGCAGTACCAAGTCGAAAAATAAAGTGGTAGGTTCAACCTAATGTCGATAGGCATAAGTTTGCCTTTCAGCTTTGTGTGGGTTCAAGTTTATGTCAGATGAAGCTCAAGCAATCTTGAGTTGTGATCTTAAAAAGTTTGATCACACGCAAGAAGTTGCTGCAATAGGATGGTTGCCATTGTCTAAATAACTGATACTCTCTCCGTTCCTTAATATAAGGTGTATAGTTTTCCTGAAAACTCAAACTTGACTATCTTTGACCAAGTATTTACAAAATATGATTAGCAGTTACAGTATCAAATCAATACCACTAGATTCATCATAAAATATATTTTCGTATTTTATTTTCTTAGTATTTAAAATATTAATAGTTTTTTGCTAAAAACTTGGTCAAAGATAGTCAAGTTTGACTTTTCAGGAAAAACTATACACCTTATATCAAGGAACGGAGGGAGTATCAAATGTGTGATTCCTCCCCCAAAAAGTCACCATCTATGTAATTTCGACTGTTGTGCGCAACCTATCAGGTAATGTGGCATCCCCGACATACTTATGGATGCTTTGCATATCATTGCAATGCCTCAATCATGTATAGAATTTTTTATCTTTTATGCCCTATCAGTGAGACAATTGTTCATTGTTAATTTGACAATGACAATATAAATATGGAAACAGATACGATGAAAAAATATTGGAACATAAGACATGAGACATAGTTTTGAAGCTTTTGTTGAGACAAACTTAATGTGCATATGATTTGGTAATCAATTTTAACAATTCAAATTTAGCAACTAATATGATGATGACAGACATATTCATACATATTATTCTCTATAGGAGAAAGACAATGTTGGAACGTACCTGTTTAGATTACTCGTTCATAATATAATTTTCCAAAGTCTCAAAACCAAATTATCACTTTTAGAATTGAAAACTATTTGCAATCTAGTTCCATAAAAACTTTTATCTTAAATGTTCAAACCTAATAAAACTTGACAGGTATACTTCCCATGGAAATACAAAAGCATGATCCAAATAAAACAGATCTATAGAAAGCACCTTCAAATAGGTAAAAATAGGTGGGGAAACAACTCAATGCAAGATCGAAATTCAGCCAATGCCAGAAGAACCGTACCCGGGCACCAGAGAAACAGCCGCACGAGCAGATCCTCCGCTCCCTCTGCTAGTTTCCTCGGCGCAGACCTATCGCTCCCCTCGTGCCCTAATTTAGATTAGATGGGTAATCCCCCATGTTTGGACTTTGGAGCGGTTCGTGGATGGCGTTTTATTAAGCCGCCGAGGCGGTGCGGGTGGCGGCGCATTGAACGCGAGCGTTTTCGTTGTAGACCTGGGATAGCCCACCCACTGTACCATCCCACGGCCTGCTATGACCCAGTGTAATGTGTTAGTATGATGGGCCTGTGTCATAACTAATCTGGGCTGAGTAGTCAACCGGCCCATTATTTTTACCGATATAAATTTCGTTTCACTTCACCCTAAAAAATATCTTTCAGAGTTATATCTAAAAAAAAGTTTCAGGTTGTAACTTCTGCCGTTGTTCTAAAAAGAAGTAACTTCTGAGACTACGGATTCAAAAATCTCTCGGTCAGAAGTTCCATGCATTTGAACAGTCCGGACAAAGTTATTCGGTTGCTCGGTGCAACAGGTTCAAAGAGGAGGAACCTCGTTTTGCAGAGTCGATGCTCCAACATTCCAGGAGACGATCGTAGTATGCTCGGCATTGTTCGGGAATTCAGCCGAATCGCTGCAGATCGGGGCTGGAGGGCGCAGATCGGGGCTGGAGGGCGACGGGGAGGCTCTGGATGGGAGGGAATGGGGAGGGAGAAGGAGGCCGGCGGTGGCTGGAGCTCCGAAGATGGCCGGCGGTGGCTGCAGCCGCCGGAGAAGCCAGCCGCCAGGGGCAACAGAACGGGCGGGAGGAGAGCCAAACCCTAGCGATTTGGGTGTGTCGAGCGGGAGGTACCTGGGCGGGGTCACGGGCTAAATATTGGCCTCGCCCAACTACCCCTTCAGTTAAATGGTGTGACTGATTATTCGGTCTGACTAACAGCCGATTACCTGGCAGTTAATCGGGGTGACCAGTTAACTCGCCGAATATGTGCTTTTCGCGTCGGTGACCCTCCGAGCAGCGATTAACTGGCCAGTTAAGCCTCGACCTGCATGACTCCTTCGACCTGCGTGCTGCAGCAGCTCCTCCACCATGGCTTCACCAGCTAGCAAGGTTTGTTGTTTATTGTTTTGTAGGTTTGTTGCCTCTCGGTTTGGATGCATCAAGACCAGAGCGCCCAGGTACCATTTCTACACTTCTTGGCTGTTCTTTTTGCCATTTTGTATGCCATATTTCAGTATAGTTACATAGCTAGTAACATGGGAGTATGAAATAACGCAGAAAAACTATATATAAGTTGCCAAAATATTGTCACACCCCGAGAAGGTGAATTCGCTGGGGTCTTTCTTCAGTATCATCTCCGACTGCACGTTCCCGTCTTGCAGCAGCATCTCGTTGTAGTTCGGGAGCCCCCAGAACATCGCCGTGTCATCTGCAAAATCCATTTCTTAGTCTTGGTCGCGGAATATGTGGATTACGTATGCTACGATGTTGACATGCCAACAGGTGAGTGGCTCTTACTGATGGCGCCGTACTGCATGAGAGGCCTGTAGGTGAAGCTGAAGAGCTGCGTCAGGTTCCCGAAGTTGGGGTGCCGCACCACCAGATTCCAGTCGCTGTAGTTGCTGACCACGTCGTTGTTTGTGATCGTCATCTTCACCCTCTAGTACTCCCGGTAGTTCTGCTTATGTCCTGTTTTCTCGACCGAATAATGCTCGGCCGATTAATTCAGTTAATCGGCCGATTCACCGATTAATCCCTATTCAGTGGCTGACCGAGCCGTTACCAGTTAACGAATTCCCGAACAATGATGCTCGGTGTCGTATCACTCTTTGCAGCCAACTGGGTCTTTTTTGTGTTGCCCATGGCTTTCGACTTATACTTGTATCATTGTAACTAAACGTGCACCAGACGATCAATCCACCTCAGCTCATATGGCAAAAGCTCTATGGACATCAACTACATGCTGCGGAGAAACCAGGTGAAAATGCATTGCATTGCACTGCAGGCGTAGAGATTATTTACATTGCACGCGGAGAACGTGACCACAACTTTGTCGCAACAAAATACGTAGTGTTCATAGTCCAAAAGCGTACACCTATCTCTCTCTGCAGTTTGCATCTACCTGCACTGTAATACTCCGTAGTAATCTGATCACAAGAACCCCGATCCTTTCCCCTGTGCAACCCTGCTGCCCTGCCCTGAGGACTTGATCGGTGCTGCCAGGCCACTTGCTGGTGGATACAGCTCAGCTAGTTCTTTTACTCGTAACAGAATGTCCGGTGGTATCGGTATGATCGAAGGATTGCTTTTCCGCGGACAGCCACCCTGCTCAGCAGTATTGAAGAGTGAAAAAAGTGAGTCCAGGAGCAAACAAATGACAGGACGGGCATAACTGAGCTAATCAGAGACTAGGGTATAATGCATAGGTTGAAAGGGAGGGAGACATTACATCTTTTTCCGGGCAAAGCTGTGTCTGGCTGGCTCTGATCAGATTACGCCATTTATCCTAAACAAGCGGCAGCATGATCCGTTAGAAAATCAAAAACTTAAGGAATAAGTGAGGAATTGCACGAGCAAACCCACCTTGAGATCCACCGAGGTGCGGTAAGAAAATGACGCGAAGGATAGTCTTTTAATCTCAGACCATTTGCCAATCCCGAACCGAGCAACACCATCGACCAGTTTCTGAACCTCGGACAATGTCCATGCTCGATGATGCTTCCGCTTCAAACACCCCTCTGTTTTCGGCTTGGCATCAGTCCCACAAACATTGTTTGCTTGTATGGTCTGAACCTCATCATCATCGGTTGTTTCGGTATGCCCTCCTTTCTTCTCAGCCTTTTTCTAGTAACAAGATGGACAACAGAAAATATTTCATTGCATGCTACACACAGATTGCAATTGCAGCTCAGCAACCATGTTTGAATTTTAAGCAATATGTGTTTCTAATTAGTTATGAGCTTCTTAAGTTCAGATTTTTCGCTACATGGTCCTACATGATCAGAGCCATATATGCGTACCATTAGTAAAACTTCCATGGCTTTGTTTACATGGTTCTCCTGTTCACCATCTTTGCCTAACGTCACCTCAGCTGCCATCTGAACCTCAGGGCACTCCACCGAAGGATCATCATCCTATTATTCAAAGTATAACAAAGAGAGCACACTTAGTGATATCTGGTGATCCAAAGCATTATGCTCATATATGCTGCAATTTACTTATGGCCCAGCTCCAGCTGACACTGGCAGGTTGCATCAACTTTGTATGATTAGGCTATTGTGTTGTGCTTTTCACCATTTAGACCAGTTGACTCATTGATCTAAATTGTTCTACCAGCAAGCAAGTATATCCTGACGGTTATATATTAACCTACAGGTCAGACACAGACTACTGTGACATCCACAAGGAAAGATATGTAGTGTATTAAAGTGAGACCATCAGACCAACATCTTGTGTACCTTAAGACACAACATGGGTGCATGGCATAATGGTTCAGAGATTTGTTACATTTGTCTGACAAAATAGCATAAGGGGTTGACAAGGCAGAAAAATGGTGTAATGACTTAAATGAAGAAAAATAATAAATCAACAACAGTTACGTAGTTGAAATTAGGTACTGAATATAGTTGCTTCAAATATACTTCCGCACATGCTAAGTTTCTTAGGTGAGAATCTGACATGTGAGCAACTGAGTATCTAGTAATTCTATCCTACTTGGGGCATACTGAAAATTACCGCCAAAATGTATTAGCAATGAGTTATGTTCAAGTCTGTCACTGTTTTGAGAGATAAAGGTAGACAGGGGCACAGTGTCATACCACCAAAATCATCATTGCTAAAATATAGTAACTTAATATCTGCATCTTTTTGCAGAAAAAAAAAAGACAGAAAGCAAAGTTGTGAAAATAAATTATGCACAAGTAGATTATTACCAAGAATGAAAGGAGGTTTCTCCGAGGACGCCCTCTTCTCATCCTCGACACATAAGGAACATGTACACTGAATCCTCCGAAAGTATCTTTTCGAGTAGGATAAGTTATACTCAACGAATCGACTTCTTCGATAGGTGTAACCCGTTGTCTCAGTAACACTTCATCATGTGCAGGCCTTTTTCCTGGTGAAGAAAGCTTTCCAGTGGAGTCACAAGTATCGACATCTGAAAGCTCCTCAATATATCTTTTTGTTGGCTTTCGAAGTCTCTTAGCAGTGCCTTGTTCATCCTGCAACGTTCCTTGTGATTCATCATTTTCTGCTGATGCTCCTTTTAGCCTCTTGGAGGATCGCTGTTGGTCCTCACTCTGATAGTAAGAGCAAGATGGTGTATCCCTCTCATTTTCAGGACCCAATACTTGGTTCCTAACCAAAGAAGTGGCTTCAACCTCAACCTTAGGTGTTCCTTCAATGGCAGGTAGCTCATGTTTGGCATCCTTGCGAACAATTTTATAATCTTTAACTACACAACCAGAACTTTGAACATCGCAGGAATTGGTTAACCCCATTGTAATCCGTCTTTTGAGCCATAACTTGTCCTTGACATTAGTTTGGCGCCCAAATGTAGCTCTAAATGCTTCCTGAAGTTCTCTCATTGTAAGATTATCCAAACAGACTTCTCCTCTCAAAATGGAGAAGTCGGGAACTGAACTAGTAACTCCAGAAACAGATGGTCCTGTAGATGAGTTATTTACGGGGCTTGAGCAGGCATCGGTCTTTTCTTTTTCAGCACTGCAAGAGTCATTTAATACTGTTGATTTTGTAGTCTCGGTTGAAGCATTGTCCTGATGAGCAATGTTGTTATCCCCTTTTTCCGTCTTCAATTTATCTTGTCTGTGATCATGACCAACTGTACACTTTGAGGGAAGATCAAGCGAGTCATCCAACAGTTTTAACCTGTCTTCCTGCGCAACGATATGCATCTTACTAGAGTCACATTCACTTGGATAAGTAAAACATAGACACATTAATGGACAAGAAAGATTTGCAGATAGATTGGCACTTTGATTTAATTACGATAAATTGTCATATCCCATCCACGCATTAATGGACACCATGCAGATGATATGTCAACAAGTTTAGCCAACTGCTCGTAACTCGTTAGTCTAAAGAGAATTGATTAAAACCAACAGTGTACTCGCTTATTAGCCACATGAAAAGACTTTATGTGCAGCACCACAACAAAAGACATTTACATAACTCAACTTCAAACCTTCCCACAGCTTTGACTCCATGGGATAAATTTAAGCATGGAAAGTTTCCTCTATGTTATTTTTACTAGCTCAATTCTGATACGTGCTCCCATTTCTCCGTGTTACTTATCGGCCATGCTCTAAAATCTCTTCCCTGATCTAGCTATACCTGACTAGCACAGATATGAAGGAAAGCTTAAGCATGAATGAAGATGGTGTTGCTTGAGTAAGAAACACAGATCTGATATTCTGACTAGAGGACAATTGATAGTGCTGATCCTAAAGGTGGTTCAAACAAGATCTAATACATATAAATGTATTATTACTGAAGTCACAGGCAAGGCCTGTTTGGAACGCAGGAATCTTATAGGAAACAAAAATCATGCTTTCGAAACATGGCAAACTCTAAATTGAGACTTTTATAGAAACCGGACAGCGCATATTGAAAACCATGTAAGATTTAGCTTCACACACTGACCAAAAAAGATTCCTGGATGTGCAATAACCTTCTTTTCTAGTAGAGTATAAACCTATTATACAGTAGCCAATCTGAAAAGCTTGGAATCATGGCAGATATTAATGATGCACAGTACAAAAGCAACATGCATACCTCTAGGTCAGCATCAAACTGTAGTGTATGTATTTCACCAGTACTCTCTAATTCGGAATACCCCTCTGCACAAGTTTCAGAAACAGTAAAAATATTAAGTAGTCAAAGGGGTTGCATTAATTTGTAATGCAGGAAAATAAATTGTGTACTGTCCAATGAAGTAAGAACTCCCAAAAGTACCTTCATAGTCAGGCTTCGTCAGAAACATGCAGTCATTAGTACAAAAATCCTCCACGTGTCCTACATCTTCAATGGAAGGCAGATCGACCTTCTCATCAAGAAACTGTTCAATCTGAAAGACTTCGTCCTCTGTAGGAGGAACAAGCGTTCCATCACCTTCAACCTTTTTTATATGAAAAAGTAAGTGTTCGTCAAAGGGCTATAAGCAATTGGAAACATCACAAGGAGTTATTTATCTTTAAAGGTATAATATAGCTAAGAAAGTTAGTATACCCGAACTAGCTGGTAAACCACGGGATCGGAACTGACATTCTCTTCAAAGTCATTCTCTTCATTCTTATTCTCCTGAGCATCTTGTAGGTACCCACTTCCATTGATCAGTACAAACCTCATCCAAAGTTCGTACTAATCAAATCCTACCAGGATAAAGTTCTACAATCGGATGAAATTAATTTCAAACTTTAGTATATAGGACTAACAAATCAAACACAATTAAGTAGCCGATGAACAAATGAAGGTAAGTAGTTAATAGTAACACAACACATGCAATGGCTATTCCAATCGAACAAAGTCACAAAGAGGCAAATCTATCGTGAATAAAACGGAGACAAACAAGAGAATTCATGTGGTAATTGTTCAACATTTTCATGTTTGTGATACATAAATAAAAGCATGGAGTAAGTGGAATGCAATCGAGAGCATAAGTTTCAAGGGAACAGACAACCCCGCTCTTTGACCTGACCATGGTTTACAAAGCGTGAAGCATCCTCAAAGCGATGGGGGGGCGCTTTGGCGCTTAAGCGACGCCTAAGCGGGCGCTTTGGACGCTTAAGCGCCTAAAGCGGGCGTTTTTCCAAAGCGGAGGGGGGGGGGTGCCTTGACGCTTAGGCGTCGCTTAGGCGTCCTGAAGCGGACGCTTTGTAAACCATGGACCTGACAAGATTTCATTAGGAAAGTTTAGCTGGCTCAGCTGGTTTGGACACATTTCAGACAGCAGTCTACCAAAGTATGTAAAACACCATCAAGGAAAACACTAATATTTTCTCCAGCTAGCTCTCCCCATAACTGATTTGAGCTATGATTCCTCGAATAAAAGAAGTATCTAGTTCTTCATAAGGTTAAACTCAAAACAATTGGCCATTTCCTGCGCTCCAGTATCAAGTCAAAACACATTGTGCAACACTCAATATCCTGCATAAACGAAAATCGTCCCTAGAAAAATTAACAGGAGGGGTAACCTCAAAAGGATACATTCATGAACCTAAATCCATTGTCAATTCGAGTGTTGAAAGCAAGCACTGCCCCAAAATAGTTCTTCCTACAGTTTAATCCACACTTCCACCATCAACTCCACTCTCAATCAGCATTGGAATATACACTGAGTAAACATTTCCATTGTGTTCACTACATGCGCAACATAGAGCTCCGGTTAAGCCAACAGAGCAACATTCCAACTAATAATTACCTAAATAAGCGTTGATATAAACGATCCAAACAATCGCACAACACCCGTGTTCAGCTAGCACTGGAAAATGGTCGATTAAAGCTGTCAGAACACAAATTCCAGACCGTGATAAATCGAAACCGAACTCTCTACCATCTCACGCAGACCCTCACACCACGAGCTAATGTCCCGAATCAAAACTAGACGCCAATCCAACACCAGAGAGGGATCCTGCACAACAACACTCCCCCCGCGCCGCTGCTGACGTCACCTCGCACTAAACCAGAAATCAGGCGCGAAATACACACCGATCAAGCGAAATCCCGCGCCCCCGACCACGCAGAGCTCAAATTGACGCGCGCGCCATCAAATCTACCAGAAAATAATCGCAGAAACAGCGGAGAAACGCGGCGATCGAGCGGATCGGAGCGAGAGCGGCTCACCAGGATCAGCAGCGCCGGCTCGATTCCTGCAGCATTTGCTCCGATCGCCCGGACGGAACCACCGGCGGGAGGATCAGATCGCGCGAGAGGGAGCCGGAGCCGTGGGCGCGGGGATCCCTTGCTGGTCCGTCCGCTCCTCGTTTGCTTCGTTCCGGGGTAGCTCCGTTTTGGTGCGATCTAGGAAAGGGAGGAGGAGGAGGAAAAACTGAAGAGGTGGTTTCAAAAAGGTGGACTGGTGGAGGGGATTTCGAGGGGTGGGAGTGGGAGGGATCGGACGGATGGGGTAGACTATGGATGTGGATCCGACGGGTGGGGGCACTGGGGAGTGGCGCAGCACGGGAGAGGCTTCACGAGCACGCAAAGATTGGGGAGCGACTAGCGAGCCAAGAAACAGAGCCTAGTCAGAAGCGCGTGTTGAGCAAGATGTTTAGGACATTTTTTATCGTCTCGCACTCTTGAAAGTGAAAGAAGAACGATTCTGCCTGTAATTCTAATACACTTTGTCGAAATAGACTTGTCGTCTCGCTTTATAAATTCACACGATGAATCAATACAAGCTCCAAAACAGATAAAAATAAACAAAATAACATTAGAGTAGCCACACCCCGACAATCACCCAAGACAACAAACTAGAGGTGCCACCGCGTCTCCTTGAGAAACTCCGGACATAGTCACTCACACCACACTCACCAAATTGTCGTCGGAGAGGATTGTTTGCCCTCTCGCTCTGGACCGTGGAGCGCTGATACTGCCAGCGGACAACGAGAACCACCACTTTTAGAAAATAAACGCCAATGGACCTTAGAAGAAGGTGACTCAAAGAGACTAAGGAAGGTGACTCGTGTAGACAACTGACTCCTTTTTTCAATGGAAAGTTATAGCCAAACCTATCCAGCTAGCCTCTTAGTGATCTTATTAGCCGGCAAAGCAAAGACAGGAGGCCACGGTCCCGACCTTACCAGCACTGTAGGTTTACTAATCAATGAAGACAATCTCTTCTCTCTGCGTGAGTGACTCCTTAGGGCGTGAAAGCATTATATCGGGTTTTCAGTTGAAGGGTGTATTCAAGTCTCTTCTTTCTGCCCCAAGAGCATTGGATTTGGAAATCCCTGGTTATACATTATCTCTGTGAGGCTTGGGTGTAGTTCTCGACCTCTTGACCTGCAAAAGTGTCCTCGTTCAATTATTTCAAAAGGATCATTTTCCTCGTCCGAGTCTCCGCACTTCTTCGATTTTCTTTATTTTTTTGAAGTGTCAGTCTCAAGCAAGTCCAAGGCAAATAGAAAAATCTTTTTAAGAATCACCTTCCTTAAATAAAAGAAAAATTGGCAAATCTCAACTTAAATAAAAGAAAAAATATATTTACAAGATGTCGGCATGCAGTAGAGCTATTTGTATTAGTTGATCCACATAGTCTACCATATATAAGGCCGACAACAAGGTGTGGCCCTTCTCGTGATCACTAGCCTAGTCTGGGTTAGACCGGAGGTTTTTTTCTCCCGAGCTCTAGGGATACCTCTATTTTTAAAAGTTTAATAATTATATTGAAAAGTTCCAAAAATAATATAAAAAACTCATGCATGTTCTCAATTATGTATACTAGAAGCCTGTAAAATCTCAATGAAAAATCTTTATATCATCGGAAATGTTAGGAAAAGGACGTCCTCCTAGGAAGTACGCATCGCATCCCTTCCTTGCGCAACACGTGGAGTAGTGTCGCTCGTCGTGTCTCCCTCACGCGTGGTTTCCGTGCTCACCGGCTCGTAAAATTTGGTCTTCAACTTGACTCGACTGGTATTCAGTTTTCCAAGTTTCTTGAGCAAACATATCTAAGATTACTTTCGCTGGCTTTAAACTCCAAACTCTGCACCCATAGTTTAGAATAGTTCTAGCCTATTTTCACGACTTGGTGTAACCAAAACTTGGATTCAATGATTGCTTGAACGATTCAGTTTTTCCGGTCATTCATATTGCAAATGTTTGCTTTATACCAGATCGGAAGCATGTTTGTTTGAAAAATGATTCCCCTAAAAAACTTTTATAGATAAATATCTCACCTACTTTATGTTTTGCCCGAGATATGTTTGACTGTTTTTTGACCTGAGATGACATTGCTAGTTCAAGCGAAAAGCATTTGCGGACAATACCCCAATTTCCACTCGGACGGTCAGACCCCATATCTCCTCGCAGCCGACCACACATACCTCCGCCTCCACGCGTCGGCGATCGCAAATCCTCAATCGAAACCCTAACTCCGGGGACAAAAGGATGAGGCCCTCGGCGACGGTGCCGGGCGGCGGGGTGAGGCGGAAGGCGGGCGCTGCTGCTGCTGCGGCGGCGAGCCGTGAGTGGCTGGTGGTGCCGGCGTCGGGGCGGGCGCGGGTCGAGGAGGCCGGGAAGCACGCGGTGATGGCGCGGACGGGTCTGCCGGCGCGCGACCTGAGAGTGCTCGACCCGCTGCTGTCCTACCCGTCCACGATCCTGGGCCGCGAGCGCGCCATCGTCGTCAACCTGGAGCGCGTCAAGGCCGTGATCACCGCCGCCGAGGTGCTGCTCCCCTTCTCCAAGGACCCCGACTTCGCGCAATTCGTCCGCGACCTCCAGGCCCGCGTGCTCACTTCCTCTGACCAGGCATGTTTCTGCACCGCTGCTTCCTGTCAATTCACCATTTGCTTGCTTCTAGGCTTATGATTTAGAGTAGTAGTAAAATGATTGTGCTACAATATCCGAGGTGTTGGTGGATAGGAGAAGTATGGGTATTGGGGAAAGACTTGTTTATCTAAGATTTTCAGTCATATATATCGAACTTCGAACCCCGTGTTGTGCTTCTAAAAAAGACACTACAAAATAACATGTTAGGACCTGAATATTGCCAGTGGTAGTAATTCTGGCAGAACTATATCTTTGGTGTGCGGTGTGGAATCAGATGTCTTTCATGGTTTTTCGATACCGCGCTGGGCCAGTTGCGCTGGTGCTTCCTTTGGTATTGAGTACAAGTATACAACTGTTAGAGCACCCATTTCTTCAGACTTGTCCAAGCACCATATGGCCCTAAGAATACAGTTAATCTGTACATCTGCTAGCCATATTTTCAGTCTTATGGTGATAACGTGATAAGGTATAATGAGCTGTATGAATATGTGAAATTTCTTCTGATTTTAACAGGCTGCGGAGTTTACTGATATCGAGGGCGAGCCATCTGCGATTGCTTCGCCATTTCCTGCTCCTAGTTCATCTAAAGGACATGAACTGGAGATGGCTAAGAGGACTTATAACACGATGGGTGGAATGACCCACAGCAGTAGTATGCCCATGTTGGCCACAGTGAAAGATGGAAGCACCAAGATCTTACCTTTTGAATTCCGTGCGCTTGAAGTGTGCCTCGAGTCAGCTTGTAGATCTTTGGAAGAGGAAGTACGTATCTAACCATATTTCTGCATATATTTATTCAAGATTTTTGAATAACAACTTGACTATTCTATTTGCCATCTTAGGATAGCTTGTTTTAACATTCCATGGTTCACACTATGGCTTTTTAATATTGAACTTTGGTTATTTAATGTGATGTTCAGTCATTTATTCACATGTGCTAATTAGATGAACTTGAGGCCTTGTTGGAGATTATGGAAGTTTGATAATCATGACTTCCCAGAAAACCTGGGACAGTCCTGTTTATGCTTTTATTTATAAATAGATGGAGCCGTGCTTACTGTAGACGCTGTTCCCAAGCTGACCTGTCTTTAGTGGTCTTCTGATTGTTCCCTGTTATATTTTAATGTATATTACATGTAAGATAACAAAGTTTGCAAATCACGTTTGAGATAGCACTAGCAGTAGTTCTCAGTTCTCACAAATCAACAAATGAAACATGGTCTACCGGTGGTTGCAGACAGTGACTGACCTGTTTTTCTCCGCAGACTGGGACTCTGGAGAAAGAGGCATATCCAGCACTGGATGAGCTAACTTCGAAGATCAGTACATTGAATCTTGAGCGAGTTAGGCAAATTAAGAGCCGTCTGGTGGCAATCTCTGGACGTGTGCAGAAGGTAATTTTACTTGTTCGAGGATTGAATCTATTTTATGTGAATCTTGTCAATTTGTGCTGTCAATGTATCATACTATCATAGGTTGGTGTTGCCAAACATGTTGTTTCATTCTGCTGGCTTATTTTAACATCACTACTTGTTTGACCTCCATAACGCTGTGATAGAATTTTCCCAAACCACGCAAACCTTCACCCTCACCTTCACCATACACACATCTGACCACCGCCCACCTCTATATCTGTTCTTTCCCTCTATAAATTCTTCGCAAAAGCTTATTCACTTGCACAATAATTCCACCTTGATAAAATTTACTTTCTGACAGGTAAGGGATGAACTTGAGCATCTATTGGATGATGAAATGGATATGGCTGAAATGTACTTGACAGAAAAACTTACTCGACAAGATATCAGTGAGACTTCGTCTAGAGTTGAGGTTGATGATCATGATCCATCTCAGTTGGAGGAGGATAGGTAAGTCGTCAAAGCGAGGCATCTCTACTTCTTTCAGATGTACTCCAATCTGCTATTTTTGTAGCCCATAAATATCTCTTGAGTGGTCTGAATTCATGTATGCAATCATTTCATTTGTGTGTAGGAATGAAGATTATAGAAGCGAGCCAGATGGAACTGGAAGCAATGTTAGCTTTATTGATTATAAGCCCCACATTGAAGAACTGGAGATGCTTTTGGAGGCGTACTTTGTGCAAATTGATGGCACACTAAATAAGCTTTCACACGTAAGAGCTGATCTCTTTCCTGTGTTACTTTCATCATTCCAAATATTGCTGAGTTCGTGCCCACTTATTATTGTCAACAGGATTTTTTGCTCAGCAGATAAAATAATTTTAGATCCGAAGCATGAATTTATAGGCTATATGTGGTATGTTCAGAACATACAATGCTATTACAATATGTAAACAAGAAAATTGTTGTAGAAGTTATAAAATGTTACGGAAATAATGTGTTTAACGCTAATATTAGGAGCTAGGGCACCCTAGAACTAGAAGTTCGTTAATATCAGACGACATTGTTTTGTTTTTGGTTGAGTTCATTTTTCATTCAATTGGTTTTATTGGGGATTCTTTAGAGTGTTTTATCTAATGTGCCATTTGCCGACAGCAATATTCTTTCTAATCACGAGACATCGGTGTAGGGAGTTCTATATACAACGATTAAGCCTGAGAATGGTGCGGCTTTGTTCGGATTATTTGGTGCGGGTCTGTGTCTGCTTTCCGTTGGGTTGGGCTGTAATGGACAGAAACGAAAATTGGACTGGGGCGGTGCGGGTCGAGCAAACATATGGACTGGGGCGGTGCGGTATGGCTTTCAATCAAATGGATCGAGCCACGGGTTCAACTCGCACTTCCGCACCACACGCCCAAATAGTGAAATCCCCTGTCCCCGACTCCCTTCTTCTGAATCAGCCACGGCCGTCCATGGCCGCCATGCCGCCCTGCACCACAACCGCCGACGACCTGTTGATCTCCTCCTCTAAGCACTACTTCCTCACGAGTTTGTGCTGCACAGTCACCTCCGCTGCCGTGCACCGCTGTCGCGGTCTTGATCTCCTCTTCTAGGGCTCTAGGCGCTAGTCTTCATCATGAGATCGTGCTGCACCTCCCTGCCGCCGCCGTGCACCACGCCGCGATCGTGCTGATCTCCTCTCCGTTCTTCCCTGCCCTTCACACCAAGGTGAGCAGCCACGGCCGTTGGCTAACAGGAGCTCTGGTAGGCGGTGGCCACGGCGATGAGCACCTCCGGGCGACCGGCCGGTGCATCGGGAGCGCATCGCCGTGACGTCCCTGTGGAAGGACGCCGCCCATACTTCCAGCCTGCAAGCATGGCGAGTTGGAGCAGCGCTACCGCTCGCCCTAGCGGCGCTCGAGCCATAGGCAGCAAGGAGGTGGCCGGGCGGGGAGCCGGTCCGGAGGTGCACATAACGTGTTCAACACAATGTAAGAGAGAGAAGGGGCCAGGTCGACGCTGACGTGTGGGCCCAGCCTGACAGTCCTGCACTACAGCGACGCAAACAAAGGATCCATGGGCTGAACCCACGGGTTCAGTCCACGTGAAGCATGCGGACCCTTTTCAATCCTTTTATTAGTACCGGAAGGAAAAAGAAAGAAAAGGTAGAACCTCAGAGTCCTGAAAATTTTGATAATTTCTATTTTGGAAAAAGAAAATTCAATTTAAAGTGGTATCCAAGCTAAAATCTATTTTACGGTATAGGCACTTATGACCTCCCTCTCTATGCCTTGCGGTAATGATTCCTCTGGAATTACGACCTTTACCACAACGGTGCCGTCCATGGATCAAATTATTTCGTGGATTGGATTTCACTTGCCTGTCTACGGTTCCCTTGCGTGTGCTTGGGATAGGTGTTTTGTATAAATGTTTCGCCATATAGCGTAGCGAGCGTAGTTCAATGGTAAAATATCTCCTTGCCAAGGAGAAGATACGGGTTCGATTCCCGCCGCTCGCCCACCTTAATTCAGTAAAGTACTATAGATAAAAAGGTTAGTCTAGTTGAGAGATGAAAAATAAAAAAGCGAAGTAAGGGTGCCCTATGGGTATTTGATCTTGCCCCCTCCCCTTTTTTTCATGGAGAAAAAAGCAAATATGAATTTCTCCATTCATTGAACCCTAGTTCGGGACTGACGGGGCTCGAACCCGCAGCTTCCGCCTTGACAGAGTTTGGTGCGGGTGCGGGTGAAAGTTTCAAATGTTGTGGTGCGGTGCGGATTGATGGAGTGATTTTTTGGGGTGGACAGGGTTTATTAACGAGGTCAACTTAATTCAGTGCGGGCTGGATAAGGGGTGGGTTTTGCCCCATTCTCACCGTGTGTCAACAATTGAAATCAAATTCTTAAGCTGATATGTGTTGTATGTTTGCTTGAAGCTGAGGGAGTACGTTGATGATACCGAGGATTACATCAACATAATGTTGGATGACAAGCAAAATCAGCTTCTACAGATGGGGGTCATGCTCTCGACTGCAACTGTTGTCATTACCGCTGGAGTGGCTGTCGTTGGTCTTTTCGGGATGAACATTGGTATATCGCTTTACAATCCCGTAACTCCCGCGGAGACACAGGCAGCACATGTGAAATTCTGGGAAACCACTTTCGGGACCATCGCCGGCTGCACGGTTCTGTACATAGTAGCCATGGCTTGGGGGAAGAGGAGTGGGCTGCTCCAGTGAGGGCGGTCGCACCCATGAGTAACTACTGCTTAGCTAGAAGCCTTGCTAGGCAATCTGTAAAAGAGGGCAGGATTGCTGCCTGATTATATTGATACCTGAAAATGCATATACTTATTGCCACACTGACAGAAGCAAGCTGGACAATCTGTAAAAGGGGGGCAGGATTGCAGGCTGATTATATTGATACCTGAAAATGCATATACCTATTGTCTATCCCATGAAAATAATAAAAGGGAAGGAAGTTTTCTTGGGAAAATGGTAGTTTACGTGGAGAAATTTGTTGGGTAATGTGTTGGCACGGTACTGTTATAGCAACTTCGTCTTTCCCATCGCACCTGGTTTAGTGAAATCACAGTATAAGATGTTGCTGGCGTGATTTGTGTCGTCATTGTATATGTGAACTTGTTGTAAAATAGCCAAATCGCATTATTAAGATGTTGCTGGCGTGGTTTGTCTTGCCCAAGGAGGGCTATTCTCTGTGTTATACTAACTGACAGTCTGTGTGCATTTGTTGCTTCTTACCCTGATTGTTTGCTTTGTCATCGTTGTTGTGAATGACTCTTCCTTCTTGGAAAGTGCAAATGGAGGCCAAGCTCCATAGAGCCCTTTATTTTCGAAAATTTGAAAATCATATTTTCAAGTTTAAAAAAAATCTGGAACTCGTTCTTTTGAATTGAGATTTGCTTCACTCCTCAGTCACGAGAAGATTGGAGAGACAGTTGCATCACTCCTGTGTAAAAACATATACTCCCTCCGGTATACTGTATTAACCATTGCTGCCAAAGCTAGGAAAAACTACCAAAATCTAATGAGATAACCTGGGTAATGTTTACTTCGCTACCAGGTAGTACTACTAAACCAATCAAAACATCCAAGGAAATCTTATTGAGCGAACCCAATCCAAGTTCTTGTAGCAAACCAAATAGATGTAGACATTCCATCCGGGGTTCCATCCCTTTCCAAAAGGGGACATCGACCGGCGAGGCGGCGGCGGTACCTATATAATCGCAGCCAGCAGACCCTCCTGTCTCCCGTCAGCCGGCGATGGAGAGGAAGAGGATGGCGCAGGTCGCCACGTACTTCGCGGTGGCCTTCGCTGCTCTCCTCTACTGGCAGTCCACTCGCAACCCCACCCCGCCGCCGCAGCCTGACATGCCTCCCCCGTCCCCTGTGTTCCCGTGGGCGGCATCAACGGTGCTCCCGGACCCGGCCGCTTCTTCGCCCCCGAGCTCCTCCCGTGCCGCTCCCCACCAACTCCTTCTAGAACTTCGCTCCGCTCTCAACAACGGGGACAAGCAGGAGTACATCCACCCATACTTGATCAAATCCGCCGCCATGGGGCTCATGGTGTGCTACCCGAAGAGCCTCCATTCACCGTCCTTCCACGCCCAGACCTTTGTCGCCGACCTCACCGTCTCCTCCCCTTCCGTGTGCTACTCTAGAACTAGAAGTTGTTATATCAGAAGACAGTGTTTTGTTTTTGGCTGGGCACTCTAGAACTAGAAGTTGTTAGTATCAGATTATTTTGTTTTTATGGCTGAGTTCATTTTTCATTCAATTTAGTTTTATTGGGGGTTCTTTAGAACTATTTATCTGATGTGCCATTTGCTGTCAACAATATTCTTTCTAGTCATGAGACATTGTTGTAGGGAGTTCTATATAGAATGATTGAAATGAAATTCTGAATCTTATAATTGCTGTATCTTTGCTTGAAGCTGAGGGAGTATGTTGATGACACTGAGGATTACATCAACATAATGTTGGATGACAAGCAAAATCAGCTCCTACAGATGGGGGTCATGCTCTCGACTGCGACGGTTGTCATTACCGCTGGAGTGGCTGTCGTCGGTCTTTTCGGGATGAACATCGGTATATCGCTTTACCATCCCGCAACCCCAGAGGAGACACAAGCAGCACATGTGAAATTCTGGGAAACCACATTCGGAACCATCGCCGGCTGCACGATTCTGTACATAGTAGCCATGGGTTGGGGGAAGAGGAGTGGGCTGCTCCAATGAGGGCCCAACCATGCGTAACAACTGCTCCGACAGAAGCCTTGCTGGACAATCTCTAAAAGAGGGCAGCATTGCAGCTTTGATTATATTGATACCTCAAAATGCATATACCTATTGCCTATCCCATGAAGAAAATTAAAGGGGAGGAAGGAAATTCTCTTGATGTATGAAAATGGGTAGTTTGCCTGGAAGAAGTTCGCCAATAGGATATGTTGGCACGATACTGTTATAGCAACTCTTTGCTATCGCACCTGGGTGTAGTGACGAAGGAACCACTAGGTGCACTTGTTCTTGTAAAAGTTTGTGTTGCTATGATGCCATTGTATATGTGGACCTGTTGTAAATGAGTTAAATCACAGTATAAGATGTGACTGGCGTGGTTTGTCTTGCCCAAAGAGGACTACTCTCTGTGTTATAGCTGAGACAGTCTGAGTGCATTTGTTGGTTCATGCTCTGATTGTTTTCTTTGTCATCGTTGTAGAACAGTTGTGAATGCCGTTCCTTCCTCAATTCTTTTTTAATTGAGAGAGATTTGCTTCACTCTTCGGTCACGAAAAGACTGGACAATTGCATCACTCCTGTGTAAAGTTTTTTTTTTTTGAACACACTCCTGTGTAAAAATGTAAATTAACCATTGCTGCCAAAGCTGGGAAAATACCAAAATCTAATGAGATACGAGTAGTTGTTTACTTTGGTACCAAGTACTAGTACTAGAACAGTCAAAACATCTGAAAGGAAATCTCATTGAGCTAACCCAATCCAAGTTCTTGTAGCAAACCAAAATATCTGTAGACCTCGAGCTGGGCGAAGACGACGAGCTGGAGGACGCACTGCTGGCGCTGCTGGCTTGGACCTCGATGCTGCTGGAGAGGGAGACAATACTGCAGATGTTTAGGCAGCCTTCGATCGGAAGCTGCGGTAGATGGGGTACTCCTAGTTTGATCATGTTAGTTGTTGTCTGCATGTTAGTTCTGGGTCAGCTTGCTGGTGATTTCTTCGGCTGCTGGTTTCTGTACCAGTCCCAAAGATCTGTTAGCCACGGCTGGGTTGTATTTTGCTTTGCCACTGCTGCTGTGAGCCGGTGCATGTACCAGATCACACTAAATTGCTCCCTCATGTTGTGGAGGTTCCAGATGCTTAGAAGCTACGAGTTATTATGTTTCCAATGACAGTACAACTTTTCAACATCCTTGACTGGAATGTGCGAGGCCTTAACGATCCCGACCGTCGCGACACCGTCCACGAGACCATTGCGAGTTCAACGTGTCATATTGTTTGCCTTCAAGAAACAAAACTACAATCATTGTCTAAAAAGCTTTGCCGAGAGGCCGGCAACGGGTACTAAGGGTGGGATCCTTTTGCTTTGGGATGAGTCGGTGGTTCAACTAACAAACATCCAATGCACCGAATTTTGCCTCTCCGCCAACGTGCATGTCATCAATTCCGATGGAGAGGGTGACTTCAAGATTACCACGGTCTACGGCCCAACAAGGGGAAACCGCAAAAACGACTTCTTTGCGGAGATTCTCACACACAAGCCTCCTACCGGGGACCGTTGGTTGGTCCTTGGCGACTTCAACCAAATTAGAAGGGCGCAAGACAAGAACAACCGCAATGTCAACCGTAGTCGAATCAACCGCTTCCGTGCAACCCTTCAAGCTTGTGAGCTCAAAGAAATCCACCTTCAAAACCGCCGCTTCACTTGGAGCAATGGAAGAAGCTCCCCTACCATGTGCAAGCTTGACGCCTTCTATTGCAACTCCGAATGGGACATCCACTACGACTCGCACGTCCTTCATGCCCTATCATCCTCCTTATCCGATCATTGCCCACTTATGCTTACCGATGATAGTGGGCCTCGTAGGCCTCGCACTTTCAAGTTTGAGAATTTTTGGCTTCGTGTCCCCGGGTTCAATGACATTGTTACGAATGCTTGGAACGAGCCCTCTAGTCATGTGGAGCCTTGCCACATCCTCTTCCACAAGCTCTCGCACACGGCCAAGAAGTTGTCAAGGTGGAGTCGGGGTCTCTTCTCCAACACCAAAGTGATGATACACGCCGCTCTCCTTGTCATCTTGCATTTTGACATGGCTCAAGAAAATAGGACGCTATCGGCCGATGAGAGAGACCTTCGGGCTAGGCTAAAAAGGAAAGTTTTGGCTTTATCCGTGGTAGAAAGGGCAAGGAAAAAGCAAAGTGCTCGGATTGCCAACATAAAGGAGGGGGATGCAAACACAAAGTTTTTCCATATGCGGGTGAACTCCCGTAGGAGGAAAAATCACATTCTCCGCCTCAAGCAAGACCAAGGGTGGATAACGGATCATGGGGCAAAAGAGGAGATCATCTACAACCATTTCAATTCGGTCCTAGGTAGAGGGGAGCCTAGAGGGAGAGATTTCAATTGGGACAACCTACACTTCGGAGAACCGAATCTTGAGAGCCTAGGTGACCCTTTTACCGAAGAGGAAGTGAAGAATGCTATAATGCAAATGCCTAGTGAGAAAGCCCCCGGCCCCGATGGCTTCACGGGTGCTTTCTTCAAGAGATGTTGGGAAACAATTAAGGTGGACCTCATGAGGGTGGTGAATCTCTTTGGCAATCTCCATACCGAGAATTTCCATTGGTTAAACTCCGCCAACATTGCCCTCTTGCCCAAGAAAGAAGGAGCGGAGGAGGTTTCCGACTATAGGCCTATTAGTCTCATCCATGCAATCGCCAAAATAATTGCAAAGATGCTTGCTCTACGGCTTGCCCCTCTCATGAATGAGCTCGTCTCCAACGCGCAAAGTGCTTTTATCAAGAAAAGAAGTATCCATGACAACTTCCTCTATGTCAAAAACCTTGCCAAGCGATTCCACAAGGGAAAAACTCCGGCTCTACTCTTCAAGCTTGACATTCGCAAAGCCTTCGATTCGATACGTTGGGAATACCTTCTTGATCTCTTGGAGCATCGGGGTTTCCCTAGCCGTTTTAGAAATTGGATTGCCGCATTGCTCTCCTCCGCAACATCCCGGGTGCCCCTCAATGGCATAGCCGGCACCCCAATTGTGCATGGGCGGGGCCTCCGGCAAGGCGATCCTTTATCGCCCCTTCTCTTCGTCATTGCCATTGACCCTCTCACTCAAATCTTGGAGGGCGCAACTAGGAGTGGTTTCCTACATAAGCTTCGCGGTAGAGGCACCATCTTGCGGACCTCCCTTTATGCGGATGATGCGGCGGTGTTTGTGGCTCCCATTAAAGAAGACATTGCAAATCTAGCCTCCATTCTTGAGGCTTTTGGAGAGCTCACCGGTCTTTGCACAAATTTTGACAAGAGCTCCGTGGTTCCCATTCGGTGTGCCAACTTGGACCTTGATGTCATTCTTGAGGGCATACTGGCTACTAGAACAACCTTCCCGTTGCGCTATCTTGGCCTCCCGCTCTCGGTTTGGCGCCTCAAAAGAGTGGATTTTCAACATCTCGAAGACAAGTGCGCCGGCAAGCTCCCAACTTTGAATGGCAAGTTTATCACCACGGCCGGTCGGGCAACTTTTGTTAAATCGGTTATTGCCTCTCAAGCCATATACTATTTGACGCCCCTCATCATACCTCCGGGCACGATGCTTTTCTTGAACAAAATTCAACGGGCTTTTCTTTGGTCGGCGAAGGATACAACCACGGGAGCCAAATGCAAGGTGAATTGGGAACTTGTGTGCAGGCCCAAGGAGCATGGGGGCCTTGGCATTCTTCACCTTGAAAAGTTTGCTACGGCGTTGCGGTTAAGGTGGCCTTGGTTGGAGTGGAAAGACCCCGCTAAGATTTGGGTAGGCTCCGGCAACCCATGCTCCCAAGCGGATTTGGACCTCTTCTACACCGCAACTACCATCACACTCGGCAATGGGCAAAAGACTCCTTTTTGGCACACACCTTGGCTTCAAGGACGCAAGCCCAAAGATATTGCTCCTCTCATTTTTGAGTGCTCTAGCATGAAGAAGTGGACGGTTGGGAAGGCCGTGGATGGAAATGCTTGGATTAGAAAGGTGCGGTTTCATGAGAATTTTACCACGGCGCATTTTGCCCAATTTGCGGAGATTTGGGTCCTTCTAAGAAATGTGAACCTCAACGCCAACATAGAAGATGATATCTCTTGGAAGCTAACGGTTGATGGGCAATACACGGCATCCTCGGCGTACAAAATGCAATTTATGGGGACCGTTTACTCTCACATGGACAAGACAATTTGGAAGCCTTGGGCTCCTCCAAAAACTAAATTCTTTGCATGGCTCGCTACACAAAACCGAGTTTGGACGGCGGATCGTTTGGCCAAAAGAGGGTGGCCAAATTGTGGGTTATACCCCCTTTGCAAGCAAACAATGGAAACGGTTGCCCACCTCTTTGTGGAATGTCGCCTCACACGACGTTTGTGGGAGCTTCTCAAGAATTGGATCGGGATGCAAGCAATTCAACCCTACACTTGGAATGACCTCACAATGGAGGAATGGTGGTTGTTGATGACAAATGGAGCGACCCCGAATCGTAAAGCCGTCGCCTCCCTCACTTTGCTCACCACTTGGGAAATTTGGAATGAGCGCAACGCAAGAGTTTTCCAAAACAAGTTTGCTCCTCCCCTAGTCATCCTCGAAAAAATTAAGCGGGAGGCCCGGTTGTGGGTCATTGCGGGTGCCAAACATTTGGGCATTTTGATGCCGCGAGAGTAGTTGTCTTGTAACTTAAATTTAAACTCTTACTTTCTTGTATTGCTCTCTCTTAATTAATATAAGGGGCTTTGCCCCACGGTTCTAAAAAAATAAATATCTGTAGACATTCCATCGGGGGTCTCTTTCCAAAGGGGGACGCGGCCGTCGGCAATCGCAGACTCGCAGTCCACCGCGGAGAGAGAGATCGACTGGCTAGGCGGCGGCGGCACCTATATTATAATCACAGCCAGCAGACCCTCCTGTCTCTCCCGTCATACGGCGATGGAGAGGAAGAGGATGGCGCAGGTCGCCACGTACTTCGCGGTGGCCTTCGCCGCGTTCCTCTTCTGGCAGTACACGCCCACCCCCACGCCGCCGCCGCAGCCGCAGCCTGACATGCCGCCGCCGCCGTACTCGGGGCCCGCCGTGTTTCCGCGGGCGGCGTCGACGGTGCTCCCGGACCCGGCCCGCTTCTTCGCCCCCGAGCTCCTCTCCGCGCCGCTCCCCACCAACTCCTTTTTCCAGAACTTCGCGCTCAACAACGGGGACCAGCCGGAGTACATCCACCCGTACTCGATCAAATCCGCCGCCGCGGGGCTCACGGTGTGCTACCCGAAGAGCCTCCACTCCCCTTCTTTCCACGCCCAGACCTTTGTCGCCGACCTCACACTCTCGTCCCCGTCTGACGCCTCCGCCGCCGCCGCGCCCCACCGCATCTCCGCCTTCGACGACCTCTCCGTCACCCTCGACTTCTCCCCGTCCCTGCGCGCGTTCCTCGTCCGCGGCAGCCCCTTCGTCACCGTCGCCACAGCGGGGGCCCCCGTCGACATCTCCCTCGCCTCGGTCCACGCCTTCCTCGAGGCCGCCCCCCGCGACGACACGCGCACCAGGTGGCGCCTCCGGATGAACAGCGGCCAGACATTCCTCCTCTACGCGTCCGCGCCGATCCACCTGTCCATGTCCAGCGTCACGCAGCTGGCGGCGCGCGGCTTCTCCGGCGTCATCCGCATCGCCTTCCTGCCGGACGCGACCATGGAGGCGGTCCTTGAGCGGTACAGCGGCTGCTTCCCGACGGCCGGGGAGGCCGCGCTGAACCGCCCCTTCTCCGTCGACTACACCTGGCGCACGCAGGGGTCGGGGGACCTGCTCATGCTCGGCCACCCGCTCCACCTCCGCTTGCTCTCCAAGGACCGCGGCGTCCGGGTGCTCGAGGACTTCAGGTACCGGAGCATCGACGGCGACCTGGTCGGCGTCGTCGGCGATGCGTGGGCTCTAAGGACCGACCCAGTGTTGCCCACCTGGCATTCCACCCGGGCGTCAGCGAGGACGGCGTGCCTAAGGTCGTGGCCGCGCTGCGCAAGGACGTGGACGCCCTCGCCTCCAGCCCCATCACGACCACCTCGTCCTACTTCTACGGGAAGGCGATCGCCAGGGCGGCGAGGTTGGCGCTGATCGCCGAGGAGGTCGGGTGCGTCGACGTCATCCCAGCGGTGCGCCGGTTCCTGACGGTCACCGTCACGCCATGGCTGGACGGCAGCTTCGAGGGCAATGGCTTCCTGTACGATCCCAAATGGGGCGGCCTCGTCACTCTGCAGGGATGACGGACACCGGCGCCGACTTCGGCTTTGGGATCTACAACGACCACCACTACCACCTTGGCTACTTCGTGTACGCCATTGCAGTGCTCGCCAAGATCGACCCGGACTGGAGGCGCGAGTACATGCCTCAGGCCTACTCCACGGTGGCCGACTTCATGACGCTGTCGCGAGAGGCCGGCGCGAGCTACACCAGGCTGAGGACGTTCGACCTCTGGAAGCTGCACTCCTGGGCCGGCGGGCTGACGGAGTTCGGCGACGGGCGCAACCAGGAGAGCACCAGCGAGGCCGTCAACGCCTACTACTCCGCCGCGCTCCTCGGGCTGAGCTACGGCGATGCGCGCCTCGTCTCTGCCGCGTCCACGCTCACCGCGCTCGAGATGCTGGCGGCGCAGACATGGTGGCACGTCCGGGAGGGCGACGTGATCTACGAGGACGACTTCACCGGCAACAACCGCGTCGTCGGCGTCGTGTGGGCGAACAAGAGGGACAGCGGCCTCTGGTTCGCGCCGCCGGAGTGGAAGGAGTGCAGGCTGGGCATCCAGCTCCTGCCGATCGTGCCGATCAGCGAGGCCCTCTTCCCGGACGCCGGGTTCGCCAGGGACCTGGTCAGGTGGACGGCGCCGGCATTGGCCAGGGACGGCGTCGGTGACGGGTGGAAGGGGTTCGTGTACGCCTTGGAGGGGACGTACGACAAGGAGTCGGCGCTGGCCAAGACCAGGGAGCTGGCATCGCACGACGACGGCAACACGCTGACCAACCTGCTGTGGTGGCTCCATAGCCGTGGCTCTGCAGCTGCTGGTGGTATCGGCAATGTGGCCGTTGATGGTGGTACTGCTCATGGAATGCTCTTGGACATGCTCGCAACTGAACCGGCTCTGGTTTCTTCATGAGAGTTTTTATTGTTTTTGAAACGGACTTCGTGAGAGAGTTGTTTCGGCCAAATGGTGGTACTCCTGGTTGTTCGTCGTGTTGTTTCAGATATCAGTAGTACGATCCTAACATCTTGTAGTCCTATTTTGCTAATAGAGTTAAATCGATTTTGATCCTTTATTGCTACGAGGTAATTGCCCGTGCTTTGCAACGGGAGAATAAATATTATAACGGTTTAAAACCAAGCATTTCTAACAATGTCTTCGTCGCCTCCTCATTTCTTGCCATGCACATCAAGCAACGACATCTTCTTCTAATCCTTTCTTTTGCCTGACGTAATCAGTGTTACAACGGCCTAAGTCACTTGGTTCTCAAACCTTTGATAATAAGTGTTGCCGATGAGATGCTCCGAAAATAATATCAATAAAAATAAATCATGAAAGATGGCGTCTTCCTGACATTTAGATCATGAAAAAAAGTGGTCTCAACATTTTAGGATGCCAAACACTTCCAAGTTTCTCAAAATATAGAAATGGAGAAGAAAGAACTCCATAGCAAGCGCAATGAGAGCAAACTGACCAACATCCGACATGGTGAAGATTGCAAAAGACATGGCCGTCAAATAAAACTCGACTCCCTGAAATGCTCAGAGTTTTACTCTCCCAACTTCAAAGTCCCAATCCATGTATATCATGCCATTGATTAAGTTAGCATAGTGGCTAGGTATAGAAGATAAACACCCTTGGTAGTAGTATGAGAGAACATAATAGCTACAGTACAGGCTGGATATATTGTTTTCTTTTCCTTATGTCAACCTTTATTGCTTTTTATATTATACTAAAAATTAAAATTGTTTGCAAAACATTGAAATAATAGCCAGCGGCTTTATTTTTTTCTCATTCCTGTTTAAAGATTCTTCTTTCTACTATTCCTGAATATGAAGTACAATTTAATTCGCCTAGATTTCGAAGCATAACAATGCACATTTCTCTATACCTAATATCTGTGTTGCTACCGGCCCATACATGAAATTCCAGTGATGTGGAGGATATACATATGGCTTGGATGAGCATATAAGTTACACAACAGAGTGCAGTACCCCGAACTTCGATGCCAGTTTTTTTTTTTTGAAATTTTCTATGTCAGTTTTTGACTTAGGCACATAAAAGAATTAATATTTTTGTATAATCAAATATTGGTCGGCCCAGAGATTTTTTTGCAGCATATGCAAGAGAAACAATCTAACTTTCTTCTAATGGAAAAGAGAGAAGTTATAGGACATGCCAAGACACACACACATGTTACAATCAATTAACAAGGCAATAACTGATTTTTTTTAAAATACCGATCAACACCACAGGGCTACTAAAGCATAGTAATACAACCACATCAATCAATAACCAGTGATTCAATAGATAAAATGGAAATAAAGGGACATCTTAATTAATAAGAATAGTTAATTACTTATGTAAGAACCTTCTATGACCAAAACAAAAATGCATGTGTTTGTATGTAAAGAACTCGCCACACCTTGTGTTTTCTCATCAGCGACCCCATGGCTTATCTCCGGTTATATTGCGAATTTGTGATCTATCTGGGACACCAAAGAAGTCACTCGTTGCATCATTAAGTTGAACCAGCGAGCCAGCAACACTACTTGCTTTAGTGCTAGTTAGAACCACCATGTGATCCTTATGTAGTATGCTCAAACCTTTTTGGCCTCATTTGTCTACTCCATCTATATTGTAGTCGCTCGTTTTCACCATGCTGCAGTCCCTTATCCATCATCTGGTCACCCAATGAGTACTCAACACAAGCACAGTTTCCTTTTTTGTTTGGAAGAATTCTCGTACGGCTGGAAACAAATTTAGTTTTAGCTTAGTGAACTGTAACACAATTGGTAACTACAACAAGCAATGATTCATTGATCTATCACAAAACATTCCTGCTACTCTTCTACTTTGTGCATGAGGCAACAACATAAGACTTAGAGGATTTCTAGTCTATAGCAAGCATAAGCTTCACAGTTGATTGTATTCCTTGACTAACTGGTGATATTACATCTCCATCTATCGTATAAAACCATATCTTAGTTCATGATAAGAAAAGATAACAATCAGTTAGGGTAAAAAAGATAACAATCAGTTTTAGCACTCCCAGAGATAACTGAAAAAACAAGCATATATTACTATTGAAACCAGATAGCAGGGATGTTGCCTTTCTACGACCTGCTTATGTAGTGGAATACAGAGTGGTACACAATAACTTGAAAGCAAGAGAAATGTTAAGTCTAGATCATGGAAATCAGATTATTTTATAATTTTCTGTCAACATTAGTACTATAAGTTCCATCATCTTCTCTCCTCCAATGTCGTCAAAGTAACAGATCTCTACTCCCGAAAAAATGTAATAGGTCTCTACTCTCGAAAAAAAAAGTAATAGGTCTCTACTTTCGAAAAAGAAAGTAACATAAAACATGATAGATCTAGCACCAGAACATGGTAGTTAGTCCCCTCTTAATTTTCTGCGGGTTATGTCTGAATGTCCATCCAGGTGCTCAACCACACGTCCTACCCTCAAACAGAAGTTCCACCTACAAAAGCTATCACTGGTGATTGATGAAAAAAAAACAAATTCGTCTAGATGTTCATGTGAAAATTCACTCTTGCAAAACAATTCACTCAAACTCGTGTGCTGACGAATTACGTTATTAAGAGCAAGGAGGGAAAAGAGCACACTATAATCATGCGGCAACATCTCTAAACACAAAAGTAATTAAGAAAATAAGACAGACCAGCGATGTTTGCATACCTCAAACTTCTTGAACTTGTGCAGTCTCCCATGAAGTTTCTACATGAAAATAAGACCTACCAAATAGGAGAAATATTTTTGCGAATCTCCCATGCAGTCTCCCATGAAGTTTCTACATGAAACCACGACCTACCAAATATGAGGGAAGGCTTGGGAGTTTTACAGCCTCAACAAATAGAACAAAATGAACTGTGAATTGTGCTCCAAACTAATATGGACTTCTATTTTTGCGAATCCAAACTAATATAGAGGACGTGTATTTTTCTATAGTTTCACAAACACAGTTGCATCGACATCGATATGTTGCAGAGCTCAGCATTGTAGTTTCATATCAGATTATCTTTTATTTTTGCTAAAACCAAAAGCACACGTGATTGCTCGACAAGTAAATGTTGTAGGAAACCATAGCACACCGTTCCTTTCTTGATGCTAAACTCGTCTCTGCTCTATTGGTCAAGAAGGTTCACTGAGCACTAATATTTTTGTACTCGTTATGCAAATAGGCTGAGTAGGCCAGAATATTTTTGTAATGGTACTCAGGAGTCAAGACTCATGAGAATTTTTTTGTAGCCAGTGGCTAAGGAGTTCAGTTTAAGCTAGCGTTTAACCACAAACTGCCTAATCAAGGAGAATCACAGGAGGAAAAGAAGCTTTACTTCTGGTGGACAAACATTAAGTGCCATCATTCATCTATCATGAGATAAAATGCAGACGGAATTTAAATACATGAAGGGTGACATAGTCAAGTAGAAATTGGTAGCGTACAGAAAAAAAATGGGCTTTGACACGGGAGTTGGATCTTCCGAAATATTGCAGCAGTTCTGCTTCAGCTCTGCTAGGACGCTCGTCATGAGACATCATGAACGAGCTTGTCCAAGACCTGGAACCCACCGTCCTTGTTGCTGACTAACTTGCCGGAGCTACCGCTAATCAGCCTACAGTACTGCTATTATGCTCGTCATGAGAGATCAGGAACGAGCTTGCCCAGGACCTGGAACCACACCGTCCTTGACCATCACCGGCAGCCGACCTCCGGCTCATCGGCGGGACCACGGCGACGTCGCACGTCTCTTGTATGGATACCATCGCAGTCGCCCTTGGTCTCGGGCACGACGAGCCAGGAGATGTTAGCGTTACTCGCTTGGGCGGGTTTGTGCCGGTGGTGAGAAATATCAAATATGCCAGGAACGGGATAAGAGAGAGGGCAGTTTGAATTATATGTTGAGATAAGATTTAACAAAGTTTGTTGAGATAAGGTATGCGCATGCGAGATGAGAGAGAGAGTTTTGCCAAGTTTGTTGCGGCTAGGTGCATGTGAGATGAGAGCGAGATTTTTGCAAAGTTTGTTAGGATAAACTGGCACACGTGGGAGAGAGAGTGTTTTTTTGTGGATAAGCTGCGCGGTGGGGCATTTGGTATGTAAATAGTTTGAAGTGTGACAACATACCACGCTCTCTGCTTTAATAGTAAAGATTTTGCTAGAGTAAATCGATTCTGCCTGTCACCTGGAACTGTCATTATACAACAGTTTTCTGAACTGTTGGGGGGCATGTTTTCATTTGAAATTCGAGATACAAATATGACTATTTCTCCAACCTATTCAAAAGTTACAAGACAAATCATTGCACAATAAGTTACTGAAGAATCAATTTCTGATACGTTCCTAACCTTTCTGTAATCTGTATGATACACAAACGTGCATATATACTGCATACTGAGCACATCGTTTTGTATCGAGAGGAATTAATCTACTTGGTGATTGTCAGTCCTCGCCCTGGTTTATACTTCGACTAGTAATCTTGCACGCGCAATGCGCGTCTAAGTTTTGTGCCCTAGTGAAACTGGTTTTTATGGTACTGTCTAATTAACACTGTATTTTATCCAAGGTAAAAACATCACATATCATCGCCATGATATTTCTTCTTTAAAATCGATGCAGTAATTTTCACACTCTCCTTCCCTCCAATAACATCCAAATTGATTGCGAAAACTCTCTTTGTAGCCCGGGCTACATGTAGCATGGTTTTTGATTTATTTTTAAATCACCATTTAAAGTTTAAAAAAAATCGGGAAAATATAATGGATGTTGCCAACGACTTGATCTATGTTTCTGCAAAGTTTCACTCGAAATAGTTTGTACTTCCCCTACACAAAAATGACAATCCTGACAATTTTGAATCCCCACACCAGATCTAGAAATTTATTATTTTTACACAGGATAAAATACATAATCTTGCACGCGCAATGCACGTCTAAGTTTTGTGGTAATGTCTAATTTAAGATTGTATTTTTATCCAAGATCAAAACATCACATATCATCACCGTGATATTTGTTCTATAAAAACGCTGCATTAATTTTCACACTCTCCTACCCTCCAATAATATCCAAATTGATTGTGGCTATTATGGCAAATTTCTGGCAGTTTCCAAAATAACAACACGGGTATGCAAGGTTGCAGATTTTAATTTCTCTAAAAATCCACGGCTCTAATTAATTCTCTGGATTACCCCTATTAACTCGGTTGTTGTTTTGGCAGGAAAATAAGTGCTCGTTGTATCTAGCGCTAGACGGTCCAAAAGAATGAAGGCTGATAATGTGTTTTAGCGGTGGTTACCCTCCAATAATATCCAAATTGATTGTCGCTATTATGGCAAATTTCTGGCAGTTTCCAAAATAACAACACGGGTATGCAAGGCTGCAGATTTTAATTCCTCTAAAAATCCGCGCCCCTAATTAATTCTCTGGATTACCCCTATTAACTCGGTTGTTGTTTTGGCAGGAAAATAAGTGCTCGTTGTATCTAGCATTAGACGGTCCAAAAGAATGAAGGCTGACAATGTGTTTTAGCGGTGGTTGGGTCCGTTGGATCTAGCGTTAGACGGTTAAGATCGATTGCTGGTGCTATTGCAAATCTTTGTATATTAGTGGTGATGCCCGCACTCGATGAGATCGATTGCTGGTGCTATTGCAAATCTTTGGTTAAGATCGACGGTTAAGATCGTCTGGATCCCCACACTCTGTCCCTTTTTATATTAGTGGTGATGCCCGCACTCGATGAGATCGATTGCTGGTGCTATTGCAAATCTTTTCGAAATGTTGGTAAAATCTTGTTAATAGTTATTGAAATTAGTGGAAATGAAAGAATTGTGTGGTATGAATAGGTAAGGGCATACAAGTCCTTTTGTGTGGGTGTTAGTGATAGTGCATAGTGGTATTTTGGCTATGAAAACCAAAATTGTAGTGGTATTTTGGCAACTTTGGTTATTTGGATGGTATTTTGGAAGTTTCGGTTTTCAGTTTTCACTAGTGGCTATTCTATTTTTTTTCAGGGGTATACTCAACGGAAGAGGAGGACTGCGCTTAGCGCAGTGGTGAGCCTTGCCGGTGTGCAAGCTCACCCGCCCGGGATCGACTCCACTAGGGAGCGATTTTCCGGGTGTCTCACCCCAGCCGGTACTGTTCAGTGAACAGTACCCGCAGCTATACTGTTCATAGAACACTGTAGCAACTCTGTTTATTAGGAGCAGTGCATTAAAGTAGTCCGCTTTGCCTCACGTCTATGTGTCACAGGCGAGATCGACGTGCCCGTCGGTCACCGAAGCACTGGTCTTCGGCTAAGTCTCTCAGGACGTAGTTCTGGGTTATAGGGTGTAGGTCTAGTTTAGACACATAGGTGGGGTGTGCGTGTGTGTGGTGTGCGTGTGGTGTGCGTCCTGTGTGTCCGAACAGGTGCTACAACTTGTAATCCCAGAGAGGCTCTCAAAAAAAACGGAAGTGAGTGTTGGACCTACCCTCGGTACAGTCAGTAGACAGGCTGAAAAGGAAATGAGGCCCAGTTCAACTCGGTCCGCTCAGCCCAAAATCTGATCCCCACCTTCGTGAGGTATCCCGTCCATCCCCACCCGCAGCCGTCGCCAAATCCAAAATCCACCGAGGCGAGAGATCGGAGAGGAAGAAGAAGAGGAAGATGGTGCGGGTGGCGACCTTCTTCGCGATGACCTTCGGCGCGTTCCTCTTCTGGGAGTCCATGGACAAGGTCCACGTCTGGATCGCCCTCCACCAGGACGAGAAGGTAACCTAACCGCTGGTCTAATTCCATTCCCCCCACTAAATTCGTTAGCTCGTGACGGCAGATCTAGGTCTTCAGCGTCCGCGATTAGCTCTGATCGAATCGTGGATCGTGGCTTTGGCAACCGAGCCTGCGGGGTCGTACCTGATCGAATGGATGAACCGTGTAGATCCTGGTAGTAGGCTAGGCTTGCTTGTTCAGGCGTGCTGTCGAAGTTTGAAGCGGGGGCATTCCTCTAGTACGGTATTCTGCGACCTTCTCGCGGACTCGGAATTACGAATTATATATTTCGATTTTTACAAGCAGCACAGTGATATGGTAATGCGAAATGGTGATTACGGAGTTGCAGCACAGAAAGGGTGGAACACATAGGTGTCATAGGAGTTGTATCTGAGCATATGAGAGACCGTGCAAGCACTAGATATTCTAGAGATTCACATTTTAGAAGGTTACCGCAGTCCGACGGAAACAACATACATGCGTTCACCCTAGGAACTGGGAATTGTAGCACGTAACTCCACAGCTGTACGGTAGTTCCGCCTCCCAGAATAGTTCCTTCTAGTCTTTTACAGCTATATATATTTGATTTCAGTCATACATCCCTACCACAGTAGAACTTTACACAGAATGTTAGATGATTCTAGTTAGTGACAGAGTTCAGTCTGTTAGTCCAAATACAATTAGCTTGAGTTGGACCATTTTCTTGCTGCTGTAAGCACTCAAACAGAAAACTCACCACTATGAAACCAGGGTTACATAGTCTATCCTACTGCTGGGTTGTCACCGATACGGATATGTGTATCGGTATCGGGCCGATACGGATACAGGGATACGACTTTTTGAAAATGTGTGGATACGAGGATACGTTTTGATATTTTTGTAAATCAATAAATAAATAAAATGAGCTTGCACTCTCGAGTAGCTAGAGGTGCCTACATGACCACAGTAATTGCATTTCCATTTGGAATTATCCCGGCCTGTTTGTTTCTCTAAAACAACAACATGACGCCATATTGGAGTCTTAAGATTTGTAGGTTGCTGCTCTTTTGCCATTAGATTAATCTACAAGAAAAGACCGGAGGGGGAGTGAAAATGACCGAGAGTGCACGGGATGGAGTAGGGCATCGTGACTTACCTGGGCTGGACCGTGTCCGTTTTAGGGCTGATACGTATCCAAAAGGTATCCAATATTTTTTTAAATGGTTTATTTAGGAGTACCTCGCCGGTACGTATCGAACTGGTATCCGAGTGAAATCCCGTATCGGGTACAGTATCCGACACGGACACGAGCTCCAGACCACGTATCCGTGCAGCGTAGCTGGGTTGTTAATTGAGAAATTCTTTGGGAACAAATTGATGTAGTTTCTAATCACCCGAGTGAAATTAGGGCTAAGATTCCTTACTGGCTAACATTGCACCTTTTTGTTACATGGAGCTCATATCAACCCTAAATTGCACTCTTCTGTATTTTCGTATGCGGCGCTTATCACTAATTAATTATCATAGTATGTGCAGTGAACAATCATCAAGATGTGAAGTTGTGATTGGCCGATTGCTCATAATTTTATACTATTTGTAGCAGTATGATCAATGGATTGTACTTGAATAGAGTCATGCCTAGTCTACGAGTCGTTACTCAGTGACTCAAATCGACTCTTCCACTCCTGATCATTGGGGTTTATGCTAAGGGTAAATAAGGGGACCTATAATGTATCTGCAAACACATTAAGCTGTGTTTTCTGTCACCTTCCCCACATGCCTCTCTGATCATGTATTAAATATCACCCTCCATTGTCCCCAAAAGGTCGTATTGTGGCAATGGACTGTGTTGAAACTCCAGAGTGAGAGGTGTAATATATTTGTAGTTATGTTTCCTTGAGGGCTGGGGTTAGAATTGTACATTTGTAAGTTTAACTCTTCTTTGGATTATTATTTGTCTAAATTCATCTCGAGGCTTGAGATATGAGAGCATTAGGTGTCTCTGTCAGAAATAAATTTTTAGTGCTAGTGAAACACAAACACTGGTTTCAGGTGTTCTCTGTGTCGTTTCCACCAAAAACACAATCACCACCTGTTTGGCGTCCGACCAACATACACACCACACCATCGAAGTCACTACCACTTGAAATACTATTTGCAAAGTCATGTACTGGTACTATTAATGTATGTAGATAGTTAGTTTTTAAAAACCATGTGGAAATGTATAGGACTATTCTCTGGAAGCAGCTAAAAATTGTCTTGTTGTTTCAGCAAGAAAGGATGGAAAGGGAGCTGGAGATAAAGAAAATGCAAGCACAGCTAATGGCTGAAGCAAAAGAGAGTGAATAATGATCATTGCTTGGCCAATGTCTTTGACTAGTTTGCTTGGTCATATTTTCATTTTCCAAGTGATAATGCTTGGTTGTTGTATGCTTGACACCTCCAATAAACTAAGATGTTATAACTTCCTTGAGTGCAAGAGGCTATGCTCATGTTGAATCATGTCCAGTTTATAAAACAGCACAACTCAGCTCCATTGCCTTGGTTATGACTTTTGTGAGGTGTTGTTTTGAACTGCGTATACATATTTTGTAACGAAGTTTTTCTGTTCTTTGATCAAACAAATGACTGGTGACATTTCAAGGCAGAGATATTTCTTTACTCTAATTTTTTCAGCTTTGTGTATTCGATTCCGCACATTTCTCAAATTTTAGTTCTTTCTTGCTTATATTTTTCATTTTGTTGAAAGTAGCTAGGCTATATCTACAAATTAATTTTGCTCATTCGTTAGCTTATGACAATTATTGCTTAAATCGGGAATTCTATGGTGTTAAAGTTAATCTTTCAATGACAGTTAAATGTAAGCATTGAGCTGATCAATTTTTTACCAAGAGCAAGTTGGACCATGAATTCTTTGTGAGGCCAATTAAGCCAGTTATTGCTTTTGTTGGTCATGACCTCACGGATTAACAAAAGAACGCCATTCCTCAACAGACAGATAAACCATCTCAAAACGGGGCACAAACTGCTCACATCAGTAGACTCCTACATTACGTCTAGAAGTAGGTGCTCTAATAACACGTTGATGCTGTGATAGACGCTGATTCTAATTAACCGCTCAATTCCTTAGCACTCAACCATCCTCCTCGCCATCGGAATCGATGGAGACATCATGGAGGAGTAATCTTTAAACTTCAGCAGAAACGGTAAGCTATCCAGCAGCTGCTGGAAGTGTTCCTCTTGCTGTTTTTTACACTCTGCATAGACCGTGTCGAAGTGCTCGCCCCCCTCGTGGCCGTCCTTGTCCCCATCCTCCGTGTCGTCGTCCTCGTCCCCATACTCACCCTCTTCATCCTCAACTGTCCATCATCCTCCACCTCTTAATTAATGAAAATGGCAAATCTTTTCCCTTGTTTAAAAAAAAAACTACGTCCAATCTTGTCTGCCAAAGCCCTCGGCCGACATGGAGCAGATGCAGAGCAGCCCTTGTCCCTCTTTCCTTTTTGTGGCGCACACCTTGAGCCCTTGAGGTCGATCGTTGGCGCCTTCCTCTCGTACCCTCTTCGTAACGCTTTCTTTACTTGGGTGCGATGCAAAACGGGACCCGTTTATCCCATTTGATCTCCATTTTTATTAGTCTAGTACAAAAAGTGACCTGTTTGTCCCACTTTTTCTCCATTTTATACTAGTCTAGTATAAAATTTTAATGGAAAAAGGGACACGCATCCTTAGGTGCAGGGCTGCAACACAGTTTGACCTGATTCGCCGGCACTGGTGGTGGACCTGGTGGTGCAGGGGTTCAACAAAAACTCCTTACTGCCGGCGCCGAGGAGCCTGATTTTCAGAATTCCAGGCTGGGTGCTCGAGACTTTGTGGATTATTTCTTTTCTAAAAAAAAGAATTTGTGGATTATTTTCCAAGTGCACAATACAGCTAGGATAGGAGGAGGCAAACCCTAGTTCGATCCGTTCAGACTTTGGGAGTTGGCACGGAGTCTGTGATCGATCGAACCTTCACTTTAATTAACTAGCTAGCCTCTTATCAGGGAAAGTCAGGAAGATTCTTGCTTTGCGATGGACAGAAAACACATTATTCAAAGATTGCAAGTTTTTTTTTTTAAACTTAAAACCGGAAGGGGAACACATCCCCTACCTTATCTCCAATATACCTAAGCTCCCTAGATTTCCAAGCTTGTGGTTGCTCCACCTCGTCCTCCCTAGATGGGCCCACCTGCATGCATGTGAGTATTTTATGGCAGCACCTCCGCTTTGGGTCATAGATGGGCCCACATACATGCATGTGCGTATTTTATTGCAGTTCTACATGTTTAGGATATTGTATATTACAGTACAAGGCAAACCAGGTCTTTGGAAAACCACCGAATCAACCCTTTATCTCATCACATCTAATATACATATACACAAACGTATTTTGATTAGAGAAAATATATACACTAAATATATGCACGTCGACGAGTAGTTTTCATTCCCGTGATCGGTTTTGAATTTCGTCAATTGTAACTTCTTAATTTTGGACTGAAGTTTGAATCATTTTAGACAAATTTATCAAATTCGCCGTAGTCATAACCGTTTGAAATTTCATTCGACAAGTAGATCCATATCGTTGTTCCCCCGAACTTTCGTGTCGTAACTTTTTCATTTCGACGAACATATACGTATAGATATTGTACTGTATGTACGTGTATGTCTGTCGCTGCCATTAACTTCACATGTGCCCGAGCAGCTCCAGCCGCTGCACTGCCGTCACACTGCGCCGTTATTCCGTTCGCCGCTCCTCGTGTTACTGTCACGAAACAAATTTGTTCAAGTGTGGTGGTGTGACCTAAGTTCAACACTTAGCCAAGTGGTGAGAGTACACGAAACACAATACACAGCCAAACGTCTCTAGATACAGGCAAAAATTAATACAACCATGGAGTTTCACAAAAAAAATCTCCTACGCATGGATTGGCGAGGTTTGTTATAATGAAACATGTTAGCTGAAACGACATATTTCAGCTGGCAATTCCGCACTATAAGAGCTGCTTTGAATTTTTTGCCTTTGATATACCGATGATATGGTAAGGTAGATGATAGAAATGATGTTTTTGAAATGGTTAGATTCTTACTATAAGGTAACAAATCTAAATGGTTGGCTAGCCGATAAAATTTGAATACATTTCTCTTTAATGACACGCATGCGTTGGTTTCTTTCACTGCGTACATTCATAGAAGGATAATGATCGCTCAAGTGATTTACCTTAGTGCAGTCAATAGTTAGATAGTCCCTTTAAATAATAGTAGAGATTAACAAAGATTAGCTTTCTACTGTAGAGATTTTTTTTTTTGGCTGGAAATGCATGATATCTCAGTTGAATTGTTAATCCCTTCAAATGATAGTAGGGGTAGTTTTCTCCTTACTATTAGGAAATAGATACTATGATTTATGAGTTTGAAATATTTTTTGTCATAAACTTTGTGCCGAATATTATCCTCATAGCACTTACAAACTTATTATAATGAAGAGAAATAACATATTCTATCTATCTGTCAAACTGGAAAACATTGTTAAAACGCCTTGTTCAAAACCACAACAACAATAGAACAAGAATAAAGAACAAATCAATTAAACAAAAACAACTCAATCGGGCGCGGCAAAGCGCGCCTTACCTTCTAGTTTTATCATTAAAAACAAGAGCTGAGGCAGCTCAGTAGTTCGTTACATGCAAGGTAGCTTACAGAAAGAAACAGAGAGCTAAAGAAAAAGCAGGGGTGTAAACATCCCACTCTTCAGCCCATCGGAGGAGTGCTTTTTTCTCCTTTGCATTTGCCCTATGTGACCAGAGCCTGCAAGATTGCAAGTTTCTTGCTATGAATAATTGTACAACAGATTTCCGCCCGTTTCTTCTCTAATCTCACGAAAGAATTACTACAAGGATAAGAACTACAATAGAACTAGCGTACATTTCCCAACAGAGATCAAACACCTCAAGACAGGCCAAAAGCAGCTCGATATCATACACTATATCATAACATCGGCCAACAGCTCCTCGAATTCCTCCTCGTGACGTGCTTTGATCTCCGCCAGGAACGCGTCATCAAGCGGGCAGACGACGTCGTCGTCCTCTTCGTCGTCGACCAACCGCGTCCCATGGCCGCCCTGGTAAAAAAGCTTCGCCTCATGGCGTGCTTTGAACTCGGCGTAGAACGCGTCATCGAACGGGGAGTCGCCGTCGTCGTAGTCCTCTTCGTCCGTCGTCTCGTCGTCGACCAACCATGTCGCATGGCCACCCTGATGCAGGACGGCCTTGGAGCAGGCGTCCTCTGCCATCCCTTCTGTTGCAAACGCCTCGAGACCGGCCGCCAGCGCCGTCTTCTTGAGTGCACCCTCCTCGCCGGTGGACGCCTCCTCCTGCTGCAGCATCGCTAGGCCTGATTCGCTAGACATGGTGGTGGGGATGGATTTTAGCTGAAACTCCTTGTCGGCCACCGGGTGATGAGATCTTGTCGCGCCTCAACTCGCCGAGGGATTGGATTTAGAACTCGCCGACGTGAATCTGTGGATCTCCCAGCGCTCATCTAACGTCTATATAAAGGCGGAGGCGAACACTAGCTCTGTTCGGACTACCGAGTCGGTGCAGAGTCGGTCTTCGAATTCGTTCCTGACTCGGATTCACAATCAACTTGCCTGTCAGGGCCAAACAGAAGATTTGCTTGCTATGCAAGCAGAACATCGTCAAAGATTCCATGTTTCATGCTACGGCCGGAGTCTGTCTTTCGGCGACAAGCTGCACGGTGTGGATTCCTCGGTGCGTCATGGACATACATGCACGAAGCTTTTTTTTGGTCCATTTGCATACAACAGACAAGAATTGCATATGATACAATTCATACGAGGTTACACCTAGGCTCTGCATAGATATGATGTAAGTAGCCACACAAATAAAAGAAAAAACTATAATAGGCTAAATATAAGTATGTGAAAAACTCGTAGCGACGCCTAATCCAATGGAGGACCGCTCCATAGACTATGTTGTCATCCATGTGGGATAACAATATCTTTATCTATAAAATGTGGGATAACAATATGCTCACTAAATGCTCCAACTGTGTACATATTTTCGTAAACAGGTTTCTATTCCCATACGCTAAAGAGACAGCCATAAATGGAGCAAACAGGTACACCGGTAAATGACCCGTAAAGTAGAAAAATTCTAACCATTAAACCAACTAACTTACATAGCAAAATCGGCCAAATAACGAGAAGGGCTCCTATCCTAATCCACATAATCTGTTGCCAAATATGTTTGCAACACTACGTGTTGTGTACAATTTAGAATCTACTTGGATCATTGACCATTTAAAACGTGCAAACTTGCACAGAAAAAATTAATGCTTAAATTGTCTATTCACAGTGACAAAATTCACATGTCCATTGTGTTTTGCTAGGTTATCCTTGGTAAAGATTAATCAAGGTAACATGAACATTTTCTAAATTTATCGATACCTTAATTTCCATATTATTTTTATTATTATCAATTCACAGTTCCGTATGAACAAGCGCTCTGTACATAGAATCCTCCAAGAACTAAAAATTTTGACTTTTATCGCGTGTTCGTGCTGGTGTGGGGCCAGGGGATGGCACGGGGGTTGGGGAACAGGTTTCACCTTGGTTGTAATTTTGACGAAGACAAAACTAAAAGAAACGGTGAAAAAAACTATATTGAGGAGTCAGTAATTTTTTCTCTAGTTGATTGATATCCCTATGCTGACAAAACTTAGATGGGTTGACCGAGATTTAGGTTGTGAGATGGGTCGACTCTATGATTCGTGCTGGCATGAGAACTGAAAGGGGTTGTAACTGGTATTTACAATTGCAACTATGTTTTTTAGGTTATGTGGAATGTAACTGAGTATAAATATTCAATTGTTAAAAAGTTGCAAATAGATTGCAATTGAAATTTGGCGGCGTTATCCACGAGTTGAGTTACTTGTTATGTAACAACTAGCTACCAAAAATTCACCTCTTGGGAACTTTTATTACCACATTTTCTATTTTTCAGCCATCTGATTTCTCAATCCGCTCTCAGACGAATCTGTAGCCGTCCGTTCCCTCTCGGCGCGAATCTCAGAGCGTCGTCCCTCATCCCCCTCTTCTTTACCGTTATTCTGGTTTTTTTCATTTTCCGGTTCAGTTAGTTCGGTCCGAGCGGTTATCTTTTTGAATTCCGTGCCCATCGGTGCCACGTCAGGACAAGGGAGCGTCATTCCTGAGCCAGATTTGGGGGGGGGGGGGGGGGGGGGAGAAGGGTGGAGAGGCGACGGGGAGGCGATTGAGTGCGGCGGCGCTCGTCGCCGGTGATTTCTCGCCCCTCGAGTTCGAAGTGTCTCAGTTCCCAGCTCAATCAACACCTAACGTCCACCTCCTTCGTCTCCCATCACCAGGAGTGTAGCTGGGAGGGGACTAGATGGGTACCGTAGGTGGTCGAGGCTCGAGATTCTCCCACGGCGGAGCCGACCGTGAGCGTCGTCGCCGGCGCCGTAGCAGGTAGGTGTTCCCGTTCCTTCAGTTTCCCTTTTGTTTTCCTTGGTTAATTATGTAGATCCGAGGTCTATCCTCTGCATCTGTGTAGCTTTGTTCTGGTCGCGGACGTTGTGCTCGTAGCGTGGGGAATCCTCTAGATTTTGGGTGTGTAGCTTTTCTGTCCTGGTCGCCGACGTCGTGCTCGTAGTGTTTGGGAATCCTCTGGATTTTTGGCTGTGCAGCTTTTGTTCTGGTCGCCGACATCGTGCTCGTAGTGTGGGTATCCTCTAGAATTGGTTTGATTTGTTGTGTTTTAGTGTTCTTAATAGATATGATTTAGGTTTGTGGTGGTACTGTGGCCCGTCTCAATCCCTCTTTTGTTAGTGTTCAGAAATTAAGCCTTTGTATGGCTTCAGATTTGCCTGGCGATGTTAGGGTTTAGGAATGTAAGCTCATACTCTGTTTTCCTCATTTTGTATTTTTTAGTGTTTCAGAAATATAGCATGGGTTTGTATCTCATCAGGTTTTGTTTGGTGGAGCTGTGCATTTTTTAGATTCTTCTAGTGCCAATGTAGTATGAATGCTTATCGGAGCAGTTCATCTGGTCAGAGCACACAGTGTAATAACAGTAGCTATCCTTCACTTAGTTCTCTTTTTTTTGCTGATTGCAATTTAGTAGCTGCTCATTATCTTCTACAAATGTTTTTGCTGTGTTTTGTAACTAGTTTCAGTGTTTTTCACTGCAGGGCAGCGCACTTTCACGCTCACTGGGTGATGTTTCTGATGTTGCATCGTCTGGATTTGATAGTGTTGAAGAAAGAACCTCATCCAGCGATGATGTAGGATTTTTTTGCTGATATCCTTTGCTTTCTTCTCGCTTTTTTCTTGTACTATGCATAGTCGATGACTGGTTTTGTGTGTTTACAGGGTACTGGCAATCATAAAAGGAAGAGGGCTCTAGACAATGTTGTGTTTCATTACTTCAGTAAGCAGGTATATGTTTTGGATTTTATTGTTTATTTTATGTGGTCTACCTCAGATTATTTCATCTTATCTATTGTTTTTCTTTACAGGCTATCAGGAGCTTGAAGAAGGATTTATCCAATTTGTGCTCTGAATCTGATTTTTTTTAGAGAGGTAGCAGTTACCCCAGTTAAAGGGATTTTTTATGTTGTCAATTTTCTGTGTGATGCTATTTTTTGGGTCTGATCTTTGATTTGTGTTTTCTCTTTGTCATTTTATATGCAGTCCAAAAGGCCTAGAACACACATAGTTGGGAAGAATGCATACTCAGTGTATCATGCCAAGTACTTTTTCGCTGTGTTGAGCCGGCTCACCTGGAGCAGAAAGCAATTATTCAGAAGTTTGGGTTTGGGTTTCTTCTTGTCTTATGCAAGACACACTTGCCTACATCCTTTATTCGGTGGCTTGCTTTGAGTGTTGATACTGTGTGTTCTGAAATTATGTTGGTGATAAGACAATTCATCTTCCAAAAGACGCTTTTCACTTTGTTCTTGGGTTGCCAAATGCTGGGTCTCGCTTGGTTGAAGACAGTGTTGGTGGTTTGGAATTCATTCTGTCTTTATTTAACTTGTCAGAGGCTCCTCACATCACTTTCTTTGGAAACAAGTTGATTTCTAAAGACTCGCTGACTGACAAGCAAGTCTTCGTTTGCTTTATGCAAATAGATGTTTCTTGTTTCCCTTTGCCCGTCCAAGTGTGATTCCATAGATACCAAGTACATTGGGCAGTTGGGTGACCCCGAATGAGCAAGTCGTTTTGATCTCTGCTCCCTAGTTCACAGACACATGATGACTGGCGTGGCCAATACTGTGCAGTATATTCAATCGAAAGGAAGGAAACCAAAAGCTTTTGAATTCTGTGCTTATGGTCTTATGGTAGGTTTTTTTGCAGTGTTTTCTATTCTTGTCATTGCATTAGACATCTTTTATCTTCCCTTCTATTCTCTTTAAGTTTTTGATTCATATCATTTTACTTACCCCTTTTTGTAGGTGTACTATCTAGACTGTCTGGATTTTGGTGTGCACATTGCTGGTTCTGGAACTCCGAGGTCCGTTTCTTGGCGTGGTGATATGATCAAAATGTACTTTGACCTAGATCGCAAAGGCAGGATGAGGAAAGATCTTGTTGGTTGCTATTTACATGTACAGCGTCACTCTTTTTTGAATATTGTTGTATTTTCTCTTTTTGTATTTTCTTTTACAGTGTCTCTCTATTGTTTTACCCCTCATTTTCATGATTGCCCTTCTTACACTGTTTTTGCAGGTCGCCCCTCCATTGAACAAATGTTGTGCTCATTGTGGTTCTCGTGATGAGGTTATGTCTGCACGTCTAAAGGAATCTATGCATGATGAATTTGCTTCCGCCTTGCCCGATAAGGTTTTACCACTTTTTCTTTTTGATTCTTGTTCCCTTTTGCATTGTGTCAGCAAGGTTTGATTCATTTTTAAGATAACCAATGTGTTTCTTTTTCGTTTCCTGGTGGTGTTGTGCAGATCATAGATGCCATTTTTGGCACTATATATCAATTTTATTCATCTTCGTGTGTCAATAGCAACAATCCAGGGGTTTTGGTCCACAATGTTATCCAGGCTTTAGCAGATGCTCGCCCATCTTTCTAGAATAACAGCGATTTGCAGAAAGATCATGTTCATTCCAGTTTTGCCAAACTGTCAGTGTCTCCAGTACCAGTAACACCTTCTAGCCTTGTCAATAAGATTGTTGATAAAAAATCTTCTAGTACAGGTATTCATTTCTTTTTTTGGCATGTGCTTACCCTTGTTATGCTGCTGCTTTTTCCCTCACTTTATTAGTACCCCCCTGAACAGCTCCGGCGGTGCCTCCTATAAAAAAGTTTTGTCAAGACTTACTGCCCTTGTTCCAGAGGACCGCAAAACATTTGGTATAGGTCAAGGTGATATGGTATCTCCTGTTGACCGTATCAGTTTTACACCATCATCTGGTGGCATGGTCAGTGTAATAGTACCCCCTTTTTGCTTTGTTGGTCATTCTTGAAATGTCCTGCTTTTCTCTGATTTGCACCTCTATCTTTTCTTTTCATTATTATTTTTATGTATGTGACAGGTCGCTACAAAGATTGGCGGACACACTGCTGTGAATAATCTTATTGTTAACACTCCGGGAGGAGGCAAGCAAATTCCTATACTGGTTGGCGAAACCACACCAAAACCCAAATTGGTATTCTAATTTGCTAACCTTTTTTCAGTCCTTTTTGTTTCTTCGTTGCAGTTGTTCATAATGTTCTATTTTTAAAATTAAGTTCTTTAATCGTCTATTTTTCTTGGTCTTTTTTAAGGTTGAGAAGTCTCCAGAGGTCACTATCACTGGGATGTCAAGTTTCAAGCAGTGTTAGGACAAGCTTGCTATGGATACAGACGCAGTGTACAGTAGGACTTTGCTAGGAAGCAAGTATTCGCATGTTTACTCAGCTCGAAAGCCTGCACCAACTGCACCAGTTAAGCCAAGTGTCATTAAAGTTGAAGATTACCAAGGTGGCGTTCCAGTTTTGCAGAAAACAACAAAGAACTCATCCACACCTAGTCGTCTGATTATCCTTCAGCCCAAGAACTCTTTAGCTTTACCCTTAGCACCAAACCCGAGGTTTCCTGTGGATGAAGAGATCATGCCCTATTGTGCCATCATTGATCTCGCATACATGGATAAATATTCAGAAGTATGTCTGTTAGTATTTGGTACCTGTTTTCCCCTAGTCATCAGTCTTCCTCTTGTTCCTGACTTTTTGTATGATGTTGTGTTTTTCATTTTTGTTTAGGGATTTTGCTATTCAGTACTATGGAGTCCATTGCAGCTTTGTCTCTCTGGGCAGACCCTTATGCCCGATGGCCACATTGATAACTTCTTGATCCATTATTTTTGTCGCAAACTATTTGAGGATAATCACCCTAGCAGAGTGGCAGACACTATTTCTTTTCTTATGTTGGTGTACGTTGCTGATTCTTCAATAACTTTTTCTCTAACTTAAGTGTAAATTCACTCTATCTACAAAAATGTGAGGCACTGATATCTTTTTTTCTTTCTTTTGATGATCAAGAAAGTATTCTAAATTATAACATTGATAACACAGTTGCTGCTATGGTTCGCACTTCATTTATTGGAGCTGCCACCGCTAGTAAAGGGAGGAGGCTTCACAATTCTGACAGAGTAAGTCAGTGTATTTATTTTTCTTTGTATAATTTTATGTGGCCATAACTGTGTTTTTATAAATCATTCGCCCCCCCCCCCCATGTGGCAGCTATTCTTCCCGATTTGTCATGAAGATCATTGGTTCAATTTTTCTGTTGATTTCCAGTGGAAACTTTTCGTGTTCCTTGATTCATATTACAGTCCACAGTCATCGTTTCAGCATGATGTGCAGTCCCGTCCTGTAAGTCTTTATATCATTTTTCCATCTGCAATCCTTTTTTGTGTAACATTTTATTATTTATATTTGAATGCAATATATGTTTTGTTTTTGTTGTTGCTGAAGAACATACTACTTTTTATTTTATTTTCTTGTTCAGAGGAATAATTTTGTGACTCTCTGGAATGATATTTTTTCCAAACAATGAGGTTGATTTCAGCATTTTTAAAGTTTTAAATGGCAAGATCCCTCTGCAAAACAACCCGTAAGCAATTGTGGTTTTCGCTGGTTGTCTCTCATTTTTTTTTTCAATGTTATTTTGATGAAGCTATAGTTTACAAGTACCTTATAATTATATTTTTTTTCTTAGTCATGATTGTGGCGTCATGACAATGATGGCTATGGAGTACTTTGATCCCCAACAAGACTTAACCCATTTGTTTAGCAAGGATGACATCCCTCACATCCATATCCAGTATGCGAACCGTCTCTTTTTCCACCGTGGTAACAAGACCGATCTTACCGTGGTTACAAATTTTTACGACAAGGTATTTTGACTCTTTTTTCATCTCATATCCCTCTTTTATTTTCTGTTTTAGTACTCCATGTTATTATTTCAGTAGCTGTTATTTTACATTTGTTTCCTATCCTCTAGGAATCCTTCATGCGCCGTCTACGCAGATGAAGATGCGTTTGGCTTCACTGATCAACAATGATCTGTCATGTGTCGCTCATACATATGTTCATCTGAGCAGCTCATCTTTTTCCACCATCGTGAATATAGTTTTGTTTTTCTATAGTCATAATGTTGTGTTTATATAGTACTGGATGGACCAATTATATGTCGAACCGTTATATCGTACTTTGGTCTTTCTTTTTTGTTGTATATTTTACTTCGCATTTTTAATTAGTAATTTTCATTGTTCAACTGTTTTTGGGGTTTATTTTTGGGGTGGGGTAACTCCGCCTACCAAAATTTTCAAGTTGGTAGCCGGTTCCAAGCCCGGGTAAAGGAGGAGGACTCATTATTCTCTCAGTTTAATTTTTGTGTCAGTCCAAGTCTTTTTGTCATTTCTTCTTATTTCTTCTCTGTTTTTGTCTCTTCATTATTCTCTCATTCTAATTTATTTCTCAGTTATATTCTTCATTATTAGTCTCTCCGTTTTATTCTCATTTTACAGTCTCTTATTTCTCAGTGTCAGTCGTCTCTGTCTCTTAGTTTTAGTCTCATTTTTCCGTCTTATTCTAATTTTTCAGTTTTAGTCTCTCCTTTATTCTTCAGTTTAGCTCTATGCTCTCATTTGATTTATTTTTCATTCTTATTCTTCTCAGTTTTAGTCTCTCCTTTTTTTCTTCAGTTTTGCTCTAGGCTCTCATTTGATTTATTTCTCAGTCCTATTCTTCTCAGTTTTAGTCTCTCCTTTATTCTTCAGTTTCGCTCTAGGCTCTCATTTTAATTATTTTCTCAGTAATATTCTTCTCAGTTCTTCAGTGTTAGTCGTAGTCTTAGTATCTCATTCTTCAGTTTAGCTCTAGGCTCTCATTTGATTTATTTCTTCATTGTTAGTCTTAGTTTTAGTAGCTCATTCTTCAGTGTTTGCTTATTGTCGTTTTATAGACTCTCTATTTTATTCTCATTTTACAGTCTCGGTTTTTGTCTCTCATTGTAGTCTCAGTTATAGTCACTTACTAATATTGCTTATTTTAACTCTCAGTGTCTCATTGTCTCAGCTTTTTTACAGTGTCTCAGTTAAGTTTCAGTCTTTGCTCAGTATCTCAGTGTCTCAGTTATCTCAGTGTGTCAGTCTGTTATCTCAGTGTCTCAGCATCTTTACAGTGCCTCAGTTATTTTTCAGTTATTGCTCAGTATAGTTTCATTGTCTAAGTTTTGTTTCGGTGTCTCAGCAATTTTGTCTGTTGTCATTTGTATTTGTCCTCTTTTCATGTTCATATGGAATCTGGACCATCTACAACAATGCACAAACATCTAGGCAATTTTCATTCATTGGTTTTGCTTCCCTTTTTCGTGAGTACGTGCACCCAGCACCTTTAATGCTTTGTAAATATGTGTATGCTTTTTGGACCTATATATATGCATACATCCAGTCTATTCCAGAACACAACACACCTCTTTTTCCTCTTGTTTTGTCGCACAGCTCACAATCGACCAGGTTGAGGGGGTAGGGGGTGGGAAGCGCAGTGTCTCATTGTTTTTTTTTCCAGAGGTTTAGTAAGAGTCCATCACTTCTTTTAGTTATTGATTTTCCTTTTTCTCTTCATGCCAATATGCAGATGGCTTGTGGTAGGTGTGGATCAACAGTGGGCCGTGTGAATTACGTCTTAGTTTAAGGAGTCCATTCTATGTGTACCTTACCAGGGATTTTGATAAGTTTTCTGTAAGTTTTGGATCTTTTTTGTATGTTTTTCATTCATCAATCTATTTGTGTTTTATCATTTCTTTTTCTTTCTTTTTAAAGTTGTTTTATTAATCGTCACATCTCATGTTTTGTCTATTCTGTACATCTTTTTTTTGCGTGCTAGGTCGTGCCATGCCATGTTAGAAAATCGTTTAACCAGGGAACTGGCAACATTGTAGAGGTCGCAACACCTGATGGACACCATTATCGCTTTGACATTAAGAAGAAATCAGGCCAACCCACACAGCTTTGTGGTTCTGAGTACAAGACATTCATTTTTCAGTTTGGCATGCGCGCAGGATACAAGATTTTGTTCAACATGTAGGAAATGCTAGAGACAATACCAATCTGGCCTGAAGGAGCTAATGGCGAAGCATTATACGGTATCATTTTCGGTCTATCTTTTTATTATGTGTTGAAAAATATATTTTTAATAATCTGTCTTATGGTTATTTCTTTTTTTTTTTGTCGTGAAGTTCTATATCCTCAAAATATGACCCCTGGAGGTATTGATTTTCACTTAACAGAGGAACAGTGAAACAAATATAATGCCATCGTGCAGGGTCTAGTGATGTAGACTGTGTCTATCTATATTGCTTTTCTAGCTCAGACATTGAGCTAAACTACATGGTAATTTAGTTACCTCTTGATATTTTTTGACTTGTTGGCGATATTTTCTATGATCTTTCCTAGCATTTTTTGTAATATCCCTCAGTCTCAGTTATGTGCACTGTATTTTTTACAGAGGATTCCGAAGATCATATCTGAAGCTCTGAACCTGGGTGATTCTGGTGATGCTTTTCTGTCTTTATATGTTGGGATGATAATTCAAGCTGAGTACGCTATATGCGCCGACGGAGAACAAGATTCACATCTGGCTAGGATTTTTTCCGTTACATCAAGCAACTTTGCAGCCGGATTGCTTGGGTTGATCATTTTTAAGAGGAACGGAATCCAGCCAGTGAGCATGGTTTTTCACGTGCTGTAGGGATGTCTCTTTCACCCACTTGAACATTTTTTAAGTAGACTTGTTCTATTGTCCTTTTACTCGTTTTTATCGAATGCTTTCCTTTTGGGTTTCAATGCACCGGTAGACAGTGCTCACATTATATATGTATGGAATAAAATGGACCATGTATATGTTTAAACATATGGTTATTAGTTCATCAGTGTGTTTAACGATTCATAATTTTGATTTGGATTTCATTTTGTACTCTTTTCATAATCTGGATTTCTCATTTGTTTTGTTGAGTTTATTTTGGGGTGAGCTAACTCCGCCTACCATCTTTTCTAAAGTTGGTAGCCGGTTCCAAGCCCGGTAAAGGAGGACCCTTTTTTTTGTTTTTTGGGAGTTCTCTATTTCTTTTGGAGAGTCGGCGAGCTGATAGTTTTGCACAGTGGTAGTCATAGACATCAAGGTATTTTGGAAGCAACTTTTTTCATAAACAGTTTTGCAATCCCCAAGAACTGTTACATATTTTATGATGGCAGTATCGCCCTATGAAAAGAGAAGTACAAGCATACAATTTCTACTACAGTAGTTGTTTTCCATCATTCTTCTAATTTTTTTCATTCAGCATTCTTGATGATTCACCGAAGGAAGTGTTGGTTGTTCATTCATTGGCACTGCTTCATTTTGTTGCTTTTTCTTGCGTGGTGCTCTCTTCTTCTTGGCGACGGCAGTTGTACCACCTGATAGCGCAATGAGCTGATAGTTTTCCACAGTGGTAGACATAGACATCAAGGTATTTTGGAAGCAACTTTTTTTCTTAAACAGTTTTGCAATCCCCAAGAACTATTACATATTTATGATGGTAGTCTCGCCCTATGAAAAGAGAAGTACAAGCATACAATTTCTACTACAGTAGTTGTTTTCCATCATTCTTCTAATTATTTCATTCAGCATTCTTGCTGATTCACCGAAGGAAGCGTTGGTTGTTCATTCATTGGCACTGCTTCATTTTGGTTCTTTTTCTTGCGTGGTGCTCTCTTCTTCTTCTCGACGGCAGCTGTACCACCTGATAGCGCAATGAGTCAAGAGTAAGTCCACGACAAACTTGGGTTTTTTTGCACATAATTAAAAAAGTTTTTTCATGCATTTAGTTTCATACCATCGACTCCCTCTCCCTGGTTCATACCAACATTTTTTTTCCTTCCTTCCAACGGGTGCTTTCTTTTTCTCACTGATAGCTTCATTCCCTGCTAGGAAGTATTTAAGTTGTTGATGTCTACGCACGCTTCTATTCTTGTAGACAGTGTTGGGCCTCCAAGTGCAGAGGTTTGTAGAACAGCAGCAAGTTTCCCTTAAGTGAATAACCCAAGGTTTATCGAACTCAGTGAGATAGAGGTCAAAGATATCCCTCTCAAGCAACCCTGCAATTAAGATACAAGAAGTCTCTTGTGTCCCCAACACACCCAAAACACTTGTCAGGTGTATAGGTGCACTAGTTCGGCGAAGAGATATTAAAATGCAAGTGATATGGATGATTATAACTGGTAATTGCAATCTGAAATAAAAATGGCAGCAAGCAAACATGAGAAAAATGAGAGTAAACGGTGTTTCAATGCTTGGAAATAAGGCCTAGGGATCATACTTTCACTAGTGGACACTATCAACAATAATAATATAATTGAATGCATAAATACTACCTCTTCACTATGCTACCCCGAACTATCCTCCGGTTGGATAATGAACACCAATCCACTGCGTAGGGCTATAAAAGCACGTCTCAAGTCTGTATTCCACCTCTAGGGCACCCCGCGCTGTCACTATGAGCGCCCCAAAATAGTACTAAACAAACGCCACAATTTCATAGAGACATCCAACACAAGAACAACTCATGGCAAGCATTCGCATAATCTTTAATCCAAAGAGTCACACACGGTGCGAATGATACATCTCCAACGTATCTATAATTTCTGATGTTTCATGCTTGTTTTATGTATCATTGTCACATGTTTTATATGCATTATATTTCATTATTATACATTTTCTGGACTAACCTATTAACAAGATGCCACAGTGCCAGTTCCTGTTTTCTGCTGTTTTTGGTTCCAGAAAAGCTGTTCGGGCAATATTCTCGGAATTCGACGAAACAAAAGCCAAACCTCCTATTTTTCCGAGGGACACACGGAGCCAGAAGGGCAAGCCAGGGGGAGGCCCACGGCCTCCAAACCACCTGCTCGCGCGGCTGGGCCCACAGGCGCGCCGGGAGGTGAGGAGGGAGCCCAGGACCTCCGCCGACATCGCCCCTTCGCCTATATATTGCCTCAGACGCGAAAACCCTAAAATACCAAGCCAATTTCCAGAAGAGTTCCGCAGCGCCGCCGCCATCGACGACAAGTTTCGGGGGACAGAAGTCTCTGTTCCGGCACGCGCCGGGACGGGGAATTGCCCCCGGAGTCATCTCCATCGACCACCGCCATCTTCATCGCCGCTGCTGACTCCCATGATGAGGAGGGAGTAGTTCTCCCCCGAGGCTGAGGGCTCTACCGGTAGCTATGTGGTTCATCTCTCTCTCCATGGTGTGATCTTTATGTGATCATGTGTATTGCTAGTATCGCTGAATACATTAATAATGTTTATGCTACTCAAGTGATTTTGTCTAGTTTCTGGAGTCATTGTGACAACACGGTATCAAGGTGACAGTGTGGGTACTTGTGTGACTCTATGAATAATTTAGACATTTATCATGGCTTATTCTTGGGAATTGTGGTGTTTGTTTACTCAGACTTTGAGGTGTGCTTTGCAGCCCTACGCATAGTACTCTTGCTTCATCAAGAAGGAGAATAATCCCGAGTAGTATTTACTTGTGTTCAGTTGTGCTAATCTAGTTGAATATGTAGATGTTACTCTTTATCTATTATGCACTCTATAGGTTACTTTAATATGAACTCCGGTACTCTCCACGGTGTAAAGGTGACAGTGTGTGCACCGTGTGTGATTCCTTTATGACGTTGTGGCGCTTGTTTACTCCGGCTTGAGGTGTGCTTTTGTAGCCCTACACAATGAATGGTGTTTGTTATCCAACAAGAGAGTGTTTAAGAGTAGCTTTTACTTATTCAGTTATGAGATCATTGTTGAGAGTGTCCACTAGTGAAAGTATGATCCCTAGGCCTTGTTTCTAAGCATTGAAACACCGTTTACAACAAGTTCTGCTACATGTTTGCTTGCTGCCATCTTTATTTCAGATTGCAGTTACTACTTATAATCATCCCTATCACTTGTATTTCACTATCTCTTCGCCGAACTAGTGCACCTATACATCTGACAAGTGTATTGGGTGTGTTGGGGACACAAGAGACTTCTTGTATCTTAATTGCAGGGTTGCTTGAGAGGATATCTTTGACCTCTACCTCCCTGAGTTCGATAAACCTTGGGTGATTCACTTAAGGGAAACTTGCTGCTGTTCTACAAACCTCTGCTCTTGGAGGCCCAACACTGTCTACAAGAATAGAAGCACACGTAGACATCAAGCTATTTTCTGGCGCCGTTGCCGGGGAGGTAAGTGTTGGAAGGTATCTCCTTTAGATTCTGCAATTATTTCTTTTTGTTTCTTGTTTTTATTTTCACTAGTTAGGCTTAATGGAAAACAACAAAAAAATTAGAGATCTTTATGAACTTTATATTGAATTAGGACATGATGCTTTTGAAGAGAAAATTAAAAAACCTATGGAGGCTTGTTTGCATGATGGTAGCAATGGTATTACTATAAATTCTTTGAACACCATTATTGCTAATGCTATGGAAAAGTCTAAGCTTGGGGAAGGTTGTGATGAATATGATATTTTTAGTCCCCCAAGCTTTAAGGAGGAAATTTGCTTTGATGATACTTTGCCTCCAATATATGATGATTATAATCATTGTGATATTTTCAGTCCACCTACTATTGAGGATATAGTTTATGTTGATTATGATATGCCTCCTATATATGATGTTTACAATGATGAATATGATATTTCAGTCCATCTACTATTGAGGATAAAATTCATTATGATTATTCTATGCCTCCAATTTATGATGATTACAATGATGGATGTGATACTTTTACTCTCACTATTACTAATGATAATGTTCATGCTTATGTGGAGAGTAATGATACTTTATGCATGTGGATCATGATAAGAATGCTATGTGATAGCTATATTGTTGAGTTTATTCATGATGCCGCTGAAAATTATTTTGAGAGAGGAAAGTATGGTTATAGAAATCTTCATGTTACTAAATTTCTTCTCTTTATGATGAATGTTTTGAGCTTTCTCTTGATTTGCTTTTATTTGCTGGGTACTTTAAGACCTACTGGTCCTTATGAGAGAGGGAGACACGATTTCATATATCACAATAATATTAAGTCTTCTCTCTTTATGTTGAAATTTTTGAAGTTACACTTGTTTTGCATTTCTATGCTAGTCACTTTGTTCTTCATTGACTTGTTTTCTTACAAGACTCCTATGCATAGAAAGAGTGTTAGATTTAAACATGTTTTATATATGCTTCTTGATGCTCTCTTTTATGTTTCAACTCTCATCTTTATGTGGGCATCATAAAAATCACTATGCCTAGCTAAAAGGCTTTAAAGAAAAGCGCTTATGGGAGACAACCCATTGTTTTTATTTCTGTTATTTTTTTTTTTTTTGTTTTGAGTCAAGGTGTTTGTTACTTCTGTAGCAACTCCTTTGTATCTTTATTTTATTGCATTGTTGTGCCAAGTAAAGTTCTATATTGAAAGTTGATGCAAGATTTGGATTTCTGCGCAGTGACAGATTTTTAGCTGTCACGATTTGAGCTTTCTCCCTGTAGAAAATTCAAAAATTCTGAAAAAATCACGCATCTTCCTGAGATATGTACGCAACTTTCATTATTTTGGCCAGATCCATCTGAGCAACTTAAGTGCCTCGAAAAAATTCGTCTTCAGACTGTTCTGTTTTTGACAGATTCTGCCTTTTGTTTTGCATTCGCTCTTTTACGATGTTTTGTGGATTTCTTTGCTCCACAAAGCATTGGTGGCTGTAGCTAATGTCCAGAAGCTTTGGGAATGATTGTTCATTACAGAATATGAGAATTTTTGTTTATGCACTAACCCTCTAATGAGAACTGTCTTGAGTTTGGTGTGAAGGAAGTTTTCAAGGATCAAGCGAGAAGGGTGATATTATGTGATCAAGAAGAGTGAAAAGCTAAGCTTGGGGATGCCCCCGTGGTTCATCCCCAACCATATTCAGAGAGACTCAAGCGTCTAAGCTTGGGGATGCCCAAGGCATCCCCTTCTTCATCAACAACTTATCAGGTCATCTCTAGTGAAACTATATTTTAATTCTTTCACATCTTATGCGCTTTACTTGGAGCGTCTGTGTGCTTTTATTTTTGTTTTTGTTTGAATAAATTCGGATCCTAGCAATCCTTGTGTGGGAGAGAGACACGCTCCGCTTTTTCATGTGAATACTCATGTTCTTCACTTATATTTGTTGAGTATTCTTAACTAGCTACTGCAGTGCTTTTAGCTCCTGTTTTTCATGCATCTCTTTGAGCTGTTAGCACGTGTTTATAAATACTCTCTTGCTGCATTATATTATCATTTGGAGAGTTTATGTTTAAGTAAGTTGTTGGTGTTTGCTGGAAGAAAGAAAATGCTGCATGTGGTAGTGGTATGAAAACTTGCATAATCTTGTAGATCATTGAAACTTTGATAACTTGATTCTTTGCAAATGTTTTGAGTATTTAGATGGTAAAGCTTGCTGGTTAATTAAGTTAAAATCATTAGTGGATTGTTGTCTTTAAGCTTGTACCGTACTACAAACTATACTAAAATTGTTGAAGGTGTAGTTGGACTTGATAGCTTTCCATGTCTGAAAGTTCATGTAGTAACTAAGTTGTGCTGAAGGTCGAGGGATCTAACGGGGTACTTGTACCGCCGTGAACGGCCCTTCTTGGAGTGAATTTTAATCATGCTCTTAATGTTGAACCTGCTAGTTGTTTGCAATAAACTTGTGAGTTCTTTTTGACTAATGTTAAGCTACGGTTTTTGGCACTTCCACCATCCATATTTGCTAGCCTCTTCGGTGCTGTGCATTGCCTTCTGCTCACATTGAGAGTTGTGCATACTTCGCCAGTACATCCAACCCCGTGGGAGGACTTCCTCTTGTTCTCCTACACATAAGCCTATACATCTTCCTCAAAACAGCCACCATACCTACCTACCACAGCATTTCCATAGCTGTTCCGAGATATATTGCCATGCAACATCCATCTTACATTACATGACTTGTTGTCATTCATCACATACATATTGCTTTGCATGATTCTATACAGCTGATGTGTGGTTTACCCATGTGATGTGGGCGTACCCTCCGGGCACCCGACCGTTGGCGTACCCGATGCGGCCCAGCATCTGGAGGCCCATGAAGCCCAACAAGCTACAACTTGTAGTACAAGACAAAAACTCATGTAAACCCTACTGGCTCCCTTTATAAAGCCAGGCAGGGGCACCCCATAGGGGAGAGATCCATACGAGACCACGTCTCACCTCGCCCTCGCGGCCACCATGTACATCATCATACATCTATACAGATCAGACAAGCAGGATGTAGGTCTTTACCTCACCATGAGGGGCCGAACCTGGGTAAATCCTTGCTTGTCAGCCGACGGAACTACCAGCGCGCACTCTCTCTCCACCTCAATCAACCCGGGGTACTCAACCCTAGGATTTGCCGAGTCCCACCCCTCGACAATTGGCGCCGTCTATGGGAAAGAACGCGCGCTGGATCTATGGTTTCGGCGGCTCCAATCTACATCGACAACAGCGACAACTCGCCATCGCGAATCATCCCAAGGGCTCGACATCAAAGATCTTCGTGAACAATGGCGTCCCCAATCTTCGTCAACAGCGGCGGCCAGATCGCATCTGGTCGTCTGACCTGCTTCGACGCGTTCAACTTCTTCCACAACTGCGCTGGCGGCGGCGATCCGTACGTGCACGCGCGCTCTCGAGTTCCGAGGCTAGATCATTTCACGTCTCCAGCATCGGATCAATCGATCATCGAGCTCTCCACTTCTGCTACTCCTACCACGTGAAGGCCAATCTAACACACGCGGCAGATGCATAGGCGTGCATGGACTCTGTGGCTAGCAGAGCTAATTACATGCATGGATTATCCGCCGGGCTGCTAATCACATGCGTGACAAATCTCACCCGTACTCCATAACCAAGCTGGCGTTTCGATTTGGACCGGCGACGTGCGTCCGACTCGGCTCCCTCAATTTCATCGACCCTCCAATTTGGACGGCCGGCGTCTTCATCAAACGTCGACTCCGACACCCAGGCTGCCAAGGCCTATGTAGAGCGCTGCTGCCGGCTTCGCCCGTGACTAACACGGCCCATCCTCGACTTCATGAAGACTACAGCCATCCATCAGCCGACAGTGCTGCGGGTGCAGCCCGGCATAAACTCTTGCCCTGGCTGCACACGCGCATGACAACAACGAGCTGAGGGATACGATCTTCAGTACGGCGACTCCAGTTCTGCTGTTGCCAGCTCCGATCCTGATAGTCCGCAACTAATCCATCGACTCGTCGAACAAGATATCAGGTGCTATTATTCTATTTATATCATACAGATTAATATTCTTTTCGTGAATTTTCTACTTCCGATTTGCACTATGATACTTGCAGATTTTTTTTGTGGCGACGTTCCGTCGTAGCTAAGCGCAATCCAATTTCGTCGGCTGGCGATCAACGTCAGTGGAATGGCGCATCGCCTTCAACTACGCATACCCGACGAACATGCGACTCGAGTGTCTTCATCGACTCCTCCTCCGACACTCGGGGGCGGGCGGCCTCGCCTTCATCGGCTCCTCCTCCGACACTCGAGGCTGGCGGCCTCGCCTTCATCGACTCCGCCTCCGACACTCGGGGGCTGGCGTTTCGTCAATGACAAGTTCATCGCTGCACTCGACACGCAACTCGAGTGCCTTCATCGACTCGGCACCATCGACTCCCCTTCGCCGGCCTAATAAGGGACTCGGGGGCTGAGCGTTGCCCGCGCCGCATCGACTCTGGCCCGCCGCTTCAACTCCCTCCGTCGCACTTCACGGCGTCGACTCCGTCCACTACGACATCCACAACTCGCCAAGATCGCATCCATGATACGACAACTTCTACAACCACAACTCCGCCGCGTCGACTCCGGTCCGCCGCGTCGACTACCTATACGGCAAAAACTCCGCCGTGTCGACTGCCTCCACGGCACTACTCCGCCGCGTCGACTCTGGTCCGCTGCGTCGACTGCCTCCACGGCACTACTCCGCCGCGTCGACTTCGGTCCGCCGCGTCGACTGCCTCCACGGCACTACTCCGCCGCGTCGACTCCGGTCCGCCGCGTCGACTGCCTCCACGGCACTACTCCGCCGCGTCGACTCCGGTCCACCTCGTCGACTGCCTCCACGGCACTACTCCGCCGCGTCGACTCCGGTCCCCCGCGTCGACTGCCTCCACAGCACTACTCCGCCGCGTCGACTCTGGTCCGCCGCGTCTGCCTCCACGGCACTACTCCGCCGCGTCGACTCCGGTCCGCCACGTCGACTGCCTCTACGGCACTACTCCGCCGCGTCGACTCCGGTCCGCCGCGCACAAACAAATTTGCCTTGGCCATACCTGATGCTCTCCCGGGTGTTGCGCCGCACAGGCCATAAACAAACTCGAAAACCTAGGTCGCCACCCGAAGCACTCGGGGGCTGCGCCGCACAGGTCTACGTCAAACCTAGGTCGCCACCCGATGCACTCGGGGGCTGCGCCATACAGGTCCAACTCGAACACCTAGTCCGCCACCCGACGCACTCGGGGCTGCGCCATACAGGTCCAACTCGAAAACCTAGGCCGCCACCCGACGCACTCGGGGGCTGCGCCACACAGGTCCAACAAGAAAACCTAGGCCGCACTCGAACACTCGGGGGCTGCGCCACACAGGTCTGACAAGAAAACTCCGCCGCGTCGACTGCCTCCACGGCACTACTCCGCCGCGTCGACTCCGGTCCGCCATGTCGACTGCCTCCACGGCACTACTCCGCCGCGTCGACTCCGGTCCACCGCGTCGACTGCCTCCATGGCACTACTCCGCCGCGTCGACTCCGGTCCGCCGTGTCGACTGCCTCTACGGCACTACTCCGCCGCGTCGACTCCGGTCCGCCGCGTCGACTGCCTCCACGGCACTACTCCGCCGCGTCGACTCCGGTCCGCCGCGTCGACTGCCTCCACGGCACTACTCCGCCGCGTCGACTCTGGTCCGCCGCGTCGACTGCCTCTATGGCACTACTCCGCCGCGTCGACTCCGGTCCGCCGCGTCGACTGCCTCTATGGCACTACTCCGCCGCGTCGACTCCGGTCCGCCGTGTCGACTGCCTCGACGGCACTACTCCGCCGCGTCGACTCCGGTCCGCCGCGTCGACTGCCTCGACGGCACTACTCTGCCGCGTCGACTCCGGTCCGCCGCGTCGACTGCCTCCACGACACTACTCCGCCGCGTCGACTCCGGTCCGCCGCGTCGACTGCCTCCACGGCACTACTCCGCCGCGTCGACTCTGGTCCGCCGCGTCGACTGCCTCCACGGCACTACTCCGCCACGTCGAGTCTGGTCCGCCGCGTCGACTGCCTCTACGGCACTACTCCGCCGCGTCGACTCCGGTCCACCGCGTCGACTGCCTCCACGGCACTACTCCGTCGCGTCGACTCCGGTCTGCCGTGTCGACTGCCTCTACGGCACTACTCCGCCGCGTCGACTGCGGTCCGCCGCGTCGACTGCCTCCACGGCACTACTCCGCCGCGTCGACTCCGGTCCGCCGCGTCGACTGCCTCCGCGGCACTACTCTGCCGCGTCGACTCTGGTCCGCCGCGTCGACTGCCTCTATGGCACTACTCCGCCGCGTCGACTCCGGTCCGCCGTGTCGACTGCCTCGACGGCACTACTCCGCCGCGTCGACTCCGGTCCGCCGCGTCGACTGCCTCCACGACACTACTCCGCCGCGTTGACTCCGGTCCGCCGCGTCAACTGCCTCCACGGCACTACTCCGCCGCGTCGACTCTGGTCCGCCGCGTCGACTGCCTCCACGGCACTACTCCGCCACGTCGAGTCTGGTCCGCCGCGTCGACTGCGTCTACGGCACTACTCCGTCGCGTCGACTCCGGTCCGCCGCGTCGACTGCCTCTACGGCACTACTCCGCCGCGTCGACTCCGGTTCGCGCGCACAAACAAATTCGCCTTGGCCACACCTGATGCTCTCCCGGGTGTTGCGCCGCACATGCCATAAACAAACTCGAAAACCTAGGTCGCCACCGAAGCACTCGGGGGCTGCGCCGCACAGGTCTACGTCAAACCTAGGTCGCCACCCGACGCACTCGGGGGCTGCGCCATACAGGTCCAACTCGAACACCTAGGCCGCCACCCGACGCACTCGGGGGCTGCGTCATACAGGTCCAACTCGAAAACCTAGGCCGCCACCCGACGCACTCGGGGGCTGCGCCATACAGGTCCAACAAGAAAACCTAGGCCGCACTCGAACACTCGGGGGCTGCGCCACACAGGTCTAACAAGAAAACCTAGGCCGCACTCGACCACTCGGGGGCTGCGCCATACAGGTCCAACAAGAAAACCTAGGCCGCACTCGAACACTCGGGGGCTGCGCCATACAGGTCCAACAACGCAGTAGGTCGTTCGGCTGAGCAAATACTCGATATGTTTGTCGAGTCCACCAAGTAGGCCGTCAGGCTGAATGAGCAAACGATCGAATATCATTCGAGTTCCAGAAATAAGCCGTCAGGCCGAGCAAACACTCGAACCCATTCGAGTCACACGAGTAAGCCCTCAGGCTGAGCAAGCACTCGAAAAGTGCAAACACGTAGTAAGCCAAACAGGCTGAAAAAGGACTCTGATTTATCAGTGATTTCCTAAAATTACTCCCATCGGGAGGGGTTCAAAAATTTCTTTTCGACTGAGAGAGAGATTTTTTAGATTAACCTCAATTACAAGCAATTTAGCTTAATCTCGGGGGCTACTCCCACCGGGAGCACTGTTCGCGCTCCCGATAGACGCAGTCGAAACATTACCGACTAAATCATCCTCTGTAAGCCCTCAACGGCCAGAGTCAAATTTCTTTAACTATCCTTTTGAGGAACAAGACGGCGTGCCCATGAGGAAAGAGTACTTACCCGACGCATCGACTACGCCTACATGACATGCTGCTTTGAGTCCTTGCCCGATTCTTCGTATCGACCAGACACTCGGGGGCTCCTGATGTGGGCGTACCCTCCGGGCACCGACCGTTGGCGTACCCGATGCGGCCCAGCATCTGGAGGCCCATGAAGCCCAACAAGCTACAACTTGTAGTACAAGACAAAAACTCATGTAAACCCTACTGGCTCCCTTTATAAGCCAGGCAGGGGCACCCCATAGGGGAGAGATCCATACGAGACCACGTCTCACCTCGCCCTCGCGGCCACCATGTAACATCATCATACATCTATACAGATCAGACAAGCAGGATGTAGGTCTTTACCTCACCATGAGGGGCCGAACCTAGGTAAATCCTTACTTGTCAGCCGACGGAACTACCAGCGCGCACTCTCTCTCCCCCTCAATCAACCCGGGGTACTCAACCCTAGGATTTGCCGAGTCCACACCCCTTGACACCATGTTACCAGTGGCGTAGCCACACATGAGCTGTGTAGTCAATTGACTACACAGTTTTTTGGCTAATATAGGCAAAAACCATGTAAAAATAATAAAAAAGTATATAAATACATGTATTTGACTACACAAGCTTGCAGTGACTACACAGTGTTGAAGTTCTGGCTCCGCCACTGCATGTTACGCTAGATCACTGCACATCCTGCTACACTGGCAGAGGCATACAGTTTTATACATCATGTTTTGTTCATTATGAGTTATTTGTACCAAAAAGTTTGTAATCATATTAGAGTGTTGCCCTTGCTAGAAAAGAGCCATGGAGGCCATCGAAAAGAGAAACAGAAAAAGAAAAAATACAGAAAAAGAAAAAGAAAAAAGAATAAAGAAAAAGGGGGCAACATTACTATCCTTTGTTCACACTTGTGCTCATGTTATGGCACCTGCATTATTCATAGTCATCATTTGTGCTCATGTTTAGCACCTATACTCCATGTGAGAGAGTTTTCATGTTCTACTAGTATAACTATGTGGGGAATTTACACTATAGAATTTGGGTTGTATATTCCAATGATGAGCCTCCTCAAAAGTGCTCTAGGTCTTCATGAGCAACCAAGTTGGATGCACCCCCACTACTTCCATTAGAGAGCTTTCATACACATATAGCTCTATGTGCATCCGTTGCATGGCAATCACTACTCCTTACATAGCTTCGATTATAAGACTTCCTCTTGTCTAATGATCACTTATAGGTTTGTGAGACTATCTTCCATTGGCCTTCCAAACCCCCATTAACGTTCTTTTTGCCATAACATCCTGGTGCCAATACCAAATGCTTGCGCTCACCGGTTGAGTAGACTTTGAAACAGTTGATTCATGACGTTCATGTTTATGTTACTTGGCTGAATCCTTCTATGTTATGAAAATTTGCTTGATGCTTGGATTGAAGGATAGAACTCCTACGCTGGATACTTAAACCATCTTTAATGAACCTTGTACGGTTTCATGTCTTTAAAGCGATAGTTCATGAAAACTTTTAGCTTGTTTGACTCTTGCTTTATTATCTCTTATATCAACTATAGACATTTGCTTTAAATGATTTGATCTCAGCTCACATGCCTTACATTATTATTGGATCAAGATTATATTGGTAGCATGTCACTTTAGAAATTATTTTGTTTTTATCGTTTACCTACTCGAGGACGAGTAGGAACTAAGCTTGGGGATGCTTGATACGTCTCCAACGTATCTATAATTTCTGATGTTTCATGCTTGTTTTATGTATCATTGTCACATGTTTTATATGCATTATATATCATTATTATACATTTTCTGGGACTAACCTATTAACAAGATGCCACCGTGCCAGTTCTTGTTTTCTGCTGTTTTTTGGTTCCAGAAAAGCTGTTCGGGCAATATTCTCGGAATTCGACGAAACAAAAGCCAAACCTCCTATTTTTCCGAGGGACACACGGAGCCAGAAGGGCAAGCCAGGGGGAGGCCCACGGCCTCCAAACCACCTGCTCGCGCGGCTGGGCCCACAGGCGCGCCGGGAGGTGAGGAGGGAGCCCAGGACCTCCGCCGACATCGCCCCTTCGCCTATATATTGCCTCAGATGCGAAAACCCTAAAATACCAAGCCAATTTCCACGAAGAGTTCCGCAGCGCCGCCGCCATCGACGACAAGTTTTGGGGGACAGAAGTCTCTGTTCCGGCACGCAGCCGGGACGGGGAATTGCCCCCGGAGTCATCTCCATCGACTCCACCGCCATCTTCATCGCCGCTGATGACTCCCATGATGAGGAGGGAGTAGTTCTCCCCCAAGGCTGAGGGCTCTACCGGTAGCTATGTGGTTCATCTCTCTCTCACATGGTGTGATCTTTATGTGATCGTGTGTATTGCTAGTATCGCTGAATACATTAATAATGTTTATGCTACTCAAGTGATTTTGTCTAGTTTCTGGAGTCATTGTGACAACACGGTATCAAGGTGACAGTGTGGGTACTTGTGTGACTCTATGAATAATTTAGACATTTATCATGGCTTATTCTTGGGAATTGTGGTGTTTGTTTACTCAGACTTTGAGGTGTGCTCTTGCAGCCCTACGCTTAGTACTCTTGCTTCATCAAGAAGGAGAATAATCCCGAGTAGTATTTACTTGTGTTCAGTTGTGCTAATCTAGTTGAATATGTAGATGTTACTCTTTATCTATTATGCACTCTATAGGTTACTTTAATATGAACTCCGGTACTCTCCACGGTGTAAAGGTGACAGTGTGTGCACCGTGTGTGATTCCTTTATGACGTTGTGGCGCTTGTTTACTCCGGCTTGAGGTGTGCTTTTGTAGCCCTACACAATGAATGGTGTTTGTTATCCAATAAGAGAGTGTTTAAGAGTAGCTTTTACTTATTCAGTTATGAGATCATTGTTGAGAGTGTCCACTAGTGAAAGTATGATCCCTAGGCCTTGTTTCTAAGCATTGAAACACCGTTTACAACAAGTTCTGCTACATGTTTCCTTGCTTCCATCTTTATTTCAGATTGCAGTTACTACTTATAATCATCCATATCACTTGTATTTCACTATCTCTTCGCCGAACTAGTGCACCTATACATCTGACAAGTGTATTGGGTGTGTTGGGGACACAAGAGACTTCTTGTATCTTAATTGCAGGGTTGCTTGAGAGAGATATCTTTGACCTCTACCTCCCTGAGTTCGATAAACCTTGGGTGATTCACTTAAGGGAAACTTGCTGCTGTTCTACAAACCTCTGCTCTTGGAGGCCCAACACTGTCTACAAGACTAGAAGCACACGTAGACATCAGCGCACACTGTCAACTTCGCACCATGGGACAAAGGTGACTCCAGAGATTACATTAATAAAACCACTTGAGTAGCAAATTCATAATATAATGAAGAGTAACATCAATGAATTAAACTAGATTACAAAGCTCATGATCACATATAGATCACATCATGGGAGAGAGATAAACCACATAGCTACCGGCATGAGCCCTCAGCCCCGATGAAGAACTACTCCCTCCTCATCATGGGAGGCAGCAACGGCGATGATGGAGGCGGTGGCGTCGATGGAGATGGCTCCGGGGGCACTTCCCCGTCCCGGCAGGGTGCCGGAACAGAGACTTCTGTCCCCCGAAACTTGTTCTGGATGGCGGCGGAGCTCGGAGTCGTATTTTGCGAAATCCTTCGGGGGCTAGGGTTTTCTCCGCGGGGGCAATTTGTGGTCCAAAGGGCGGCGTCAGGGGTGCACGAGGCGTCACACAACCCCTCGGCGCGGCCTAGGTTTTCCCTGGCCGAGCCGACTTGTCGGGCCCGCACAGGCCGCATCCGATCTCCGATGGAGGCGAATCTTTTGTCTAGATCGTGCGGCGGAAAATTCCATGCAACTTTCGCGAATAGACTTTTTCCATTTGGCGTCGTCTTCGGGTCGGTTCGGTGACATCTTTAAAAATAGTTTTCAGACAGATTTCTGGAAAGTCCCAATTCGACTCCAACAAGGTTTCCTTTGCCCAATTTTGATAATTCCTACACATCAAAGTGTAAAACAAGAACGTTGTGCACTTTGGCAACTATTAGTAGGTTAGTCCAATAAATGTCATAATATGTTATAAAGTGCATATAAAACATGTGGCAATTATATAAAATATGCATGGAACATCAAAAATTATAGATACGTTTGAGACGTATTAAGCATCCCCAAGCTTAGTTCCTACTCGTCCTCGAGTAGGTAAACGATAAAACAAAATAATTTTTGAAGTGACATGCTACCATCATAATCTTGATCATATAATATTGTAAGGCACATGTAAATGAATGAAGTGATCCAAGTCAATGGTTATAGTTTGCTACCAAATAGATAATGAGTAAACAATTGAATCACACAAGCTAAACTTTTCATGAATAGTACTTTGGAGACAATGCATCCACAGTTCACATAAGAGCTAACTCATAAAGCAATAGATTCTAACAAAAGGTATTTAACCAACACAAAGTACGATTTAATTTCAGCATTTGCTTCAACTTTCAACATATTTATCTCATGGATATTGTCAACACAAAGCAATATAATAAGTCCAATATGTAGCATATAACAAATGTTGTATCAAAGTTGACACTAGTGTTTGCTTGTGGAAGATAGAAAGAATAGGAAAACTGACTCAACAGTAAACATAAAAGTAAAAGAAAGGCCTTCGTTGAGGGAAGCAGGGATTAAATCATGTGCTAGAGCTTTTTAGTTTTTGAAATCATATAGAGAGTAAAAATTAAGTTTTGAGAGGTGTTTGTTAATTGTCAACGAATGGCAGCGGATGAAAACAGTATTCTGCCTATCAAACAGACTTTTAAGAGCGGCTCCCATGAAGGACGTTATTTCTACCAGCAAGGCAGATCATCCCTCTTTCTCTTTTGTTTACACATGCAGATGTTTCACTGATATTCAGGGCAAAATGTGAAGAGAATTAAGCGGTTAAAGTTGTAATTAATTGGGACTGGGCACCCCGCCAGCTCTTTTTGCAAAATTAATGGATAAGCGGATGTATATGCCGCTAGTCTGGTGGTAAAGTCTGTTTGACAAGTTGAATAAAGAATAACCCACTACTTCCTCATGAGCTAGTAAACATTGACACAAAAAGGAATAATAATAATTTTGAATAGTTTAAAGGTAGCACATGAAAAATTTACTTGGAGTGGCAAGGAAATACCACATATAGTTAGTTATGGTGGACACAAATGGCATGGATTTTGGCTCAAGGATTTGGATGCACGAGAAACATTCCCTCTCAGTACAGAGTTTAGGCTAGCAAGGTTATATAAGCAAACAAGAATATCAACCAGTACACCAAGTTTTATATGACCAACATATTGTAAGCATTATAAGACTTCACACTGTCTTCCTTGTTAACCAAACCCTTTTATCAGAAAATATCTAGACCTTAGAGATACCACTCATGCAAACCAAATTTCAACAAGCTTTACGGTAGTTCTTCACTAATGGGCTTAACTTACATGATGCAAAAGTTTAATCATGATCTACTTGTTAACTCAAAACAATTGACAAGTATCAAATTATCCAAATTAGTGATCTACAAGAATATGCAAGTCTTTTCCATTATACCATTTACCACATGCAACATTTTCTGTTCCAACCAAACACCAATCAATTTATTTCAATAACTCTCCAAACAAGTATAAGTGAAGCAAAGAGTACTTTCTTTAAAAGAACTAATAGCTCTGACAAGAGATACATAAAAATAAGAGCTAAAAGCTGAACAGCGCTAGATATGAATACTCAACAAATATAAGTGAAGAATAGGAGTATTCTCAGGAAAAAGCGGAGCGTGTCTCTCTCTCAATAAGAATGCTAGGTTCATCAAGTTGATCACAAAATAAAAAAATAACATACTAAAAATAAAAGCACACAGACGCTCCAAGAACAGCACATATGATGTGAAAGAATAAAAATATAGTTTCACTAGAGATGACCTGATAATTTTGACGATGAAGAAGGGGATGTCTTGGGCATCCCCAAGCTTTGACGCTTGATTCTTATTGAAATATGCTGGGGAGATCCATGGGAGCCTCCCAAGCTTAAGCTCCTCACTCTTCTTGATTCTATTATATCACTCTTCTCTCTTGACCCTTGAAAACTTCCTTCACACCAAACTCAAAATAAATCTCATTAGAGGGTTAGTGCATAATCAAAAACTCACATGTTCTGTAAAGACGCAATATGACTTGTTACTTTAAACATTAGCTACTGCCACTGATGTTATGTGAAGCTCCTCCACCCAAAAAAGAATTTCACTCAACACTAGTAAAAGAGAGAATGCAAAATAAAAGACATAATCTGTCTAAAACAGAACAGTCCGCAAAGACGGATTTTTTCGAGGCACTTACGACGCGCAGATCGAAAAACTTTGAACTAACAAAAGATGCAGACATGCATAAAGATTACGCACAAAAAATTTCAGATTTAAATCACATTCTGGTGATTTTAGAGAATTAATACGGTGAACAGCAGAAATCTGTTCCTACGCAGCAATCAAAATCTAGCATCATCTTATCATTAGAAACTCTTCTTGGCACAACAATACGAAAAAGTAAAGATACAAAGGAGTTGCTACAGAATTAAACAAGCTCCTTGACTCAATAAAAGAAAATTACAGAAAATAAAACAATGGGTTGTCTCCCACAAGCGTTTTTCTTTAAAGCCTTTTAGCTAGACATGATAATTTTAATGATACTCTCATATGTATAATCATATGTATAAGAGTTGAACATATAAGAATGCATCAAGAAGGAAACATAAAGCACATTTAAGTCTAACCCACTTCCTATGCAAAGGAATCTTGTAAGAAAATAAATCAATGAAGCACAAAGTGACTAGCATAGGAAGGCAAAATAAGTACAAATTCAAAACTTTCAACATAAAGAGAGGAGACTTAATATTATTGAGATATATGAAACCATGTATCCCTCTCTCATAATGACCAGTAGGTCTTAAAGTACCCAGCAAATAAAACCAAATCAAGAGAAAGCTCAAAACCTTCATCATAAAGAGAAGAAATTTAGTAACATAAAATTTCTATAACCATATTTTCCTCTCTCAAAGTAATTTTCAGAAGCATCATGAATAAACTCAACAATATAGCTATCACATAAAACATTCTTATCATGATCTACATGCATAAAAGTATCATTACTCTCCACATAAGCATAAACAGTTTCATTAGTAATAGTGGGAGTAAAAGCATCACATCCATCATTGTAATCATCATAAATTGGAGGCATAGAATAATCATAATGAATTTTATCCTCAATAGTAGATGGACTGAAAATATCAAATTCATCATTGTAAACATCATATATAGGAGGCATATCATAATCAACATAAACTATACTAGGTAAATTTGGTGCGGCGGCACCGCCGCACCCGTGTGGTAGAATTCGAATTTGAAATCGGTGACGTTTAAAAATTACGTATATTTGAGAATCGTTCGAATGCAAAGAGTGTTTGTGTTTGGAAATTGTCTAGATTGCGAAAATTTGTCGAATTGGAAAGTTATGTAGATTTGAAATATTTTCACGTTAGTAAAATGGGTAGGATTGAAAAGCAGTTGGAAATTTGAAATATTTAAAATTTGAATTGTGTGCTTTCGGAAGTTGTTTAGATTGCAAAAATTTTGAAATTCAGGAAATTTGTGTGCTGAGAAGTCTTTTGAATTTGTTGAAGTGGTCCAATTGGGGAGTCATTTATGTTTGAATTGTTTGCACGTTTAGTAAATGCCCAGATTTTGTAGGCATGTTCATATATTTGTAATTTATTTGTAATATTTGTGGAAAACGTTGTGTGAAAATTCGGATTTGGTAATATCTGCATTAAAACCTGTTTGGGTTTCATTGTATTGGAATTTAGAAAATGTTTACACTTTGTGTAATTTTAATTACGTTTAAATTTCAGTGAGAGTTCATATATTTGTAATATTTGTGAGAACCGTCGTGTGAAAAATTCGAATTTGGTAATCTCCACATTAAAACCTATTTAGGTTTCATTGTATTGGAATTTAGAAAATGTTTACACTTTGTGTAATTTTAATTATGTTTAAATTTCAGTGCGAACACGGTGGTCTGAAAAGTTCAGGTTTGGAAATGTACGCAATTTTTTTGCTAGTTTTTGAATATACTGAAATTCGAGGAAAGTTTGCACTTAAAATTTATTTAAATTTCAGAGTTGGTCAAATTTGGAAGCTATGCATATTAGATTATTCGGATTTGAATTATTAAACGTTTACGAAAATAGACTAATTTTAAAGCCACTTAAAATTTTCAAATATTTAATTTTGAATTTTTATCGGGCGACATAAATATTCAACATTTTTTTTTGTGGCCACTTTGATATTTTTATTGTGTTTTACTTTTAGGTATATTTAAATATGCTGTTTTTTTCCAGCATTTTGCCTTTTTAAAAAAAAATTGGGAAAAAGAAAAATCTGGCGTGTGGGGCCCACTGTGTCATCGTGATGACGTCACAGTGGCCAGAACTGGCCGCAGGCTCCCGCGGCGGCGTCGAGCTCACCGGCGGTGCGCCACGGCGAGCCAGGACGCGCGCGTGGCCACGACGGAAGCGCCTGGTCGTGGGCAACCCGCAGACGGCGGCGCCACCCATTTTGGGTCGCCGGAGCGGCCGCGACGGCGTGCGGACGGCGTGGAGGGCAGCGGGCGCGTCGGCGGCGATTCCGGCGCGCGGGCGGCGTGCCGGCGGTCGATCCGCGTCGAGGAGGTGGAGGGCGCGGCGGCGGAGCGATCCGTGTGCTCCGATTTGAAGGGGGAGGGCTGTGGCGGCGGCGCCTGCCGTCGGCGGCCGGCGGCGACCTCGCCGCGCGCGCGAGGGAGAGGGGAGGGGAAGTGGCGACGGTTTTGCGATGAGGTCCTTACGTTTTGCAGCATTTACAAATAGGTCCAACACTTCGTAATGTTGTGTACCGCGGAGTGCGCACTGTATTTGCGAGGGTTGTTTTTAGAAAAGAATCACGAAGGAGCTGTGCGGGCTGTTGGATCAAGATCGGACGGTGCGGAGGGCATCGCGCACTGTAGAAGTGCAAAACTGTTGCTGGAGCAGTGCTGGGAGACGTGGCTTAATCTGGGCCGTCCATTCCGTCGATCGGACGGCCTAGAAAAGCAGGTGACGTTGCCGCGGGGAGGGAAGCCCTTACGGGGTTCGCTTTGATATATTGATAGATTTGTCTAAATATTCACCAATTGAAAACATCTAAACATGTTTGTTTTTTGCTATAAATAGTTAGCATTTATTTTTCTGAGTATTTTGTTGTATTTTCCATATTTTTCCGACGGGTATGGATATTACATGTTTGATGTACATTTGTTGAAGTGATTTCCATATTTAGAGAAAGTTTCACCAATTCAAAACATCTAAACATGTTTATTCTTGTGCCATAAATAGTTAGCATTTATTTTTCTGAGTATTTTGTTGTATTTTCCATATTCTTCCGACGGGTATGGATATTTTATAGAAATACTTCAATTTTCTGGAAAAAATTCAAAAAAAAGAAGGTACTGTAGAAGTTCGAGTACTGTTCATGTGAACAGTATTGGTGACGTGGAGCAGCGAGGGGAGGGCTAACTGGGTGGGCTTTGATATATAGGATAGATTTAGGGACTATTCGATAGCACAGTCGAAAATATTATGACGACCGACTTTGCTGCAAAAATGTTTTATTCCGGGAGACCGTTTAACAATTTTTTTGGGAAATGCGAGGACTCCGTTTCATAATTTTTTTTTTGGAAATGTGAGGACTCTTCTCAAAAAGACGGTACGCGGGGACTCGTATGCAAAAATGTTTTATTCTGGGGGACCGATTCGTCAAAATAAAAAGGTTAAAACATGGAATTTGTTTGGAATGATGATATACATCTACTCGTGAGAGGAAAATTCGAACGGATGACCGAGTGCGGCGAATTTGACAAATTTCGTCAAATGTTTTTGTGATTGTGATCCAAAATTAAGAAGATAGAGTCGACCAAACTCGGTACCGATCACGGGATGGAACCTACCCGTCGACGTGCATCAAACAAAAAAAAATTTGTTGAAAAAAAAGAGAAATGCGAATACTATTCATGTGAACAGTAGACGGTACTGTAGATGTGCGCGTACTGTTCATGAACAGTGTCCGGGGAGACATGGACACATCGATGGAAGCCTGAAATGGTCAGTTTTTATATATAGTATAGATCCTCAATAGTAGGTGGACTGAAAATATCACAATCATTATAATCATCAGTAGCAAAAGGATTTTCAAAAACTTCACTAGGAGGAGAGGTCTCAAATATATAATCATTTGTAGCAACAGGATTTTCAAAAACCTCAACCTCCCCAAGCTTAGAGCTTTGTATAGCATTAGGAATAATGGTGTTCATAGAATTCATAGATATAACATTGCTACCACCACGCAAATAATTTTCCATAGGTTTTTTAATTTTCTCTTCAAAAGCATCATGTCCTAACTCAAGATAAATTTCATAGAGCTCTCTAATTTTGTTGTTGTTTTCCATTAAGCCTAACTAGTAAAATAAAAACAAGAAACAAAAAGATATAATTGCAGAATCTAAAGGAAATACCGTCGAGCACTCACACGTCAGCAACAGTGCTAGAAAATAGCTAAGTAGCTGGAGGATGTGAGTACCTTTTACCTTACCTCCCTGGCAACGGCGCCAGAAAAGAGCTTGATGTCTACGCACACTTCTATTCTTGTAGACAATGTTGGGCCTCCAAGTGCAAAGGTTTGTAGAACAGCAGCAAGTTTCCCTTAAGTGAATAACCCAAGGTTTATCGAACTCAGGGAGATCGAGGTCAAAGATATTCCTCTCAAGCAACCCTGCAATTAAGATACAAGAAGTCTCTTGTGTCCCAACACACCCAATACACTTGTCAGGTGTATAGGTGCACTAGTTCGGCGAAGAGATATTAAAATACAAGTGATATGGATGATTATAAGTGGTAATTGCAATCTGAAATAAAAATGGCAGCAAGCAAACATGAGACAAAATGAGAGTAAACGGTGTTTCAATGCTTGGAAATAAGGCCTAGGGATCATACTTTCACAAGTGGACACTCTCAACAATAATAATATAATTGAATACATAAATACTTCCTCTTCACTATGCTATCCGAAACTACTCTCCCGTTGGATAACGAACACCAATCCACTGCGTAGGGATATAAAAGCACGCCTCAAGTCTGTATTCCACCTCTAAGGCACCCCGCGATGTCACTATGAGCGCTCCAAAATAGTACTAAACAAACGCCATAATTTCATAGAGACATCCAACACAAAGAACAACTCATGGCAAGTATTCGCATAATCTTTAATCCAAAGAGTCACACACGGTGCGCACACTGTCAACTTCGCACCGTGGGACAAAGGTGACTCCGGAGATTACATTAATAAAACCACTTGAGTAGCATATTCATAATATAATGATGAGTAACATTTATGAATTCAACTAGATTACAAAGCTCATGATCACATATAGATCACATCATGGGAGAGAGAGATAAACCACATAGCTACCGGCATGAGCCCTCAGCCCCGATGAAGAATTACTCCCTCCTCATTATGGGAGGCAGCAACGGCGATGATGGAGGCGGTGGCATCGATGGAGATGGCTCTGGGGGCACTTCCCCGTCCCGGCAGGGTGCCGGAACAGAGACTTCTGTCCCCCGAAACTTGTTCTGGATGGCGGCGGAGCTCGGAGTCGTATTTTGCGAAATCCTTCAGGGGTTAGGGTTTTCTCCGCGTGGGCAATTTATGGTCCAAAGGACGGCGTCAGGGAGTGCACGAGGCGGTCACACAACCCTCGGCGCGGCCTAGGTTTTCCCTGGCCGAGCCGACTTGTCGGGCCCGCACAGGCCGCATCTGAACTCCGATGGAGGCGAATCTTTTGTCTAGATCGTGCGGCGGAAAATTCGCTGCAACTTTCGCGACTAGACTTTTTCCATTTGGCGTCGTCTTCAGGGCCAAACGTGACAATTTTCGAAAATAGTTTTCAGACAGATTTCTGGAAAGTCCCAATTTGACTCCAACAAGGTTTCCTTTGACCAATTTGATAATTCCTACACATTAAAGTGTAAAATAAGAGCATTGTGCACTTTGGCAACTATTAGTAGGTTAGTCCAATAAATGTCATAATATGATATAAAGTGCATATAAAACATGTGGCAATTGATACAAAACATGCATGGAACATCAAAAATTATAAATACGTTTGGGACGTATCAGTTGTAAGAAAGTATCCAAGGTTTTTTACATGTTTTTTATAGCTTCTCACCTTGCTGCTTCTTCTTTTTTCTCTTATTTTTTTGGGCAAGTCGAACACCTCGTCCGTGCTGTCACATTTTTGAAAGGTGTGCTTGTCTGACCCACAGTGACTGCACTTGTAGAAAAGGTTCTGCTTGATTTGCTCTTTTATAGTTAGCAATCTTGGGCGTCCTTTGGTGTCAACCACATCTGGGTCTTGTAGCACTAGTGTGGATGCACCTTCTTGGGTACGATCCAAGTTGACAATTGTTGTAGTCGAATTGTCTTGTCTCTTTGCCAATTCTTCTTCAGTTTCATTGTCAATCTTGTCCAGTTCTGCATCCACCCTTGGTATCACTTGTAGCATGAACTAGTACTTCCTTTTGTTTTTGGAAGCATTAGAAGCTGTGTGACCCAACATCCTAGATAGGACATTAAACCTTAGGACTCTGCTATCCTCATCTCCAGGCAGAGCAATATGTTGTGTCTGGATTAATTTCTTTTCCTTCTTACACCATATGTCAATTATATACTTATCTGGAATCTGTGGGACTTGCAGGTGCAGCATCACTTTCAAGATATGGGAGCATAGAAGACCATCTTTCTCAAACTTGCAGTAGATGCATGAGTACTCCATGGTTGCTTCATTTACTTGAACAAGGTATCTTCTTGGAAGGTGCTCTTTAACAGGATAATTTGCTGGCTGAAACAGCCAGTACTTTCTTCCTTTTTCTTCCTCATCTATGTTCAGTCTTGTAACGTCTTTTAGCACATGTTGAAACTTCCTGAAGATTGAAAGGTTGTACAACTCGTGTGCCTGCCTAATGAGTGAGGAACTATTTTGGTCGAACTTTTTTGTTCATTGCGTTGTGGTCACACTCATCCTCTTTTGCATGTATTGTATCCATGATTCTTTGGTACTCTCGTAAGAAGCTGGTCATGCTGACTTGTGCCCCAACTCCTCTCTTGAACAATGCATTGTTAGATGTATGCCCAAAAGGCAATGTATTTATCCATCTGATTCATTAATTGTGATTTGTATTCTCTATGCTATAACTATGGTGGTTCCTGGATACGTGATTCAGGGGAAATCTCACTCGTACGTGTAGGGAATATGAACACGTAAAATGTACCCTAGTTCTTTTACGGACTAATTTGTTGATTGCTAGATGACACTGCTTTCCTAGTCATGAACATTGTTTATGTCAGCATCAATGAGTAGTCCTTAGCTTTATCACAGTAAGGTTATTATGTAACATGTCCTGTAACCATAAGGTTATTAGGGTTATGCATACTGGAAGAGTTATTTTGGTGCTGTCAACACTATGGCCGTAACTGGGTAGTAAAACGGCAGTTACTGGGTGACTTCAAGGTGTGTGTATATCCTAATGTTCTGAGATGGGAAATTACTCCTCGGTGATTAGAGAGATACGCCCTGGGCCCTCTCGGTATTATAAGGTATCCAAATATGTTCTGCAGACAATGCATGGTGAAGTTACACTGTGTGGGATATCATAATACGGAAACGAGTAAAGGGAACTTACCGGTTAACGAGATAGAAAAGATGTAATGAATCAAGTGATTGATTCATGGTGTCATCCACGGATCTATATCTCGGGTGAAGTTTTGGTATCGCGAGTAATGGGAATGATATATTAAATAGCCAGCAGGTTCAACAGAGTGTCTTCGCATAACGGTAGCAGTTATTCAGGTCGTCCATGGACCTGACCCTGGTCGGTGATTGGATATCCAATTATAGCTACACGTTATCGAACCTGTAGGGTGGACACGCTTAAACTAGGATTGGTTAGTTGTGTATATTGGTTGGTCTGGAACATGAAGAGAGTATCACCGACATAGTGTCTGCGTGATAGATATGGTTTTATTAGAGAGATTGTATTGTGATAGAAGTTGCTATCACGGTCGGAATTTATTCCGAGGGTTTATATAAGAAGGAAATATTTATCCGGAGTATTTTGTCAGTGGACACTGGGTGTCCCGGATCATATAAAAGTGTTTTATATGATAGGTAATTAATTTAGTGAAATATTATGTAAAAGGAAATATTCAAATAAGAATTAATTGGACAAAATATTAGTTAATTTAATATTAATTAAATATTGAGTTATTTAATTAATAAATAATTATGGAAAATATTATAATAAAATTGGAGCCCACCATGGGGCTACCAAGATGGGCCCTAGGGCCCACCAAGGTAGCCGCACCACCTAGTGGTGGTGGTGGGCCAAGGCGCCGAAGGGTGGGAGGTCCCCCCCAGCCGAACCTAGTGGGCCGAGCGGCCCATGGGGGGGAGGTGGCGGTGGCAGCCAGGGCGGGCCGGCCTAGGGCGGGCCCCACCCCCTAGGTCGGTGCGGCACGTGTGGGCCCCACCCACCTAGGTCGGTTCGGCCTAGGGCGGGCCCCACCCGGCGGCGGCGGTTGAGGCGGTGGAGTGGAGGGGAGTCCAACTCCAACTCCAACTCCTCCTCCCATACCGAATTGGGCAAGGGGGGCTTTCCCCTTGTCCAAACCGAGTTGGACTAGGGGAAAGCTTTCCCCTTGCCCAAGTCCCTCCACCCCTTGGTCCATCTATATAAACCCCACCCCCTCATATTTAGAGGACACACAAGAAACACAAGCTCTCAAGTTTAGATCCCTTCTAATTGGATTAGAGGAACCTCTAATTAGAGGCAACCTATCAGATTAGACTAGATCTAATATATCTCTCTCTTTCTCATGTGTAGAGATCTCCACCTTCATATACACCAGTAGTGCTTCAAGCTTGGACGGCGAAGCCCTGCTGAACGTTTCCCGGCGTATGCGTGCAAGCTCTCGGAGGGGTGATCTGTCGATCTCGACGGTTGACCCTCACTCTGCTGGATCAAGGTGACAAGGCGAGGAGGAGGAGGCACCGGAATCTCTCTACCAGGCTTGGTTGAGAGAGACGGCGACGAGCTACATCAACTACGGCATCAACACTTCTTCCGCAACTTCGGTGTTGGTAACGTATTCTATCTAGATCTTTGGATCTTCGTATTCGCATGTATCTTCATAGTAGATCTTGGGAGTTGTTGCGTAGCAATACAGAAAATTTTAATTTACTGTACACGCAACCCAATATGCATTAGTCCCTTCACTCCTAGCTGTTGTTTGAATGAATGGGAAAAATTTGGACTTGAAGTAAAGCGAACCCATCTTCCTCTGGTTTTCCGCAAGTCCTGAAAAACCTTTACATTCCCAACATCATATTCAGTTATCATTGCTTGCGATAGCGTTTCAAAGTCATGCACTGTCAGTGATTTATCTATAATGTCATGTAGCTCTTCATACAGCCCTTCATTTGCTTTAAATACTGTTCCACCTTTGTCGTCAATTTTCTTCTTGACATGGAACAAACAACCTCTATGAGTTGCATTTGGGAAAACTTATGGTATTGCATTTTGCATTGCTCTATCTGCATCTGTTATGATTGATATTGGGTGCTTACCCCCCATTGCATGCAGGAACTGCTCAAACAACCACTTGAAGGTTCCAGATTGCTCATTAACTATGAATGTGCAACCAAAGAGGTATGTGTTACCATGCGGCGGCACACCAACAAATGGAGCAAACGGCAGGTTATACTTATTTGTTAGGAAAGTAGTGTCAAAACTTATGCAGTCCCCACACATGTCATAGTATAACCTTGCCTTGGCATCTGCCCAAAAGATACACCTAACCTTCTTGTCTTTATCGTACTAAATGGAGTAATAGAATCCCGGGTTTTCAGTCCTCTTTTTGCAAAACCATTCCCAAACCTCCATCATATCACTGTTTGTTATATCTCTGTTAATACTTGCGCTGTAGTTGCTCACTTTTCGTTTGTTGTATGGCAGCTATGTCATGCCCCCTCTTATGTATGCCAGTACCGCAACCATGTCACGCGTAGGCATATTGCAATTCTTCATTGTTCTTATCATTTATTTTTCTTCGTCAGACATGTATATGTGGGACTTGAAGAACCTTCTTTGGGGGCAAAGCTCGTGGTTGTGTGAAAGATTCAGCCCAGTGATCCTCCAGGTACCATTTTTCAGCAGCTACCATTTCATTCTTGCAGTTCGTTTTCGCGATAATTGTGCTTTGTCTTTGCGGAACAGGCTGCTCATTTTCAGGTTCAATATTTTTTCCATACTTGTTACACTTCATAATAAACCTTATAACCTCATTGTTCCTTTTCTTGCTCACAATTCGGGCAACTGATGTGCATGTCACTGAGAAGCCAGCCACGTACGAATACATGTTGAAGAACTTCTACACTTCTTCTCGCGTCTTGAACTGCATCCCAACTTCAGGTTTCAAGTCTGCAAAATCCTCATTGGTTGTCCTATTTCTTTCCACATCAGTCAACTTTTCATTTGACAGAAAGTTATCCACATCTTGTTCAGTGATGTTCTGGGCGTTAGTTGAACCATCATTGTTAGTTGTGTCACAATTGTTGCTACTGGAAGCTTCTCCATGGTAACCACCAGAACTTGTGGTTGGTCCATCCTCATAATTCTTTTGCTTGCTGTTGCTAGTATTATCTTCATCATAAACCTGCAAGTAAAAAATGTTTTCATTAGTGTCACAAATATACTTTAGTGATGAGTACATAATGGCTTTTAAACAATTGTAGTTCAGTACTGTACGCACCCTGTCAAGCTCAATGTCATTGAACATGTTTATATCCCATGTATTATCAGCAGTTTCTTCGAAGGATGTAGTCGAGGAATCTGGATTGTTTTCCTGTTTCATAGGGGAAAATGAATAGACACATCAATATTTATTTCCTTGCAGTTCTTTTGACCTTTTTCAGTAAAAACGCACTAGAACAAACCTGATAGAGACATGAACTGTTGGTATTAGACTGCTCATGTTTGTCATTATCCATGCGTTGTGGATGTCCAGCACAATCTCTTGAGGATGTATAACTCTGAGTGTTATCCTGCATTGAATTCTTCAGTTATTTTCCTCATGTCCTTATCAGTTTGTTTTGTCGTTTGTTTTAACAGATAGACAAAACATGGAGGTATGGTTATATATACCTGCTTATTGCTTGGCTGATGGTTCAGAGGATCCTCGAAATCACCCATGAGGAAATCAGTGTATGAGAAAGTTTCTTGCATATTTCAAATTTGAACCAATAACTTTTAGTGGAGCTCCAAAAACACTTGTGTGTATTTTCATTTTATCTTTTTCTTGTGCATGTTTGAAAGAAGAAATTGCGAGATCGAGGGGTGTGGGGGAATCAACTCGAGAGAACACCGTCTACCTGGGAAAAGAAGTCGTCATTGACATCAAGTGTGAGAACCCCTGAACCAAGTTGCGTTTTGTTTGTAGCAACCTGTGAGAAATAAAGAATTTGGTTCAGTTAGCACTTTTTCTCACTTGTAGCAGTTTTTTTCAAACTTGACCTCAGTAAACTTGCTGTAAACACAAGGTAACTTGATATTCACTTCATTTTATTTGCAGTGTAAGTCTTGCATGATCAAAACACTGGGTCACATGACCAAAACTCAAAGTAACTTGCTGTTCAGTTACCACTTGTCACATGACCAAAACTCATTTAGAGAGAAGCCTCATTCTATACAAAACAGTGTTATTTTCAATCTGTCTGTAGCTCATTCTATACATCAGTGATATCATCAAACTGTCATATGTCAATTTCTTATGTCAGTTGTCAAGTTCTTTATTAGTCTGTGAGTTCTATGACCCACATTTACTGACAGATTTTGTATAATGGCATGGATTAGCCTTTTCAGCTATCATTTGTTTGATTTGTGTGCGGGGGGCACAACAAGCTGTAAGGCTTTTCTGTCATCTAATGTTTGGTGCACTACTTCATTTGTACGAAGGCAAAATCAGAGAGAAAGCAGGAATTGTGTTCTTTTCTTGCAGCGTACCTGGGCATGTGGATTGGGATGTACACCAGGTACATCACTTGCATCCCTAACCAGTTTCTGGATCTTGATTTCCTCATTCCCATCCATTACTCCTCCTTTTTGCTGTGTTATTTCTTGCTATATATTCATATCTCTCTTGGTTCCTCCTGTTCTTCTTCGCCCTCTTGGCAGCGTCAGGCTGTTTCTGGATCTGGGGATTTTGCCTCGGGGGGATGCAAGTCAGGCCCAGGAACGAACCGGTAAGCGGCCTTGTTTCCCTCTCAGTTTCTCCACGCTGGCCACGCTGGGCTGAAAGTAGAGGATGTGTTGAAAGTAGGAGAAAAAACCGGCTGGGAGAAAAAACCGGACTGACGTTGGTTTTTTCAGGGTGGACTGGTCGTGGACTGAAAAAGAAGGGAGGAAAGAGGAAACTGAGAGTAATGAGGGTGGGCTGGTCGTGGACTGAAACTGAGCCTAATGATGCACAAAATGTGTCTGATGCCCAATTGTAATTTCAGCCATATGTTGAATAGACAGATCATTATCACACACCTATAGAAAAAAGGCAGGGTTACGTGTCTTTTGTTCAACCCACGTAGGATCTCGAGTAGCAAGTTTGTCCCAACAAAAGACCAAATAGACTAGATTACCAATAAATACATGTACCTACAGATCTAAACAACACATTGGAAGAAAAATCAGGAAACAATCGTAGGTTGACATAAGTCGACTGATAATTGTTAGACGTGTACGTGTAGGACACGTCCAACCAGCCGGAATCAAAAGCCGAAATTAATAAGAATTAGATTAGTTTACATTGTTTCCTAAATTATAACCAATCCATCTCATTATACTATATAATCCCATCAATAACCAATCGCAATTGCCTTCATGGTATTATATTAGATTTTGATCCTCTCTCCCAATGGTTCCGCCGGAACCCTCCCCTGCCAAAATTGCGTCAGAGGCCGCTGCCAAACCAGCCTATGGGCGCTCGCGGCCGCTCTCCGAAGCATCCGCGCTGTCGTTCTGGTCACCTCGAGCTCTCCACCTCCAACTTTTCCTAATGGAGAGACATGTTCTCCGACACCGGCGAGACATATGCCCACAAAGATCAACTAGTCGAGGAGAAGTACCCCACCGATCCCACACCACAGTGGAATCGGATTGACGCCATCGTCCGATCGTGGCTCAACAACACCATTGCGCCTGAGCTTCTCGCCATGATCATCGACATCACCTCGCCTACCTGCTCACTCATTATGGACGAGTCTCTCCAACATCCACCATGACAACTCCGAGACCCGCTCTCCTAACTCGAGCAAGAGTTTCACGGTCTCCAACAAAGCTCCATGACCATGGCTGATTACTACCGCAAGCAGAAGATTCTCGCCGACGAGCTCAACACATTGGGCACAACCATCACCGACAAGCGTTTCATGCATAACACACTTCGCGGTCTCGGATCTAGGCTTGCTTACATGCGCAACTTGACCCTCGAATAACGCCCAATGCCATCGTTTCTCGACGGGCACTCATCTCTTCTGCTCGAGGAACTCTCGCTGAAGTAGTTTGAGTCGTCTTCCTCTGCTCCTGCCGCCTTCATCTCCCGAGGCATCTCTACGCCTCCAACGCCGCGCGGTCCCGCGGAAACCGTGCCGCCTCCATCGGCCCCTACTCTTGCCGCAACTTCCAGCAGTGAGGCAGTTGCTGCCATGGCGCGCGATGCCTCTTTCTACACTCATGGCCTCCCCAGCAGCGAGGCGACACCTCCAACACGCCCGGGAAGGGCTCGTAGGCGCCCTGGCCATCCATGCAAAACCCTTGGGCATGGTCTACTAAGATGTGGCGACGTCCGCCACCGCACCCGCCACTTCTCGATCCGCCACAGGCTCATCATGCCATGATGTTCTCCCCGCCTTCGTGGCCCTACGGTGCTCCCTCTTCCATGCCACGTCCACCGGGGGTGCCTCTGCCACCCGTACCCTGGATTATGCAGGCTGTCAACACCATGTTGCTCACACTACATCTTCGAATGAATGGATCATGGACTCAGGCGTCTCCGCCCACATGACCGACAATCGGGGTAACCTTTCGCATATCCTCCCCTCAAACAATCCCCGCCTGATACGTCTCATACGTATCTATAATTTTTGGTTATTCCATGCTAGTTATATATCATTGCCACATGTTTTTATAATGTTTTTTATATAATTTTGGCATATTTTCTGGAACTAACCTATAAACAAGATGCCCAGTGCCAGTTCCTGTATTCTGTTGTCTTTTTGTTTCAGGAAAGCTAGTCGGGGATTTTTCTCGGAATCAGCTGAAAATTTAGGGGAATTATTTTTACATGGAAGCAAAGACTGCGCCAGGAGGGGACCTGCAGGGGGCCCACAGGCCCCAGACGCCACCCAGCCGCGTTGGGACCACCCTGGGCGCATCGGGAACCTTCCAGAGCTGCCCTTTCGCTTATAATTAATTCGATTTCTCCCGAAAACTCTCGGTACTCGATCAGAAATCCATGAAAAGTTCCGTTGCCGTCATCATCGCCAACCCTAGATCAGGCGAATGCTTCTTAGAAGAAAATACATTGGAACAAAAGCTTTGTCCTTGGTTAATTGGAAACCTGGTGACTCTCACTTTTGGGTTGGTATAATGGCCATAAAGAAACACTTCTTTCATTTTTGAAAATTTAATATTTAGGATGGATCAGAAATTAGGTTCTGGGAAGACAAATGGTTGGGCAATACCACTCTTCAGAACCAGTATCCAATTCTATATAATATATACGGTTATGATGTCATTGCCGCCTAACGTGATGTTCGGGCGAGATTTGATTGGACCTAGATTTGCGGTATGGAATGCTCTACTAGGGCGGATGACTTTGGTACAACCGTCCCAAGGGTCTGATGATTTTCGCTTGAGTCTACGGGAGAATGAAAAGTTCTATATACACTCCATGTATAGAGCTTTGGTACGTTCTGAGATATTAATCAATAACCACAAAAAAATTGGAAGACGAATATACCATTAAAGCAAAAAATATGTGCGTGGTATATTCGTCGAGGTATTATTTTAACCAAGAATAATTTTGTTCAATCGCATGGCATGGAAGTACAAAGGGTGTGTTCTGTCCTCATGAGGAAACGATCAAAAACTTATTTTTCGATTGCAAGATTGCACGTTCTATTTGGACAACCATCCAAATAGTTTCGAATTTGTATCAGCCACGATCAGTTGCGAATATTTCAGCAATTGGTTACATGGTATTGATCATAAGTTTAGAACGCTAATTTGGGTGGGAGCGATAGATGATCGATCTGCCTGAGTAGAAATGACAAAGTTCTTTCTGATAAAAATTATTCTCTCATGCAGGTTACCTACCGATTCACCAGTTTGCTCCGTTACTGGTCCACATTACAAGTGGAAAATCGAGACCATTTTACGCGGGTGTTTACACGACTGGAAAACATGACGATCATATTGTGATTCGACATGGATGGCTGCTTGATCTTCGGATTGGTCCTCGAGTGACATAGGCAATACGGGGTTACTACCTGTTACTTTCGTATGTATTTTTTTCAGACTGTTCGAATATGGTTATGTGCATCCTAATTATGCAGAGACCGGGTGTAACGCTTAAATATTTTAAGTAATAAAATGCCCTTTACGAAAAACAATCAAGGATTGCACGTTTCTTGCTATGTTGATAAATCACATACTTTGCTACTATTGCAGTACAGGCAGTTTGTACAACAAATTTGCACTCGTTTCCTCTCTCGCCTCACAAAACAGTAACATTTGAAGGGATATAACTAATGTACATTACTCAATAGAGAGATTAGACATCTCAAAGACGGGTAAAAAATAACCCCGGCTCGGTACACTCGTACACTACTCATCTAGCTAGCCTAACTTGTCCCGGGCTGATGCTGTGATCAACACATTGCCTCAGCTCCGAGAGCGGATCGATCCTCATGAACACATTCGCTCAAACACTCGGTCTCAGTGGGGCTTCTCTTGGCGAGAGAGGACATGACCCTGACAGCCTTGACCTTCTTCACAAGAAGGCCCCACCTGCCGTCGCCACCATCGCCGGCCTTCGCCGCCACCGGAGTTGCCATCGCCTCCTTCTGCTCCTCCTTTTGCTTGAACTGCCTGCACGGTCACAAAGATCCATAGCAAGATCAGCAACAAGCTCCACATTAACCGGTTCCTCAAATTAAGGTGTGACTGATCGATCAGCAGTTGAATTGCATTTGGGTACTTACGTGCAGAGAGGGGTGTTGCAGTGGCCGTCGGGGAGGTGGCAGATCGCGGCGTGGAGGCGGAGGAGCTGCCACATGCGCTGGCACCGGGGGCAGCTGGTGCGGGTACCGCACCGGGAGAAGTGGCGGATGAGCAGCTGCAGGCCCCGGCAGGTCGCGTAGGACGGGCACGGCGTCTTGGCCGGCGCCTGCCCCACGGGGCCGACCTCCGTGCAGCCCTCCGCGCAGATGTGGTGCAGGCTGTCCATGGCGTCGCTCAGCTCCATGTACACCTTCTGGTCGGCACGCTTTCGCCGCCACTTGCGTCGCCGCTGCAGGCCAGAGAAACTTTCGGTCAGTTTACCATACAGTACACGAGGTTATGGGAGTATATTGATCTTGACGTTATTAACCAAGAAGCGTGTTCGAAAATTTCCCCAACTTTTGTCAAATCAGAAGTTTGGTGGGAGTATGCGGTCATAAGCAATGGCCATGACCCATGAATTTCCACCTAAATCAAAACGTTTGGCACGCCCGTTCCGGAGATGTGAACATTCACCGACCATTCCATTCGCACTCGGTGTGCGTGGACGCGGACCGATCGACTGACCTAAACGATGTGTACAGCATGACGAGACCTCACGCACCGGCCAAGCCAGGCAGATCAGGCATTAGGGTCATCTCACAAGGCGACATCCCGGCCTGGACATGCCCGGCATCTCCAGGACCAAAGCCTGAATGATGAAACCGGCATGCTCACCATGTCCCCCAGTGCACCGCGCACTGAGACATCGGGGCCGGCAGACCATCTTTGTAGTTGCACTTTTGCATCATCACTCACGACACCGATCACAGACACACCTCAAGTGAAACACGCATGTCCACTCCACTAGTTCTCGTTCGTCGTTGCGATATCATTACTGCATCAGCGGCACTTACCATGTCGGCGTCGTGGAGGCGGCTGAGGACGTCGAGCTCCTGCCACGGGTCGTTGTCGCGGAGGAACCGCCACGCCTCGGTCCGCTCGACGGCGCGGAACTCCTTGGCGAGCAGGCGCATGCAGCGGAGGTGCAGCTGCGGCGCGTCGCAGAGGTCGGCGAGCTGCAGCGCGTCGACGACGGTGCCCGGAGTGAGCCGGGAGCCGATCGCCTCCTGGCACCACCGCTTCAGCCACGGCACCCCGTACGCGTGCGCCAGCACCAGCAGCTGCTCCGCGAACCGCTCCACGTCCTCGTCGACCACCTCCACGTCGCCACGCCTGCATATCAGTTTTCAGCCACGAATTTAGATACTGTTTCCAACTTGTCGACTCGCGATCACGGAAGATTCATATGTATAAACAAATATGGAACAGTTCGCTTGAACAGGCAGACGGAAATTGTAATATTTCAATTTCGGCAGCTGGTATGTTGGCTTCGTCTGCGACGGCGACAACCATATGTGGCCGGGGCCGCCTCCGAGCTGCAGGGAGGGAGGGAGGTTCCAACTAGGCAGGCCGCTACCGCCGCACCAACTAGAGACCAAACACGAGAAAAATAAACGAAACCAAACTCGTTTTTTGTTTACTTTTCTTTCTTTTTTCTCTCTCAATACCGCCGTTCGTGCTTGGGTGGCTGCTGCCTGGACGTGGGAACCGGCGTGAGAAAATTCGAGAAACAATTTCCATGCTCGACTCGGCGGCTCTCTCAGCGTGTGGTGGCCATGTCGTCTCGTGCTCTGGTGTCTGGTCTATCGCGTGTGACCTATGCAGTGACGAGACGAAACCGGCAAGTTGGCCGAGTTGGGGCCGCCGCGGAAGCCGACGAGAGAGTGATACATACATCCCAATCGATCGCCTGTTCACCTAGCGCGATTCATGTGGAGGTTCACTGAATCTATCATACTGCCGATGCCGGTGATCGCTGGTCGGTCAGAAATGAACAGGAACAAAAATATCTTCTCTGCATTTTGGCGGTGTTGAATCGTAATTGCCAGCAAGCATGTGTGGTTGGGGACTCTTCGTTGTGGTTTGGCTAGCTGTTGACCCTCATTGTGATGAACATTCTTGTACAGTTGTACTACTTTAAAACTTGGTCCTTCACATGCCAGCAATACATCGAAAACTAGATTACTATTTATCTAAGGGGGGATCGATCAGAAGTTCAGATTTTGCCGGTGCCGAAATTAGCTAGCAATTTACTGTACTACTATTGTGAATGCAAGAAAACAGAGCAGAAACGTTAATTAGGCTTTGCCGGATCGTCCAGCCCATAGACCAACGTGGGTTAATACAAACATGTAAATGTTTCCTTGTCCTCCTCGTGTGTTAATAGTGCTACTAATGAGCTGTTCGTTTTTTCACCTCCTGTTGTTAATGGCGTTTTTTTCACCTCGTGTCTTAGCAGTAATTGCACTATTGACGAGCTGTCGTTTTTCCACCTCGTGATTTAATTAACACGGTTGCTAATGATTGTCCGCCGAACGAACAGACTTGTCGCTTTACCCAAGGTTGCAAGAAACGCATGTGCGTAAAATAATAGTAGCAATTCCAGGGAGGCGACAGAAGGAGCACAGCACGGTACCTGCCGGCGGAGAGGAGGCGGACGAAGGCCGCCGCGACGTCGTCGGTGACGCCACGGATCCGAACGACGACTCTGCCGGGCTTGCCGCTCTCCTTGAGCCTTTGCAGGCGGCGCTTCAGGATGGTCTCTAGCACCGGCGACGCCGACGCCTGGTTAGAGAAAAAAAACTCGAACTTTAGAAAGGTTTTGAACAGCAAATCAATTTCTGAGAAAGCTAGCATCCAATCGGAATCGCTTGCAAATTAACAGAGTAATGGTGCGCTAGGAACTCAAAAGAGGCGGAGAAGGATGTGCTTACAAGAACAGAGGAATGCGCGGGGATCTTGCGGCGGCCGCTGGAGGTGACGACGTCGACGTCGGCGGGCGAGAGGACGGCGGCGCCGTCGGGTCGTGGTGCCTCGGGCATATTGTGTGAAGGATGATTAAGTGGGATCGCGAAGGAGAGGTAGAGGGAGGAGGGAGAAGAAAAGCGCAGGGGAAATATCTGGGGAAGAGAACGAAATTGGTGAGGGGCGTCGCTGGCTGCGTCTGTGTGCGCGTTGTGGTGGTCTTGATTCTTGAAGGAGGCAGATCGCTGCTGGCGTTCCAACGTTTATATAGACATCGGCGGGGAATGGAACGGGAACCCGCCGGAGCGGCGATTGCTCCTTGCACGTTTTCAAAGATTGCCCCCGAGAGAAATGGTATTCTCGGACACGTCGGTTTGCCCCCGAGCAGAAGCTTCTTGGGTTTTGCTTTTAATATGCCTGGTTGATTAGTTTGCCAAGAATCAGTATACACCAGGTGTACTGGCTCTAATATTTGATAGATTTGTCCAAATATCTTAAGTAAATACACTTTGGACCAACAGCTAGGTAAACTCCAACCAGCCTTGCGATTCAACAGCACCCGCCAAGATAGCTAAACCTGACAAAATCGTAGAGCAGATATTTTGCTCCTGCTTTGCATCGCTTGTATGTAGATTCAGTGAACCTCCACATGGTTGGCGCCAGGTTTGATTAGGACTAGTTGAATTGCAGCGCGCCGGCACGGCGCACCTTTGGTGAATTTTGGAGGCATTTGAAAGTTTGAAATATTCTTTTTTTGAAATTTGGTCATATTTCATAAGTTTTTTGTTTTTTTCCGTGGTTGTTCTGATGATTTTTTTTCTTCTGGTGGATATAGTTGAAGTTACCGATTTTACAGCATTTAGTAGTTTTGTAAAATTGTTTAAATACCGTAAAACAATATATATATATATATATATATATATATACGGAATATCTAATCAGCAGGCGCCTTATATTTGTCTAAACTCGACGCACCGACTCCGGCCGTCCATCTCCCTCGCGTTTGTTAGCGTTGAGTCAGTCAACACACACGGAACTGGCGCGATCCCATCTCCTAACTGGCGGACCGCCCCTGTAGCTTCCTTCGGTGCGCCCGTCACAGAGGTCCTCGACCAGCCATGAGCCCATGATCTCCCTGGATGAGCTCGCCTAGGTCGTGGGCGCCATGGGCGCGACCTTCTTCTTCGTCTACAACCGGCCACCGCCCCTGACCGCTGCGGTCCGCCTCCAGCCTCTCCGACCGCGGGAACGGGCCCCTGGCGAGCCGCGCTTCCTCTCCTTTTCCTTCCCCGCGTCTAATTCGTGGCAAAAGTCGTCGTTCCGAATGGATTTGAGCTCTGTCCGCCATGGTCCCGAGCTCCGAATTAATGTTCCTACAAATAAAGCCACGGCTGCTATTAAACACAAGCACGCGCCTATCCTAGTGGCAGCGAAACAGCTTGTTAGCCTAGCTGACCACGGATCAAATCCCAGTCAAGGCAATTTTTTCAACTTTTTTGCTGTTTTTTTTTACAGCTTGGTACGGTAGGCCTTTCTTTCAGCCACAGTGGCTAGCCGTAACTCCTGGTTTCTACCCATTTTTTCATCTAGCCCCTGCACTTTTTCAAACCATCACATATAACACTTTGTCGTAAAGATCATTAGCTCATGTATATTGTCAAGATTTTGTTTTTAATAACCTTTTTTACCTGATTTTTTATCGATGATAGTATGTGTGGAGTTATCCACCAAAAATCATTATAGTTACTGGTACTGATAAAGTTATCAACTTATTACTGGTGGAGTTCTCCACCATGTACTGATGGAGTTACCCACCAGTGATAAAGTTACCAACCTAGCACCAATAAAGTTACCCACAAAGTACTGATGGAGTTACCCATGTGTTATTGATATAGTTATCCACCACAAAATCGATATAGTTACCTTACTCTATCAGTAATAGTTACTCACCCAATACTGATGGAGTTACCCACCTAGTACTGATGGAGTTTCTCACCCAGTACTGATAAAGTTATACATGTGTTTGCATGGTGTAATTATGCACCATAAAATCAATTAAGTTACCATACTCTCTCGGTAATAGTTACCATCTCAATACTGATGAAATTACCCACCTAGTACTGACAAAGTTACACATGTGTTTTTCTGTGTAGTTGTCCACCACAAAATCAATATAGTTACCATCTCGGTAATAGTTACCACCCCAATACTGATGGAGTTACCTACCCAGTACTGATAAAGTTATCCATGTGTTTTTCTGTGTAGTTGTTCACCACAAAATTAATATAGTTACCATCTCGGTAATAGTTACCACCCAATATTGACAGAGTTACCACCCAGTATTTATAAAGTTACCCATGTCATGGGCCTCCTACCTCGCCGCCCTCAAATCCGCCGCCTCCGGCAAGCGCCGTCGCTACCGAGAACTTCATCCACGACGTCCTCGCGCGGGCCTATGGCCACGACCACCAGCTACTCAACGCCTGCCTCATCCGCTCTTCCCCATCGCCATCAATTAGTTACGGGATCCCATTAGTTACTGGCCTGTGTGTACTATGTGATGATTACGTATTGATGTTCTGAATTTTTCAGTGAGTATTTTAGATGCTTTTTTAACTGATGTTCTGAATTTTCAGTGAGCATTTGGTTACTATAGTTGCATTGATGTTTCAGTGCATATTTTATGCCTTGTCGTGCCTTTCGACTAGCCGGCCGTGCATTGTTGTGCCGGTACGTTCGATTTATCCACGACGTCCTCACGCGGGGCCTATAACCGATTGTATGCGCGCGGGTCCTCGAACTCTGACTTCGTCGGGCGGAACACTGGCGCCTCTGGGACAGGGGCGGTGGAAGTTGAGACTCAGGGCTGCAGCCGGTGGGGGAGGCGGTGGTGGCGGGAAAGGCCGGCCCTTTCCCATCGGCCGGCGGCAGTTGCAAGCTAGGATTCCGGTGAGGAATTGGGTAGGGAATTCTTCGTCGCGGTTCCACGGACGGGATGGAGTGATATAGTTATCCACCACAAAATTCATATGGTTACCATACTCTATCAGTAATAGTTATCCACCATGTACTGATAAAATTACACATGTGTTCATGATATAGTTATCCATCACGAAATTGATGTAATGACCCTACTCTATCTGTAATAGTTATCCACCATGTACTGATAAAGTTAACCGTGTGTTCATGATATAGTTATCCATGATGAAATCGATGTAATTGCCCTACTCTATTGGTAATAGTTACCCATCAAGTACTGATAAAATTACCAACATGTTACTGATAAAGTTACCCACCTATTACGGATGGAGTTACCCACCTAGTACCCATGAGTTTACCCACCTATTACTGATAAAGTTATCCATGTGTTTATGGTATAGTTATACATCACAAAATCAATGTAGTTATCATACTCTCTCGGTAATAGTTACCCACCCAAATACTAATATAGTTACCCGCCCAGTACTAATAATGTTACACATGTGTTTTCATGTGTATCCACCACAAAATCTTTACTGTTATCCCACTCCCTCGGTAATAGTTACCACTCTATATTGATCGAGTTACCCACCTAGTACTGATAAAGTTACCAATGTGTTTTCATGGTGTAGTTATCCACCACGAAATTAATTTATTTACCATACTCTCTCGATAATAGTTACCCACTAATTATGGGTGGAGTTACCCACTCAGTACTTATGAAGTTATCCATGTGTTCATGATGTGGTTATCCACCACGAAATTGATGTAGTTACCATGTCGTCTAAATAATAGTTACGAACACAATGCCCAACTTTTTTATGTGTAGTTTCATTATGAAATCGACAGTTATCATCCTAATACTTATGCACGATAAATTTACCATCTCAAACTAATGTGGTAACTTTAAAGCTCGTAAAAATCTAAAAAGAACAACAAAAATTGGTTCTATTTCAACCCGAAAACTAATCGCAAATATGGTGGGTAACTTACGTATTCAAGCCTGGATAAGTTATATGTTACGGGGGTGGTAACTTCTGGGCAAAAAAAAAAGTTGTCGGAACATATCGACATGTGATCTAGTTTTGAAGATCTCGTCGCGACTAGTACAACGGTGAAAACGGATTATAAATCGGAATAAACGGTTTGAGCTACAAATGTTTTGAATTTTCGAATTTCGCATTTAATGCGGGTGACGTCAGCAATTTCGTCATTTAGTCTGCATGCAAGAATTAGAGCAGATGCGCATGCAAGAATTTGCTAATTTTGCTTTCGGCCGAACGGTGCGTACAGTCTCGCTAACCAGCAGGCGCCTGCTGGTTAGTCACGTCCATATATATAAAGCATTTAGTAGTTTGGCAAAATTGTTTAAATACCGTAAAACAGTATCTATAAATTGATTTAAATTATGTAGAGCATGTTCTATTTTAGAATGTGGTTTGTAGTTCGAATATATACTGGTTTGGAAAAAAATAGAACAGCTATTTCCTAATATTTACATTTGTGGTATTTTTATGTTGATATTGTTAAGCCCATGATATAAATGGGTAATTGTATTTTGCATTTTTTTGTGATCATTTTGACGAATTGTTTTAATGTTTTTCGGTGGATATAGTTGAAGTTACTGATTTTGCAGTGTTTAGTTGTTTTGCATAATAGTTTAAATATCGTAAAGCAATATATATAAAGTGTTTTAAATTATATAAAGCATGTTCTATTTTAGAATCTGGTTTATGATTAAAATATATTGGTTTGGAAAATAATTTCTAAAAAGCTATTTTTCATTATTTACGTGTGTGGTAGTTTTGATTTAGTAAACTCTATTTAAGTAGGATGGTTTGTACTAAATTGTTTTATTGGGTTTATCATAATGAATCATATTACTGATGTTGTTTCTGTGGTTTTTATTTGAGTTCAGAAGAAATTTGTGAAATCTATGTTTTTTAAATTGACGTAAAGGAGTCAAATGAGCCTCCATGTATAATTTCAAATTTTGAAGATTTGCAATAATTTGGAAAAGGTTTGAAAGTATTGGAAATAACTGTTATGATTTTTACAAATTTCGTAAAGCTGGTGTGGTTAATGAGATTTAAATTTGGTGCTATGTATGTTTGAAATATGTGTGGGTTTGAAAATTAGTGGAATTCAAAGAATCTTGCGGTCGAAAATTATGTACATTTCGAAAAAAAAATCGTTTTGAAAAGGATTTTAGATTTGGATTTTTTTTATGTTAGTAAAATGGTTAGATTACAAAGGCATGTGAAATTTTGAAATATTCATATTTGTAAGATGCGTTATTGTGGTAAAATTTGAAAATTTTAAATTGTCCACATTTTAAAAGTGTGTAGATTTGGAAATTACTAAAATGCAACGAAAACTTAGGGTTAAAAATTGTTCTGATTTCGAAGCTCGTTCATGTTGGGTAGTTTTTAAGATTTGTTTTCTTTTTACATTCGCGAAACGATCAGATTTGGAATTATTGATTTTGCAGTATTTAGTAGTTTTTTGAATTTTATTTGAATGCACTAAAACAATATATGTAAAGTGTTTTAAATTGTGCAAAGCATGTTCTTTTTTTCCATTAGATCAATTATTTGGAAAATAAGTTCGAGCAGCTATTTTGTAATATTGACATTTGTGGTACTTTTATTTTGATTTTTTGAAGCCCATGATTTGAATGGGTAAGTGTATTTAAATAGTTTACTAAACTCTTTTTAAATGAGATGTTTTGTACTAATTTATTTTATTGGGTTTATCATGTTCAGTGATATAAGTGTTGTTATTTTTCCGTAGTTTATTTTAGTTTAAAAGGAAACTTTGACATCTATTTTTTTTAGAAATGACGCGAAAGTGTGAAATGAAGCTTTATTCATGATGTGAACTTTGGAAGATTTGAAATAACTTGAAAAAGGTCACAAAGTATTTAGAATGACTACTTTGGTTTTTACAAATATGTGGAAATTTGTTTGAAGTGATTTGGACCTATATTTCAAAACTTTCAAAAGTTTTGGAAAAAAACAGGATGGAAAAAAAATAGAAGCCCGAGGCAGGCGCCCAGCAAGCAGGCCGACCCATCAGGCGGCTGTGGCGCCCTGACCCGACTGCTATACAGTGATACTGTGTCCCCGGTTATCCGATACCACCAGACACACTATCAAAGCATAATAGAGAGATCAAGACTTGTGGAACAACTGGCACATCACAGACTCTACGACACAAAATCATATAGTTCAACTCTTATAACAGAGGAAGATAGCAAATGACAACTAGAGGTCACAGACCCAACATTACAACATGCGGAAGCGAAGTGTGTTGTTCTAAACAACAAGAACCAAATTATGGCCTAAGAGGCCTGCAGATAAACATCCAAGTGCCAGCTGTTCCGGGATGTCCCAAGCTGCCACCTAGGAACCCCAGACTACTCGTCGACGTCCACAAAGAACCCACATTCGAGGTCGGTGAAGTCCTCCTCTGAAACAAAACAAACGACGTTGAGTTCGACGAACTCGCAAGATTAGGAGCTAATATATGCTCGATGAGGCTTTCAAGGTTTTATGGCTGTTTTGCATAAAGCTGATTTTATTTATGAAAAACATAACTCAAAGGCATCGACTATTCAGAGTATTTTCAAAAGAGGTAAGAAGTGACTCTTTCTTGATCACTTTCCTCAACATCAACCATCATCACTGTACCTGTTCATCAAAGGCACCTCCCGAATCACCCTCGAGGAAGCTCACCTTGCATTCGTGAGTGGTACCTCTAGTACCCAGTTTTTAATCATTCCGTTAAACTTATTCTATGGTCTTATCGTCCTTTCCCAAGTTGTCCTTAACCGTGGACACGGCTTTTCGAAAAGATTTAACCCTGCAGGGGTGCACTGTGTTTACCTTCGGTACCGCCCGGCTCATTGCCTACACGTAGCTCTCTTCCGGGGAAAGCCGGCTGAGTGGGAACGGTTACAACCTTTACCTCGCTTGAGACTAACCCAGGATCATCAGTGGCGGTAGGACAAGAGGTACCTTCTCGCACCCTGTCCCGCGGCCACTTATTTTCCTGACACTACCATCCTCATCTCAGTCTTGGCCACCATCCTCAACGCACGCGCAAATGGAAAGCCAAACTAGAGGACCCTCGGCTAGTCCGCCACAAGTTAGTCGGTCGACGAGGGCTCCATATACCCCACCGAATGGAAGCGCGCTCATTCTTGGTTCAAGAGGTAAAGAACTCGCACCTAGGCGGCGAGAGTGAGACAAAACACCACCATACCAAAGTGGCCTCTCATCCCCACCTTCTTAGCATCTTATCACCTGTCACCACATTTCTCCACCATCACCTCCACATTTTACACCTGTTTCCAACAACACATATATCCATCGTACAGCTATGCATATAACTAGGCAGGGCTAAGCATCACATAGCATAGCTTAGTATCTCAGGCCAACACCACAAACCTATGGATCATAGGAGGGGAAACAGATATTGGCATAGGGGAATTAATGCAACTATAGGATACTCTAATCCGACAAAAGTTGACATTTAGAACCGCATGCAATATTATAGTGGAGAAAATATTTGCGGAAACATAGGATAAGATATGCTCAGAGGAGGGATTACGCTTGCCTGGTTGAGCGGAGTAGTCAAACTGCTCGTCGGAGTAAGGATGCTCCACTCCGGACTCGTGATCTACCGGAGAGCAAACAACACCGGAAAGCAAAAACAACAATCAACACATGGCAATTGTACAATGCATACAAAGATGATGATATGACAGTTTAAATGCACCCTAGAAGCTTTGAACATGACTAACAAGTTAAATGGGGTCCCCGTTATATTTATCGCATAATTGGGAAGAAACCCCATATTAGAACTTAATGATTATCATTACTACTAGAGCACATTATTGTAATTGTGATCGATGATGCATGATGATAAAGATTTTGGATCATTCATGTTGTTCTGATCATTTTGATATAAAGAACACAATTTTCTGAAGTCCGGATAAAAAGTTGTTACTTTTATAATTTTCTCTCTTAAATGTATTCTTTTAATTATTTTAATTCCAACGATGAAATAATATAAGTACCCGACTCGAGGGAGGGGATGGTTATACTGGAATCATCGTAGTTCGATAACCCTAAACGCGAGAGGGGGAGCGAGACATGTGCTATCGAGAGGGAAAAGAAAAAGAAACTTTGCAACTTTTTCTGTCCAGGCCAGAATTTCCGGTCCAAAAGTGCTAATGGGCCGGAGTTTCCGGTCCAGCAATTTTCAGCCCAGGACGGCATCCACTGGACCCGGTCCGGAGTTGCACCGGAGTTGGGCCGGAGTCTCCGGTTTGACACGGGAGAAACAGCAGCCAAGCACGGCACGGTCGCGAGCTACGGTGGCGCACGGCTACGGCGAGGCTACGACGAGCTAGCGCGCGAGGGGAGAAGGGAGGGTGCGCAACGGCACGGGGTGCTCACCACGAACCCGTGCACGGCGACGGCGTGGCCGGAGGTGAACGGAGATGGCGGGGTCGACCGCGACGACGGCGGCGGTCGTGGAGGAAGTCGAGGATGGCGACGACGAATGCGGCGGCCCCGCGTCGATTCCTTGCACGGAGAGGCAACAAGCGTCGCGGCGGAGCTAGTGGTGGTGCTCGATCTGCCGCGGGAACTCTCCAACGGCGGCTAAACGGCGGCGACGAACTCGGCCATGGTGCGGCGGAGGTGGAGCTCGTGGGGGAGGAGAGGGAAAATGGAGAGGAACGAGTGGATAGGGCAGCGTGGACTCGTGGAGCTCATCTCCTCCACAGGTGAGGCAGGGCAGGGGGGCCCGGCGAGCACGGCACGGCGAGGTGGTGCGGTGCGGCCCGATCGAGCTGCTCCTCGGTCGCTACAGCACGAGGAAGAAAGGAGGTTTTCCAGAAAACCCCTGCGCGAAATAAAATCATCACGGACAGATCCTTCCAAATTTACAAAGAGGTCCTTTTCCTGTTTTAAAATTAACACCAGCAGCTGTATTTGAAATAATTCAGGTATTTGAACACTTCCAAAAATTCTGAGAAAATTTGGGGAGGCTCCCCATATTATGTAGAAGTACCCCAAATTTTGGTGTGGCAAAATAAAATGTTGTTGACAACATTTGTTCATGGTGTTGGATTATAGCAGTTTTTTCTAAATTCGAAAAGTTACTCCGTTAATAATTTGGAGCGAGTGCAAAAACAATATGTTGAAATCCTGAAACTTCCTTGACAACTATGGATGGGTATTTGTAGTTGTGGTTATTAGACAGCAACCACATTTGAGTTGCAAGGAGATGGATTTAGGTGTGTTCTTGTTTCCACATATTTTAATTTGGTTTAGCAATTTGAGATGAAATGCCATGATGCTATGATGCATGTACTAAGCAAAAGTGAAAATTTTATACAGGTTTTCAGGTTCTCACTTTGGGCTGTTACAGCGGCCCACTGCCCAGCCCAGACACGTGCTGACGTCAGGATGACGTCATCCAACGGGCGGCTCTGCCGCGGTGGCGAGCCACGGCATTTCAGGACGCGCGGGCGGGCGCAGTCGACGCGGCTCGACGCGGGGTGGCTGCAGGCAACGGCGCCGCCGCTCTTGGGTCGCCGGAGCGGCTGCTACGGCCTGCGAACGCGGCGGAGGGAGCAGTGGACGGCGGCGTCGATTCCGGCGACGGTGCGCCGTTTCGGCCGGCAAGAGCTGGCGACGAAGGCGAGGACGCGATGGCGGAGGCTCCCGTGTGAGCGGATCTGTGTGGGGAGGGGTGTACCGGTGGGGGCGCGCGTCGGCGGCGCCGGCGAGCCCCGGGCCGCGCGTGAGGAAGAAAGGTGAGGGGGGTTGTGCGGAAAGTTTTGCAAAAAAGCCCATGGTGTTTTCTAAAATTTGAAATGGGTCCCTCGCAGCGGTAAAATCTGGACTGTGGAGTAGGTTTTCGATTTGTGTGGGGGTTTTATGAAAAAAGGTCAAGCGGGGGTTTCTGGCCGTCCGATAGACAGCGAACGGTGAGATAAGTCACGGTTACTATTCTTTGAATAGTAACCGTGACGTGGAGAGCTGCTGGGGGAGCATTTTGCTCTCCCTTTATATAGTTAGGTAATGTATCTCTCGAGTCTCGTCGCCTTTCGCCCGATAGACGACACAACAGAGCCGCCTTGACAAGGTTTCCTCCTCACTTGCCACCCGATAGACAAGACAACACAGCCACCTCCATAACCTCGCCGCTTCAGGCCTCAGCCATACAAAACCCCGGTGATTTGATGGTACCACCGATTCTTGTTCATTGTTGCTACCGCGGATACTACACTCCTAGATCGATTTCCCGAAGCTCTCCGCGGTGGCAAAAATCTGGAAACGGTTCCCTATGTAACTAAGTGCAAGAGCCTTCGGGGCACCTTCTCTACAATGTCTCTTCACAATAAGGATTTGGAAGGAGATTTTAACTTGGTGTGGTTGCCATGTTATCGCTCCGGTGCTTTGGGTTAATGAGGCATCCGTTCATGATTGGTGGACAAAACTTGCATTGGATCACGAAGTTGCTAGAAAATCCATGACTCCATGTCCTCCATGCTGATGCTCATATCTTGGGAGGTGTGGACAGAGCGTAATGCTAGGGTGTTTCGACACGTGGCGTCTCCGGTGGCCATTATAGTTTCTAGAATTAAGATAGAGGTAAGAGCTTGGTGTTTGGCCGGTGCCAGTTTTTTTGGGGAATGTGATCCCGGGAGAGCGACTCCTTATTTGTTATTTGAAGTCCTAGGACTTGACCTAGGCACTTATCTAAACTTCTTCTTAATTAATGAAAGTGGCAAATATATTGCCTTGTTTCAAAAAAAATACTCCTAGATCATTGTTTGCGATTATATTTCCTAGTCCTAACCCGACCGAGAGGGAGAGAGTGTAATCGGAGCTATATGTGGTGTGGTTCACTCGATTGGCACGTCGTGTACAGTTTCGGCGATCACATGTCTCCTAGTTGTCTGCTTGGCCATAAGCCATGTCATTCGAACGGCATGTGTCACTAGTTAATTTGGGGGAAAAACTTGATTATTATGTTTGTATCAACTTGATGTGAACAACTGACTAATAAAAACTCACTTTATCGAAAAAATAATAATTTAGGAAAAACTATGATAATTGGGTAAGGTAAACTTGTCTACGTGTAATAAGTAGAGAGCATTGGTAAGTAATTCCAAACATTCATTCGTAAATACATTTTATGCCCGGTATAAAAATGGAAATAGAAGGTGAGGCCCAATCAGCATAAAAAAGGATAGTGAACAATATTCATACATGTTAGATAGTTGGAGTCGGCGGCGATCTAGGCTTCGCTCATCAAGGATACCTAGAGAAGATGATCAAGTTGGTCCTTGCACTATCTCTCTTCTACCTCTTGATTGAAATGTAGTAAAAGAGAGAAAAATTCATGTACCGATCTAATCGTCTCCACCCCATAGGAAGAAAACCGACAAAAAAAAAGAGACACAAGGTGTCACCTAAGTGCCAAGAAGCGTTCTAATTCTCTTCCAGGAAATAATATGGTTGATTATATTTTAGAGTAAATATACCAAGATACATGTGCATGTACCTTGAAGTGTTTTCATATTTGGAAAATCAATTTAATATTAGCACTAATACACCCTGTGTTTAGCGATTCTCTGCAAATTAATTTGTTTTCTTACCTTATGGGACAAGTTTACCTTATTTAATTATCAGTAGCTTCCCTAAATCAACAAGCTCCATATGATTTGGTAGCTAACTGAGTAGACAACTTAGAGAGATGTGTTACGATAAAATAAGTGCCATTTTAATAAGGTGCAACTGATTTAACCCTGATTAGATATTGTAGACAATGAACTAGTATCAGCGGTAGAAGGAAACCCATGGCTGTCCTCATTAAGGGAGCCGGAGCTTAGGGGATTCATGTTAGGATGTCCATACTGCCTACCAATATGCCATCTCATCCTGACAGGTGGGTCGAATATCTTTCGTGTTAAGAATTAGTAACAATATTTGTTTTTGGGCTTGTCTATCTCTTATATCACCTAGAATGTAGGCTCCGCATTGAAAATTATTCTTATTCTTGACGAGGAACGTATTTGTGAGATGGTAAATTGCTTGTGAAAGGATCGTATGACACCTAGGAGGGGGGTGAATAGGTGCTACTTCAAATTTTAGTTCTTTTTCAAATTAGGGTTGACACAAAAGGTAAATTCTCTAGATATGCAACTACGGTGAATTTACCTATATGACAAGATAGCAACTAAGCAAGATACACAAAGTAAAGGCGGTAAACAAGGATAGAGGTAACCGAAGTGAAGCACATAGAGACAAGGATGTATTCCCGAGTTCCTCCTTTTTAGGAGAGTACGTCTCGTTGGAGAGGTGTGAGACCACCACAAAGGTTGGTCACAACGCCACAAAGGCTCACCTTCTTCTCCGATGAACCGCACCACAAAGGATTGGTTCACCTTCCACTATCGGTTTCAAGGCGGAAACTGGAGCCTTTACAACAACAATCCGGGGCACAACCCACAACTGGATTGGGGGCTCCCGAACGGCTACAATCTGTCACAAGAACAACAAGTGAGTACAACAAGGGGATATGTTTTCCCAATGGAAACCCTAGCAAATGGTCCCTCATGTAAATGAGGGGGAAATGAAGAACTGCTTGGTGAAGTTGTTGATCCGGGTCTTCTCCTTCAATCCTGCAAAGATCAACGAATTTGGGTGGAGGGATTGGGAGTAATCGAAGATTTGAGCTTGCAACAATGGAGGTCAAAGATATTTGGGTGAGCTAGCTGGCTGGAGGTAGGTGGAGGGGTATTTATACCCCTCCCAGAAATCTGCCCGTTGGAGAGACAGGGGACCGGATATTCCGGTCCAAGTTAGGACCGGATTATCCGGTCAACCGGATAATCTGAATACTTTCAGGAATTTCCGTTTGGAAATATCCGGCTCCCTCCAGTACCCTTCTCGTTCTGGTCCTTAGCCGTTTTTCCACTTTGCTTCTTCAGAACCGGATAATCCGATGAACTTCCAGAATTTCCGGTTGGAAATATCCGGCTCCCTCCAGTACACTTCTTTTCCTCTTTTCCTTTTGGTGTTGATGCACATATGTTTTATACAACTAAATCTGCATTACTTAACACCTGATTAAAATATCACTAGTGTTGTTAACTAACACACAAAACACAAGGGATCACGAAATGCCCTTTCAGCTTGGTCCTCCCTTTTTCTGTCATGTCCCCCTTATCTCCAATGTCGATTGATCAATCATGTCGCAAAATTGTGTGGCATGTCTTGTCTGTTGGGTTGCGTGTATGGAAAACAAAAATTTCGCCAACTACGCAACAGCCAAGATCTACTATGAAGATACAAGAGACTAGACATGCATATTTGATCCAACTGCAAATCGTTACCGACACCGTTGAAACGGAAGAGATGTCGATGACGACGTTGATGAAGCTTGTGGAAGAACTCCCTCGGCTAAGCCTATCCGAGAGAATATCGTAGACTCCTAACGTCCCGCCTTGATCCAACAGAGTGAGATAGGGTTAACCATTTCTCAATGGATCACCCCTCTGAGTTTCGCACGCATACATCTGATCTAGTCCAGCAGGGCTTCGCCATCCACACTTGAAGCACTCACCGCTGGTGTATATGAAGGTGGAGATCTCAACACATGAGAAGGAGGGAGAGAGAGATTAGACATCTAGATCTAGATCTAATCGGGGAGGATCCCTCTAAATATTTAGAGGTTCCCTCTAATCCAACTAAAATAGATCTAAACTTGTGTATCTCCAAATAGGAGGGGGTGGGGGTTTATATAGATGGCCAAGGGTTGGAGGGACTTGGGGAAGGAGAAAGCTTTCCCTAGTCCAAGTCGACTTGGCAAAGGGGAAAGCCTCCCCCTTGCCCAATTCGGTTGGGGAGGTGGAGTTGGAGTTGGACTCCAACTCGCCTCCCCCTCCTTTCCTTGCACCGCCCCAAGTGGGGCCCGGCCGCCGCACCGCCCTGGGTGGGGCCCACAGCCGCACCGACCTAGGTGGGGCCCACCCGGTCGGCCGACCATGGCAGCCGCCGCCACCGTCCATCGCCTCCCCCATGGGCAATGCGGCCCACTAGGGTTCGGCCATGGGTTGGATCTCCCCCCTTCTCGCACGGCTCGGCCCACCACCACCTAGTGGTGGTGCGGTTGCTATCTGGGCCCTAGGGCCCATGTAGCAACCACCTTTTATTGGCCTTTATATTTTTCCAATAATTATTTATTAATTAAATAAATTAATATTTAACCAATATTTAGCTAAATAATATTTTGTCTAATTAATTCTTATTTGAATATTTCCTTTTACAGAATATTCCCTGAATTAATTACTTATCATATAAAACACTTTTATATGATCCGGGACACCCAGTGTTCGCAGACAAAATATTCCAGATAAATATTTCCCACTTATATAAACCCTCGGAATAAATCCGACTTAGTGATAGAAACTATTTCTATTAATCCGGGACACCTAGTGTCTGCATAATCCAATCTCTCTGATAAAGATATTATCTACCACGCAGAATCCATTCCGGTGATACTCTCTTGGTATTCAGACCAACCATATACACAACAAACTAGAACTGACTTAAGCGTGTTACCCTACAGGTTCGATAACATGTAGCTATAATTAGATGTTTCCATCTAATCACCGGCCAGGGTCAGGTACATGGGCTACCTAAATAACTGCTACCGTTATACGAAGGACACTCTGTTGAACCTGTTGATTATTAATTCGTCATTCTCATTACTCGCGATACTGAAATTACCCGAGATAAAGTATTCCTGATATTTCCATGAATCAATCCCTGATTCACTATATCTCCGTCTATCTCGTTACCGGTAAATTTCCTTTTCTCGTTCCCATAATCCGATATCCCACATGATGTAACTTCATCACGCATTGTCTGCAGAACATATTGGATATCATACATACCGAGTGGACCCTGTAAGTATCTCTCTTTTGACAGAGGAGTAATTTCCCATCTTGGAACATTAGGTATTATGCACACCTTGGGAATCACCCAGTGACTGCCGTTTTACCACCCAGTTACGGCCATGGTGTTGACAGTACCAAAGTAATTCTTCCAGTATATACAACCCTAATAATCTCATGGTCAATGGACATGTCATATAATAACCATCAGCGATATTCGCTACTAGGAAAACCCTTATAGGTGGGTTGGTATTCTGTGGCGCACCCTTAATTGGTGCGCCACAGAAATATTTCTGTGGCGCATGGAATAAGGTGTGCCACAGAAATTTGGCCTTTCTGTGGCGCATCTGAGACATGCGCCACAGAAATCTAACATTCTGTGGCGCATGGAAGCGAATGCGCCACAGAATGTCATATTTCTGTGGCGCATGCCCACCATGCGCCACAGAAATAGCGTGGGTCCCACGTTCCAATTATTGGGCCAGGTCCATCTGGGGAGATTCTGTGGCGCACGTGGCCCAGTGCGCCACAGAAAGTTCATATTCTGTGGCGCACCAGCCGCCATGCGCCACAGAATCGTAGCTTTCTGTGGCGCACCCAACACCGTGCGCCACAGAAAGTTGACATTCTGTGGCGCACCGAGCTGCGTGCGCCACAGAATGTTGGCCCAGATCCACAAAAAGGTGGCAGCACCCACTTTCCCCATGTGACCTTCTTCATTCTCCCCCCATGCATCTAGCTCGAGCTCCTCCTCTCTCCCATGGCATTTTGACCATCCTATTATCCATTATTTGTTGTTAAACTTACTTTGTTTGACATAGAATTGGTGAGGGCTTGGGGAAAGCCTCCATATATATTCTCCTCCTCTCTTTTTGTCCACTATTTTCCCTCCATCACCACACACTCTCTCTCATCGATCACGGTCACGTCTCGGGAACGGATCTAGATCTACTAGGTGGGTATTGTTGGATGGGTGTTTGTTAAAGGCATGAGAAACTTGTCGGCGGGCGATTGTGTGTGTGGTTTGCATGAAGCAAACTATTTGTTGAACGGATCTATGCATGAAACTTGTGTGTGTGGTTTGCATGAATCTTTGCATGTTGTTGCTTGCGCCGGCGTGGTGCATGGATGTTTGCCGAAATGTTGATTCATTTCCATTTCGGTAAATTTTTGCACCACATATGTCCTACTTCTAGGGGAAGTCATGCCGAATTTTTTCGTCGAACATTTCCGACTTAATAACACATACTCTATATGTATACCGTGTAGGCGACCATGGTCATGAAGATGAGCTCCAGTCGAATCAACAACTACAAGGAAGAAGCGAAGGCGGAAATGATTCGGTGCAACAAGCGCCACATACGATGTCCGTGTAGAAGTTGCAAATTTGTGAGATGGATCGACCCTGATTCCGGACTATTGGAGGAACACCTGCTCAGGCGCGGTTTCATGGAAGGCTTCAATGAAGCGCCGACAGCAAATGTTGCGCCGACAGCAAATGTTGCGCCTGAAGACGAGGGCGGGCATGATGATCGTGACGAAGGAGATGCCGACGGAAATGGTCATGATGAAGGAGTAGATGGTGGTGGAGAAGACGCGAACACGCCGCAGAGCTCGCTAATGTCGGCCTTGATGGAGTCTCATGTTCAAGAACTGCTCCTTAAGCAGGCGAGGACCGTTAGAGAGAAAGCCAAGCTGGCGCAAATGGAGATAGACGGGAAGACTCCGTTGTATCCAGGGTGCCGGCCACAGGATACGCGCTTGCAAGTAACGCTTGATGCTCTGGAGATGAAGTCAGGAAACAAATGGACCGACGTGAGCTTCAACAAGAACATGAAATTCTTCCACGAGCGTCTTCCCGAGGGGAACACATTGCCAACTAGTATCGAGGAGGCCAAGAAAGTCGTGTGCCCTCTTGACCTACCGCACGTTAAATACCACGCCTGCATCAATGATTGCGCAATTTATCGGGGCGAGTACGAGGACAGAACCACATGTCCGGTGTGCGGCCAAGGACGGTACAAGAGCCGTGGGAAGAAAGGTCCTCACAAAGTGGTATGGTACTTTCCTATCACTCCCCGTCTGCAGCGGTACTTCGTGGACCCTAAGGAAGCAAAGCTCATGCAATGGCACGCGGAAAGGGAGAAGCCTGAAGAAGATCCGGAGAAGGGCAGGATCCTTACACACCCTTCAGACGCTAGCCAGTGGCAAGAGTTGGACGCCGTCGGAAATTTCGGAGGCGACGCAAGGAACGTCAGGCTCGGTATGAGCACCGATGGACTCAATCCGTTCGGCAACCAGAGTAGCACGCATAGCACCTGGCCCGTGTTTGTATGGCCTTACAACCTTCCCCCGTGGTTGTGCACGAAGCAAAGGTATTCACATGAGTCTTCTCATTCAGGGGCCGAAACAAGCAGGTGTCCACATACATACGTATCTCGCGCTGTTGGAAGAGGAGTTAGCCACGTTGTGGGCGACCCCAGCCCGTACGTGGGATGCCTACACTGGAGATTATTTCCCAATGAGAGCCGCGCTGCTCACGACGGTGCAGGACTATCCTGGTTGCTCATATGTATCGGCCCAGGTAGGCCACGGATTCTGCGCATGTGTCAGGTGCATGGATAAGACCCCGCATCTCCAGCTACCAAGGAATCCGGGTCTTCGAAAACCGTGTACCCAGGGGCTCGAAGGTGGCTTCGCATGGATCACCCGTGGAGGAAACGCGGTGACCTGTTTAATGGTAAGGACGAGCCCGAAGGACCCCCGATCCCGAGGAGCGGCACAGAAATCGACGAGCTGTTGAATAATTGGGAGGAGTGCCCTGCGCCGGGAAAGAAACGACCGAAGGTAGATCCGCTGCTGGGTGTATGGAAAGCGAGGGCTGTTTTCCACAACTTGCCCTACTGGAAGTCCTCAAGACGCCACATAGCCTCGATATGATGCACATTACGAAGAATGTCACCGAGAGTCTGCTTGGCACTCTTTCCAACATGCCGGAAAAGACCAAGGATGGGACGAAAGCAAGATACGATCTGAAATGGCTTGGTGTCAGGAAAGAACTTCAGGCCCCCGATAGCGATGACGATGATGATGATGATCAGACGGAAGGGACTCAAGGTCGCGCAAAAGGGTAAAGAAGAACACTGTGGTGCTTCCCGCTACGTGCTTCACTATGAGTCCGGAGGAGCTCGAGCAATTCTACAGGTGTCTTCTAGGAGTCAAATTTCCGAATGGTTACGCGGGACAGATAAGCAGATATCTGGACGGAAAGAAGAAGAGGTTTAGCGGGATGAAGTCTCACGACTGTCACGTGTTGTTGACGCAGATACTTCCCGTTGCGATTCGAGGGATAATGGACGAGCACGTCCGTGATACGCTGCTTGCCCTTTGCAACTTTGTCGACGTCATCAACAGGAAGTCGATCGGGGTGAAGCAGCTCGACAGGCTACAGAAGAGATCGAGCTGGTACTATGCGAGCTCGAGATTTACTTCCCGCCAGCATTCTTTGATATATGCGTGCATCTCCTTCTCCATGTCGTTGATGACATCAGGCAGCTAGGGCCAACGTTCATGCACTACATGATGCCGTTCGAAAGGATGAACGGTGTCATGAAAGGATACGTTCGCAACAGGGCCCGTCCAGACGCAAGCATGACCAAGGGCTTTCTAACCTACGAGTGCATCTCCTTCTGCCAGAATTATCTAAGCAACGAGAACCAGGATGTAGGTCTGCCCACGAGGAAACACTTCGACAGGCTCAATGGATATGGTCACCGAGAGGGCCAGCACAATCTTTGTCAGCATGCAGGGTCGAAAGGACGACTTCGACAGGGCTCACCGGGTCGCGCTACAACACTTACAGTTGATCGAAACTTGTGTGGAAGAGCACAAATGCTTACTCGAGCAACATTACATCAAACTGGGCCGGCCGAGGAAGAAGGGAGACGTAACCAGAGAGCACAACGCCAGCTTCACGCGTTGGTTCAAGCAAAAGCAAATGGATCTAGCAAAGAGGAAACCGCCATCTACGGAAGATGAACAACTCATATTCTCCTTATCACGGGGTCCCTCGCACAACGTAAAGACCTATCATGTGTACGACATCAACGGCTACAGATTCTACACCGAGGAAAGGACAAGATGTCGGAATATCAAAACTCAGGAGTAACTATGCTATCCTACGGCGATGAGGAGGCTACTGTCAAGGAAAGATACTTCGGAAGGATTGAGGACATATGGGAGCTCAACTACTGTGGAGAGGTGGTGCCAATGTTCCGTGTAAGATGGGCCAAGGACGTCGTCAAAGAAGGCCGGTATTTCACCACCATGGTAATACCCGATGCCAAATCGAAGAACGCCTCCGCGAAAAATGAGCCATGGGTACTCGCTAGCCAAGTTGAGCAATGCTTCTTCATTACCGACCCGTCGAAGCCTAGTCGTGTTGTCGTGAGGAGGGGCAAGAGGAGCATCATCGGAATGGAAGGAGGCGCCACCGAGCAAGACTTGGACAACGAGCCAAAGATCGAGGAGGAATTCGACAAGTTCTTCGACATGCCTACTACTAGTACACAAAGAAGGAAGACCTCCCTACCTAGGATAGGTTGTCCGTTCACGCGAAGAAATCTCAAGGTGACCGGCCTAAAGTTTTCAACCGCGAAGAAGGGAAAGAAGAGAAGCTAACTCGCGGAACCGAGACGAAGAAGAGACTTTTTTGGTGTATTTAATTTGCGTGTGTGTGTGAGCATACGTATGTATGATCATTAATATGTATGACACATTGTGTGTGAGACAATGCACGACGATATATATGTATTTAGTGAATTCAATATGTACCAAAGACATTAATTATGTGTAGTTTTTGTGAACCAAAATTAACCAAAAATATTTGAAAAGAAAAAAAATAAAAAGTGAGCAGCTAGGATTTGAACCTGGGTTGCCCATGTTAACTGACGTGGTTGGAACCACTGGGCTATGTGTGTGTTTGTGCTATGTTATAGCAGCACAGCTTTTTATTTTAGAGGCTAGCTATTTCTGTGGCGCATCCGCCCAAACGATGCGCCACAGAAATCTTGGAAATTCTGTGGCGCATCCCCGCGGGGGTGCGCCACAGAAATGCTGGGCACCCACTTACATGTGGGCCCTCGCCGCGCTGCCTCTTCCTTCCCCAATTTCTCTAACTTCAAACTGCTCCCCGCGCTTCCTCGTCCCCGACGCCGGCGACCTCATCCCCTGCGCCCGACGCCGCCTCAACTCGCCGCCCACCCTGTGCGCCGCCCGCCCTCGTCGCCGGCGACCTCATCCCCTGCGCCCCGGCCGCCCCGCCCGAGCCGCGCCGCACACCGCGCCCGGCGACCTCTCCTGCGCGCCGTCGTCGCCCACGCCGCTCCCTCTGCCGTCGTTGCCCGCGGCGCGCCCGGCGACCTCCCCTGCGCCCGCGGCCGTCCCCTCCCTCCCCCCTCCCCTTCCCTGCCCGGTACGCTTCCCCCTCTTCCTTCTCCTTCCCCTCCCGAAACCTGTGCACGTAACGTGTTCGACAAAAATCCTAGCTAGGATCAGTGCAGAACCATCTTGATTTTTTACAGAATTTGTTAGATTTTTTGTTGATTGCTTGCTGCAAGTAGTTGCCATCACCATTTAGTAAAAGTTGCCATCACCATTTAGTAAAAGTTTTGAAATTTTGCTAAGTTAAAAAATGTTAGTGCATGCAGTAGATGTTTAGGTTAGTGCTAGGTGCTTGATATATGTTGTTATATGGAAAAATGCAGTAGATGTTTTAGTGTTCTAGGTTCTAGGTGCTTGCAAAACCACATTTATCCCCTTGTTAATTTACTAACCACATTTATGTGCTAAGATAGATAAAATATGTGAAGTAATAGTGCATAGTTGCTTGCTGCCACACTACTTTGAAGATGCATTTTTAGTTGCTGCTATAGCTGCTTTTGTGACATGATCCTTTTTTTGGTTGTGCAGGGTGTAGAGGTGCTTGTGTGTACTAGGCAAGAAGACGTCCGTGGAATCGATTTGGTGAGCTCCGGTGACCATCGTGTCGTGGTTCTTTGTTGTGATGCTGTTGCCGGCCAGCTATGCCGGCGGGATATTTTTTGTCATGCTGTTGCCGGCCAGCTATGCCGGCGGGATATGTGTTGGTTGTCATGCTGTTGCCGGCCAGCTATGCCGGGGGATATTTTTTGTGAAATGCTTGCAGGTACCCCGTGAGGCCCTTGAGATTGCCGGAACGTCGATTAACTTCCGTTCCGGCAAATTCGGGTACTCCATATGTCCTATTTTTAGCAAAGGTCATGCCAAAAAATTTCGTGAAATTTAGCATGACTTTGCTAAAAATAGGACATATGGGGTATTGCGGCTAATGCAAGGGCCGGGGTATGTTAGTACTAAATTAAGTGATGCTCTTGTTATATTTGTTGTACTAATTACTTTTTGCCTCTTTTTAATGCAGTGCAAACATGTCCTCCGAGGCCGGCCCTTCTAAGCACATGAGCGTCGACGAAGAAGCTAGAAAAAGGAACACGTCGTTCTGGGAAGTGAACCCGGAGATGGAGGAGACGGAGGCCGCCGCACTGGCTCGTGACGGCGATGAGGACTTTCAGTTAGAGGAGGCCGAAACCACCACCACCGATGGAGATGACGCCACCACCACGGATGGGGGGTGGCGACCACACGGATGTCGGGGGTGGCGACCACACGGATGTCGGGGGTGGTGGTAGTAACCCGCCGGCCGCTAAGAGGCTTAAGAAGAGGAAGGACCGGACACCGCAAGCGGTCGGCATCGTCACAGACACCTTCACTAAGGTCTCCGTAAGTGGCAAACCACTGGAGCCTAGGAACATCGCCAAAGGGTACGGCATGCAACTAGGGTGCATCCTCCGGGAGCATGCATCGATCAACACGTATGACCTCAGGAATCCGGAGAATCAGGCTTTGCGCAATGACCTCCTCAAGAAGCTTCATCAACGATATATTTTCCCGGCTGATGGAAACAAAAAGGTGGACAACTTCGCCATCACGAAGATGAATACTGCCTTGACAAGCTGGAGAGGCCGGGTGAAGGACAAGATTCTTAAAAAGGGTCTTAGCTGGGAGGAGATCAGGGCCAAAGAGCCGTACCTCGAGGAAGTTGAGTTCGATATATTCAAGGCGTCCTTGTCGTCTCCGGAGGCTGTAAAATGGACCGAGTGGGGGAAGAACATGCGGGCACTGAACTTAGGTAACCACCATTTGGGAAGTGGCGGTTACGAAGGAAAAAAGCCCATTTGGGACAAGGAGGATGCCGAGGTTGCGAGACTTGGGAAAGAGAACCCGTGGCATAAATTCACGGACGAGCAAATTAGGAACTTTGTTCGGTCCCGCTACTATCTGAAGCCGGGGACGGGGGAATTCGTTACCGACTATGAAGATGTGTTGGAATTCGAGAAAAAGCTGGTAAGGAACTTAATTACCATTTGCGTTGATTTCTACATGGGTTCACGTTTATTTCCTTTGTCCGCAGGCGGCTGAGTTGGTGATTGAGGCTGAGGCCGACCCATCGTCCCAGGAGCCTCCGGCCGGCCCGTGGGACACGACTTTCAACCGGGTGATGAACGTTCACAAGGGGAGGGACAAGTCAAAGCCGCCGACGTCAGCTGGCCGTGTGACCGGCTTTGGTACGGCGATGAAGTTCACCGAGTACTACAGCACGGACACCGACAAGAAAAAGGAGAGGAGGAGGCCGGCTCAAGATAGAGCCGAGGTTCTCGAGCTAAGGAAGAAGCTGGACGCACTAGAGGCCGAGAAGGTGGACTCCAGCGTGGTGGACAAGCTAGTGGCCGAGAAGGTGGAAGAGAAGCTCCGGGCTTTGTTACCCGATGCATTGGTGCAGGGGATAACTGCTTGGCATGCGGGAGGTCAACAGGGGCCGATACACGTGCCCAGCTTCGCCGGCAGCACCTCCAGCAATAACGTGTCGCCGGTCCTGCCGACCCCACCGGTGCCCCCTGCCGTGGAGCAACATACACCAACGCCGGAGAATAATGATAATGCACACGAGCGGCCGGAGATTGATAGGCCGGCCGCCGGCACCGGCGCCCTTGTCTCGACATTAGCCGAGCTCAACGCCGTCACCAAGGTAACTAATTAGTATGTGTGTGTGAGGCAATGGAAACATATATATGTATGATCATGAATATGTATGATACATTGTGTGTGAGACTATATATGCCTTATCTCATGGTGCCCGCTATGTGTTGACTCCCAGGACATGCCTTGCATACTCCTGCATAGGGTGGGTACCGACGGCGAGTTGAAGGAAGTCGCAAGGGCCTCGACCGTACAACCTTTGACCCGCGATATCCACAACGTCCGAATGAGCGAGCTCGTGATGAAAGTAAATGTGAAGGAGGTACTGCCTGAGTTCTGTGACATCGACCCCCCTAAGCAACCTCAGGGAGCCGAGAAACACATGAAGCTTGGCGAATGCGGGCAGTGGATGCTGGAATGGCCGAAGACCCAAATTCGTCTTGGGGATGTTCTTCAAGGGGCCAGGCGCACCGGCGGCGCCACCTCGAGGCCCCGAGCCCCGATCGTTCGGCCCCCGCCGAGGCGGACAAAAAAAGATGCTGCGGATGAACCGGCGCCACAAGCAGCCGTCACCACCACCCAGACGGAACCGCCGGTCGCCGCCACCGCCGGCCGGAAGCTACCGCCGGTCGCCCCCACCGCCGGCCGGAAGCTACCGCCGCCGGTCATCGCCGCCACCAACCGCCACAAACAGTTGTTGGGAACGTCTTCCCCGCAACCGTCCAAGGTTAGTTCTGACTTTCCGAATTCCCCGACTTTCCGACTTTCCCGACTAACGGATGTGCTATTGTTTATGTTTTAGGACAAAGCCGTTGCACCTCAACTTGGTGGCAACGACGACAATGTTGAGGAGGATGATGATAATGATGTAAACGTCGATGACTACATCAACACTGGCGCCGCCGCGGATGATATGTTCATGCCTCTTATGGATGAAGAACCCTTCCGCGACCACCACATTCAACCTGCTCGTCCCACTTCATGCACACAGCGCCTGGCCTTCACCGACACGCCTCCGGATGCCGGCGATCATCAAGCTCAACCGGGTAACATTTTCACCCCTACCACACTGAAAGAAACAGTTAAAGCGGGGTTCACTGCACCCCCCCACAATCCCCAGAGAAGAAGAAAAAGAAGAGTCATCAAAGGAAGAGAAAAGCATACTCTGCGAGCCAGCAAGATCCTAAGATCCGGGGTCCTGAAGACACGAATCCACAAGGCTACTCCAGAGTTCATGAAGCTGGTAAATCTATCTTGTCCGGGGACATGCTCCGCCTTGCAGAAGGACCCATGATTACTTTGCAGAATAATATCTTGTATCTAGAGGAGACCCTTCTTAAAGAGAAGAACCCAGGTTACCCGGCGTTCTCGGTCAAGGTGCCAAAAGAGTTGGTGGACTTCGTCCAGGAAGACCCCGCAGATGTGTTCTTCATAGCGTACGAGGACATCTTCAACCTGTATCACTCCAAACGGCTGGACTATAACATGGTCCGCCTATATGCTCTCGATGCGGCGATGAAGATCAGGAGAGATGATACCCCGTACATCGCGATAGTGGATCCCTACTACATGCGCGACAGCCATCTGGTGGAAGGATCAACAACACGGGAAACGGCCAAGGAGTACCTCGTTAGGGTCTTCCTGGCCAACAAGGAGAAGACCGCCCTTCTTCTGCCTTACTTTTTCGAGTAAGTACACATCTGCTCGCCACCGTCCTATCTTATGTCTTCTTGTACATTTCTTCCATCGCTGATCCTTTGTCCAACATTCTGCTTCAATTGTGTTGAGCAGGGACAAGTACTGCGCACTCATCCACGTATCCCCGAGGTGGTCCGTTGCCACTTATTTGGACTCGGGGAATAAATCCCAGCCGAGATCATACAACAGAATAAAGGGTGTTCTCGATGACGCTCTCGAGGCCTATGCCAAAAAGGGCGGCCCCTTCCATAAGAAGTCGGAATTTTTCACGGAGGACGACAACACACACAAGTTCTTGCATGGGACCGGATTCCATTGCGTCAAGCAACTGGATGGCAGTGTGATGGAGGCCTACTATGCCCTCCGTCACCTTAAAACGATTGTCCGGGATTGCGAGAAAACGAAGATTGCATCTAATCTCGCAGAATACACCAAAATGGCGGAAGGTCTCACCGATGCTGATTATAGACAAGACTTCCATCGCATCCGGCTGCAGTTAACAAATATCATCCTCGACGATGTCATGCACGCCTCAGGGTCCTTCCACTTCCGCTTCGGTACGTAGGATGTATTATAAAAGATAGCCTTGCTAAGCATTACTAGCTAGTGTGTACTTTTTTGTAGAAGTGCATGTGTAGGGTTATATATTATATATATGCTATGCTATGAAACCCAAATAGGATAGCCATATGATTTCCAACCATGACAACATTGATTGATCGTCTTGCCTCTATACTTAGATGAACAAATTATACTCTATGTATATCACTAACCAATATATATCCCAATCCATCTTCAGCGTTGTCTCAGAAGGAAATGGAAGAACGACTAGCGGCGCAGAATGACACCAGGGAGTGGAGGACGAAAGGGGGCATTCTACCGTTCCCGGCGCCGCTCAAGAAGAGGAAGCCATGATCATGCTCCATCATCGCGGCGGTGACAACTTCATTTGTACTAAGACTTGTGTGTGACATGAGATGAACCTTTGTACCAATTAAGACTTGTGTGACATGATCGAGATGGAACTTTTGTAGACTTGTGCTTTGGCACTTGTCACTATATGCATGTATGTATCTTGGGCTCTAAGTGTTTGTCATGACATAGTAATGTGTTTGTTTTCATATACCGTGTCAAAATATATTATTGTTTCTATTATTCCTGTATTTCCTGTAATATACCTGTATTTGTACAGGAAAATAAGAATTTCTGTATTTCTGGAAAAAAACTTTTGTGGCGCATCATTTATTTTTTTGTGGCGCACCAGGAAAAGGTGCGCCACAGAATTCCTCTGCATGTGGCCTACCCAGATATTTCTGTGGCGCACGCTCTGTGCGCCACAGAAAGTTGGTTTCTGTGGCGCATGCACGCGGTGCGCCACAGAAATAAATATTTTAGTGGCGAGAATTCTGTGGCGCACCCAGGAATTCTACGGATGCGCCACAGAATTAGATTTTGGTGCTCCACTGTTAACCCTTTTCCCACTAGTGATTGCGCCAAGGACAAAAAGACACTTTGGAATCTTCTTAGCATATCAACGATTTGGGTCTACCCAGTCATATTGTTTCCACCAACAATATGCCACTCATTGACGCTGACATAAACAATGTCCCGGACCAGGAAAACGTGGTCTCTAGCAATCAACGAATTAGTCTAAAAGGCAAGACTAGGGTATACTTTATTCTATTCATGTCTCTACACGTGCGAGTGAGTTTTCCTCTGAATCACATATTCATGAGTCACCGCAGTTATAGCATAGAATCATGAAGCATAATTATGAATCAGATGTTAAACTTTATTACCTTTTGGATATACATCCAACATTGTCGATGGTGGTGTCAAGTCTGGTGCAATCCGTTGCTCGTGATTTTCATCAATGACATTACTCGGTTTGACATTGTGCCTTCGTATGGGGTGTGGTCCTAGCTAAAATGTTTTGAAAGATCTTGGGTTGTCGTTTATTTGGGTGTGTGACTCAGCCAGGTCTTTGAATGGTTAACTAGTCCAACTTGTGTAGGTTTGTTCTTCTGTAAAATTTTCCCAGACTTTTCCAGGGAAAAATTACAATTCGAAAGGTAGGTTGATAGACCACGATTTAAAAAATTACGGGAAGATTTAAAGATTTCCGTGTAAATTTTGTCTTACCATCGGAGATGTTTGTTGTTTATGTGCGCTTAACTTTATTCGCTTTGGCATGCAAAGATTTACAATATTTATAAATAAAATCATACGTTCTTTTTTTTCTTCATGGGTGCTAAAAGCACACCATGGGTTCTTGGTGCAGCAAGTTCCACGGCGATATCCATCAGGGCCCTAGCACACTGTGCACCGTCTCTTTGCTAATTACTCTACTACCCATGAGCCATGAACCGTCCTAAAAAACACGAACGCAATGATCGCGCGCATATGCAAAGAAAACATATCGTTAGCAGCGGATCCAGTGATGATGATGATGATAACAGTAGTAGGTTAATTAAGTGGCCGACAGGAGCCGAAAGGCCGAGGTCGTTGGCCGCTGCCGGAGCCTGGAGACAGAAGGAGACCAAGACAAGACAAAACAGAAGAAAAAGCACACGTCCTAATGAAAGGACTCCGTTGCATAACCTCTCATTCCCGAGGGTGCATTCACAAAAGCGAGCAGCACACGCGATTGCTGACGCGAGCGATCAAGAAGGGTCGCGCGCCGACGAGGACGACGACAGAGCAAAACCGGCCCTTGGAAGGAGCAAGCGCCACATAGGCCTCGACGTGGCGTCTCCCGTCGTGGCTCCGGCACGGCCAACTCGTCCTCATCCGCGCGGGGGACCCACCTGGTTGTCACTGACTGCCCGGACGAACGAAAGCGCGACAGCCATGTCACAGCTCAGCCTCACGCCGTTGCTATCCGTATCCGGCGATGGCCGGCCGGCCGGGAGCGAGCTAATCCGTCCGACGTGGCCGCGATTAGTTTAGGGTTAAACTACTACCATGTCGGGATAATTAGTAGCGGCACAGTGACTGAGTTGACGTGGCACTGCGTCGTCAGCGAGCTGTTCTGTTGCTGGAGCATGGATGAGCCTGAGCCACATCCCTGCGTGCGTGGACGAAGGAAGGAAGGAGGACGTGGATAGTGGGGCCGGCGTTATCTATAAGCATGTCTGTTTGTTTGTTGCACCACTGGCAGCTGTAAATTATCATATTATCGGGTCGGCACGTACCATTGTTAACAGCCGTTTTTGTTGCACCACTGGAATCTAGTGTGTTGATTTATAATGCCATCGTCGAGTTAGTCCGTGCTATACTTAACGGCCGCTTTTGTTGCACCGGAGTAATTTTTTGTTGAGTGAGAAGGACATATACTATACTTAACGTGCACTTTTGGACACTTTTTTTGGCTGACTAGATTAGTTTTGAGCGCCTTTTGCATGGTGACTTTCGGAGTCTCTCAAGAGCTTAAGCATTGCGCTCAAAGACCGCGATATTTCTGGAACTCATCCCCCTCTCCTCTTCTCTCCAGAGGCGACTCGAGGGCGACCTCGGCTCTCCCATTGCCCGCCGGCGTATCCGGGGGATTCCTCACCCTCCGTCGGCCGCTCCGGCGGCGGGAGGATGGGAGATCCCCGGATCTGCGCTCCGGTGGTGTGAATAGGGTGTGGATACGGCGGATCTCGGGCGGCGGGGCCGAGATGGGGAGGCCTTCGTCGTCGTTTTGCTGGGCTGCAGTCTCCCCTCGGTTCCGTTGTCGTCCTCGACGGCGGCGGAAGGCTGCTGCTTCTTCTTCGAGCTGGCGTTGCCTCCGGCGTCGGTGCTGGTTTCGCGGTTGGTGTGCAGGAGGCGGAGAGGGAGGACTCAAGACGGCGGCTTCGCAGGTTCGTGGCAAGAAGGTGGGGGATCTGTGGCGCTGGCCACAGATCCGGTGCAGCTGGAGCTCGGGGGCCGCCCCCGGCCGATTCTCGTTCAGCGTCTTCATTCCCAGCTCCTCGGAGGTGGAGGATCTTGCGGCTCATCAACGCCTCATGGCTAGGGGCTCTGCTGCTCCAAGGGTGATCGTTCTTGGCGGCGGTTTCCGTCTTCGTCTCCGGCGGTGCTGGGCTCTGGCGTCGGTCGATCTCGAGGTAGAAGAAGGAGAGGGCAAGCTTCGCTGTCCCCTGTTTTCTCTCGCTCTTTTCTACGTGTGTACTTGTTTCTGTTTTGTACTATTTCCCGTATGAATACAAGTATGAACATTATCAAAAAAAAAAAGAGCTTAAGCATTGCGGCATACTTTACTCGAGTCAGAAGAATTGCAATTTTCCTCTACGGGGACGAAGAATTTAATTCATATGTTGTACTTGTCTATCACATTGCATGAGTTAGGGGTTGCTACCTCTATGTTTGTCTTTATGCGACTTGTATGAGTGGATGTATGAATTCAACATGTTTGTCTGTCGCACCACTGGCATCCTAGTGTGTTGACTTATAATGCCATCGAGTTGGCATGTACTGCGCTTTTCTTGCACCACTGTAAAAAAAAATGTGGGAGAAGGACATTTACTATACTTAAAGTGCACTTTTAAACACCTTTTTTCTGACTACATTAGTTTTGAGCGCTTTTTGCATGTTGTCCTTTCGGAGTCTCTGAAGAGCTATAAGTTGTGGCATCTTTACTCAAATCCAAATAATTGGAATTTTTTTGCGGGGTCGATGACAGTGGTCTATCGCATTGCATGAGTTGATAGTTGATGCCTCTGTGTTTTGTCTTCAGATGGATGTATGAGTTGCATGCATTCAGTTTTTTTTAGAGAATCGCATGCATTCAGTTGTATGAGTGGATGTCTGAATGTTGATGCAAATTAGCATCAGGAAAAAAATTAAGTGCTGCGGACACAGAGAAAGCAACATCAATGTTGAATGTAGTGTTCATGAATTTCGAGTTAACTGTGTTTTGACATGTTTAGTAAAATTGTATGACTGTTCATGAACTATTTTTTAGTTCTTTTCCGAATTTCCTGGTTTTCCTACAACAGATATAATTTTTATGCTATTTTTTTCACCACTTTAATAAATTTTAAGAATTTTCTATACATTTTCTGGACTATTTCATATTTTACTCTTGTCAGTTTTTGATGATTTTCCTATTTTTCATGGTTCTAATGAACAATTTGTAGTTTTCATTTTTTTCTCTCATTTTATTCTAAAACTTCTATTCTTTTCGAGTTTCTTGCCCACAACCGGATCGACTTCAACTCCGAACGACCACCACACCATAAAACAGCTCTTCAACTGTTTGAGGCACCGAACATATACGCTCCAACAGGCAACAACACTGGTGTCAAATTTCTATAATTTTGGAGTTTAATTAGGGATCTCCATGCTCAGACAATTAGCAGATTACTTTGTACCAAACTCCTTCTTAATTAATGAAATAGGGCAAATCTTTTGCCTTTCCTTCAAAATTTCCCCGTCAACGCAAGTATGTTCTAGGAGCAGATCTGAAAGCGGGGCGTTGAGTTCTTCTTAGCCCGGGGCGGGTCTATTTCCACATTTAGCACGAGGCACTTAATTTCTCAAGTACGCCCCTGCTTCTAGTCGGTTAAGGCACTGGCGCTTGAGATAGATGGATGGATGTAGACTGCTTCCATTCCATTTACCAAACAAAACGCCTGGTTTGACCTTTCAAAGACTCCTATTTTGCCTCTCGACGAGGCTAACCTGGCCCTTGACGCACGTCATCGAGCAGCGTCTTCTGGTAGTACTCCTAGCTACTGTACTGCTAGTTCCAACTCTTGGCTGCTATGGGCATTGACTGGTTCGGACCAGAGCGGCTTAACCATGATTGAATGATATCTATAGGGCGTTTAATTATCAATTAAGCATGCTTGCAGCATAGATGCTCGAGAGGCGTTAGTACTGATATTTCTGGTTGACTATCGTGTATACTTTCGCTCTTCGAGTATTGTGTATGCTATAGCCCCAAAATGGAAAATGTACGTAATGGATGGAATAGCCCGATGATCACAAATGTCCGGTCATGAATAGTTCATAGTTGGTCGTAATTTCGACTTTTCGCTCGAACTAAGGAGAGAGATGAATCGAAGAATGAGTTGTTGCTTGGTCAGGTATATGTGACAGCTGCAACTGTGTGTACATTGCTGATGAGTATGCGTGTACACTTACGCACATGACCATCTAAATTCAAAATCTATAGTTACATCGTTGGTCTTATGTATATTAATTTTCTTTTTTTTTTTAGTTTTTATATATATTAATTTTCTCCTTATCACTTTCTTGCATGGGTGATTCTTATCCATCTTCCAGCATGTGACTTCCACAAAAGATTGCACGCCATCAGCGAGAGAATATCCGTGTTTTAGTTCAACGCTGTCGTGATCAAATTAAATTAAGAAAGCATCATGCAAAGTTTTTTTTTGTCCGAGGATTTAGGACTTGCCGGACAGCGTAAGCCTCTCAGGTCCCAGCTACGCCTCCTACATGCTCTTACGTAGGCCCGTAGCCGAGTTTTCGCTTCACGCCCTGACTTAATCCGTCCGACGTGGCCGTCATTAGTTTAGTTGTAAGGTCCATGGCAGGTTAATCGCTGACCACGAAGGCGTAGTAAGTACTCCCTCCGTTCACAAAAGTATGTCTCAACCAACTCCAAATTTGGATGTATCTAGACATAATTTAGTGTGTAGATATATCCAAATTTGAATGGATACATGGTTGAGCCAGATTCATGCATGGACATGGACCGAAGGAGGACGTGGCGAGTGGGGTCAGGGTTATCCGTTACTCATGTTATGATGTTGCAACACTAGCATCAACTGTGCCGATTTTTATACTGCGGATTTTAAAATATGCATTTCTGTTCTCGTAAAACATGCATTTCTATTTCATTGAAACTACAGTGTGTCAACTGTCGATTTTACAGGCAGTATTTATTTGATGTGCTTACTCTTTTGGTGAGAGGGACATGAACAAATTAGGGTGTTTTATTTCGGGACGATATCGTCTTGACCATTTTTGATTTGGGGTGTCCTTTTGGAGATGTAAGAGGATCTACTTGTAATTGTTGATATGGATAGTCTTGGAGAAATCAGTGAGGAAATTGAAGACAACAGATTTGGGCTATATGATGAAATATACTCAAGCAACCCTCTCAACAAGAAACATGAAGGGCAATTTTATCGAGAAATTGTCGTCTTCATGGAGGACTATTGCCTATCAATAGATAGTGGTACACTTTTTTGCGAAATGGCGAGCCCCCCCCCCCCCCCCCCCCCCACCACACACACACACACAACATTTAGCTAAATGGTTTTACTAGGAGCCCAATAAAAATCCTAAATTCTCTAGTTATATGTCTAGTAGATTTAATATTCTGGTAATATAGAACCTCCAACCACTACATGATGGTTTAATTAATTAGGCGGTGGCCCCGGTGAGTGCCCGGACGATGGAGTCTAGGTCCATTGGCGGTAGGTCGGATGGAGCCAAGGGATGAGAGGTGAGGGAGGCTGCTCGTGGCTCAGACAGACGAGTCGGTAGCTTGTCACGGGTGGGAAGGAGCTCGTGTCCTCTCTTCACATTTGTTTCTCTAGGGGTAAATAAGGAGTGGGGGTGCTGGAATCAGGCGACCTTGCCTCCTCACGAGGGTGGTGCTCTTATATAGATTTTGGAGTCGGATATTTGCATAGGGTTCCACTGGTGTATCGAAAGGCATATTCCTCTAAGTGGAGGCGGAGAGAAAATATATATCTAGAGGCATTTCTACTTAGCCCCCTCTCTTTTTTTTTGAATTTAACACGTACTTTATTGATCACAGAACATCAATACACAGATTGTTCCGGATAGACACCGGAGCAGAAATTGAAATAAAGCCTAGGCTAGATACATCACAAGAGCGAGCCAGAATGTGAGCCGCCTCGTTAAGGGACCGCCTAACGTGTTTGAAAGTAGCCGATGCAAAGCTCACCATCAGCATCTTGATCTCCGAGACCACTACTCCCACCATGGATCGATCAGGTGAAGGAGTAGAAATGCGTTGGATAAGAGACAAACAATCCGATGCGAAGGTCACCTTGTCGAAGCCACGCTCCACAGCGACCAGGACAGCACGTCGGAGTGCCATCGCCTCCGCCATCTCCGGGGAAGGGAAACCCGAGAGGGGCTCGCTAACAACAAGCACACACTCTCCCCGGCTGTCTCTGAACACAGCGCCAACATCAGAACGACCTTGCTCCGGGAACAATGCAGCATCCACATTCACCAGAATCTCTCCGGCGGCGGCGGTGTCCACTTCTGAGCTTTGTTTGACTCACACCTATTGCATGGTTTGATTTTAAAGCAGTGCTGCACAATCATGTCCATGTACGCAATCATCATCAAACTTGCTTGCTTCGGGTTTGGGCACTGCTGGTTATTGGTTATTGCGTACATCGTTCTGCGCTAACCAAATATGCCAGCATCCCACAGTCAGAACTGTGGCCTCCAACTCAGTTGCTCTCCTCAAGAAGTCGAACAACCAGTGCTTAGGTGACATGAAATCACACCTAGCGAGCTATAGACCAAAGGTGTTCTTCACAAGCCGCCACACTTCCCGCGCAAATTGACACTGAAGGAAGGCATGCTCGACGTCCTCCTCCCTGCCACAGAAAACACATGCATCGCTCGCAGGTATATGGCGGTGAACTAGCTGAACGCCGCTCGGCAAGCAATCATGTGCGAACCTCCACATATGAATTTTCATCTTGCCAGGCGCGTTAATCTTCCAGACCAGTTTCCATTCTTTCTCCTCATTAGCTGCCGATGATGAGGAGCCCCCACCCCGCTTGCTGCGAGAAACAAAGAAATTGTTCGATCGTGCAAGGTTGTACGCAGACCTCACTGAATACATGCCATTCTCTGTGTGCGGCCAACGAACATAGTCTCCCCCATCTTTGCTGATCTGAATCTGCATAATCCGGTCTGTCGTCTCCTTATGGAAGAAGGCATTGACAGTCTCGGGAATCCAAGACTTTGTTTGCTCGTCGATTAGGCAGTGTATAGTAGCGGCAGCTAGGATCGGCTTAACAGGGCAAAGCATGTAGGCAGGGCGATCAGGAATCCAATTATCCGACGTGATCTTGACTAACCGTCCATCGCCAATGCCCCATTGTGCTCCACGGAGCAGCAGCTCTCACCCAAACAGAATACTACGCCAGGTGTACGATGATGATCGAGGTTTTGGCGCATGCCAAAAGTCGGTGTAGGGGAAGTACCGTCCTTTCAATACCCTGGCGCATAAAGAGGATGGCTCGGTAAGTAGTATCCACCCTTGATTGCCGAGCATAGCCTGATTAAACAGAGCCATATCACGGAATCCCATCCCTCCAAGAGGTTTAGGTGCCGAGAGCCACTTCCAAGACCTCCAATGAAGTTTCCTTCTCCCATCTTCAACTCCCCGCCACTGATTTGCCACAACGGACCTCATCTTCTCGCAGGTTGAAACGGGTAATTGAAAACAGCTCATGACATGGGTCAGAATAGCCTGAATGACTGCCTTGAGAAAATTTTCATTGCCATCCTGAGACATAGGCCTATCCGTCACCCCATTCATACGCTTTCAGATCATGTCATAGAGAAAGTTAAATGTCACTTTGGGGGAGCGACCAACCGAGGTGGGCATACCCAAGTATTTATCATTTAGGATCTCACTTTGCACACCTAGGTTGTTCTTAACTCTATTCTTGATCACCTCATCACAACGGTTGCCGAAGAATACCGATGATTTGTCCAAATTAATTTTCTGGCCAGATCCATCACAGTACAGTACAACTTCAGCGTCTCCGTCTACGCTCCTACTATCACTCCAGGCAAAGAAAATGCTGTCATCCGCAAACAGTAAATGTGAGATAGTGGGACCGAGTCTACCATTCCTGATACCATAGAGCTCATCTCGGTCCTCCCTTTGTTGCAGTAAACATGACAGTCCTTCAATGCACAAGAGAAATAGGTAGGGGCAAATAGGATCCCCTGCCGAATGCCCCTGGAGGGCACCACTGGTTCAGTTAGCTCTCCATTGACACGAACAGCATACCGAACACAGGTCACACATCGCATAACTGACTGAATCCAAGAGGGTGCAAAACCCAACTTAGTAAGGCATCCATGTAGATAATCCCATTCAACATGGTCATATGCCTTCATCATGTCAATCTTGAGGGCGAAGAAAGGCCTCTTTCAATCTTGTTGACAAATGGTGTGCAGACACTCAAAAGCAATAAGAGCGTTGTCCGTAATGAGCCTGCCTGGAACAAAAGCACTCTGCTGCTCTGAGATAATAGATGGAAGAAGCACCTTCAACCGATTCGCCAACACCTTAGAAGCAATCTTGTAAATCACATTACATAAGCTGATAGGACGGAAATTCTTCAGATGTTTCGGTTTGGCAACCTTTGGGGGTCAGGACGATGATAGAATCACAGAAACCCTCGGGCACCTCTCCTCCCAAGATGAAAGACCTGACAACATTACAAATTTCCTCCTTGAAGAACTCCCAATGGGTCTGATAGAACAGCGCCGGGAAGCCATCGGGCTCGGGTCCTTTGGTTGGACCCATCTGAAATAAAGCATCGCCTATCTCATCATCAGTGTACGGTTTGCAGAGGTCCTCATTCATTTCTGATGCCACTTTAGATGGGATAGCATCCAACACTGCATCCACCGAGGTACAAGCTTCAGAGGTAAAAAGGTCTTCATAAAAACCTTGAACCATACCTTTGATCTCTCCTTGCACCTCACATTTGGAGCCATCTGCACGTAATAAGACATCAATTTTGTTTGCCTTACGTCTTGCAGTAGCCCTTGCATGGAAGAACGAAGTGTTGTGATTTCCCTCCTTGAGCCAATCAACTCTAGATCGTTGTCTTGCCATGATTTCCTCCCGCTCAAAGAGCTCACACAACTCTTGTTCCGCCTCTTTTTATGCCTACACATTCTGATCGGACAGCTCCAGCTCTCGGATGTCACGTAACTTGCCCTCAAGCTGCCGAATCTTTTTGCGAACCGAACCAAACGTTGCTCGGCTCCAGTCTTTCAGAGATGACGCAACCCGATTCAGATTAGACCATGTAGACTGCAGGGACAAGGCGCCAGCCACTAGTACAAACGAGTACTATGGCAACGGGCCAAAATGCTCTATGGCAACGGAAAAACCATCCGTTGCCCCGCTTCCGATACTGATGTGGGGCAAGTCATGTGGAACGGTTATATTAACCTTTTCCTTTGTGGGTCATATATATTAAAAAAAAATGCAGGCCACCGGCAACCACCGGTAGCAGAACCAGTCAGCTGACTTTACTGTTTTGTACAGGATACACATCAACATATATTAAATTATATTCTCACCCAACATAAATAGGTCTAATATACAAGACGCGGTTCATATAATACACAGATGCAGAAAATAAAAACATGACAAAACCAGACTCGATCTATCAGCATGCTTCTGGTTGAATTGGAGTCGTACTCAAATTTCTTTGTTGTTGAGCCAGCCCCTGTGTCCTACATGAGAACATAAGATATTTATGTCCTTGTAGTTCTCTGGGAATTAACTAACTAGCTACGGATGAGAATCTACTATACACAAAATTAATTGGAGAGAGAACAAGCAACATCGCGTGAGACAAAATATTGTGCACTAATTAGCATCTGTGGGATCCATGGGAAGAGAGAAGCATCAGCAACAAACATGGAGACAGAAGAAGCACGAGATTACCAGCGCTTTTGCAGATCTCGGGCAGGCACGGACAGTTGCTCCTAGCTTTGTCATGGCATCAGTCCACTGAAGTCTCCTTGACGTGATAGGCGACCCAAATCCTGAACGGCGGCTACATCTCCGACCTGCTGGACCTGAGCCTAGACGTGAAGCATGACGAGGTGGAGGTGAGGCAGATGGCACTCGCGGCGTCGCTCTACATCGGGAGATCGGCGCGGCTCAGGGCACAGATATGGCAGGTTCGTGACACAAGAATCGGTGATGGTCAACAATTAGTTGGTAGGTTCGTGGTGGCGAAATTCACATAACGGAGTAGGATGTACCAGATCTACAAGATCTCCTCGAGCGTACCTAGGGGAAAGCTTCGGTGACGCCCGGGCCAGCACGGATAGCTTCCGAAAATAGATCGATCTGGTGATAGTGGCTGGGTGGAGGCAGGCAACGGCAGCAGAAGGTCGGGGAGGAGGTCACTGGAAGCAGGCAGGAGCTTCTTCTCTTTGTCTCCAGCTCAGGGAGGAGGTCGCTGGAGGCACATCTATGCGGTGCGCCGCTTCTACTGCTTCGGCCGGTGCATCGGGGCGGCCGGCGGCGAGGCAGGGTTGCTGGCGGGGAGCAGCACGGTGTGCCGGCGACAGCAGCAGCGCAGATCAAGGAGTGGGAGGAGGGAGCGCATAGTAGTGGTAGAGAGAAGGAGAGGGGCGCCGTGGGAGAAGAGAGGATAAGGCAGATCGAGAAAAAGGTTTCGTGCGGCGCGAGGCTAGGGTTTGCGAGTATTTATGGGAACGTGGAAAAAGGCCTCTTGGGCCAAGCTAAATTTCATACGGAGGTGAAATTTTCACCGTTACTGATATATCGGAAACACTTAATTTTTTTGTCCGTTCCCAATGTGTCACGAATCCGCTGCGGGAAAGGCATGCATTTTGTTTAACCGTTGCCTTCGTGAGCGCTGACTGTTGTCTTTTTTCTGCCGTTTCAATAGAGGGGTATCCTTTGTGTCGTTCTGTACTAGTGAGCTCTCCCCTCTGCCCAGGATTTCTCGAGGACTTCCTTATAGTCAGGGGCACGCAGCCACATTGCTTCAAACCTGAACCCGTGCTGCACAGGAGCACGCACCTCAGCCAGCCTACCCTGCACAGAGATGAGGATTGCATAGTGGTCCGAGGACGTGGTAATGATGTTCTCCACCGAGCAGTCCTCAAACATACTCGAAAAACCACCATTCGCCACAGCTCTATCGAGCCGTACCTTCACGTTGCTGTCAGCTCCCTGTCTATTGCTCCAGGTGAATTTGGGGCCCTCAAAACCCAAATCCCTCAGCTCACAGTCATGCAACCAGTCACGGAAGGCATTGATCTGCGTTTCAGTGCGGTCTCGGGGCCCAAGATGCTCGTCCTGGCTAAGCACCTCGTTGAAATCTCCACAGCACAACCAGGGACCATTCCACTGAGCACGCATAAAACGAAGAAACTCCCAGAACTCACGACGGCGATCCCTGCGAGGTTCTCCATAAATAAAGGTTGCTCACCACTTTATTCCATTTTCCGGTGTGATATGAACATCGATGCACCGGGCATTACAAGGCATTACTCTGCTTCTTATTCGAGTCAGAACTCTCAGCACCCGACGACAGAACCTCGTCCACAACAGGAGATGTTCCACTATCACGCACCACCATAGCTAGTGGGTGCACCGTCTCAGCTATCAACAATGGGGTGGTCTTGGCCTTGTATACTTGCAATCTTTTATGTTTCTGACCAGAGATCACCTTCCCATCCTGACCCGCTGCTTTTTCTTTCTCAGACCCCTCACTGGTCTTAGTTACCTTAGTGCGAGAGCGCGGCTGCCTTTTCTTCACCGGACAGGAGACCTCTCCTTCAGTGTTTTTCTTCTTCTCCGTCGCCGCACTTTTATTGCCCGACTGAGCGTGCCGATCCTTCACCGGTGAGGATGATCGACCCATTCTAGCCGACACCGAGCCACTCGACGATTGGCCCCCCTGTGCCTTCTTCTTCCTCTCATCGGGAGCACACAGAAAGTCCGCCGAGTACGGTAGTCTCCCCTCAGCATCACGATCACCCGGATTCAGGCACGCAGTGGACGAGTGACCGATCAAGCCACAAGAGAAACAGTAACGTGGCAAGTTCTCATATTGGAGCTCAAACCAATCAGTAGCGTTGCGTCGCTGCGAGAACACCGTGACTCCCCGCTGCAGCGGTTTGTCAACATTGATCTCAACGCGCACACGCATGTAGTTCCCCCAGCACCTCCCAGATGCATCACATTCCACAACCGGGACACTTCCTTCCACTCCAACAGAACCTGACCGCTTTTGCATGTAGTCAAAGGGCTATTTAATCCTATTCCTAGAGCCCATTTTTACAATATAAACCCCTAACGTTGTGGGTAGGAGAGTTGATGTCTATTTGCATATGGGCCCTTGTATTGCTATGTCATCATAATCCATCTTTCTAGGCTTGTATGTCTGCTTCATCGTCTAGATGGCAATCTCGTCTGCTTCGTTGGTAAGGGACATCGTCAAACTCATGAGTCTTGCGACAGATTCAATATCGGCTTTCAGACCCACGGTTCACATGATGGACCCGCTTCGGTGGCGACTAAGAGTTGGTATTTTGGCCATTGGGTGGCTTTGGGAGTTTAGAATGGGGCGCCACCCTCTCGGACGGTATGGCTTTCTGAGTCTCACCTCACCAGGGCTGGTGGAAGTCCTTGGCATTAGGTATGCATCCTGGGCGATCCCGCTCCTGGTGGGCCCTTGGGGTTGTCGGAAGGTCCCTCCTCTCACAATTACCACTTGGGTTGACATATTCATTAGAGGAATCACGTGTAAGTCTCACAAGCTGCATATTTTCATACATTCAAATTTGCATAGATTTTAGTTTGGACCAAAATTTCCGGTCACCACACCTTTGTTTGTACACTTATTGCTCTGTAGGCTATTACTTGAAAATTGTGAAGCAGGGAAGACGCTGACAATGTCCGATCATGGAACGTAAGTTAGTATAACTTGTCATCTCTCGCGGATTCGGACTATTCTCACATGAATCAGAAAATAATAATAAGAAAAAATATTGCTTGGTCTGGTTTGCTTGCTGCACCCGCATTATTACTGAATTATGCGTGTACACTGACTCATATGGTCATCCAAATTTAGAACTCAAGTTACGTCGTTGGCCTTTGATTTTTATTTTTCTCCTTATCATTTCCCTGCAGGCCGGTCATTCTTATCCATTCCAGCCTGTGACATTGACAAAGATTGTGCGCGATCAGCAAAAGAATATCCTTGTTTTTGTTGACTGTTGTTGTCATTTTCACGAAAGCATCATATGCAGCTTTTGGTGTTGTCCTCCCTCCCCCGACCTAACCTCCTCCCTCCGCGCCGCACCGGGGAGACCCCTCCCACCGCCGCCTCCGTCTCCCCCACCTGCTAGATCCCCTACCGCCGCCGTCGCCAGAGGCGTCGCAGGGCAAAGCCCTTGTGGCGTGGCGGCGGCGGCGGCCTTTCTCCTCGCTTCTCGTCAGATAGCGCCGGCGGCGTCCGGCCCGGCCGACCAGCGGCGGTGTTGCGGGGTGGCGGAGGCCTGGATGGGCGTTCTGCGACGGCGGCCGGTGGACCAGCGGCGCGGCGGCGGTGGTCGATCTGGGCCCTTTGGGATCGGACGGGCCGGGGCTGCTGCCAGTGTTTTGTCGACACCGACAACTACACGCCCGCTCCGGGGCTACTCCCGCTGCACGAGGAGGCCGGGACTTCGGTTCCTGGCTTGGTGGTGGTGGCCTCCTCCTCCGCCAGAGGTGGTCGGCCGGTTGGCTGTGGCATTCCTGATCCCACAGTTATCCCGGTGGCGAGTTGGGGAGGCGTGGCTACCGGTGAAAACCGAGTTGTGACTACGGTCATGACTGGCGATGGCGGCGCTTACGCGTCGTTGCCTTGTTGAATTCATCGTTGTTGCAGCTAATGTCTACCCACTCGCGCTGCTATGGGGGAAACCCCAGATCCCGGGTTTCCCGGATCGGATGATGGCGGCGCTACCGGTGTCGCTCTCCCTCTTGGGGGCATTGTTTTTGGAGCAGTTGCTGGACGGAGGATGGAAGAAGTAGAGCGGTGTACATCTACCACGTTGAAGACGGCGAGTCTCGGCGGCGTGGTGCAGCGGGGTCTCGGCGATGAGCGTATGATGATGGACTCGCGCAGGGTGGTGGAGCTGTCTGGCGTCGTGGCGATGCCAATGGCAGGCCTTGCAAGGTCATCACGTTGATCGCTCCTAAAGATGGGATGGCGGGAGATGGTGGCAGCTGATTCTGTTGTGTGCATGTGGCGTACGTTGAGGATCGGTTGGACCGGTTTGTGCTTCCGGCGCGCTGTTGGGCGGCCTGGTTGAAACCTCCGGATTTAGATGATGTGTGTAGGTGCGTGAGGTCAGGGCATTGGCTCCGATTGGTCCACCCCCCTCATCAAGCTTGTAATTGTAGCGAGTTTTCGCCTGGACGTGGTTCTTCTGGTTGATCGATGTATTTCTTTGTAAAGTCTAGTGCTTACTGTTTTTCCATATTAATGAAACTCAGATGTGCGCATCGTTTGGATGCAAAGGCTAGGGGCACACCCTCCATTTCTTTAAAAAAAATGAAGCTTTTGGAGGCATCAAAGAACTTAGGAGTTGCCGGCTAGCAACAGGCATCAGCTACGTACTGCTTGTACATAGGCTCGTAGCTCACCCCGGGCACAAAAAACCGAAACCGAAGCCCGAACCCGAAAAGACCGGGACCGAAACCGAAATACCCAGAATTTTGGGTAACCGAAATAATATCGGTCCTGAGAATCAAGTAACCGAAATAATATCGGTCTGTTCGGTTATCACCAGCTGAGGCCCGAAATGACCGAAGGGACCGAACTAGCGATGCGAATTAGACATTCAGGCCCAACTCGTGTACTCTAGCATGTAGCACAGCCCATCGAGGCCTAGTTCCCTACTTCTTTTCCCCAATTTCAGCATTAGCGCTCGTTTCCATGACCTAACTCCATCCCCGCCGCTTGTTTCCCTAGAATTTTGTGGTACGCATACGTATCCATCCATCTTGCCGCCTAGAACCAGCGACCTCCATCTATTCTCCGCCTCCTCCCATGTCTACTAGAACAAGAGATTGTGGTACGCATGCCAAGCACAGCAAGCTTGGTTCTTGTTTCCCTGTAATTTTGTTGCCGGACTGTGCTAGATCAGGCTTAGTGCTAGACTACTCTGATAGTGCTAGACTGCTAGTGGTACGCATGCTTATGATTATATATTTCTGTATTGGCATCTAAACAAGAGATTGTGTTGCTGTCTTTTTGTAGATGACATTTGAACATGAGGATGAGCTGAAGGAATATAACTATGAGGATGAGCTAAATATAACAGGAGATTGTGTTGCTGTTATTTCCTTTTTTCGGTCTATTTGGTCATGACCGAAGACCGGACCGAAAAGACCGAAGACCGAATACAAAAAGACCGAAAAGACCGGCCGTAATTCGGGTAGCGTTTCTAGATGACCGAAATTTTGGATGACCGAAAAGACCGGACCGAGCAAACCGAACAGACCGAACGCCCGGGGTGGCTCGTAGCCGAGTCTTCACCTCACGCCGGGTTGCTATCCCGGGTAGGCTGGACTTAATCCGTCCGACGTGGACAAGATTGGTTTAGTGATTAGAGAACCTTGTGTTTTTTTTTTTTTTTGAGAATTCCTGGTCTTAATACAGCTTGTAGTATCTGAACTCACGCACAACGCACTCCACACGCACACAACACCACACGCACACCACATGTGCGCAAGCTAGACCTAACTAAACCATACTAAGACTTGAGCCTCCGCGAGTCTAGATCTTCGGGAAACCCTGCGGTGGTGGGCACACCACAATACCAGTGTCGAACCGCGGTGGAATTGGCTACTGTAGCTAGAACTGGGGCAGACTGATTAAGGGCTCAGTCCCCCAAAGGCCCTCCACAAATTTACACAGCACTGACACTGTTTCACGTGAACAGTGTCCAGTGAACAGTGTCGCGCTGGACACTGTTCACGTGAACAGTGCCGGCTTGGTGAGACACCCGAAATTCGATTCCAAGGATCGAACCCGGGCGGGCTAGCGTAGCCACTGCTACCGCTACCAACGAGCCACAGCTCGTTCTCAGAACCTTGTGTGTTGGGGGCGTAGCAAGTCTGCAAGTGACTGTTGTTGTTGGGCCTAGGGGGAATTTGTGAGCCACTTGGACGAAGGACGTGGCGAGTAGGGTCAGGGTTATCTGTAAAGTGTTGGATTTACCCCATGTCTGTTTTGTTGCACCACTAGCATCTAGTCTGCCGACTTTTATTACTAGTATTATACTTCCTTCGAATCGACTTACTTGTACTCCCTAATTTACAGGAACTTTTGTATGCACTGGCATAGTGGCACCAAGTGTGTCGATTTTACAAGCGTCAATGCAGTAGTTAGCAAGCACTTATCCGGTAACTAGATCGATTAATTTTCAGTATCATTTGGTGCCCTTTAGAAGTACCAGGGGATATATGCTGCTAGCGTTACAGTATTTTAATCATTCTTCTAATACTACTATATATGCAATTATGCATTACTCCTCGCTTCCAGCCTTCCAAAGAACTGTATATTCATGCTAGTTCGTGTTGAAATAGTTCGTCACCTATTCACGTTGGTTAAGAGCCGTTGCTTCCAAACTGGCGCGTGACAAGTTCAGATATACACTATTTGATCGCTTCCATTCAGCAAAGAAACACCATTATCTTTTGGTGTATTTGCTAGCATAATTGACCGTTTGAACGTGCAGTGTCGGCATTTTTGCCTCTCGGTCGACGAGGTAGCTAGGAGCTAGGTTTATCCGGCCCTTGCGCTGCAGGCGAGCCAGCTTCTCCCGAATAGTGAACCGCTACTTAACATGACATCGACGTACTTCTGGGACCAGATCTCACGGCCAATCATCAAGCAATTTATGGGGGCGATCACAATCTGGGACATGAGATGCATGGCAGTGCAGTGTGCCAGTACTGTTGCCGTGTCGTTCTCAGAACTGTTGAGAGGAGAAAGTTTTATCTTAGCGACGAACATCCGCGTATCGCGGTTTTGCACCCAACTGTACTTATCCCAACATCACATGGAAAACTATATGCACTGCCACGATATAAATACATATTCAAACTAGAATTAAATCTGAACATAATTAGACCATTTCGCGTATGACCGCTGATTGGTCTATTACGGGTATGACTGTACTAACGCGTGTATACATACTCATGAACTTGTGTGAGAGCGGCGACTTTGTTACATCGCCGCATATATTTTTCGCTTTCCTTCTTCTCATCTTGCAGGGCGTTCCTATCCATTTCTTCCAGCTCCTTGCACTGACTACGTGATTTTGATAAAGATTGTACGCCATCACGACATTGATATTTATGGCATTGTTGTCGCTGTCATTATAATCTTATGGCCTCATGCGAAGCCTCATGTAGAAGTTTTTTAAGGCGTCAGAAGATTTAGGACTTCTCATTTGCCAACCAGCGCAAGTGCTGAATTGTTTTTGTTTTCCTGGTGTGTGGTTGATCTGGACTGGAAAGAGACTAAGAGACTAATACCATCATGCCTTTCGTTATGAAGAGGTACGAAGCAATCACAGCCGTTGTCGTGTTTGAGTTTGAAGAGGGGGGATGTACCGAAGCAGAAGGCCTAAGAGAGGATGTTGTCATTTGTTCAGTCCCTCGCTCTTCCTTAGTCTTGGCTTCACGCTGTCAAAGACCTATGCAACTCGGCCAATCTGTCATAAACATAGTCTGTTCAGGATTCAGCCTGCAATTTCCAATGTACAATTATGTACGTCAACCGCATCGATCTGCATAAGTGTGATTACATGTTCTTCTCATAACTGGAGAAATAATCGTGGTAAAATATCTGCGAACTTGTATAGATGATATTAAAATCCATACATTCATCCCAGTAATTTTTTTTGACGATATCATCTCAGTGTTCTTCATCTAGAAACAAGTCTTAAATCAATTCAGAGTTCTTATTTCTTCTTGAGATTTCCTGATTGTTCTCGGAAACAAGATCTCGTTTCTCTTGGGCTCCTTCCTAGACATTCTCCTTGCTGAGCCTTAGCCTTTGTTTGGTCCACTCAACATTTTCCTGTCTGCCACTAGCCCATATAAGCAAGAGAAACACCTCGCGACCATCCAGCTCTAGAAAGGCCCATATACAGTTGACATATGCAAGCCCTATTAGTCATGGCCCATACGTTACATTGGACAACGAACGTGGCGCCCATTCGCTGCGCATCAATGCCATCTGCCTTTCTCTCGCCAAGGAGTCAAGGACATTGCTCGTCGATCATTAGCTTTTCAGCTCCTATTATCTTAGGTGAATCCTCTACCTGTTTGAACGTCTCAACAAATTTATTTGTTACTTTTCTCTGAGGCTGCGATTCTTCGGGCGTAGACGATCGAAGATGATACGGCGGGTTCTTAATTTGGTCGTACATAACACTCCCACCGGCGTCCATTCGCTGCGCCGAATCGATCCGTACAAGCATCTATTCTACCAGTCTGTCCAGTCAGCAGCTGAAGCAGCAGCATCAAACGCAAACAAGCGGGAGGAATCTACTCTGCGAATGCAGGCTCTTGCTCTGCCCGAGCCAGTCGTGAGCTTCGCTCCATCCCCGCCTAATCTACCGTCGAAGGGCGGCCTGGACCTGTTCGCGCTCTTGGGCAGCCGCGGGAGCGAAGGCAGGATCGTAAGCGCCGACATGGCCGGCGAAGCCACGCTGTATGATGTCGACGAGCGTCTCATCCTCAAGCTGCCCCGTCTCAACGAGCCCAAGGGGTGGAACCCCGCGTGCCTCTCCATCGCCATACCCGGCACCGTCGAGAACAGCCTCTACGTGATGGACCGCCGCCCGGCGGAGGCCACACGTTGGTATCGTCGCTTCAGGCCTGACCACACCACCACCTGCTTCGAGGTCCTTGAGTTCGGGCCTAGGCGCGGGGGGCCGGAAGTGCGCGACATCCATACAGGCTGGCGCTGGCGGTTTCTTCCACCGCCTCCCTTCGTCTTCCGGCCTGGCTACGAAACTTCCTACATCGCCTCATACACGAGCATGGTGAACCCCAACGGCTGCTCCACCATCTGTATATCATGTGCTGGCAATGTTCCACCAACGGTTGGCACCTACTGCTTCGACACCTCGAGACACTTGGAAGAATGGAGGCACGCCGGGGACTGGACGCTGCCCTTTCATGGGAAAGCCGAGTACGTCCCTGAGTTCAACCTGTGGTTTGGCTTCTCGGCACAAAGCCCTAATCTCTTGTGTGCCATGGACCTTTCTGCCATGGAGCAGGACCAACAACGACCCACTCTGCGGTACCGTTTTGAAGACCTGAACCCACCTATCGAAGAGGACTGGATTCCGATGTCTCTTGAACTGGTGAACCTTGGCGCCGGCAAGTTTTGTGTTGCCAAGTCCTTCGACGCCAGCGACACAATTGGCAGGCAGTTTGCCGTGCTCACTGGGATAGAGATTGTGCGCGGCCATGACCAAGGCCTCCACATGGTGAAGCACAAGCGCACATGTTATACCTTCTCCAAGGACATAATTGCCTGGGTATTCTAAATTAGTAATCTTTGTTTTTGTTATGGAATCGTCTGTCGCTACTGTAGTAGATTATGCAGTCATGTACTCCGTAAGATACTGGAGTAGCTATTTGATACGTTTGAAATAACGTGACTTCTCCTAAAAAAACAAAATCCGGCTTTCGACCAGAAGTAGTTTCACCATTTTGTTTCTATGCTATGAAAAGAAGTCACAGACATGCCGTTATTTTAAGTGGCAAACATTTGGAACCACGCTGCATGCATTGAGCATACTGATCCGTGTGTACGGCTACGCCCCCGGCAGGATGCTTACTGTTGCACACTGGGCAAATCAAACAAGAGCCTACATCAGACAGAGTTTTTTTTTTTTTTTGGTCATGCTCGTCATACTTAGCTGAACTTTAGCTTAGAGAGGTTGGCAACGTTCGCGCGCGCATGCACATGCTAACATACATGCCTCCCACTCCCAGCTCTAGGTCGATCCCAAGAGGAAATTGCAGATTCAACTACCCTCAGTCCCTCACCTCATTTCGTTGCGGAAACCACCAGCTTTACAATTTCTTCCACTCTCAACCAGGTTTACGCCTAATCAGTTGCAACCTACTATAAATATCCAATTTATCACCATTGACAGCCAACCCACCAACCCCGGTGCAACATGAATACCAAACCGTTTTATATACCTTAGCCACTGCAGCGCATGGATCCCTTTCTCTTCCTCCCCTTTGACGAGAGCTAAGGGTAGACGTTCTTGCGCCGCAGTTGTCGCATGTGTTGTGGTGGAGGGAGACTCGGTTGTTCTTGGTTGTGCAACGCGAGGTCCTGGCGGCTTGAAGACCCCCTGCGCCGCGTCACCTGCGGCGTGGCTTCGGCGACGACCCATCCAGTGCAACGACTGCGGCGGCCTAAACAAGATTCGTCACGATGTCTTGTCCGACTGGGCGGCGGTGTGGTGACAGCCCGCCATCCTGGCTCTAGGTCGAAGCCAGGATGGCGGGCTGTCACCGCACCGCCGCCCAGTCCTTCGCAAATTAACCGGCCTAGTAAGCGGGCATCTATTTCTAGATTGACCGGCTGTGAGGTGGATGTTACACCAATTCTCTCGATTCCTTTGCAAATTAACCTTGATCCACTTTAGGCTTTCACCATCTCTGGTTGTCTCAACGCACACACATGCTAGTCGCACAACTGAAGAAACTGTCCCTTCTCGGTGTTTGACGGTGATATCTCCAGCATGCTTCTGTGTGACTATATTAACTCAACTCGAAGCTGTTTGGGTATCATTGCGACTTGCTAGTGCAGGGCTCGTCCATCGTAAAAGAAAGGCAAGAGAGAGAGGTAAAATTGGTGACATTTGAAAATTGAACACGAAATAACCTGATTCGAAAAGAATTCATGTTTTGAACCCTTTTCATGGCGTTCGCATCTGGAGCCCTACTTTACCGCACTTAGGTTCAAGAGGGTCAATAGCACATGACAAGGTTCAAGTGTCTTCTCTGAAGTATAATAGGGCCCAATTGTTGGGTTATATGAAAAACCATGTCCGTATTTCAGCCGGTGTGATGCTTCGGGCTCAATTAATTTGTGAGACAAATACAATCTGGATATCAGCCAATGTTTGGCATTGTCATCGCTAGCATTGAGAACATATCGAATGTAAACAGTTTGACGCCCCGATCAAAGGCATCACGCGATCTGAATGACCACGCCACGTCGGCGCACCTAGACCCACTTTTACCCCACGAAAAGAACCTGACAGTTTCAGACCAAATAGATCGGCGCGTTATAGACCCTACAATGTTAGCTAGCGTTTAGCTATGGCACGTAGCCCGGCCAGGTACGACGTGAACACCGCTGCTGGGAGGCGTTTGTCACCATGCACATGAATGCAAAGCTGCCGGATAGGGTGGCTCGTTTCGCAGCCCTCGCGTCTCCGGCTGGCGTAGTTGAACTGGCGGAGCTTCACGGGGGCGAAAAGGGTGGTCGCCCCCCCAGCCCATGTACAACCCATAAGTATTTGGCACATTTGAGCATTCTAAATTAGCCCAAATGCCCCCCCCCCCCCCCCCCAGAAGTCCATCGCCCCCCCCCCCCCAGATTTTCGGCCCAAGCTCCGCCACTGCGTAGTTGTACCTTATTTTTGTACGCGCCATGTTCGGAGATGGCCAGACGCCTACTACAACGGAGGATGCATGGTGCTGGCAACGGCCACATCGGCGCCATCTGGCTGGGTGCATGTCAGTGTCGAGGGTCAGGGTAGGAAACCTAGTCGTTGCGCCGCCGGATCCTGGCTGGTCGCCTGGTATGGGATCCTGGCCAAGGAGGCCGGCGGCTCATCGTTCGGGATCACCGCCGGCCGGCTTTGCCTTTCGGCTACTCACTTCTTCCTTTCACTGTGTACAGCTTCCGGATCTGAACCCTGGTTGCTGAAGCTGTAGCAGCGTCCCGTATGGCTGGAGCCGGGCACCGTACAACGTACCAGCATTCCAGCTAGCGCACTGCGCCCGTACAGTATCAGATACCCCAGCTCTACTAGTCTACTACGAGTAGCAGAATTGTTTTATACCCTGACTTTCGATCGAGGTACAGTAACGGACCATAGATGGGCAGGCCTACCACATGCTCTGTACCTGCTTTAATGGCAGGCTGGAAAGAGCAGCAAGAACCTGGCCTCTGTACTGTCGCAATGGGCTTAGCCCAGCTAATGCAGATCCTGGCTTTTTCCTGTCTCCCTCTCTTTTGCTGGAAAAAAAAAACTGTGACTAGCTACTCGCTCACTGTCACTCGCAGGCCGAAGTTCTCTTTGGGGATTCTTTGATAAGCAAAAACGAGAATTAGAAAAAACACCTATGAATCAAATCTTTTGCAAATCCTATGAATCAAATCCAAAGTCATTTCTTAGGAATAAACCATATGGATGAATCGTCCAATACTCCCATTAAAATCCTTGAATCATTGCATGCGACATGCCACTACAGGCACGGTGACACGGTCAGCACTCATCACTCATCAGTGCTACAGGGTAGTGGAGTGATGCATAGCTCGAGAGAATAAAAGATCTCGACGAATTGACGCGACAGATACACAAGACATCGAGCGTGTCAGCTCGACGAATTAACGCAATTACGCAAGAGCTACTCCACATGTGGATGTATTTATACGTGTAACATGTCTAGATACATCCATGTGTGAACAAATGAAAGTCAATTAATTTAGAACGGAGCGAGTAGCTAGCATTGGCAAAATTCTCGGCAAACTACGACTTGTGATGCAGCTGCGACTGACTCTGCGAGCGCCACTGCAGGACGCAAGTTGTAACAATGTCAGTTTTTCATCATCACCGATCATCTCTTATCTCCTCGGCATGCCGACGGATTGATCGATCAGGCGAGGTGCAGAATTAAAGCTGGCTGGGCTGGGCTGGGCTGGGATCTAGCTGAATTCGAAGCGAAGGGTGACAATACGTACTCATGTCAGTCAGCCTGCAAGAAGCAGCGCGAGCTGCGGGGATAAGGCCGGTGACTGTTTTACTGTGGACAAATACAAAGAACACTCTACAAGACAGGACGTTCATCTCTCTTTGCTTAAATAGCAGGCCGGGACCCACGCCTAGTCTAAACCAGCCGCTACTCTCCTTCCCCGCCGCCGCACGCACCCGGCCACTTCTCTAGCATGTGCTTGTCTCTCCCCAATGCGCGACGAACCGGGGTGCAAGATCCTCTGCGCTGCGATTACTGTGCACGCTGCATTCCCAGCATCCCAGGATGGCGGAGCAGGAGCAACGCAGTAATAGCATATGCATACCGTTTAAATGTACTGATGGCCATTGCTCATCACGTATTACTAGGAGAGTAGGAGTAGAGCTCACCGCTGGATGAAAACAATGACCCATTTAGTTCTGGCATCCACCCAAGCCCAATAGGCAACAGCCCATGCCCCTCTCCATGTAAAATAAAACACCCCATCTCTCTATCTACCCACTTTTCTTTTACAACGTTAAAAAAAGTCCCCCCTGACAGAAGTTGTCCGGCTTATTGTCTGAGACTTCTAAAATGATAAGCTCATAATAACTAAACTAAAAGCAGCAAGTAATAAACTAGTCGGGAGTGGACGGCTTATTTTTTAAGAAAACAAAAGAACTCGGTCTTAGTTGCTTAGGTTAGTCCATCGATATAGTCCTGCCAGGAGGTTCACGGTGTCTGTTGTCAGCTTTGAATCAGATCAAATATCGATCCATAAGTCAGCCGCCGCTGATAATCAATCATCGCCCGCTTGCCGAACGTATGCACCACCGGATTATTTATCAAGGGTTTTGTGGCATCTTCTAAAACGGATTAGCCCCTGGTGTCTTCTGAAGTTCGGATGCGAATTAGCCACCGGCGCTTGGTACGGGGGTCACACCCGACCGTAACAATGGTCACTTACTATTCCGACGTTTGATTTAGGCCCTCATCAACTTGGGCAGGTCCCATTCAGGTGATTCTTTACATATATGATTGATATTCGTCATTAATTATTCCATTCCAAACTGCAAGAAAATAATTTACAAACAGATTTGCAAAGTAAATTGCACATCAATGATTGGTGACAGGTGTAGAGTTAATATATTATAATTTTCGTGACAAATATACTGTTTAAACTTGATCCCAATCAACATATTTGTGTCCATAAATACTTAAATAGGCAGTTTACTTGATTTAAATTTATTCCTCTTATTTTAGATCCTGGTCAAATCAGCAAAATAGGAGAGTGCGAGCGCGCGCCTAGATGTGCACACACAAAATGAAACTTGATGCGGAATGAACTCATTAGTATATGACTCACATGTTGTTCAGTTTTGAATTAATTACAGTAAATTTCCATAAAGTCATTTAATCACTGAACTATAGCAAATAGCCTAAAAATATTCAAAATATTTGGATAATATGTCCCATTTGGCATCTTATTTGTGAATATTGCGTGACAAGTCACCCCTTTTTAGACACTCAGAAAAATGAAAAAAAATCTTCTTCCCACACAAGGTAAAAATATTGTTGAAAGAGCATGTGTTGCCCCATGTGTGGTTTTGGTAATTAATGACAATCTCTATCGACTAATGTTTGCATTGAGATATCTTTATAGATCGAGTCCATGAAGAAGTTTGGAGTTCATGTGTTGGACTCTAGAAGAGTATATGATGACCAAGGTTCTATCCAAGGATTTATATATGAAGAATGGTCATGTGTAGAGATGAGCTTATTGCAAGAGTGGCTTGGAAAAAAAGATTGAGTGAAGATTCATGTTTATCTCCAAGCCATCATCATATCAAGACAAGAAGTATATGAAGCGCAAGTGGATTCTTGAAGACGGAGCTTAGCGAGGCTCTCCCATAATGGAGTATGGGGGAGCATTTGGAGATGTCTTCATCAAGCATGTGTTAGCAAGCGCAATCAAGAAAGGTGGTCCACTTGAAGAGATCAAGATCGTCATCATCTAGCTCAACTGGAATGCGCAAGGCAAAGGTATGATCTTGATAGGTTTTCTATTTTACCGGTCTCATGTTGTTAGTGGGAGACCGGGTTATAGGTTAGACGGCGTACTATCAAGAGGGGCTCTCAAGTGAGTAACTTGATCGCATCTTTGTGGAGAGCTCAAACCTTTGCATTCTTGGCATATCATCTTTCTTGGTTCTTATTTGGCTTTTATCCATGTGAGAATTTAGAGCTTGTGTTCATCTCCATACCAAGCTCTAGTTCATCAAAAACGGGTTTCAAGTGAATATCTTGTGGTGTTTTTGATGTTGGAGGTTTTACCGGTTCGTCGTTTCTAGAGAGGTCAAACTCTCTCCTTGTGGTCTCCTCCTCACATGATGGACTATGATGTGTATATGCATGATCTTGTAGTGCTTGTGATTATCTTCGGAACAAGCCCAAGATCATTGAAAACGGAGTCCGGATGAAAACTTGTTTGCATTCTCGGCTTTGGAAATATTATCGGTCCACTTCAAGATAGGGTCCACACCTTCCCATGTGTGGTATCCCCTCTATATTTGTGACCCTTAATATTTCGTTACCTTTCCAACGCAATTGGATTCACCTGATTTGGAGTTCGGACGAGAAAGTTATTGCATTTCAGGATTTGCTGCTCTGCTGGTTTTTCTGCCCGGAGTCTCCGTGGTTTTAGGTCCAGAGTCTCCGGCCCCTGGTTTTGAGGCTAAGTGCCTCGCGCACGGCGCTTGCGGTATCGAGGCCGGAGTAGGTCCGGAGTTTCCCCGGAGTTTCCGGCAGGGCCGGAGTTTCCGCCCTCAAGGTCCGGAGTTTCCGGCCCATCTGGTTTTTCTGCGTTGAAGAGCTTCGCGGCGGCAGCCGCTGTTTTGAATCCGGAGTTGGTCCGGAGTCTCCCCGGAGTCTCCGCCCAGACCAGAGTCTCCGGCCTTTTGTGGTCCGGAGTCTCCGGTGTTAGTTTTCTGCAAACGGTTTTTCCCTGCTCTCCCCGGTCCGGAGTCTCCGCACTGGCCGGAGTCTCCGGCCTCCGTGGTCTGGAGTCTCCGGTCTAAGTGGCTGTAACAACTCTTTTTCTGGGAGGGGTATTTATACCCCTCCACCTACCTTCAGCCACTTAGCTCTTCCAAGCACGTTTTTCCCCTTCTCTCTCCTCCATTGTTGACATTGGAAAGCTTGCCCCTCTCCCAATTCCTCCCATGATTCTTGCATATCTTTGAGGGATTTGAGAGAGGAGATCTAGATCTACATTTCCACCAATCCATTCCTCCTCTTAGTGAGGGGAACCTAGTAGATCTTGATCTTGGAGTTCTTGGTGTTTCTCCTCCTTTGTTCTTCCTCTCTTATTCCCCCATAAGCATTTGTTGCTTTGTTGGAATTTGAGAGTGAAGGACTTGAGCACTCCGTGTGCTCTTGCCACTGCTTTTGTGCATCGGTTTGCTCTCTCCACGAAGATTCGTGGAAGTGAAAGTTCGTGAGTTTGTTACTCTTGGGTCATTGGACCCTAGACGCCTTTTGTGGCGAGTGGCGCCTTTTGTGGCGGTGCAAGGCCTTTTGTGGCCGCTTGGGAGCTCCCGATCCTTTTGTGGGTTGTACCTCAAGTTTGTTGTAAGGGACTCGATTTCCGCCCAAAAGGAAATCAATAGTGGAAGGTGAATCGAGCTTTTGGGCAAGGTTCATCGGAGAATAGGGTGAGGCCATTTGTGGCATCTTGAGTTTGATACTCACACCCCTCCAACGAGACGTACTCCCCTAAAAAGGAGGAACTCGGGAATACATCGTCGTCTCCGCGTGCCTCGGTTATTTCTATACCCGAGCTCTTTACTTATGCAATTTACATTGTGATAGCCTTCGTGCGTGAAGTTATATATCTTGCTATCACTTTGTTACTTGACTTGCTTAGCATAAGTTGTTGGTGCACATAGGTGACATAGTTTATTTAGGTTGTTGGCTTGTTAATTTAAACATCTAGTTTTATTCCGCAATTAGCAAGCCTAAACCAGAAAAGTTTTTAAACGCCTATTCACCCCCCCCCTCTAGGCGATATCCTTGTCCTTTCAATTGTTTTACCACATTTTCCTATCTTGGTAAGACCCATGCTCGTTTAAGAAATGTGCCCATTATAATAAAAGATTGTATGAGAATGGCCATGATCTTGGTCATTTGAGTTGAAATTCATGAATTAATTTCGGTAAAATGTCTAGAAATTTATTTAATCAACTCATTGTGACAAATATGTACACACTTGTATTTGAATTTCACATTAGTTTTGGTAAATGTCGAGAAATCATTTAATCAATGGAATATAGCAAAAATCATTGAAAATCAAAATATTTTGGTAGTAGGTGTCTAACATGGTCTTTTTTACGTCAAAACTGCAAACCTCCCATTGGGCATCTTATTTGTCATACTTGCTTCATAAGTAATTCCAACTTAGCGATTCAGAAAATGAAAAATAAAATCTTTCTAGCTTTTTTGCTTATCATGGTAAGACACATGTTTTCAAAAAATGGGCACATTGTCATGAAATATAGTATGACAGTGGGCATGACCTTGGTCATCTGTACTGAAACTCATGAACTTTCATACATGATAGGATATCTTTGTGTATCATGTTTTTTTTCACCACTGTGGGGCTTCCCTACCGCTTCCTTTCAAAGAAAATTCATTTTTCATAATTTGTCAAATATAAAGTTTATAATTTTAAATTAGTGGTAACTACTCCCTCTGTTTATAAATATAAGATGTTTTAGTTTTTGTCCATACTCACATGTATATAGACATGTTTTAATGTGTATATTCACTCATTTAGGTTTGCACCTGGTCAACATGTGAGGGAGGTAAAACGTCTTATATTTATAAATGGAGGGAGTAGCACACAAAATGACCAATAGCGAAAAATGATATTTTTTGAACTATTTTTTATATTTTTGTTTAAAACAAAATAGGGTATGAATTTTCGACATGTCATTCCGTACAAAGGTTTTGAATTATTCATCACCTAGCAGGTACATTGCGTATATCATTGTTAGGACACGTGGAAATTATTTTGCTGCTTTTCAGAGACGGTCTATTACAAACATTGTAGTTTGCTTTTGAATTAATTTGGTGAATGCTGAAAATTTTATTTAATCAACAGAATATAGGAAAAAAACACCATTTCTAAATATTTCTATAATAGGCATCCAATATTACCTAGGTTGGTTGAAAATTACAAACTCCCACTGACATCTTATTTTGTGGTACCTACTTCGCAAGTCACCCTGTTTGTCATTCAGAAATTGGAAAAACAACTTGTTCGCATATAAATTTTCTTTTAACACTATTGTTTGTCATGATAAGTTCCACGTTTGTGCGAACAAAAATGGCACATTATAATGAAAGGTAGTTTGAAAATGGCCATGATCTTTATCATTTGGTTTGAATTTTTGAATATTCATGTATATGTGAAGCAATTTTTGTTTAATTGTCAGAATTAAAGTTTATCATTTATCAACGAGATCCCTACAATTTGGGTAGCTCTGTGTATAATTTGGGCACCTCTACCCCTCCTCACATTAATATGTTTGCATGAACATCGACCAGGATTGTGCAACTCACCTCTCCTCACAAATTGGAATACCTAGCAAATCTCTGCTCAACAATGGCAAACATCTAGTGAAACAAAACTTTTTATGTATCAACTACTCCATGAAATAGTCGTTTTCATTCGAATTAATAGTTCTCTAACACTAGCACCAGAGGGGGGCAATTAGAAGATCCGTGAAACACGACACAACGGGTGTAATAAACTGTACGGAATAATCCATGTCTCCGAAAGATCAACACATTTCTGGCACCACAGAAGATCCGAGCCAACAGGACCAGCCGCACGACACAAACACAACGGAGGGCAACGCCGCTCCTTCTCTCCGTGCTGACCCTTCTTCCTCCCGAGACCGCTCCCTCTCTCCCCTTTGTTCCTGTAGAGTTCCAAATAAAAGCCCACCTGCTTTCTTTCCCGCGACCATTTCCATAAAAAGAGCTCCCACTTCCTCCCCCCTCTCTCTCTCTCTCTCTCCTGCCCTAAGCAGACGGTAGCAAGTGCCGGGCGAGAGCGAGGAGGGACCGCGGAAGTACAATTCTAGCCTATTTCTTGAACGCCGTTTGGTGCCGCGACCGAGAATTAAACCCTAGAATGTTCTAGATCTTCCCTCTATCACCACCGCGGCTTCTCTAATTTTGGTCACTCCTGCTCGAGCCATGGAGAGGGGAGGAGGAGTGGCATTGGGGGCATGCCGGGAGCTCCCCAGAACATCCTGGACGCTGGAGCTCAGGAGTACTACCCCGCTGTCGGCGCCGCTTACCCGTTCACGCAGCTCCCGCATCAGCTCTACTGCCAGCCGCCGCCGTACCCGGTGATGCCACCGCCGCCGGCTCCGATGCCGATGGCCATGCCCATGCCGCCGCCTCCTCCGCCGCCGGAGCAGGTTGCGATTCCGCAGCAATTCGGATCCCCATGCCATCGGCTGCCGTGGCGGCGGTCGACGGGCCGCCGAGCCGCGCGGTCGTGCTCAGCCTGGTGCCACCGCACGCGCCGGAGGCCGAGGTGGCGCGGGCGATGGCGCCCTACGGCGACGTGCGCGCGGTGGACACGCTGGCGCTGGCGTCCGAGGGCGTGGCTACCGTGCACTTCTTCGACCTCCGGGCCGCTGAGCGCGCCGTCGCCGGGGTGCGCGAGCAGCACATGCGGCGGCAGTGCCACCTCAGCCAGCTCTTCGCCGCCATGGCCACCTGGCCTCAACAGCCGCCGCCGGCCTGGGACTGGCAGCCAGAAGATGGCCCCGGCCTCGTCCTACGCCAGGCCATCTGGGCTAACTTTGTGGCTGCCTCCACCCTGCCGGACGACGGCGCCACCCGCGGCACCCTCGTCGTGCTCAATTCCCTCCGGACGTCTCCCTCTCCGAGCTCCGCCAGGCCTTCCAAGCTTACGGTGCGCACCACCCACGGAGCAGTTCTCGCCACATCCTGATCGAATTCTCCAGTGTCCGACTCGCGTCCTTTGTTAATTTGCAGGTGAATTGAAGGATGTGAGAGAGTCGGCGCAGCGGCCGAGCAACAAGTTCTTGGAGTTCTTTGACACGCGCGACGCTGCGCGCGCGCTGGCCGGGCTCAACGGCCGGGACTTCTTCGGCCACCGCCTTCTCGTCGAGTTCACGCGGCCATCGATCCCGGCGTCCGGAGGTAATTGCGTAATTCTTAGCACACACACTTGCCATCCTTTGGTCGGCTAAAATTTGTCGTCACTCTTTGTCAATTTGCACGTAGGCGCGGGTACGTGCCGCCGCGGCCTATCGCGCCGACTCCACCGAGGCAGCAAACGGCGTGGCGTCCCTTGCCGGCTCCAGCACAGTCTCCACCGCCGCCGTCGTCGTCGTGCGGAGCAGGCAAAGCGAGGAAGGGATCGTGCTGCTGAGGAGGAACTCCAGCAAGTCTAGCTCTTGCGATCGGTCCAAGGGTGGTAACAACAATGCCAGCACGAGTAACGAACGAAGGGTAAGGGCAGGAAGAACATCACCATTGTTGTGTCTGCAACGTCGTCTTCTCCGGCTTCGGTGTCCGAGTCGTCGGCGTCCGGCAAGCAGCAGTGCGCGAAAGCAGTACGCCGCTCCAAGGGCTGGAGAGGCGGGTGGGAGACGCGCTACGAGTTCAAGCAGCCTGAGGCCGCCGAAGCCGACGCCGCCACGGCTGCCGCCGACACCGACACGCAAGAACCGGACACGCGGACCACCGTGATGATCAGGAACATACCGAACAAGTACAGGTCGTGCTAGCTTCCGCATTTGTCGCAGCAATACTATATTTCATGGGGGTCGGGGCATGCTACATTGTTTCTACTTGTTATAGCTTGGTCTTGTGTGCTGATGCCTGAGCTGGTGATCTGTTGTTTCATCGCAGCCAGAAGTTGCTGCTCAACATGCTGGACAACCACTGCATCGAATACAACAAGAAGATCGAGGCCGGCGAGGGTGAAGGCGAGCTCCAGGGCCAGCCATTCTCCTCCTATGATTTCCTCTACCTCCCCATAGATTTCAAGTGAGTCCCCCAATTATAAGCTGCTGCATTTATATTTTATGGGGCTCAGCGCCACGAACACCCACTTAATTTGCAACCTAAAATTGTTTGGGAAGTTCGTTCAGTTGTAATTTGCAACTTAAAATTGTTTGGGGAGTTGGTTCAGTTGAGGCAGTAGGCCCCAAAAAGAAAGATCAAGCTGGGACAAGTTTTTGGGTTCTAGCTGCCGGTTGTGTGAGCTTGTGTGGGTGGAGTGGAGGCATCTTTTTGATTTTTTTTTTTTTTTGAATTTAGGAGTGGAGGCATCTTGTGATAGGACTGTACTAGTACTACACCCTGTGCAGTTGGTCTGCAACACGTTGTTGTTATTAGCCCAAATGGAAAAGAAATTGGAGATCACACCGGATCCTTCTCGTTTGGATGCAATGAATTCTTTTGTTGCATCGCTTGCTGATCGATCAGAAAGGGGTCTCTGTTCCTTCACCTGTCTTTCTTTTCTCGCACATCTGCTGCTGCCTCTAGTCTAGGATCCTCCTCCCTCCCTCTCCCCCTCTCTGCCAATTGCTTTCTTGCTTGCTTTGCGCAGCCCCTGCGCTTCCATAACAAGGCCAGCACTAACGGATAAAGCAACGCTGGGTGTTGAGGGAATCATGGAGTAGCCGTGAAAAGTTGCATCGATGCCACAATCTTCTTTGCACATGTAATATTTTTTAATCGTTTTCGGTCGAGTCAAAGTAGGGGAAAAAATTGTAGGAAAATTGTAAGCACTTTCTTGTGACTTCTGCTTGACTGCCATCTTTTCGATTGCACGAATCAAGCTGAGAAAAGACCTGTCATCAGTGCCCAATGACGGGAGGGGCTTTGTGCGTTTAATTTGGTTCCCATAGGCTGCTTCACCTCAGTAGTAAAAAAATCTACTACAATAGCTTGTGGCATCACTAACTAGGAGTGCAAACTATAGAGTTTTTACCTCGCAGCTCTTAATTAACCAGTGCAGTGTTATCTGGAAATTAACATAGAAACACCATTTAACTATACCGTGGCATGCATGCAGCAACAAGTGCAATGTGGGGTACGGGTTCGTGAACCTCACCTCGCCGGAGGCCGCCCTGCGTCTGTACAAGGCGTTCCACAAGCAGCCATGGGAGGTGTACAACTCGCGCAAGATCTGCCAAGTTACGTACGCACGCGTGCAGGTACGTGCGCTGCTCATGCCATGCCATGAATCTTGACCAGCTCCTCCAATACCACGTAACTACATGCATCAGCTCGCCGTGTTAATTAATATAAGTATCGCGGCCGTGCGCCGCCATGCGCATACTGATCTACAGGGACTGGAGGCGCTCAAGGATCACTTCAAGAGCTCGAAGTTCCCGTGCGAGAGCGACGAGTACCTGCCCGTGGTCTTCTCGCCGCCACGCGACGGTCGGCAGCTCACGGAGCCGGAGCTTCTCGTTCCCCGCACGCCCGTCCCGTCCGCATCCTCGCCATCGTCAGCGCCTATGGCCGCCAACGTGGATCCGCTGGCGTTGTCGCTCATGGCGCCACCCTCGTCTTCCGGCGACGGCGCGTCCTCCACAATGTCCACCCGAGCCGACGGCAGCAATGAGGATGATGACGATGACGACGGACTCGGCAAGGAGCTACAGCGCCTAGGCTACACCAACTAGCCTAGCTATACGAGCTCGTGATCCGGGTAGCATTTGCTTCGAGAAGTGGGGGAGACATGGCAACAATGATGGTTGCTGCCAAAGCGTATCTCTTGGGAAGGATCTGCGTGAGCTGCGAGCTCATGAAGTGAAGGTCACTAATTTATGGCATGTGAAGGTTGAAAGACGACAGGAGTAGAGTGTGGAGATGACCCGAGAGAAAAATGCGATTTGATGCATGTTTGATCGAGAGAGATAGGATCATACTCATCATCATCATTCATTCGTAGCTGCATCCTGCATGCAGGCGGAGTCGTCTTGTTTTGGATTTTGATTTCAAGTTTCCGTCTTTGAAACTTGGAGCTAGCTAGGGGCTACTGAAGAGAGGCTATTCTTCGTCATGTGTTCGTTCGTTACTAGTCTCCGAATTTCGAGAGCCTGTCATGATACGATAGATTTGATTGGATCTTGTATCCATCTTACGATGTTTCTTTCTTCCTTTTACTTTTGACTCCCTCCGTTCCAAAATATTTGAGTGTGTAGAAAAATCTATATTTAGACAAAGTTGTGTCAATTATATTGGAATGAAAGGAGTATTTGTTTTGCTGAGCTTCCTAGTACTTGTGTCTTGTGTTTTCCATTGTGTTTACTAATTTGCATGCACGTTGTTCGCTTTTAATATTCTATTGCCCATTTCTTTGTACAAAAATGTGTTGCTTGGAGAATCCTTCAATATTAATCATCTCCCTAGGAATAGAGCCCTAGTTGCTCCATGTGGCATACTTTTGTTGGTTCCCTCTTTTTATATTTATATTTTTTATGGAAAAGAAGGCAAATGTATTAGCAGAAACGGTTGGTACAAAGCATTCTAGAAAACTAGAATATTCAACCAGATTCTTGAGGAAGCAAACCACTACCATCACCTACGCGAGGAGAGAACGCGCCGCCGCTGCTGCACCACTCTCGGGCCGACAAAAACTGACTTGATTTGCGATTTGATGTGCGCACGGAAAGTCATCTCTTTCGCTCTTCCGAGCCACACGAAAAAATACAAAGATTTCAGCTGAACACAAAACTTACCAATGGTTAAAAATGACTTGATCTGCGATTTGATGTGCGCACGGGAAGTCGTCTCTTTCGCTCTTCTGAGCCGCACGACGAAAATGCAGAAAATTGGAGTATATTATTGGTTTGTTCAGCTGAACACAAAACTTTATTAGCGATGGTTTTTCTTCTACGAAACGTTTTTCTCTTGGAGGATTTCTAATAGCTGACCTATGTTAGGCTATAACTATTTTCTGCACCACTTGATGGTCAAATCTTACTCCACCAGCTGCTATTGATGTAAATTTTGCTAAAAACAATTTGGGCAGCCAAAAAAACTATCAAATAACAACAATTGGGTTGTTGTTGTAAGACAAAAAGGCTAACGCGTGCACGCCAACTGTCAGTCGGAAGTTCCATGTTGTCCTCCCGTCTCTCCTGTAACAATCACGCCGCCTCCTCTGCCATTGATTTGGTCTTGAATTCGGCAATTCCGCCAACTCTAAACGATTCGGCCGCAAATACACCATCATTGCTCGAGGGCACCGTGGATCGGGAGGAAATCGGCGTCGAGGGATGCGGTCACTCTCCTCCTGCGCGCATCCACCGTCACCTCTCATCTGTAACTCTGGTCGGTGAGCCAACGAGTGGCCCTTCTCTCCTCCCCTTTCTCACAGTACCTCATCCTTCACTGCAACCACGTACACGAGCGACGCACACTAGCTCTACCTCCGGCCACACCTCGACCAGCCCCGCCTCAATCGTAGCCATCGGGCTCGCCTCGTCTAGAGGTTAAGAAATCCACACTGTTACTTTTCGATTGTACGGTTTATACTGCAATGCTAGATCAATACATACAATATTTGTTTGAGAAGGCCATAGATTTGTACCTAATCTTACATGATCCACTAATTTTTAGTCACAATAGCATGTCATATATTAATCACCGCAATAATACACTCGGTTATTTGTAAAAGAGGATACAAATAATACTCCCTCCGTCCGGACATAAGTGTCGCGGTTATTTGTATCTTCTTTTACATAGTTCCACGAGAAATGAGTGACAACGAACCCTGTTTTTAGTTTTTTACATACATGACACTGTTGTGGCTGTGTACTTGTGCTATATTTCATGTGTCGGATTCTTTGAGGCGCACGGAACGCCTGCTGCCTGGGTCCGGCGACCTTTCTTTCGCGACGCTGGAATGTGGGCCACCACCATCGTAGTGGTTATCGCTCCGCAATCCGCATCACGATCCTGAACTCATACTAGAGCCGCTTTAACGGCCGGCCGGCCGGCAGGGTTGGTCCTAGATCTTGAGCTAAAATATGAACGGATACCGAGCCGAGGCGTGCGGGTGCGTGTCGGTCCTCGTGCTCTGCTCTGCTTTGACCGCAAAGTGAATTTACATATCTGTAGATGTAACTAGGAATTGCGTGTTTGTTCGTACGGTAGATCTCATAGCCCGAGAAGTTTTGCAAAACGGCACGTCCATTTTTTTTACTCGGCCGTGCGCCCGTGATCGATGTACCGCTGCACTCAGATCTCCAGAAAGAAAGAGAGAGACCTAGCAGACGCTAATGACAGCAGCAACACGATGGAACTATGCACTCGTGTGCGCTTGTGGGCACTGGACAGAGAAGATAGATCCATAGATTTTCTGTCAGTGGGCACATGAACGTAAGTAGCTAGCACTAGTTTAGTTTAGTTCGTGCGGGAGTAGAGATCGATGCAGAGCGTTTTCAGGTAAGATTTTGTGCTGTCAGCAACAGATTATACAAAGGTCGCGGAGAGAGCATACTTTTGGGAGTTCCGAAGAGTCTCGGTGTGTTTTGACTCGAAACAGTGTGGACAATCGCATGCAAACAACAAAAAGGCTTGTGGCCGCGAGAAGCTCGCTCGCAAATTTAACTTTACTATGGCCGGCTCGGCTCGGTCGTCTCCTTCCTTCGTCGGTTGCACTAAACAAAGTCCCACGATCTTCTTGCTGGTACACTTTTATAGCCTTGTACAGCGGGAAGGGAAACCGTACGATCAAACCGAACGGAGGAGCCACTTAATTTACTTGGGGTTTGGTTATATCAGAGTCGTCTGATTGTCTCTTTTTTCTTTTGACATGCGTCTAAGAGTGTCGACTGGACCTCAAAAGCTTCACTAGCTGGTTTAGTGCTAGATCACTGCCATCTGCTTGTACGGGGAGGAGTCGTTTACAGTTTGTATTTTGCATTTCGTTGGTTTCAGACTGTCACAATTTAAACACAACTTGATCCCTCTCCTTGTAGGCCTGTATACGGTATATCCCAGGGCACGCACAGTTCTCGAAGTATTGTTCGAAGTTCAGTTGCAACTTGTACTAGTGCTTGTATAAGTACCAATTGGGTCACCCGGACCCCTCCCTCGTTCCCCACCTCTACAGTGAACAGGGCGAACTTTTGGGCGAAACCCGCGCGGTCGAGCTCGCCGCCGGCGATCCGCTCGATCCCTCGCCCTCCGCGGCCGCTCCGGCGGCGGGAGGCCGGGGAATCGACGGATCCCGGCGTGTACATAGCTTAGGTGTGCGTGGGTTGCTTGCCGGCGGCGCGTTGGAGGTGGAGGCGCGGTCGGAGAAGCTTTTGGAGACGGCGGTCCTCTCCTCTGCTCTCGGTGCTCCGGCGGAGGATCCGGGCAGATCTGCCGTCTCTGGCGCGTCTGCTGCTCTACGGAGCCGTGGAGTGCCTCCCCTCGAGCCGGCGTCCGTGGTGGCGGCTGCGGCTCTGGATCTAGGGGTCCTTCTTCCCTCGCCGGCGTGCGAGGCGGTGCTTTTGCTTAAATCCGCTGGGAGTTTGCAGGTACAGTGCTCTCCTTCGTCGGCGTCCTTGGTGGGCTTTGCGGAAGATGGGTGGAGCCGTCGTCTTCGTCTCCGGCGTGAGGCGGTGATGGTGGTCTGGAGGCAGCTCTGCGTCGATGCTCGTTCAGCGTCAAGATGCCGGCGCCTGCGTCGGTTGGCTTCTGCGGCTCTACAACAAGGTTGGCTGAGCTTCCTGCTTCGGTGCGTGGTGTGCGTGGTGGCGCCATGGTCGTCGTGTTTGGAGTGGCCTGTGCGTGTGTTCGTGTGTGTTTGTTCTTCATTTCGTTGATCTTGTACACGACTCCCTTTCAAAAAAAAGTACCAATTGGGTCCAACACGATCTGTACACAATTTAACGCGATTTTACATTTTTGTTACGGGAGAACATATCGGGCGTGTTTGATACCTTGCATGGAACTCGGCCCCTCCATGGGCCTGCCCCACGGGGTCAGGTCTGAGCGATATAGCCTCTGAGTCTGGTTGTCTATGTTGTTTGGTGGGCTGCATTGCATTGTAGGGACGCAGGTGCAATACGTTTGATTGGCTCCTTCTTTTGATTTTGGCTCTCCATATGCAAAGACATGTCGTTTGAATATTTCCCTCTGTGTCACATAAGTAAGCTCCCCTCACCACATTTAAAATTGGTGAGGTTACCAACATACAATGTAATATAAGCACACATGAAGATCACACACAAACACATATAACCAGGTACTTAATGTGCACCTACTTAGATATAGTGGCTGCTAATTAAATAGACACCAGCTACTTAGGTTTGTATCAGGTGCATCCCATGCATTAACAACAGGCAGGGGTACACACCCTTGGTCCAAAACAGTAGGTTCATGCAACTCCCCTACAGACAACTTCAGAAACTTCATCTAAACACTGAAACTGCTGAAGATCATCACCTTGGATAGATGGCACACTCGAACATCTTCTGAGTGGAGCTGATGTACTTGAAGATCTTGATGTCAAAGCCACCATCACCGTACTTGAACACGACGAGGTCACCCACATCTAGGTCCTTCTCCCTGACAAACTCCCTCGAGCCCTTGAAAATGAGAGGTCCTCCTCGAACCACTGGACCTACACGAAGTCCTCACAACACTTGAATCACCGGATTGGCACAGAGGTCTTGGGCTGCGGCTGAGACTTGGACTTCTTCAGGTTCAGTTTCTTCAGTAGCAGCGGCTTCAGTTCTGGAGGAATGACGATGGCTTTTAGGTTGGACAAGCTGAGCTCGACGTAGAAGCGCCGCGACACCACCTCTGATGGTTCATTTACCAGGCATGGAGGACGGCCTACACCCTTCTCCCCATAGAAATTCTTCTGCTCCATTTCCTTCACAGTGTCCTCCAGCCCTTGGACAACTGCCCTTCTAACTGCAGTGTTGTGGTAGATGCAGTCCCGAAGAGGTGCCGAAGCATCGGGCGTCATATCGCCGAGCGCCTCCCAGGTGTGCCAGCAAACAAGCAGTTGGGTCACTCATCTTTGCAAGGATACCTGCAAGGATGCAAGGATCAATGACATTGTCTATTGCAAAGGTGCACGGATCAATTTCATTGTCCATTTCACACATACAAGGATCAATGTCATTGTCAATTGCACACATGCAAGGATTAATGGAATTGATCATTACAGAGATGCAATGATCAATGGCACTGCCAATCGCATCTATGCAATGATCAATGTCATTGTCCATTGCATCTGTGCAAGGATCAATGCCAGTGACCACCAGATTGGCGCGGTGACCACCGGCATGGAACAACCAGAAATGAACATGCATGTCTATTACATATACTTCAACTACTACAAGATCTACTGGAACATCTACACTAACGGAAATGCATGTTAGTTGATGAACTACTCGAGCATGAAAAAACCTTAAGCACGGATTGGGGATCGCAAACTTACCATCGGAGACTGTGCTGGCCTGCTGGGTCCTTGGCCTTCCTCTTCCTTAAGTTGGTCATTGCTGAAGTCGAAGCCGCTGCCACCGTTGTCGATGCCGCAGTCACCGACGCCGGAGTTGCAGATGGAGGAGTTGCCGACGCCGGACTTGCAGATGCAAACATGGCGGCCGCTCGCGTCCGAGATCCGGGTCCCAGCAAGGACAGCGGAGCAGGAGCGAATCGCGACCTCGCGCTGAATCTTGGTGGGGGGCCCACGCGGCTCGGTGCTTACGACCGCCTCCGCCGCCAGCATTGCCGCCTTCTGAATGGCATAACCACCCCGGGGCTCGTACACGCCCTGCTGCAAGATTTTGGCCTCGACGGAGGTGGAGCTAGATGGCGTTGCTGCCCTAGCAGCAGCGCTCGTTCGCTGTGCAACCGGCGACGGCTGATTGAGCGAATGAAGAAGAGTGGGGTTAATGGGCGCCACCGCGCTGCCAGCCGTCCCCGCGTCTAACTCCTAAATGGTGTGCAACCGTCAAAGATGGTCGGGGAGCGACTACAGTGGCGGGATAAATCCGCAGCGGAGGCGACGGAGGGGGAGCATCGTCCATCGGTCTGCTCGGTCTCTTCGGTCGGTTTGATAGGACGTGAGAGGAGCAGTTTGGCGGTGACAGGAAGGAGTGAGAGAAAGACAGAGTGCTTGGCAGAAATAGATGCGTCTCCCGCCTTTCTTCACGCGTGCGACTGCTAGGTAGTTGCGCTCCACCTTGCGCTCGCCCTGGCCTGGTTCCACGGGCACGCTCGATTCGAGCATGCCAAACCGAATTGAACCGAGTGCTTGAATGTGCGCGCTGGTCGAACCCAGTCGCTTGCAGCGGGCGGGCCTGGTCTGAGCTGCTGTCAGGCCGAGCCCATAGGCATGTTTGGGTGCTCGCACCCACAAAGGGCCTCCCGTCTCCGTGGCTCACTTGGGCCTGGCTTAGGTGAAACGCGGCCTGAGCCAAGTTCTGCAACCCGTTGCATGAGTTGTTTCACACAGCTAATTTCATGGTGTTTTGTTACATGCAACTGCCATGATGTGGTTACCTTGTTGCCTGAGTGGTGAACATAGCAACAATACCAACAATGTTCTGGTAATCTGGCTTGAACTAAATATGCCCTTGCTAGTCAGCAAAATAGATGGTGCATCATAAATTCAGCATAACAAGTGCTGGTGATGCACCTCATCATCTGAAGAGGGGTTAGTATACCACCTCGCATCACAAGTTCATCATCTGAGGGGTTTAATAAACCGCCTCGCAAAATATACAAATCTGGCATCAGTTTTAGGATGTTCTACATACCAGGGGACGTAATAGAGGGCATAACAGCAGGCACATCTGCAGCAACAGCATCAGCACCCCATCGCCCGGAAGAGGCTGCGATAGTAGGTGTAGTACCACTTCTTCCTCTCTACCTCGAACCCGGCAAGATAGGCGACACGCTCCTCTTCATGATCCATGAGGTAGCAAAGAGCAAGGTGGACCGTGTTGACCGCAAGAGGCTTCTGCACACGCGGTCTGCCGAATATGATCTTCATCTGGTCATAGTTCTCAATTTGCGTGTTGATGAAGCACTCGTCCTTGGGGTTAGCCTGAAATGATGTAACTGTTATCCCAGGACACATCAAGTAGAGAGTTAGAAGAACTGAACAATCTGTATTGCGGAAACTTATAGTGACATGCTTGAGGAATGACGTATCGTCCATGTAGAAACTGCTGGACTCCTCATGCCATTCCACTCCTTCGAGTTATGCCAGATTGCGGAAATATGTCCACCTGTACCTCCACTTCCTGACATGATTGTACAACTGGGTGGTGCTCACCATGGTGCCGCAGAAAAGGAGAACATCTTTGCAATTGCTCTCCAAACTCTTGTCTTTGATGCCTCTATCGAGATCGAGCCCACCCTTGACGAGCTCGGCCATCCTAGTGAGCACGAAGGTGGACAATGCAGATGGCCACTACATAGGCATGTTCTTACCCCTTTGCAGTGTGAGGAACCCATGCGGCGTCTTTGCCCTTTCCGGTACGGCGGATAAATCAGGCGTCGACACGTGCCGCAAAGGCTTCACGGGCAATGGCAGCACAGACGTGGCGGAAATATCAGGGTCCTAAAAGATCATAGAACACAGATGAAGCGCATAGAGGTGAAACAACATGTGGCAACTGAGGCGTGCTTCAGTGCATACCCCCTGGCGCTCGCCCAGCATTAGAATTGTTACCGAGCGAGGCAAATAAAGTCTCGCCTGGGGGGTATCGTGCAATCTGGAGCGTTAGCATATCCCCTGATCACAATTAGCGAACAGGTATCATGCAATCTGAAGCGTTCATGTGTTTCGCAAACTTTTGTGTCACACTGGGGGGTATGTAGGGAAGCAGAACCCGTGGCAACTACATCAAAGATCTACCGCATAAAGAGCTTACCATGAACTACAAGATCAAGGAAGCACCACATCACGAGCTACTACCACATCACTCAAATCTACCATATACTAGCACATACTACTCAGATCTACCAAATACTAGCACATACTACTAAGATCTACCAGATAATAGCACATACTACAGATCTAATGTAGAAATGGAGGAGGACTTACACTGAAGCTGTGGACAGCCGGGGAAGGAACGGACGAGGAGGAGGAGGACATCTCGGAGAAGAGAACGAAGGCCAGCACCGACCACCGGAGGAGTAGCCGCCGCTCGGCTCTGAAAATCTGCGAAAGAGAAAGCTCGAAGGGGGGGGGGGGGGGGGGAATGGTGGCGGGAGTTCCGGCGGTGAGGTGGAGGAGGTGAAATCGGCGAGCGGAATTGCTGGGCGGTGACCAGAATTTGTCCCGCCGCTTTTTCGCCTGCGCACGCGAGCTCGCGCGATCTCGCGCCATCTCCGAGGTTGCACGAGTTCGGCTCCACGTTCCCCTTATCTACACGAGGAACAGACCAGTCGAGGGTGGCTCAGTGGAAAAAACGGCCGATTAGGCCGTTTCTATCGGGCCTTGCCCGAGACTGTGCACGAACGCGAGTTAGTCCATGAACTAAATGGCCGAAATTTGCACCCCAGTGCCGGTTGGGGACTCGATGGGCCAAACACGCCCATATATATTACTCCTACCATCAATACAGTTCAAATTAGTTCTGCACAGCACGTAGTGACGTCCTAGCTACTAGCTGTCATTCAGCAAGTAAGTGTCATGTCGCCACATTTGCACACAAGCTTCCTTTCATGATGCATTTGAGCAACCCCAATGCTTGGTGCAACGCACGCATAGCTATCGCTAATAATAGCTGCATGCATGCTACACTGTTGTAGGATAACCCTATGCAAGGCAAGTCTCCATTTTCCAGGTTAGGCCATCTCCAGCCGTTTGGCCCCCCAGGTTTCGATCCGGCGCCTTTTTGTCTTAGCGCCGGCCGTCTCCAAAATCTGGGGGGGCGAACTCACCAGCCGTTCGGCGGCCCAGGAAACGCCACAGTTCATATCATTTGAAACGCCTTCTTCCCGCCCCAAAATATAGCCCGAGTTCGGCGATCACGGCAGCCACAGTTGGGGCAATATCACAAAAAATGCCACAGTTGAGTCTCGATCTAGCCACAGTCGGGCGATCCACGGCCACATGCGGCGTTCTGCTGATGCACAGATCAGATAGAGCCCGGCGACGGCACAGCAGTGGTGGTCGGAGCCGGTGCAGAGCTCGGGGCAGCAGTGTCGGTGGCGTCCCAGGTCGATCTGCGCCGTGGACGGAGGCTGGGCAGGCGGTGTCTCGGCTGGACTGGCCGAGCTCGTCTCGGTCGTCTCCGTCGAGGTGCCGTAGGTAGTAACCGACGGAGCCGTGTTGATGTCGCTGAGGATGAGCCGGCGCTGCGCCATGTACCATGTCCTCAGCTCGGGGTCCATCGCGTCCGGATCGGCCCCCGTGAGGAAGGCGAGGTCGTGGTTCCTCTTCTTCGCCACGGTGCCGGTCCTGAGGAGCTCGATCTTGACTTGGAGTTGGCCATGAGCGCCGACCACCTCTTCGCGGTGATGTCCTCCCTCTTGCCGGCGTTTGCCTTTGCGTCGGCGAGACAGGTCTGGATGGACGCCTGGAGCTTTGCCGCTGCCGGCTCGGCGTCCCTCGCCGCCTTGGCTTTCTTGTGACCCATCGGTGGACGGCCATCAGACGCATCAGACGCACCAGCGCCCGGGAAGTACTCCTTACCCTTGCCGAGCCCACGGCGTGTCTCCGCCCACTTCTCGCACCTCTCGATGACGACGAAGACGTGGAGGTACTTGAAGTCGGTCTTCTCGTCCTCCTTGTACGCCTCGAGCATCCGGACGATCTACATGGCGGCAGGACCGGCACAAATGAGCTACACAGCGGCGCAAAGAAAGGAATCACGGCGGAAATTCTCACCTCCATCTCGCGGTTGGCGCCGCTCTTCGGCCTGTGCGCCACCTCCTCTTGTATGCCGTGCCACTTGTTGCAGGCGGCCTGGATGTTCTGCCAATGGTTGGCCATGGCCTTCTGGCCGCGATTGATGACGCAAGAGGCGTAGTACGGGTCGATCATCCGGCGCTCGTCGTACTCCGTCTTGACGCGCTTCCAATAGTTGTCCAGGGCCTGGTTCGCGCCGATGATCGAGTCGCAGCTGACCACCTTCCATGACTCGGCGAGCAGGATATCCTCCCTGCACGACCACTTGATGCGCGGCTCGACGGGCGGCTTCGGCGCCGTCTTGGCCGGCCCCTTCCTGGGACGGCGGCCTCCTCCGCCATCATTGGCCGGGTCCTCTTCTGCGTAGGCGCCGTCGCGTCTCCTTCTTCCGCCTCCGCCTCCGCATCCTCTGTGCCGTCGCCAGACGCACCTTGACCGTAATCCCCGCCGCCCTGCGAGAAGAACTCCACACCGCCCTGCGAGAGGAAGCCCGGGCATGCCGCCGCCGCCACCGAGCCGGCGGTGATGATCTCCTCCATGAAGGGGGCGGTATCTTGGCCCAACAGGGACTGCGCGGCGAAGGGGAGGGAACGGCGCAGCGATGGCGAAGTTGCGTAGCCCGGGGAGCCGACATACATCATCGGCGCATGGTGGGGGAAGGTGGTGTTGGGGTTAAAGCCACCATGCTCGTCGGCGTACCCGGGGGAGTACTGGGGGGCGTGATCCAGCGCGGCGACGGCGACGGCGACGGCGAGGCGACGGAGTTCTGGCTCCAGCCGGCGAACTGCGCAGGAGGACGAGGAGAGCCCGCGACCCTGCGCTTGGCCGGCGCCGGAGTTGGCGCCTCCTCCAGCTCTTCTTCCTCGTCGACGGCCTCGGCCTCCGCCGCCAGGTGCGCGGACAACTCCCTCTGCCACTGCGCCTTCTCCCTCGTCCGGCGCTGAAGGTTCTCTTGTTTCAGGCGCGCCTCCTCGGCGATCCAGGCGGCGTTGCTCATGCCCGGTGGCTTCTCCTTCGGCGCCCTCGGCTTCCGCGGCTTCTTGCCGATCATGGAGGCGCCGACCATGGAGGAGGAGGAGGCGGCGACGGCGGGGGCCTGTGAATCGGGGGGAGCCATGGCGGCCAGATCTGTGCAATGGCGGAACGGGCGGGGGAGAGGTATATGTGGGGGGAAAATTGGAGGAACGGCGAAATTATGGAGGGAAATCGCTTTCCCTCGCTGACAAGCCTGGCCCGCGGACGCCTTTTGCCCCCCAGGCCGAACCCAGCAGGCTGGGGTTGGGCTGGGTTCGCCGGCGCGAAACGGCGCGAAACGACGCTAAAACCGGCGCCAAATCGACTTCTAGGGGGCCGGCTGGTGGATTTTCGTTGCCGCCGGTGCTAAAAAGGCCTCCTAGAGGATCTGGGGGACAGCTGGAGATGGCCTTAGAAAGAAGAACAAACAAGGTCTATATCGAGACCTATAGACCGAACGAAGCTCTCTCCTACGAGCGAGTAGCCCGCATGTAGGCTAAAGCTAGGCAGGCATAAAAGATTGACCCAAGCGCGACTGGTAAACACGACAGCGAAACGCAAGTCAACCGTCATCTCGTCTCCCCTCCACCGGATGGGCACTCCACCAGAGCAAAAGCCAGGCTGATCCAAGATCCACGAACGCAACCTCGCAAAAGATCACGTACGCTGCTTCTCGTGGGAACCACGTGAACCGGGACCCACATAGCAGTCGCAGAGGGTTGTCGTGTACCTCGAGACGCCATGGCCACACTGCATGTAGCTGGAGGGAGAAGAAGAAACCGAGAGAGGGTGCAGGCTATTACCCGGGTAGAAGGGTGCTCCTCCCATGCAAAAGGATGGTGCGCGAGCGGGACGAGGCGACGCATGCAAACCCCAATAAAAGAGGAGAGAGAGAGAGACAGCTCCGGGAGCGCGCGAATCGTTCTTGGTTGGCGCGGGTTACGAGGAGCTGGCCGGAGAGAGAGGGGTGGAGGCGGAGGTACGCGCCACGTAGGATGCCGGGAACCAATGTCATGGCGGTCCGCGCCGTTGACTGCCCTCCGTACGTCCGCCGCCTGCCGCGTTCTCGGTGATGACCTGCTGCACAGCGAGAGCGGGTGCTCGGTTAACTGGATGCGAACCTGTCAGTGACTGAGCTGCGGGCCCTCGGAGTCACTACTTCTGCTCAGGGCTCCTTGTAAGTGGGTCCCGGTTTCATTGACCGTGCAAATGTTTAGGTGCGGCTCATTTATTGACTCGATCGATCGCTCAACAATCGAGATGTCTCGGTGAAGAAATTTGAGGTGCGCTAGTAGATTTAACATGACACATGTCTCGTGATTTTTTTCGGAATTTTTTGAAACTCGGAAGCGGGGTATCCGGCAACTAGTTGCACCCGTAACTAGTTGCGGATTGTAGTTTCCCGAGGGGTCGGGAAACTATAATCCGCAACTAGTTACGGGTGCAACTAGTTGCCGGATACCCCACTTCTGAGTTTCAAATTTTTTTGAAAAAAATCACGGACATGTGTCATGTTGAATCTACTACACTCATAAAATTTCATCCCGAAATATTATCATATGTGCCCTGTATAAAAAGACAAATGACAGTTTGAATAGTAATTGTAAACGAAAGGATTATATGGGTAGCGTGGCCCTACTGCAATACCAGAGATCAAGCCAGAACTCTCACGTCATATGTGTGTTTCGTTAAGCAGATGTTTACGTTTCCAACAATCACACTTTACATCGACAAGTGCAATTTTGCCATTCACACATACATCGGTTCTCATACTTTTGCTAAATCTCATTGCAAATGTTTTCATGCTAAATGGACTACAAAGAAAACACTACACATGAGATCATTAAGGGCATAACCAAACCAAAATGGGATAATTTGGCCTCTCCAATTTAAACCCTTATTTATACAAAGGTCACTTGCATATGATTGGTGGCGACGGAGAGAAATGAAAAAAAGATAAAAGAAGAGAAAAATAGTCCAGAGTGCGTCGACATATATGTCATGTTGCCCGAACATGTCTGGGCACCCTAATTTCAACCAAAATATGGGCTGAAAGTGGGGTTCTCGGACATAATGGACATATAGGGTTAACGTGGGGTGTCGATTGGGCTGGGGGCCGATGTGCCCCCCCCCCCCCCCCCGAATTTGTGTATAACTCCGCCAATGATGGGCAGAGTGGGGTCCGGTTAGAGATGCTACAACGTTCCTGCTTTCAGTAGGCATTTACAACGTATTCGGTGTCAGGGATAAGAAAATCAACGAAATGGTATAGAAATAGATTTTCCTGAACATTGTTGAACTAGATTCGGTATTCAAATCAAATTCGAAATTGCTTACGTTTTGTTTGAACTTAGTGACATTTGGACAAAAAAATATATTTCTTTTGAAGATTTCAGTTGCTTTTCGAATAAAACCAATTTTTAATTCTCTGCTTGTTGTTTTGAAAGAATCAACTTGAAAGGTAAAATCATGGTTCACACGCAACTTATTGAAAATACCAATGAGTTGATCTTCTAGAAAACTTTTGTGTAAGTTGGAACATATTGTAGCTCCACGTCCTATGAGATATGTCTCATGGGATAGTTTGGTTGACATAGTATCTACCTGAGGTATTGAGTTTAAGTGTCAGTCCTTGCATTTTCCCGATCATTTATCCACGCCCAGGTCGGGTGCGGGAGAAGGCGTTGATCATTCCATATGTATGTGAGGACGTGAATTTTGTTTAGATATGTTATATATCCCCTTTCTATCAAACCGGTCTTTTGTGGTAGTTTGTTTGTATGAATATCTAACAACTTTGAATTTAAAATATGTATTATCATTTTTAGCTGACCAAGAAGTAGACTATATAAGCTTATTAATTTTGATAATTTTTGTTCCGAATGCTACTCCATTATTCGGTTGTGTTTTCTTCAGTCTCCTCACACCCGGCAAAGTAGATTGTTCTTTGGTACTCACACACGGTACAAGTACAACTGCGCAAGCATTCCATATATGTAACAACATAAGATCACATAAAATGTCGAGTACTGGACGTCCCTCAACATCGATATACGTAAGTCAAGCAATTCAGTTGAGCATTCTTCAGTTCTCCTCCAAAATCTGTGCAAGAGACCGTCAAATTGTGTAGATCGATCCGGCCGGGGCTTTGGAAAATGCGAGCAATGTAGTGAATGATTAAGACGTATCTTTTGGCCAAGTGTTGTTCTGCAGACCGTCAGGTTGAGAAGACTAGGCGGGATCGATGACACAACTGAATTGGGTAGCGGCGGGCCCGACGCCTCACAAGTGCGTCTGCCTCCTCTGTGCCTGCGTCTGCGTCATGGATATGGATCTGCCATGCACACGCAGCAAGCACGTACGTGCGTCCGTTGCCAGCTACCGTGGCAGCGGCAAGCTCCATGTGAGCAAATGAACGAACCAGATCCTGCGCCTGCGAGTGCAGCGTTGGCACTGTACCAGCACTCATCACCGGCTGGCAAACAGTAGCTATATCGGGCAAAAATCGCCCAGCCATTTCTGGTGTAACTTGGATCCCCCACCAAACTAGCGAGCCGGTAGAAATAGTTCAGTCATTCCGTTCGTCGGGCAAGTGACCCTGACACACATGCCGGAGCATGTAGGAGCTAGCGACAAGGATTCTCACTCACTTTCCACAAAGAAGAAAGCTCTGCCAATTAACAAACCCTAAAAATCTAGCCTAACTGTGTAACTTTCATCACTACTCCTGTACTCCATCCATATATATTCCGGTATGCTTGAGTGTATGAGAGAGACCAGAATTCTGAAGACAAGCGCTGAGCTGAAACTATTCGAGCGTCGATCTGCGAAAGCTGCAAAGTGCAAACCACGACGCGATTAACCAACCAGCGGATGATCGAGGTTCTCCTCTCCACTTGGGGCTGCCGGCCGTACATAGCTTGGCAAAACCTTGCCGCCGGCCATGGCTGGCCACATGATTGCGCATTGGAGTAGTAGTCTTAAGTAGGAACCGAGATTTACATGGTCTCCGGCAGCCCGGCATCGTGCTGTACTACTGTGCTGCATGTATGATTGCGGGTGCTTGTCGTCCACACCACTGAAGCTGATCTTGACTTGAGACGACGCCAAATCCTGTCAAATTAATGGACCATTTCTGGCGATGGATGGGGCGCGTAGGACAATCTAGCGGTCGCAGCCGTACGTGCGCGCGCGCTCGCGGCACTGTGCAGCCACTGTTGCCATTTTGTCAATCTAAGTACGTGAACTTCAATTTCTCTACCCACACTGTGCCCCTGCTATGTACTTGCCGGCAAGATGGGACGCACGCACGTAGTAGTAGTAGTAGGCTAGTAGCGAGACGACATGGTGCCGGCGGCGGCGGCGGGGACCGGTCGGGGTGGCGAGAGAACCTCGTATCGATCGGTCCCCGGGAGACAAGTATACGGTGCAAGTATATCATAGCTTCCGCCCCACAAAGGCAATCCACGAGTGTCCTGATCGCCGCCACAGTCCGGGCACCGGGCGATGATCTCCCATGCGTGTCCCCCGCGGCGGGGCTTCGCGTCCTCAAAGCCGGAAAGGTGTAACCACGTCCTACGTGGGGCTATATATGTAGGAGGAACCAACCTTGCCTTGCCTGCCGGGCGGCTTTGCCATACGCTGTCGTAGCAATGTAGCATCAACCCGCCAACCCGGGTCTTTTCCATCACATCCGTGAACATGCTGTATACGATTGGCCTATTTCGCATATATATGAGCAGTCGTTTATCGCTGTAGAGTGTAGACACATAAGCATACTGCTTGCATGCAGCTACTATTCTACTCGCTCCGTTCCAAATTAGTTGACTTATTTTTGTCCAAATACGGATGTACCTATATTTGTTTAGTGTTTAGATACATCCGTATGTAGATAAATGTGTGTCAACTAATTTAGAACGGAGGGAGTACTAGAGTGTTGGTTCAAGAAATTAGTAAACTAAGTTCAAAGTTTTTTTTGTTTGTAAAATGACAATGCTAAGATCATCTTCACCGGCCCTCTGAAAGTCTCTCCTATGTGGAGTGCATGTCCAACACAATTGGGGGTGGTTCCCTTAGTGGTACCTCTAAACCGTCGGCCCTATCGAATTGCGATCTGTTTTTGTATTTGGAACAAAATAATGAATGCCAACAACAAGGCCGGTAACCAACGGCTAGCCACCACCATGTAAATAATCAATGTCACCAGTGACACCATAGTAGATGCCAAATCTAAGTCTCGGCCAACATTTAGTCCGGCCACCAAAATGCCACCAAGTCTGGCCACATCACAATACATCATCGACAATGCATAAAAAAAACGTTTTTGCCCTGTTTTCCTCTCCTCCATGGTGCGCTCAACTTTCTTGGGAAAGTAACGCTTTCGATCCAGGCTCATGTTTATCGTGTCGGTGGACATGATCTTGCGCTCCTCAGGCTTTTTCTTTAGTTTCTATCATCGACCATCCTCTTGAACTGTTGGACTTGCACACCAAAGTAGGTGGACTAACTTTCTTTATTCTCTTGGTGCATCAACCTTTGCTAGATGAGAACAATGAGACCTCCTTCATGTACTCGACAAGCGAATCTTGGAGGGAGAAAGATGATGCCACCTTCTTGGTCGTGAGCTCGATAGCTTACATGAAGACTCCCATCTCTAGGGCTGACGCCACCAAGGCCCGGCTGGGGCGGGGGAACTCACTGTTGTGGCGAAGGCACCCAGAAGTCTGCCGGAACCTTCTGCCTCGCCGTTGAGCATGGCTCCTCTTTCACCTCTTGCTTCGCCCAGTGGGGAAAGAGATGGCCTTGCGGTGAGAACAACACATCCGAAACTCGCGGGTGACTATGCTACCTTGTGGCGTGCGTTTATCATCCGACTAGATATCGCAGATGACGGTGCTGCCTCTGCCTCCTAACATGGTGGCGAGCGCCGCTTCTTCTTCACCCACAGGCAGGCGCTAGTGATTTCACCAGCCGCGTTGCACTCTGGAACTGTGCATTCCGTCCCAGTTCAATTCCCTTCAGAAGTTTGCATCGATCATCGTCACCGAAGCATCATCAGGTCTAGTGTGTAGCAGAATAGAGAGGGATTGGTGGAATAGTTGATTGTATTGCTTGAGCCTCATAGGCATATATAGGAGTACATGATCTACTTGGAGTACAAGTCAAGGTAGAATAGAATCCTACGCCATCCTATGTTTCCTAAACAGACATGATACTCAACATCCTCCGCACTCACAACGGTAGCGACGCGGACGGTGAGACTGGAGAAGAATCCAAAGGTGGAGCGGACGAACATCCCCACCACAGTCGTAACGGTCAACGCATCACGGAAGTTGTGGCTGGAGCAAAAACTGACGAGATTTCTCAAGCAAGGCGATAACACTTTGTGCCGATGTCGAGGTGGCCGAGAGCGTAGGGTGGTGTAGCCGTAGTCGAGGTAGCCGTGCAACGTGCGCCGTGGTCGATGTCGAGTCGGGGTTGCCAGTGTCTAGGGAGCCATCAGGAGTCGCGGGCTTAAGGGAGCGCCAGGTAGTTAGGGCGCAGTGGTGTGACGAGTGGAAGATGACATGGACGAGGTGTCGCGCCAGTTTTGCCAAGCCCGGGGACATGTCGTGGACGAAGGCACTCGTCAGTATTGCCAGCTTAGGTCATGCATGACAGAAGGTTAGTCGGTGTTGACGTGGCGCCGCACCAGGTTTGCCAAGCCCGGGGACACGTCGTGGTTGAAGGCACGCGTCGGTGTTGCCAGCACCGGGCATGCGTAGACGGGGACCAGTACAAGCTGTACGCCATGTCGAAGAGGCCAGCAGAGGAGGACTCGACGACGGATTGCGGCGCCAATTGGCGTGGGGTAGAAGGTGTCGATGTCGCCAGCGGTTGTCGGAGTAGATGAAGTGGTCGGGGAAGATGACGGTGACGCTGGCGATTAGCTAGTGCTGGACAAACACGAAGAGGTGGTCGACGATGTGGTAGCCCGTGAAGGGCCACGACAGTCGCCTGTAGAAGCACGACAGCGGCAGTAGCCTGGGAAGGGCCAAGACGGTCGCGTGTAGAGGCGCGGCGACGGTGCTCGAAGTAGACGAAGAAGAGCCCAACAGCATGACGAAGGCCAAGCACGGACGGTGGCGTTCCCTCGCCTAGGAAGGTGGCGCGGCGCATACCACGGAGACGTCAACGCGCGGGGACGGCGAAGCGGACCGCTTGCCACGGCGCTACGGCCCCGAGGGGCACCACAGCGGCGACGCGCGTGTCAGGGCGACGGCGGGGACGACTTTGGAGCGGAGGCGTTGACCGTGTGCCGCTGCGCTACGACCCGAAGGGGCAACGCATCGGCGACGTGCGGGTTGGTGCAGCCGCGGGGACGGCCTCGGAGCGGCGGCGTGGACCGCGTGCCGCGGCGCTACGACCCGAAGGGGCGACGCAATGGCGACGTGCGTGTCGGTGCAACCGCGGGGAGAACCACGGGGCGGCGACGCAGCGGCAGCCCGTTGCTTGATCGGTGGATAGGCGCACATGCTCGGGGATGATCTTCATGGGAACCTGCGAACGCGCACGCAGACAACTGTACGGGTCGGCCGCGTGGCGCGGATGGAGCGGATCACGGGCGAGCGGGTGATCAATCCGATCACTCGCAAGGTGGATGAGGTGCCGCTCGGCGTGAGGAGTACGGCGGGAGGCGTGGCGGCGAAGAAGCCGAGGGGCCAACGTAGCGTCGGCGTCGGGGCGGCCAACGCAGCACCGACGAGAGGGAGCTAGGCGCATGGCCGAAGCGCCCGAGCGGCAGACGCAACGCCTTGTGTGAGGCGGCCACGGTGGAGGCGGGGTGCTGATGGAGGTGTCCCGTTCGGAGCTGGACGACGGCGGCCGGGGCAAAACGACGGCGGGCAAACGAGCGGAGGACGGCCGTTTCGGGCCGCCGCGGCGCGTGAGGCCGCCTAGTTGGTGAAGAGCACACGCGAACGGTGGCCGTGCGGGCCGCAGCGTAGCGAGGCCGCCATGTCGGATTAGAGGCGCGCAAGGGTCGACGGCTGCAGGCGGGCGACGCAAACCGATCTTGGATCGAAAAACCAACAAAGGAAACTCCGATCAAAACGACCGGGGACAGAGAAAACCCGGATCAGAGGATCGGGAAAAAGACTCTCTAGGGCAGCCGGTCAACAGGACCGGTGGACGAATCCTAGGTACCGGCGGCGCGGCCCCGACAGAGATCATGGAGATCGACCTCGCCGGTGGCGCGCGGTGCGGAAGCGGCAGCGGCTAGGGTTTAGGATAGAGGTAAGGTTGATACCATGTAGAATAATAGAGAGGGATTGGTGAAATAGTTGATTGTATTGCTTGAGCCTCGTGCGCATATATAGGGCAGGCAGTCACTTTTGCCCAAGAAAGGTAAAAAGCCTCGATCGGGCGAGTCGCCGCTGCGTTGCACCGGGGATATGGGTAGGAGAATCTTCGTCGCCATTGCCTGCCCAACTGCGAAATGTCTCGGGACGTCATTGTTCTTGGGCCTTTCGGAAACGAAAGAGGGGAAACACCAGATCTGTAGTAGGCTTTCGGCCACTGGTGAAGCCTCTGCCTACTGTTCTATTCTGGGCCGGACACTTTCAGGTACATATAACCTTTATAGGCTTGAGATGACCTTTGTAGGCTTGAGATGTTTTGTACAGCAAGGGGAATGGCGTGAGCAGACAGATATTGACTGTGTGATTGCTGCATGCGCAATGTCAACAGGACAATTGACGCAGCCGACAAGCTGGAAGAAGTCAGAGTCAAACTTAGTGGTAAACAAAAAAAAGGAAAACTTGGACAAGTAGTGGGTATGGAAGTCGTTTTATTGAATTTGGATGTAGGATAAAAAAATCATTACAGTAGTTCAGTTCTGAACCATGGGTAATAGAGTTACAGATTGCACTGATGAAAATGTTGGTACTACAGTTTAGTTTGTAAGTGAACGGATTTGTTCACCGCAACTTGTTCCCGAGTGAACAGATGTGTCCACTACTCCACTGCGACTTGTGCACAAGTGAACGGATTTGTTCACTGCAATTCGCTGCCGAGTGAATAGATTTGTTCACTGCAACTTGTTCGCAACGTAGAGGAGGTGGCCAATGTTCGTCGGGGGGTAGCTCTGCAGAAGCTTGAGGTTCGAGGTGAAATCACCAGCAAGGAGGCGTTTCCGGACAAGGATCAGCATTGCGCAGCATATTCTCAGCAAGGTTTCCTGCGTTTTCCACAGGCAAATGTTCAGGCATCCAACTCAAAACATGTGCAGAATAAACCAGAGTGTGTTTTTTTGTCACCTGAGGACCATCGGGGTCACTTAATAGCGTGTCCCATATATGAATGGTATCAGCAAAATTGAATTCCTGGGTTAGCAGCAGTGTTATCCACCGGAATGCGTAGAACTGGGGATTCACCTGCATAAACCATGATCTTGTCTTTGATAACAATCACACCGCAACCCAAAGGACAATGCTAAACACAGCACCAAAGGTCGTACAATTTACTGCATAAAGACTTACTTCTGTAGTTATTTCCAAGTGGTGTTGAAGCTCTCCATCATAATTCTTTAGGAGTTGCATTAATTTGGAGAGCGTCCCTCGAATGCCGACAGCACTATTGTCTAGCTTCTGGCAAAAGTTATCTCTAAGCCCACTGAGTAACTCCACGAAGCAAAAGAAAGAATCAGCTTCTGCAAAGTTCTGCAGAGGATTCCAATTAACAACATCATGACATTGATATTCTCAAAGTCACGAAGAACTGTCTCAAGAGTCTGTTCTACAAATAATGGCATGAAATAACTTAAAACATCTGCTTACTCCGTACAGCATTTTTAGAATCTGGATCATTCCGAAATACAAAGAAGAGCTGCGCCAATATTTCATTCATTCCTTGCACGTATCTTATTCCGGCATTCAGCTTGGCGAAGATAATTAATATATTCCTCAGAGAAACCTGGTCAGCATCACAAATTATCAGCCATGCATCCGAGTAGAACACTGTTTTGGACTTGCATGCCAAAAATTTACCTGATTAGATTTCGCAAAAGAAGAGTCTCCACAGAAGAACTGCATGTCAGGGTGAGTGCGTTTTACATCACGGTCAATCTGTTCTATCATCTCTGAATACTGTATCAAAGATAATTCCAAGACAAAAAAGACCAATATTAGAGTGACACGGAGTGATGATTTGAAACACCCCAAGACTCAACACCATATGCATTTGCACACATTGTGAGTGCACATATACACACTCAAATGAAAAACGTTAAGGGCCGTTTGGCATCAAAGTATTATTTAAGTATTCGAGAATACCATGGTTTCTATAAAAACTGAAATATTAAATACTTTGAGGTGTTTGGATACAATAAATAATGTGGTTTCAAAACTAATGTATTCCTCTAAAACTGCATTTTTTTGGTCGTATTGGAAACTTTGGTCCAGACCTCTTTTTTTCCTAAACCAAGAAACTGAAGTATTCTTCGCCCTGGCACTCAAATACTTTATTTTTGGAATACTGTGGTTAAGAAAAAACAGAGCTCCCAAACGTACTTCCGAAACTAAAAGGTAAATCCACATGTTTGCACTTTTGACAACAATTGCTTCAAACAGTTTACGAGACTTCTTTTGCAATTCAATTTCTCAAAACTTTCAATGGATTGGCCGGCTATGTGTCGCCCAAAAGATTGTGGGGGGCTGGGGCTTTCCCACACAAAAAAATGAACAAGGTGCTGCTGCTGAAATGGATTTGGAAGGTATCACGGCAGATGCCATAGGATGGCTAAAGAGCGGGGCCGATGGGCGCTGGAGGATCCGGGAGAGGGCTAGCGCGCTAAGGAGCACACACAGATGAACTCACAAGCTCAAGAACACACAGGATCTACCCAGGTTCGGGGCCCTCGTGAGGAGGTAACACCCTACTCCTGCCTATCTCTCTCTGTATATCTCGATGTCACACTTACAAAGCTGCTCCTCGAGCTGTATGATCCCAACGATGGGGATGAACACAAGGTAGAAGATGAAGCTACGGGGTGAAATGTACCTCAGTGCATCCTCCCTCACGCAGGAGGGGGTGAGGCGCTATATATAGGCTAAACCGAGTTACGGAAGTGCCCCTCCTGGTGCACTGTAGCCACGCCAAGGATATGTCATGATGTTACTCCTGTCAGAGATAGGACGTGACATGCCCATCTCCTGCAGCACCGCGGTACGCCTAGAATGTACCCTCTGCCAGAGACAAGACATGGCATGCCCATGCCTATCTCGTAGCCTTTTCCCCGGATGTCCCGCGGTCAGAGGTTAGGTGAGCCCTGTCACCTCGCTCCTTCTGCACGCTCCCGTGTCAGGCGCTTCCGTGCCAGACGCTCCCGTGCCAGACGGGATGTGACAGGAGCATTGACCTCTGTCCGACATAAGGATAACCCGGCATGGATATGCCGGATTCCCTTTCCTGAATAACCTTCCCGGCACATAAGAAAACACACAAGATACCGACACATATATGTCGGTTATGATGTCTCGGATCCGTTATCTCGGTCGACATATGCCGGTTGGCACCAGCATGGTACCTCGGTCCCTTCTGGCCCGGGTTACCTCGGTTTGCTTATGTCGGCATGCACCAACTCCACACCCTGGTCACTTCAGAGGTCCAGGTATGTCGGCTTTTACTGTAACTTGGCCCACACTTGGGACCTTGCTTATACCACACCATGACCCTACCCGGGGGTAGCCCCCCGACATTAGTCCCCGCAGCTGGTGCGGTCCTGCAGCCTTGGATGAAGGGCCACAGCAGGTTTAATCACCGAAACAACCACACCAAGCATCCGACATGACCATGTCGGTTCAACCGTAAAGCCACTAATAACCTGTCCAACTGATTCCGACATCTGCCCCTGTGTCGGTTTCTCCGACACAAGAACTCCGCTGAAGGAGCAAGTCAAGCTTTCACAACTAACTCAACTTGACCCAACCATCCGACATAACCGTGTCGGTACATCTCAAGCATCAGGATAAAACCTCCAACTGCTTTCGACATAAGCCCTTATGCCGGTTTTTCCGACACTAGGCAACTGCTTTATCCTGATCAAACATCCGACATTCTTATGTCGGTTCATCTCAAGCTTCAAGGAGCAAACTTCCCGCAACCTTCGAGATCTGCTCTTGTGCCGGTCTCTCCGACACAAAAAGATTCCCACAATCTCTCCAAAGATTTCTCCACGGCACGTGGCAGAGAGACGCTGCGCGCTGCCTCGATTCCTGTGCGCGGACAGACATCTCTGCACGCACGCCGCATACGCCACGAGCTGTCACGTCGCATGGGCACTTGAGTGCGTTTGACCGTGGGGTGCCTCCTCGATTTCCGCGCCAGTAACAGCACACGATCGCGCCGCAAGCGGTTACCACCCTGTGGCACACGATGTGGCTGATCGTGCGGCCGCAAATACCGCAACCGCGCAGATCGTGCGCGGTTAATCCGCGCGGCAGTTACGGGAACCGCACGCGGCAAAAATGGTAACCGCACGCCCTCACTCCCATAAATAGAGGAGCGGGGCGACCCATATCTTCTTCTTCGCCGTTCTCTCTTCTCCTTTCTCTCTCTCCTGCAACATCGCCGCCGCCGCGCAGTGAGCTCCGCCACCGCACGACGCCGGATCTCACGAGCCACCGTCCACCGGAGCACCTCGCGCCGCCACCGGACGCGCTCAACTCCGGCACGCCCCGCGCTTCTTCGCCTCGCATCGCCGTCGCAACTCCGGTAAGATTCTTACCCTTGACATTGCCGATGAACGTGTTCATCCTCTCCGATGAACACGTTCCTCTTTTCCGATGAATTTGTTCATCTTCCCCGATGAACTTGCACATCTCCTCCGTAGATGCTCTTAAATCCCTTTGCTTAGATCCCATCTAGATTCTCTTCATCGCGTTTCTTATCATCTTTGCGATAGTTCTTCCGCAGATCTTCCTAAGTTTCAACTCACATGTTCTTGCATTTATCTGCTATTTATCTTTCTCCGTAGATCTTTCCGCCAAACACTTAGCCACAGATTTGTGTTTCCCGCCACTTATGCACTTTCCTCTGTTGCCCAAATATTCCGAGATACTTATCTCGGTTCAACTTGTGTCTCTGTACAGATCCCATCCGAGATGTCATCCAGCCATACCCCTGACCCTGCCGAGGATGTCGTCGAAGAGGGTGAGCGCGCCGGGTGGGAAGGTTCCGACGTAACCCAAGCCGAGATAGACTGGCTCGTCCGGACCAAGCAAATTCCGGCACAAGTGATATGCCGGGTTCCCGGCACAGAGGCCGAGCCGAAGCTGAAATCCGGCGAGCGCGTGGTCTTCGTCGCGCACTTCGAGCGCGGCTTTGGACTCCCGGCGAGCGAGTTCTTCCGATCTTTCTTGGATCGGTTCCGACTTCAACCTCATCACCTTCCAGCCAATGCCATTACCACGCTCTCTGCAAGCGTTTCTTTCTCCGAGGGATACCTCGGACTCTGGCCCACCGTTGAGCTCTGGGCCAAGTACTTCCAACTCCGGAAGCAGAGTGTCCCGGATCCGGAAAACAAGAACTTCCCCAAGGAGATGACCCCGTGCGGAGCCGCTACCATTATACCTCGGAGAGGTTCCATCTTGCCTCGGATTCAAGGCCTGGAGTCGTGCCGGAAATGACAGCGCACGTTCTTCTACGTGAAGAACCTAGACAGCCCAGACAATGTCGACCTTCTGAACCTGCCGATATTCAACATCGCCACCCCTTCTGAACAGTTTAACTGGTCCCTCAACCCGAAGGACCTGAACCTCGAGATCAACCAGATTCACAAGATCGTCGAGGAGCTTGTGGGGGCAGGCTTAACGAGCGATGATCTCCTGAGGACCTTCGTCAGCCGCCGAGTCTCCCCCCTCAAGACCGGGTTCACAAGATTTGCCACATGAGTGACAAGTATGATCAAACTCGGATCAGCACCCACGAGCTGACCCAAGCCGAGGTCAGAAGACGTGTCAAGGCAATTGCCCGCACGACGATGACCAAGGAATGGGAATGGGGTCTAGAACCTCATGACAGAACTCGGCTTCCGGAGCAAGTAAGTAACCTTGCAACTTACACCGACATACTTTTTTCTGCCGAGATAACCCTTATGCCGGCCCCATACTCGGCTCATAAAGTAACTCGGTTTTACTGCTTCTGGCTTGCAGAGGTTTTCCCGGCAAAAGACTGAAGATGGAGAGGATCCCTCCACCAAATGGGGCAAAGATATCCCTGCCCCGGCCGTCGCCGAGGTAGAAGACCCGGATGATGAGGATCAGCTGCCGATTCCGGCTGCTGGCGCCCCTACCTCGGGTAAGCCTCGAGCCCGAGCTCAATCCGAGATTGGTCGGACGACGATGATTGCGAAATGTTAGAGATAATTGATGCTCGTCCCATATCATATGCTCACCCAGTATCCTCGGCATCAGCTAACCCGGGCGGCCCTGCTCCGAGTGCACGCCCTGCTACCTCGGGCAAACAAGTGGGATCTCGCAAGCGTGCAGAGACCGGTACCTCGAAACCGGGGCCTCCACATCCTCAGATCCAGCAGCACCGAAGGCGAAGCGGCAGAAGAGAGGAGCGGTTAAGCCGAAGAAGGCCAAGAAGACACCGCCAGTTACTCAAGGGTAAGATATTCTTTGCCGACACAAGCTCGCTTCCTTTTTTCCTTCTCCCGGGATAATCATTCCCCGAAATAACACTTTTTCTTGCTTGATGCAGTGCCGCCCTTGAAATTAACCAGAGTGCATCCTCCCGAGTGCAGCCGAACCTCGGTCACGTGATTCCGGGGTAACCGCCACTTCATCCGTCATTCCCGAGGTCGTGGTCCTCGACCAAGATGATGGCTCCGGTGCCCCCACCGCGGAATCCGACATTCCGCGGGCCGACACTTCGGTGACCTCGGGCCCACAACAACCACCACCAGAACAACAACAGCCGCACCAACAGCAACCACAGCAACAGCAACAGCAACAGCAGCAACAAAAAACAGCCGCCACGGCCGAAGTCCACCACGAAGTCCACCGAGTTAGTAACTCGGAAAACTACTCCACTGCCCAAGCCGGCGCAGAGCCAAGTGGCCACCGGGAAACAACTTGTCAACCCGGAGAAACAAGTGGTGTTGACTCCAACCACTACACCGGAGCACCAAGCTCTCACCACCTCCGTCTCCCGAGTTACCACTGGCAGCTGGGTTTTTCCTGCTTCGAACTCAAAGCGGACATAGCTTAGGCTCGGAGAAGCAGTACCACATGGACTGGAATGCCGCCGACACTAGCGAGGTCTCCTCTGCGAACCCGGTCACCCAACATCCAGCTGGACCCAGTGCGCTTGCTCAGGCCATGCACAACTTGCAACTCTCGACCCTTCGAGCCAGCAAGCTTGCCGAGGTATTTTTTCCTCAGCCAGACCTTTCTTTCCTTTGTAATAGATGATAAACATATATAATCCCCAGTCCCCGAGATTCGGGTCGAGTGACCGACGCTCGCCCGAGTAAAGATCACTCGGCGCGAATCTTCACAAAATTCCCATCATTAAACTCAAAAAATCCGACATTCAGGATCTTCAAAAAATCCAACATTTAGGATCTTCAAAAAATCCGACATCCAGTCCCGAGATTCTTGTCGAGTTTTACTCGGCACGAATCTTCAAAAAATCCGACATTCAGCTTTACTCGGCATGAATCTTCAAAAAATCATACTAACCCTTTGCTCTTTTCAGGATTGCACCAACGCCCGGACCACAGTATTTCAGAAGCTGCTTCTGGACCACAACAAACTCAAGAGGTCCCACAAGCAGCTTCAAGAGCGCTGAAGAACAAGGAAGCCGCGCATGCCACTGCCCTCCAGAAGGAACGACAGGAAGTGTCTCGGCTCCAGGAGGAACTTGCTCGGGTCAGGGCGAGAAGACCGACATTGAGAAGGCCCTGATGCAGAGGGAGGAAGCTGCGCAGAAGCACAAGGAAACCCTCGAGGCGACCGAGGTTCGCGCTCCTCGGCACAAGGAGAACTGGATGCCCTCAAGGCAAAATCCGACATCTGGCTGCGCGAGCTCACCCGGCTTAACAAGGAGATGGACAGTAAGTTTCCTTTATCCTTTCTTTTTGTTTCCATTGCTTGTACCGACATTAAGTATATGCCGGTATATAACTCAATTCGGTGATAGCTTTTCTATCTTCAGATCACTTCTCCCACTCCAAGGCTGCTGCAATCAACACTGTCCGCAGGCACGAGCAAAAAGAGCCGAGGCTGGCCCAATCCCGGAGGAATGGGATATTGAAGATCACCTGACCGCTCTGAAGCTCGCATTTCCTCTGAAGGCCATTGGCATGGATCTTCTTGATGCTGGCATCCGAGCTTACCGAGCCTTATGGCCAGGATCTCAGACTCCGGTAGCATTGAAGAATTGTCCAAGTGTCTGTCGGGGCCGAGGCCAGGGTCCGAGAGTGGAGATCTTCTGCAGCTCGCCGGAGCTGATCAAGCCTTGACCTTTGTGCTCTCCTGGTATGAGGCCATCAACCTCAATGCCGTGCGCTCCCTGCGCCAAGGCTCCACATGGACCTCAGATCCGACACTGATAGAGAGCCGCAAGGAGGCAGCCACCTTCATGGCCAGCTATGCTCCCACCCGACACTTCATTCCTGGTCCAGCCTACTCGGAGATGAAGAAGATGACCAGGATGATGAAGAGGGTGAAGACGAGGAAGATGACGTCGATGAGGAGATCGAGCCGAAGCTCCCGACACTGCCACTGCCGCGCAACCGACACTGCTGCTGCCGGAGCAACCGACATCGCTAAGCCGACCGCGACCGACACTGCCAAGTCGACCGCGACCGACACTTCTGAGAAGCCGGTATCCGACACTGCCGGTGCCTCGGCAGCCACTCCAACACCCGAGGTTGCTCCAACAACCGAAGCTTCTCCTGCCGCCGAGACTGCTCCTGAGCCTCGCACCGCTCCAACTGCTCCGAGCTCCTCCGAGGCAGCTGCCTAAACTTATCACAACTGAACCATTAAATCCCCGGAATGCCGGGTGCAGATGTAAATATACTTTTAAGTATCTCGCAGTGCTACTTTTATCATATTAGTTTCAACAAGACAGGCTCAATGCCGGATCACTTTGCACCAAGTCCCCGAGTTTACTTTCTTGTTTACTATACTTAGTAATCTCTGCTCTTGTCTACCATTTAGGCGTTCGACAGTCGAGTCACAAGATCAATCATTATAGCACACAATACTTGTAAATTTTGAGGTAAGGTTTAGAGTCATCCGACACAAGGAAAAGGAAAGAAAAAACCGGGTTAGTAAACGACATATGTCGGATCTTTTTAGGACCGAGTCCCCGAGTCCATTTTCATGTTTACCATATACCATAACCTCTGCTCTTGACTGCCATTTCGGCGTTCGTCAGTCGAGTCACAAGATCACAACAAAATAGCATACATTACTTGAACTTTGAAACGAGGTCTCAAAATCATCCGACATATGAACAACACAGAAAAAACCGAGATAAAACACAAGCATATAGACAAAGGCAGTCCCCGAGTTTCTTTTCGGAGTGCCGGCATTTTATTCAAAGGAAAACCGAGATACATACATTGCGCCCTTATGAGTAAAAGGGGCGGAGTAGAGCTACATTCCAGGGTCTTTTGGTCTCCTCTCCGGATTTGTCCATCACATTTTTCCTCGGTGCCTGCGCATCTATAAGATAGTATGAATCATTGTGCAGAGCCTTGCTCACAATGAATGGTCCCTCCCATGGAGGTGACAACTTGTGTCGGCCTGCTTTGCGTTGCACTAGCCTCAACACCAAATCTCCCTCTCGGAATACCCGAGGGCTGATCTTCCGGCTATGATAGCGTCGGAGATTTTGCTGATATATAGCTGACCGAGATAAGGTCAGTTCTCGTGCTTCTTCGAGCAAATCAACATCATTTTCCCGAGCTTCTTTTGCCTCGGTTTCAGTGTACAGCGCCACTCTCGGCGAGTCATATTCCATGTCGGTCGGCAGGACCGCTTCTGCTCCATAGACCAGAAAAAATGGCGTATAGCCAGTTGAACGATTCGGTGTGGTCCTTAGACCCCACAACACTGCTGGTATCTCCTCTATCCAGCATCCCGGAGTTCGCAACAGTGGTTCAATCAACCGGGCTTTGATACCGGCTAACACCAACGCATTTGCTCTTTCCACTTGCCCATTTGCCTCTGGGTGTGCCACCGAGGCTATGTCCAACCGAATTCTTTTTTCCGCACAGAACCGAGCAAACTCTCCCACAGCAAAGTTTGTGCCATTATCCGAGATAATGCTATGGGGGTAACCATATCTCAAAATGATGTCCTTCAAAAAGGACACAGCTGTGTGACCATCACACTTCCTGATTGGCTTCACCTCGATCCATTTGGTGAACTTGTCCACCATCACCAGCATATGAGTCATGTTACCTCGGGCTGGCCTGAACTCTCCCACCATATCCAGACACCAAACTGCAAAGGGCCAAGTGATTGGAATTGTCTTGAGTGCCGAGGCTGGCAGGTGGATCTTTTTAGCAAACCTCTGACATCCCTCACACTTTCGGACGATATCTTCTGCCTGGTTCAAAGCACTGGGCCAATAAAACCCATGCCGGAATACCTTAGCCACCAAGGCTCTTGATGAGCATGATGACCACACTCTCCCTGATGAATCTCCAGGAGCATCTCTTGCCCTTCCTGCGGCTCGACACAGCGCTGCAGTACCTCGGTCACACTTCTCTTGTATAACTCCTGGTTGATGATGGTGTATGCCTTGGATCTTCTTTGCACTTGCCTAGCCTCCTTCATTACTTGGCAAACTCCCGTCCATCATATACCATTATTGGTTGTGCCCACTCCGGCACAGGACGCACAGGAAAGACCGGATCATCCACCTCCATGAGATCAACCGACATTACTTCTTCCGAGATGAGTAACCAGTCCCCGGTTCTGCCAAGCAGTCCCCGGGTTCTCCCAAATGCATCCGACATCGACGTCCATGGGAACAGCACCAGACTCCGGTTTCGCCGGGATAAAGATTGACTCGGACTCGGGCGATGGTTTGATTGATGGCTTCCTCAAATGCTCCAAGGCTATGCCGGGTGGAATTGGATCCCGGGATGAACCTAGCTTGGACAGTACATCGGCGGCTTCATTTCAGCCCGAGGTATATGCGTGAGCTCGCAACCTTCAAAGAACCCCGAGATCTTCTGGACATGAAACCGATACAACGCCATGTTGGCGTCTAAAGCATCCCAATTTCCCGAGACTTGCTGCACCACCAGATCCGAGTCTCCGAAGCATTCTATCCGGCGAATACCAATTTCTTTGGCCACATTAGCCCATGAACAAGTGCCTCATACTCGGCCACATTGTTAGATGCCGCAAAATGAATCTGCAACACATATCTCAGCTGATCATGCTTTGGCGAGGTAAGGACTACCCCGGCACCTAAACCAATCTTCGTCCTGGAACCATCAAAGTGCATTCTCCAGTAATTGGAGTCAGGCAATGGTGGCTCATATTGCATTTCAGCCCAATCCACCAAGAAATCCGGCAGTGCCTGAGATTTAATGGCATCTCTTCTTTCATAGTGAGGAGTGTAAGGGGACACCTCGATAGCCCACTTGGCTACTCGGCCAGTTGCATCTTTACACCCAATGATCTCCGAGATAGGAGCCTCACATACCACAGTGATTGAATGCTCTTGGAAGTAATGTTTCAACTTCTTAGCAGCCAGATAGACACCATATGTCATCTTCTGGTAGTGAGGATAGTTCTGCTTGGACAACGAGATCACCTCGCTCAGGTAATATACTGGCCTTTGCACAGTTTTGCCATCTTCTTCTCGCTCCACTACTAATACGACACTCACAACCGGTTTGTGGCTGCAATGTAGAGCAACATCGGCTCTTTGGGTAATGGTGAGGCCAGTATCGGCGCAGTTGCCAACATCTTTTTTAACTCGGTGAACGCCGCATCTGCTTGCGGGGTCCACACGAAGTGGGTTGTTTTCTTCATGAGCTGATACAAAGGCAATGCCTTTTCTCCCAACCTGCTAACAAACCGACTTAAGGATGCCAAACATCCTGAATTTCTGCACGTCCTTGAGACATGTCGGTAACCTCATGCTTTCAATAGCACGGATTTTTGTCGGGTTCACCTCGATACCTCGGCTCGACACGAGGAAACCGAGTAACTTGCCTGCCGGCACACCAAATGTACATTTGTCCGGGTTAAGTTTTATCCGGAATTTCCTTAGATTCTCAAATGTTTCTCGGAGATCATCAATCAGAGTGGATTTCTCCTTAGACTTGATGACAATGTCATCGACATACACCTGCACATTTTTTCCTATTTGATCATGCAAGCATTTTTGCATACATCTCTGGTAAGTAGCACCAGCATTTCTCAAACCAAATGTCATGACACGATAGCAATAAGCCCCATACGGGGTGATAAAAGCAGTTTTCATTTGATCAGCAGGGTTCAGTGGTATCTGGTGAAAACCAGAATACGCATCTACAAAGGATAACAGCTCACACCCGGCTGTGGAATCGATCACTTGATCAATCCGAGGCAGCGGGAATGGATCCTTAGGACATGCCTTGTTCAAGTTTGTGTAATCAATACACATACGCCACACAATGGCCACGTTCGGGTCATCTTTTTTCTTTTCCACCAGGACCGGGTTAGACAACCAGTCCGGGTGCAGCACCTCCATGATGAAACCAGATGCAAGTAATCTGGCCAGTTCATCGCCTATCACCTTTCTCCTCTCATCCGAGAGACGTCGCATAGGTTGCTTCACCGGTTTCATATCCGGTCTGACGAACAAAGAGTGCTCAGCCAACTCCCTCGGAACACCTGGCAGGTCCTGATTTGACCATGCAAAGATATCCCGGTTCTCACGGAGGAAGTGACTGAGCTCGCCTTCCTATTTCTCCGTTAACCCGGTACCAATGATGACGTTGTGGTCCGGACATGCCGGGTCAACATTGATCTTCTTGGTCTCCTTGGGCACCTCGAAATTTGCATTCTGCTCCGGGTTAGCCATACCCGGCATGCCGAGTTGCGCGGACTGAGCCAATGCCACCACTTCATGGATCTTCTTCTTCTGCAGCGATAATCAGTGACTCGGCTAAGCACGATCCAGCCGAGGCACACTCCAGTGCACGCTTGTAATCACCCGAGATAGTGATGATGCCATTAGGACCTGGCATTTTCATCTTGAGGTAACCCACATGGGTTGATATCATGAACTTGGACAGCGCAGGCCTGCCGAGTAAAGCATGGTATGGACTTTCGAGGTCCACTACCTCAAACTGGATGCTCTCAGTTCGGCAGTTTTCCTTGGTGCCAAAAACACATCAACCCAAATTTTGCCCATAGGTGCACATGAAACACCGGCACTATACCATGAAAGGTTGTAGAACTCGGCTGCAGCATATTTGCCGAGATACCCATCTTCACCATGGTGTCTCGGTACATGATATTGATAGCACTCCCATTATCAATGAGAACTCGGGTGAACCGAACATTGATGGTGGGTCCAAAGAATGTCGGGTCCACCACCAATGCATAACCTCCCGGAGTTGGCATAACTCGGGGATGATCCCTTCTGCTCCAAATGATTTCTTGCTCGGACCAGTGCAAATACTTCGGCACTGCCGGCATAACTGCGTTCACCTCCAGTGCACGCCGATGCAAGCTCTTCTTGTCAGTTGGCTCGGTCACAAAGACCACATAGCTCTGATGAGCTTCTCTGTAATCTCCCTGGGGATACTCTCCCTGCCTGCTGGGACCAGTGTTGTTGTTGTTCCCTCCGACATTCACCTGATTCACAGGTTTCGGATCTGCTTGCCTCGGAACTGGCGGATTCACCGGGATAGCATTTGCTCCGGTGAGCGGTAAGTTTTGCCTCGGCGGAATTCTCTGAGGTGCCCCCGCCTGATTTCCTCCGGCTCTGCTCCTTCCCCCCTTGTGCGCTGATACCAGCTGCACTGCCGAGTTGTATGGTTTGCAGGCCTGCGGATGTCTTGGGTGTGGAAACTGCAAGGCCCATCCAACATAGCCTCATAAGTTAAGGACTGCTTCTGGTCACCCCATGGCCTCTTCCCTTCTTGATTCTGGCCCCATGCTGGGCCGTTGTACTTCGGACGCTGGCTATTGCCGGCATCTGGCTGGTCTTGGTTTACCGCTGCAACCTGGTTTGAGCCATACCGGTAATCCGGCTCTCTCTCTTGTTTCCGAAGTCCTGGCGATCGTTCTGCCTGACTGGCCCGGGTCTGTTATTCACCGGGTATCTTCTACTCGGTTCCCCGAGTTCAGCAAGGGTTGCATCGGATCACCCAGTGCATAGCTATCCGCAATCCGGATTGTCTCGGCCAGGGTGGCCGGCATTCCCTCTGCAACTTCTGCCAGAGCATGGAGCCGTGTCGGCACCCTGGGCAAACCAAGATATGGCCTGCGCCTCCACAACTCCTTCACAGGAATTGCGAATAGTACTCCACCGGGTCAAGTAATCCCGGTCAGTTTCATTATCCCTCTGCTTGCACATCGCAAGCTGCTGAGGACGATTCGGTCTCTTGTATGCTGGAGAAGTTGCTAACAAATGCTTCTTCAAAGTCCAGCCAGCAATCAACGCTGCCCTCTCGCAGGTTGTTCAGCCAATCCGGGCTGGCCCTTCCAACATCTGCGGGATATACCTCACCGCCCATCGGCGGTTTCCTCCGCGATATGCACTGCCGACACATAATCTGTCAGCCAGTCCTCCGGCTTAGTACTGCCGTCATATGTCTTTGCGCCTCGGTTCAACTGAAAGTGCCGCACCGGTGGCTCCCTCATGATCCGAGGTCCAAAACATGCCGGGCCAGGTGGACCTTGCTCTTCCAGCATCTCGGACATATAATCCTGTCCAACTTGTAGCGTGCATCATTTGGTGACAACTGGCGAGTCCCAACCGGGATCCCAGTGCACCTTCATATCTCGGATACCCGGCTTTCTCCATAGCCGAGTAACCATCATCATAACGGTTAGCCACCTGGTCAACACCTTGTGGCTGCTGGACATGCTCGACATTTTGCTGCTGCTGGGCGAGATTTTGTGTCGGATACCGAGGTGGATAGCCTCGGCCAGCCGAGTTAACTACTCCGGCACCTGGACCGCCCGGACCGGGATTGCTTTTACCCCGGCCGGCACTGCCTCGCCCAACTAACTGTTTTCCGGCACATGCCGGATCATACACCTGTATCTGCTTGCTCTTACCGGAGTTTACACTCCGGTCCCGATCTCCACCGACATGCGGTGATGAAGCTTGCCCCTTAGATCCACTGGCTCCCCTAGCCGAGTGAACAATCTCGGACCCACCTGCAACTGTGTTGCCTTGCGATAGGCCTCATTCTGCCGGGTAGCCACAGCTACCAACTCATTAACTCGGTCTTGCTGCCTACGGAGAGCTTCTCCGGATAAGCCTGACAACTCGGCTCTTGCTGCCTCGGCAGCTCTAAGAGTCTTAGCAGGGGAACTATACTTCGGTTTTTCGACCGACAAGTTACTAGGAGTCTTACTGGAGCTAGATCTACCATCTCTAGCAATCTCGGCATTGAGGTTTTTACCCCCTTGCGCACATCCTCTACGCGACTAGGGCGAGCAGCTACCGGGGTTAAACCATGTGCTTGGTTATACTCACGGAGAGTTATCCCGAACTCTCTCCTCACCTCGGCCATCTCAGAGCCTCCTGATGCAAGCTCTGACGCCGTGCCTCCAACTCTGCCTCCATTGGGCAGCATCTGTACCGGCAGCTACCGGCACAGCCAGTTTCTCGATTATCTCCTCGAGATGAGCCGGCCTAACCGGTACATCGGATGTACCGGCCTGGTCTCGGAGGTTCTCCCTCCTCTCCAGCGGCACTTTCGCCGATCTGGTGATCTTGGGGCAGGATTACCGGCATCTCCTTTGCCGGGTTCTCCTTCCGGTCTCCTTTACCGGCACCACCCAGTGCCGGTCATCATGACCTCTGCGCAGCTCCCGGGGCGAGCGCTACGCCGGCCGCGAGCCGCACAGACAGCAGGAGGATCCTCGGCCACAAGCACCTGCTCGGGGTACTTGCAGACAACCTCGGTGGCGACGTAGGTCACGAAGGTGCCGAAGCTGATGAGGCAGCCGTTCGTCGGGAACGGCCTGCTGCCGAAGCATCCCGCATTGTCGCTGATGAAGTTCAGCGAGCCGAGCTTGCAGATGAGCCCGCAGACGACGCGCTCGCCGAGTCGATGATGGAACCCGTCCGGATATCACACCAGCCAGCGCCGCTGCTGGCCCCACGGTGGGCGCCAACTGTCGTGGTGGTATCACGGCAGATGCCATAGGATGGCTAAAGAGCGGGCCGATGGGCGCTGGAGGATCCGGGAGAGGGCTAGCGCGCTAAGGAGCACACACAGATGAACTCACAAGCTCAAGAACACACAGATCTACCCAGGTTTGGGGCCCTCGTGAGGAGGTAAACCCCTACTCCTGCCTATCTCTCTCTGTATATCTCGATGTCACACTACAAAGCTGCTCCTCGAGCTGTATGATCCCAACGATGGGGATGAACACAAGGTAGAAGATGAAGCTAGGGGTGAAATGTCCTCAGTGCATCCTCCCTCACGCAGGAGGGGGTGAGGCCCTATATATAGGCTAAACCGAGTTACGGAAGTGCCCCTCCCGGTGCACTGTAGCCACGCCAAGGATATGTCATGATGTTACTCCTGTCAGAGACAGGACGTGACATGCCCATCTCCTGCAGCACCGCGGTATGCCTAGAATGTACCCTCTGCCAGAGACAAGACATGGCATGCCCATGCCTATCTCGTAGCCTTTTCCCCGGATGTCCCGCGGTCAGAGGTTAGGTGAGCCCTGTCAACTTGCTCCTTCTGCACGCTCCCGTGTCAGGCGCTTCCGTGCCAGACGCTCACGTGCCAGACGGGATGTGACAGGAGCATTGACCTCTGTCCGACATAAGGATAACCCGGCATGGATATGCCGGATTCCCTTTCCTGAATAACCTTCCCTGCACATAAGAAAACACACAAGATACTGACACATATGTCGGTTATGATGTCTCGGATCCTTATCTCGGATCCGTTATCTCGGTCGACATATGCCGGTTGGCACCAGCATGGTACCTCGGTCCCTTCTGGCCCGGGTTACCTCGGTTTGCTTATGTCGGCATGCACCAACTCCACACCCTGGTCACTCCAGAGGTCTATGTCGGCTTTTACTGTAACTGGCCCACACCTGGGACCTTGCTTATACCACACCATGACCCTACTCGGGGGTAGCCCCCCGACAGAAGCTGTATCAGGATCCTAGTTCAATCTGGAACACAATTATCAGAGCAAAATATCCAGAGGCTGACAACAATTTGCGTGTCAGACCCAAGGGGGTCACAATTCTGGCGCAACTTGCATAAAATCAAACATCTGTTTAGGCTTGGGGCTAAACATGTGGTGCAGAATGGCTCTAGAACTGGTGGGCGGGGAGGCTCCACTTAAAGATGGGTTTCCTAGACTTTTTGCTATCTGTGATAACCCTGCTTTGACAGTTAGACAAGCCTTTTGCCCCTCCCAAGAAGGTGTGGGTTTCAGAAAATCGGTTGACTTGGCAGCCATGGACCAGTGGGTTCAGTTGAGAGCTGAATTTGAGGACTCTTCGCTTCAAGAGGGTGTGGATGAGATCAAGTGGGTACTAGAACCACCTGGGAAGTATTCGGTAGCCTCTATGTACAAGAAACTGTCGCAAGGGCGTCAGTTGCTTACAGCAAGGAGCTTCGGGCTGCCATGTTACCTCTCAAACTGAAAATCTTCACTTGGCAGCTAGCCCTCGACAGACTCCCCTCTAGTAAACAACTTGCCACTCGTCATGGGCCAACGGATGGCAAGTGTGCCCTCTGTGGGAGGATGAAGATGCCTCTCACATGTTTTTCTCTTGCGTCTTTGCTAAACTTGGGTGGAGTGTTATCCGAGGCTGCTCGGTGCAGCTGGTGCCCGGCTAACTTTCCACAATTTTATGCAATTCTTCAATCTCTGCTGGGACAGCAGCGCAGAATCAGCTGGGTCCTGTGGACTACTCGCAACAAACTAGCTATAGAATCGAAGCTACCCAAACACCTTTCTGACCTTGTGTACAAATTGTTCATGTTTATACAGATGTGGGCGTCTCTCTCAAAAAAGCAAGACAAGGAGCAGTTGCTGGAGCTGGCCAGCGGGCTTAAGGCGATTTACTCTGAGCTTGCGCCAAGAAACGTTGCTATCTAGTTTGCTCCTATTCTCACCGGTCTGTTAGCGGGGAGGCCGGCCCCTATCAGTACTTTATATGCTTAAAGGCGAAGCTGTATGCCGCAGCACTTGTATCCCAAACCTTAAATCTTGGTTGCTATATTAATTTAAAGCAGGGCATTAAAATGCCTATTATCTAAAAAAAAACTTTCAATGGATAAGCTTCTTACAAAGAGATTGAAATGAAAACAAGCATAAATTTAATGCAGATATACTGCGATGAGTGGTTTAGATTGCTCTAATTGCTCTTGACCTCGTTCTTGTCAAAACATAACTGCTCTAAATTCATGCTAATGTCAGTGTGGAACTCACACAACCACCAGTCTAAGCGGCATATATTTAATAGAATACCAGGAAATGAAACTAGCTGCGATATGTGACTAGATCTATTTGCACAAAAACATGTGCAACACAGCAAAAACATAACATCAAGGGGCACTTAGAGTGTACCAAGACGAACTGATCCCATTCCTTGGTCTTCCCATGGCTCAAGGGATGCTCATCTTGGGCTATTTCTGACCGGTCAAGAAACCCATTCTCGACATGCTCTTTATTTTGTTGCTGTGGCCTTCAGATCCTCCAGTCGTGCTATTTCCACCTACCTAGCAGAATTAGGAGTCAGAATCTCTGCTTCTTATAATCCTATTGAGTCTCTACAATAGGTACCATATGTGATATGTGTAACTAATAATTGGTGAAATGACATACAGTGTTGCTAAGGAACTCGTCTTTGAAGGCTTCATACTGTGATCTCTTTTTGCCAACTCCTGCTCCCACAGTACACGATCATTGGGTAAATAGCCCAGAAGCAGCTGCCCAACCAAAACATGTACAGTCAGTCTGTGACCGCAAAAGGCAAAAACAATCAACACTTTTGGCAGCATTTCCCCCCTCACACTGTCCATATCAGGACAACTGATCAAAAGAGACTGATACTAGCAAGTGGATGAATACAAAGGTACCAAAAGTAGACAATTTTTAACCTCAAATTGACATGGAAAGGGGAAAAAATAGACGAAGGACATGTATGTGCATTGCGACACTGATCAGAAACACTAACACAGTAGTCAACTGTCAGTCTAAATTAAGGCCGGCCTACATCAAAAGAAAATCTCATTTTCACTGGCATCGCCTTCACCGCAGAATCCACCCACCGCAAGCAGTGATCATGAACGCTGAACGGACACGGCCAGGTCACCCCCCTCCTCCAGACCCGGCCGCGCCGGATCTTCCGCCCGCCATCCTCCCAAGTTCTGCAGCAAACCCCAGTCGGATCCGCCGTAGTCCTGGCCTCCACCTCCAACGGAAGCTCCAGGTAGCACCCCAAGAGCAGCACACCATAACCCAACCCTCCGCACCGCCGATGGGGCCTCGACAGCACAACGGCAAAAGGGGAGGGGAAGGAAATACTCACATAGCCGCATCGTCGCTGCCCGCCGCCCGACGAGCCTGAGGACAACAAGCTCGCAAGATCCAAAGACCTCCGAGCAGCAAAATCCCCCTTCCACACCTGTGCCACCGATGAGGAAGAGGGCAGAACCACGGCCACACAACACCAACCTTCTGCCGTCGCCAGACAGGAAGAGGAAGGAAGGTGGACTTATTCTTCCACGACGCCATCGATCCCCTCTCCAGATCGAGGCAACAGGAACCTAAACTAGACCTAATCTACAGCTACCAGCCCGCCGGAACGAGATCCGGAGCTTCCCCCCGCCTCACAACGCCGCAGCGGCGCCGGAGGCGGAGGGAAGCGGCGAAATCGCCGGCGAGGTCGCGGTCGCCTCTCTTTTCGCCTTCTCTGTACTGTAGCACTTGATAGGAACGGGAGGAGAAGAACATCCTAAATCTTCAGCCGGATACTACAGAACAAATCTCAAAGAACAAAAGGACGAGAACGCCAATCGGTTACCTTCCACACAGTCGACCGGACGCCGGCGCCGTCGGGGACGCCCTGAGCCGCAAGCATTCTCAGCTCATCGAGATCTATCACCTTCTTGGACAACTGCATGACCTCACCCACCGCGCCCCAAGTACCACACATCAGAACGACACGATGGACGAAAGAACTAGAAGCAGAAACTAAGGAGTGAGAAGGCAGAAGGTGGACTGACCGCCGCGAGGATACGGGACTGCCGCGAGATCTCGAGCTCCGCCTGCGCCGGCACCGCTGGCTGGGGGGATCGCGGCGAGCTCGCCATGGATTTTACCACAAGACAGGGACTCGTCCGTTGGTTCGGAACTGGTTGGGTCATGTTGGGACATGTAGTGTGATCTTCTCGCAACCGTCGATTTACAGGGATCATGTCATGGGCGTCCGAGGCTACTCGACGACTTCTCGTGTTGTAGAACTAGGACCGGCAATGCCTTTCTTTTTTTTTAGAACAAACAATTGAACTCTATCAATTTATTTAGCACAGTGCATTGGTTCAATCAAACTGAAACCAATACAAACGAGAAAAGAAAAATACAATAAAGATTTTTGAAGTCGTTATCTTTGCTTCACCGGTTGCATACTTGCATCTCAACGTTTTGCCATGAGCGAGATAAAATTTCGTAGAAGACCAAACATGCACTAGCTAAACTGTCCTTGGAGTTTTTGAATATCCACCTGAATTGTGCAAACAAATAGGAAATGTAAGGTTATCACACGGTGTCTAGATAGTAGATACAAACCTTTTGCGGCAAACTGTAGGATCACTGGTTCATATCGTACCGTCTATGAAGAACATTGGTAGCACAAAAATTGAAACAAGAGAAATCTGACAAAAAATGCTCCTAACACTAAAATTGCCACCATCACCACGCCAAGATATGTTGAACAACCAAACGATGGCACGAAGGATCGCGAACCAACATGGAAGCAGTTCATGATCACTAGAACGAAACATGACAACTATGGACCAGACCTAAGTTTACCATCATTGTTTGAACTACCCTTGTTCGCCATTAATGAGTCCTCCCATTTGTTCCATAGGACTGCAAGGATGAACTGCAATATGTTTAGTAGGACAATAACGATGTAATTCTGCATTGCTGTCACAATACTTTGTTTTGCTCATAGGTTACTATCGTGCTGGTGTAGTTTTTTGGTAATGACACCACTTGTGAGAAGAAGTGACCACAAAGATAGGATGCAAACAACCATAGATATGTCACTGCATCATGAGAACATTTTGCTCGCATGCGATCAAACAAAAGACGGGTAACAAATGAACAACAGAGAACCAAACACTTTGCATAAGATGTTCTTCAGTAGGCCTAGCCGAACCAGGCTCCCACATGCCTTTTTTGGAAACTGCTACAAGCAACCAAAAACATCTTTAATAAATCTATGAATGCAATTGGACTAAAGCAATACGCATCACAATAAGTAAGCGAAAACCATATGAATGTGAGAGGTCTAAAAGGGCAATTCCATTGCGGCAAATAGGGAGTTACCGTCTGAAGGCTCCGCTCCATAGTTGGGCCCTATACGGTCGACCCATTGTTTTGTTCTATGTTTACAGTTCCTTTTTGGTTATTTCCATTTTATACGTTTCTATTGTTTCAATACATGAAATATTTTTGAAGTGCATAAACATTACTTGAAATTATGATTTTTTTATAGTATGAACATTTTTTTGATTTATGCGATTTTTTATCACTTATAGGACCACCTTTCATAACACGTGAACACTTATTAGATACATGTGCACATCTTTTATCTAGACAAATGTGGACATTTATATTTTCACACCACACCTTTTCTTGGTATTAATATTATTTAATATTTACAAAAGATAAAAATAGACTAAGTGTCGTAGTTTCGAATCGGGTTTTGTTAAAAACTACAACACTTACGTTTTGAACTAAGTCCAATTTAAAATTGCGACACTTTTTAGATCGGAGGAGCAGTATTTGTTAAAACTCCGTACCAAATATGGCCCTTTTAGGAAACCCATAAGCGGCCAAACTATCTCTTCAGCCCAACCCACGTCATGTACCCGCAAAAGCTAATCAATTCAAAAATCTTTTGCTCTACCTTTGCTCCAAACACGAATTAACAGCACACCAATCGGGAGAGAAGGAACTCAATATATAACCAAGCTTTCATAGATTGCCACCAGTACATTACATAACATTTTACATATTCTAAAAAACATAACATTTAGAAATCCAAACATATATCGGTCGACCTCGTCCCAAAGACACACAGCCTAATTTTTTTGCTGCGTGCACGCAGAACTACTTGATTTTCAATTTATTTCACCTTAATATAGCTACGAATGATATATATAGATCGATCTTGCTTTGATCATTTCTGGGACTTCCTTTCCCCGAGCGCGCGCCTGGGCGTGGGCCTGGGTTTGTTCTGGGTCTTAACGGGGTAGGAGGCCTCCATGGCGATGCCACAGAGCCCACCATCGGAGCCTCCATCCTTCTGCATCCTGATGTAGCCTTTCTCCCCCCACGACGGCCCCCACGAGTTCTTCACCGTCCAGTACGCCGTGCCGTCGTCCGCCACGCCGTAACCGACCACGGCCACGCCGTGGTCCAGCTCGGTCCCGCAGTCGCCGGTGAACACCCCATCGGAGTAGAACTGGAACGCCTGGCCGCTGGCCTCGATGGCCACGGACACGGGCTGGTTCGCGACCGCCTTGGCAAGCCCCTCCTCGCTGTTGGCCGGCACGTCCTGGTGGCCGTCGATGTGCACGAGCACGGGGGACCGCTTCGTCTTCACGGCGTCGCAGGTGCCGTTGGCGGCGTGGTACGGGTACGCGTCCTCGGTGGCGAGCCCGCCGCTTTTCTTGATGTACTCGAAGGCATTGTCCATGAGCCCGCCCTCGCACCCGCTGTTGTCCGCGGTGTCGCAGTCGATGAGCTCCTGCTCAGACAGCGATACCAGCTTGCCGCTCCGGATGGCGTTGATGCCCTCCACGGACACCACAGTAGAGAAGGCCCAGCAGCTGCCGCACTTGCCCTGGTCCTTGACCCCCGTCACCGCGCCCTTCTGCTGCCAGTCGACGGATTTGGGAGGTCGGTGACGTTCGTGCCGGCGTACATGAACCCCGGGATGGCCGGTGCGTCGGGAGGTCACGTCGGAGGTCGTTGATGCGGGACCCGGCGAAGGTGGCGCGGAACTCGTCACGGGCCATGTCACCGAAGCGGTTGAGGCGAAGGCGGTAGGGGCGGTCGCCGCGCTTGTTGTGGGAGTGGATGAACCGGACGTTGGACTTGAAGGTGCCAAAGCGGCGGTGCTTCTCGGCGTGCTGGCGGGGCACGCGGTGCGCGGCCTGCCACCGCCCATACAGGTTCCAGAGCGCCTCCTCCGACTCCAGGTCCTTGTCCGCCAGCGGGATGGCGCCACACAGCTCCACCGCTGCCAGTGCCAGCACCGCCGCCACCATGGACGCCAAAAGGAGCTTCTTGCTGAGCTGCCCCATGGTGTTCGACCGACCAGTAACTGCTAGTACCACGAGCTAGCGAGGCGTAGTGTCGTAGTACCGCAGTACTGATCTGATCACCCAGCCAGCCAGCTAACTGTTTGGAGAGTGAGATCGATGATGGTGGAGGAGAAGCGAGGGGGTGTATTTATAGGTGGAGATGGTGTGGAGAAGGAGGAGGGTTCGATTTTCTTTGCGGCGGGAAAGGCACGAGGAGGTTTAAATGGCGGTAACGGAAGGATGAGCGGAGGAGTGTCAGATTCTGCTCGGGATGGCTGCACCTTATACCAAGTTGCGTGTACACGCTGCTGGTATGGTGTTGGGCGGCGGCGACGAAGATTCAGGGGGCAGATTCACGGAGGATGGATCGTTCGCTGTTCGTGGCCGAGGTGCAGGGATGATTCGTTCGCATGTTGGATTGGATCGCCGCCGGCCGTGATTGCCTGGTGATCGTAGGTGTGCAGTTTTATGGATGCTACGTCGTAGATGCAGTTACTCGTCTAGTGATAGTCGGTTAGATCTACCCGTCCGAGAGCTCCATTTTTTGTGTGCCGTTTCTTCCTATAGAAGTCATGTGGTACTAAATCTTGTGTGCCCTTGGCTCAAGTCAAAGCAACATCAGGTGGGTTGCAAGTGTCAATGAACAGACTCTAAAGCATTGCTAGGATCATTTTCAACAGCGAAAGATCATTCACCTTTAGAAGCAGGCGCCACTGCTGTAAAACGTGCTTGGTCTTGAAAACACAATCGGCGGGTTGCGGAGAGAATTAGGCTTGGATTGCACTAGTACATAACCTCTTACACATAGAGCCAGCCCGAGAGAGTCAACTCAGCCGGTTTTCATGGCCGTCTCTACGCCGGGTCTCTAATGTACGCTTCATTAGAGCCAGTTCCCTGGGCCGGGTGTAATGACCACATCACCTCAGACGGCCGGGAAAACCAACCGTCTCCAATAACCAAACCATCAGCGATGGCCGGGATTAGCAGACGTCTGTAATGTTTATACATTAGAGTCGGCCACAATTGGTGGCCGTCGTTAGCATGCGGACGGTCCGAGTTTTTTCTCCGGCCGTAACGGCTGCTATTTGGGCAATATGCGTGTACTCCGGGATTATTTCCGGGGGTTCCGAGTATTTGGTACTGGTCAACAGTGCTACATATTTTTTTTTCCAGCATTGCATCAACAAAACTCAACCAGGCAGAGATCACATATAACTAACCCAACAAAATTAGTCCACCATATGCATATATATCATATAACATGTCTCCAACCGTAATTTGTGCCAATTAACAAAGTAGCCCGCTAATCAGATAAGTGTTCGCCATACCCCAACCTTAACAAGCTAGAATTAAGTTCTATATGAGCTGGAACTCAATCATGACCTCCAAGCTAAGGTCATTGGTCTTTCTAAGAATGATCAATCACAAAATTCTTGCCTTCCATGAAGTTCTTCCACCCCAGCTTGTCGAAGTCAATGCGGCCGTTGTTTCTCTTGTTGTACGTGATGATGATGGCTGCCCCTGCTGCTCCAAGTCGCAGTCCAGCGTTGCCCTCAGCCGGTATACCAGCCTCTTCTGCTATCACCTTCGGTAGTTTCTGTGAATGGAAGATAACATATAACTATGTCATTTGTCGATAAAGGCATAGCTATAGATTAACATAGTAAATTACAGAGGCATGAAAGAGGCGGTCTTATGGGTACATACCATCTCATGTATGTTCAAATTTGTGCTCATCAAACGAGTCACAAAAAGAACTCCAACATAGGCTCCTACTGGTAGAAGCTTAACGAGCCGGTTCTTCTCATGGTTGTTGAGACAAACTCTTTGGGCAACTATGATTTTGTCATCATCGTCAATGTGATCTTCAGAACTGTCAAAATCGTCATAAATCTCATCTTCGTTGTTGGCACTGTCTATAAAGGCAACAGATATCCTGAGATGTGGTGTCATGGTAAACACTAGCATATCTCCCGTGCTGAGATTGTTCTTGGTGATGAACTGTTGCCATTGTTTGTCGTGTGAGCAGGTCCTGCTACGTCCTTCTGTCACACGAATGTTGTATGTGCTCCCAAGAGCACGAAACTACACACGCTCTCGCACTAACTCGTTGAACGCTAGGCGAGCTGTACATGGTACAATATGTTCAACAAAAACAGAACTATATTGTTAACTATATGTACAACAATCACCGAGCTGCATATGTATGCGCGCTCTCTGTTTATATAGTAGCTAGCTAGTACTTATTAGTTTACTGGCCTTGTGTATATAAGTACCTACCTAATATGTTAATTACGGAACTATGATCCGTATGCATATATTACTTCTGCATATATAGGTTAGTGCCGGTTAATTTTATTGGCTGTCTCAGAAGATCTGTAATGAGCGATGCCTAGTTTTCTTGGTTGTCTGTAATATGTCTGTGCCGGGTAATTTTCCTGGCCGTCTCCGATGTGCATATTATTGGAGACATGCGATAACCACAACAATCGCAGATCACATTTAGAGACGGACATGAAATAACGGCCGTTTGAGGTAGCTCTTCCCAAATGGCCTATTTTTTTTCAATCCAACCGGCTCTTGTTTCCGTCTTTTAAAGTCAAGTTTGTACTAGTGTTGTAAACTTGTTATAAATATTTAAGAGAGCCCAACATTGAGGCGCTAAGTAAATAACAAGAATATCTCCTTGTTTTGGTTAAGTTGAACGTTCAACATCGCAACTCCACATGAACTGTGGTAGAACACACACAAGGAGAAGATGCGGTATGTGTTGTCAGGTTCACCACATGAGGCACAAAACATGTTCACTCCTTTTGGGAATTTATCATTAGACGGAAGACGACGTCTAGCCAGCTGCTAGGTCGATCAATATCTTGATCTTGGGAGAGGAAGACTCGCAAACTAGATATCAGAAGAGATGGCATCCAACATCTCACTAGAGGCCGTTGTTCTTGAACTCTTCCCAAAGGAGCCCTCATTCAATGAGTTCATCCTCCCAAAACGAACGACGAAATCTTAGGATCCAGATATCATCTTTGTGGTTCTTCAAAAAAATATCTCCTCTGGTGACCTGGGCTATCGTAATATTGGGATCACAACAGATTTCAAAAGGACGAGGGTAACTACTTGTAAGCCGCACTCACCCGACCACCAATCCAAACAAAATATGATCCTTGAGCCATTTCTGATCTAGAACCTGGTGCCCAGTTTGAACAAATATTTAGTTTGTGGAGACTATGCCAAAACCGGACATGCCCCTCGGAGAAGCTTCAGGATACTTAGCCTTATGCATCTCGTGCCAAAGAGATTGGTTGTTCTCGTATGTGAACATGCGCCAAATCCATTTGGTCGTGAGAGAGATGTTCATGATTTGGAGTTTGTGACACCCAGGCTGCCCTGGTCTTTGGGGGCAAAACACTTCCGACCACCTGACCACGTGGTACTTTCGTGTAGTCCCAACTCACTCCCAGAAAAACCGAGAAAAATGGTTATCAAAGCTGCATGCGTACCATCTGCAACAACAGAACTATAGTATCATGTAAATATAGGAAGGCTAGGTAGGGAGAAATTTGTGAAGATTAGTCTACGTACAAAGAAGAGAAATTTGTCTTGCGAGGGTTCAACTTTTGTGGCCCACCTTTTCAAACAGACCTTCCCAGTCTAGCATAGAAATATTTTGGTCCTCCATAGAGATGCTAATTTTTTGCAGATTATTCACCGAGCTACTTAATGGATCCACATGTGGTCCTTTCTCCTGCCGCAAGAGAAACGAGCTCTTATGGATACTGCATGTACCCGTCTTACGGAGGTAGTCCGAGCCATTTGTAGCCAGCATGGGTGGCAACATACTAGAAGACTCCAACATGTATAGTCTTGTATTTTTAGTCATCTTTCGCTGGTTGATCCATGCGGCCACCTTGGTTAATCCGTGAGTTGTAATAAACTTTGATACTATTTTGATAGATACTTTTTAATATAAAAGTTGTGTGCATCATCATGATTGTCGTCGTATCGGCATTGCAGATATGGACCTCCTTCTAGATGGCAGGAAAAGATCAAATGTTGTGTTCTTTAAGGAGATTCTGGTTACGGGTTGATGGAGCTTATGGAAGCACATAAATAAAATCATCTTTGATAACCAGAACCTAGTGATACGTCTCAAACGTATCTTACGGAGGTAGTCCGGGCCATTATATCATTTTATGTATTTATTTGGCTAACCTATTAATAGTTGAAAAAGTGCACAATGTTCTTGTATCCTTGGAAATTGACAAGAACACAAAAGGAGCATTGTTGGAGGACTCTGATTTCCTAAAATCTGTCCCCACCATACAGTTTTTAAAGATGTCCCCGAAGCGACATGAAGAGCACGTCAAATGGAAAAATTCTAGTCGTGAAAGTTTTTGGAAATTTTCCGCTGATCGTCGTGGACTAGGACATCGTCCAAAACGGAGCCCACAGGCCCCAGACAACCCCTGGGCGTGGCCAGAAGTGGGGCCGCGCCGGGATGACGTCTGAGCGCCTCGTGAATCGCCTCGCGCCGCCCTTCAGACTATATATTCGCCTCGTCGAAAGAACCCTAACCCTCGAAGGATTTTTCCAAATATGACTCCGAGCTCCGCCGCCATCCGAAACCCTATTTTGGGGGACATAAGTCTCTCTCTTCCGGTACTCTGCCGGGACGAGGAATTGCCCCCCGGAGCCATCTTCATCGCTGTTGCTGCCTCCCATGATGCGCCGGGAGTAGTTCTTCATTGAGGCTGAGGGCTCATGCCTATAGCTATGTGGTTTATCTTTCTCTCCCATGGTGTGATCTTTATGTGATCATGAGCATTGTAATCTAGTTAAATTCATAGATGTATCCTCTTCATTATGTCATGGATATGCTACTCACACTAGTAGAAAAATGCTTATAGGTGAAATGTTACCTGTGGCGCACAAATTATTCGGTGCACCACAGGTAACTTTTTCCAGGCGGCCACGGTAGGAGAGAGATTACCTGTGGCGCCCAAAAAAAGTGTGCGTCACAGGTAACTCCGAGGAGAGAGAATACCTGTGGCGCACATATTACAGCGTGCGCCACAGGTAGTTTCTCTCAAATTCACGTATAAATGGACCGGACGGTGAGGGTAGGAGAGAGATTATCTGTGGTTCATGTAAAAACATGTGCGCCACAGGTAACTTCGAGTAGCACAGGTAAATTGCACCGGATTAAAAAAACACCACGCACTCCTCAGATCTACATTCTCTCTCCTCTCTTCTAGATCTACATTCTCTCTCCTTATCCTCTCTCTCTTCCGTCCACGCATCTATTCCCATCCCATACGCACCAACCGCATGCACCCCATCCCGCCCGCGCCGCCTGCTCCTTCTCCTTCTGCTCTCCTTATCTCCTTCTCCTCTCCTTCTCTCCTCCCCTTTTCCTTCTGCTTCGGCGCGGCGCCGCCGGTCGCCTCCCCATCCCGCCTGCGCCGCCTCTGCCGGCCGCCTCCGCTCCCTCGCCCTGCCGCTGGTCGTGGAGGCGGGCGTCGCGCCGCCAGTCGCCATCTCGCGCCTCCGCCGCGTCGCCATCGCCTCGGCCGCCTGTAGGAGTTTGCGCGATAGAAAACAAAAAAAATTCTCTCACATGCGGACGCAACACTCAAGATCCAATCTAGAAGATGCTAGTAACGGGGAGAATAGTTCATCATACCCTCGAAGAACACGCGCGTTGAACGTTTAATTCAACGTAGCTCGGTGAAGCTGTTGACGATGTTTGATCCGATCAGTACCGCAAACGAGCAGCACCTCCGGAGGCTTGCACACGTACAGCTCGATACGTCTCCCTCTTCTTGCTCCAGCAAGCTAGAGGGAGAAGTAGGTGGGATTGATTCCAGCAGCATGACGGCGTGGTGGTGGATATGGTGGAGAGTTCCCGCAGGCAGGGCTTCACCAAGCGGTGCGCGGGAGGTAGAGGAGCAACAAGCAAGTGGTGCGGCCAAGCCTTGGTATCTCTTGGTGGCCTCTCCCTCTCTTTATATAGGCAAGGGGCTGCAGCCACTTTATTTCCCAAGTGGAAACCCCCTCTTTCAATAGTGGTAACCCCCTCTCATTTAAAAGGTGGTAACCCCCTCTTTCAACAGTGGTAACACCCCTTTTAAAGTGTTACCCATTGAATGGCTGCATGGACCAAGTAGGGCTGGTCAAATGGACCAGTGGGCCACCCTTGGTCGTCCGGGACAGGTGGGCCCAGAGTATACCTCTCCGAAACACGGAGGGACAAATCCCAGTCTTGATTCATGTAATTCAACAAGCACTTTCTGAGATACCCGTAAGACACCTTTATGATCACCCTGTCACGAAGCGATGATTGATGTCCCCAAAGTATTCTTCCAGTACCCGGGAATAACATGATCTCATGGTCTAAGAAATAGGATACTTGACAATAAAAGGCATGACAATAAAAACTTAATGAAACGATCAATATTGTTATGCTTAGTTGGGTCTGTCCATCACGTCATTCTTCTAATGACATGATCCCGTTAATTAATTAACAACTCATGTTCATGGTTGGGAAACCATAACCATCATTAATTAACGAGCTAGTCTAGTAGAGGCTTACTAGGGACGCAATGTTGTTTACGCAACCACACATGTATTATGTTTCCGGTTAATACAATTATAGCATGGAAATAAACATATATCATGAACACGGAAATATGATAATAAAATTTATTATTGCCTCTAGGGCATATTTCCAACAGTCTCCCACTTGCACTAGAGTCAATAATCTAGTTTACATTGGTAAAAATCTAACACCCATGGCCTTCTGGTGTTGATCATGTTTTGTCTGTGGAAGAACTTTAGTCAACGGATCAGCGATATTTTGATTCGTATGTACTTTGCTAATGGTAATATCTCCTTCATTGACATGCTCACGAATTTGATGAAACCGGCGTTTGATATGCTTGGAACTCTTGTGACATCTTGGTTCCTTGGCTAGAGCAATGGCACCAGTGTTGTCACAAAAAATCTCCATGGGATCCAGTGCGCTCGGAACAACGCCGAGTTCAGTGACGAACTCCTTCAGCCATATCCCTTCTTTCGCTGCTTCAGAAGCGGCCATATACTCCGCCTCTAATGTAGATGCCGCAATGACGGTTTGCTTGGAACTCCTCCAGCTAACCGCAGCTCCATTCAAGATAAAGACATACCCTGTTTGAGATTTCGAGTCATCTGGATCAGTATCGAAGCTAGCATCAACGTAACCTTTTACGGAGAGCTCTTCATCACCACCATAGACAAGAAACATGTCCTTAGTCCTTTTTAGGTACTTAAGGATATTTTTAACTGCTGTCCAGTGAGCCTCTCCAGGATCACTCTGGTACCTGCTCGTCAAACTAAGAGCATGGGACACATCCGGTCTAGTACACAACATGGCATACATAATAGAACCTATGGCCGAGGCATAGGGGATTTTCTTCATCCTTTCTATTTCTGTTGCCGTAGTTGGACACTGAGTCATACTCAATGGCTTACCTTGTAACATGGGCAAAGAACCTTTCTTTGCATCCTGCATATTGAATTTCTTCACTATCTTCTCAAGGTATTTACTTTGACTAAGTGCTATTAAGCGTCTTGATCTATCTCTATAGATCTTTATGCCCAATATGTATGCAGCTTCACCAAGATCTTTCATTGAAAAACTATTATTCAAATAATCTTTCACACTGTTAAGCAGCTCCACATCATTCCCAATAAGTAATATGTCATCTACATATAAAACCAGGAATGCAACCGAGCTCCCACTCACTTTCTTGTAAACACAAGCTTCTTTATAATTTTGGACAAATCCAAAACCTTTGATCACCTCATCAAATCGAAGATTCCAACTCCGGGATGCTTGCTTCAGTCCATAGATGGATCGCTGAAGTTTGCACACTTTATCAGCATCCTTAGGATCGACAAAACCTTCAGGTTGTACCATGTACAACTCTTCTTCAACGTTTCCGTTGAGGAACGCAGTTTTGACATCCATCTGCCAAATTTCATAATCGAAATAAGCAGCAATTGCTAGTAGAACCCTAACAGACTTTAGCATCGCTACGGGTGAGAAGGTCTCATCGTAGTCAACTCCTTGAATTTGTCGAAAACCTTTTGCGACAAGTCGAGCTTTATATACGGTGACATTACCGTCAGCGTCTGTTTTCTTCTTGAAAATCCATTTACATTCAACAGCCTTACGGCTATCAGGAAGGTCAACCAAAGTCCACACTTGGTTTTCCTTCATGGATTCCATTTCAGAGTTCATGGCGTCTTGCCATTTTCCAGAGTCTGGGCTCATCATCGCTTCCTCATAGTTCATAGGTTCATCATTGTCTAACAATAAAATGTTCAAGACAGGATTACCGTACCATTCAGGAGCAGTACGTAACCTTGTCGACCTGCGAACGGGAACTTTGACCGAAGCTGCATGATCACTATCATCAGCTTCTTTCTCTCTAGCTGGTGAAGGCGGTGCCTGAAGATCCAAATCTTCCTGCGCTGCGCTGCTCTCCAATTCGGGAGAAGGTTCAATAACCTCGTCTAGTTCTATTTTCCTCCCACTCACTCCTTTCGAAAGAAACTCCTTCTCAAGAAAGGATCCATTCTTAGCAACAAAAACTTTGCCTTCGGATCTGTGATAGAAGGTATACCCAATGGTTTCCTTTGGATATCCTATGAAGACGCATTTTTCCGCTTTGGGTTCGAGCTTATCAGGTTGTAATCTTTTGACATAAGCCTCGCATCCCCAAATTTTAAGAAACGATAATTTTGGCTTCTTACCAAACCACAACTCATATGGTGTCGTCTCAACGGATTTAGATGGTGCCCTATTTAAAGTGAATGCGGCTGTCTCTAATGCATACCCCCAAAATGACATTGGCAGATCGGATACAGACATCATAGAACGCACCATATCTAATAAAGTACGATTACGACGTTCAGACACACCATTACGCTGTGGTGTTCCAGGTGGCGTGAGTTGGGAAACAATTCCACAATTTTTCAAGTGCATGCCAAACTCGTAACTCAGATATTCCCCTCCACGATCAGATCGTAGAAATTTGATCTTCCTGTTACGATGATTTTCTACTTCACTCTGAAATTCTTTGAACTTTTCAAATGTTTCAGACTTGTGTTTCATTAAGTAAATATACCCATATCTACTCAAATCATCAGTGAAAGTTAGGAAGTAACGATATCCACCACGTGTTGGAATGCTCATTGGTCCACACACATCAGTATGTATGATTTCCAACAAATCACTCGCCCGTTCCATCGTACCGGAAAACGGTGTCTTAGTCATCTTACCCATGAGGCATGGTTCGCACGTATCAAATGATTCAAAGTCAAGTGATTGAAAAAGTCCATCAGAATGGAGTTTCTTCATGCGCTTTACACCAATATGACCTAAACGGCAGTGCCACAAGTATGTGGTACTATCATTATTCGCTTTGCATCTTTTAGCATCAATGTTATGGATGTGTGAAGTACTACTATCGAGATCCAACAAGAATAAACCATTTACGTTGGGTGCATGACCATAAAAGATATTACTCATAGAAATAGAACAACCTTTATTCTCTGATTTAAATGAGTAACCGTCTCGCAATAAACAAGATCCAGATATAATGTTCATGCTTAACGCAGGCACCAAATAACAATTATTCAGGTTTAAAACTAATCCCGAAGGTAGATGAAGAGGTAGTGTCCCGACGGCGATGACATCGACCTTCGATCCATTCCCGACGCGCATCGTCACCTCATCCCTCGCCAGTCTCCGTTTATTCTGCAGCTCCTGTTTCGAGTTGCAAATATGAGCAACCGAACCAGTATCAAATACCCAGGCACTACTACGAGAACTAGTAAGGTACACATCAATAACATGTATATCAAATATACCTTTGACGTTGCCAGCCTTCTTATCCGCCAAGTATTTGGCGCAGTTACGCTTCCAGTGACCGTCTCCCTTGCAGTAGAAACACACAGTGTCCGGCTTAGGACCAGCCTTGGGTTTCACAGGTGTGGCAACAGGTTTGCCGCCCTGAGCAGCAACAGATTTGCCACTCTTCTTGAAGTGACCCTTTTTGGCCTTAACCTTCTTGAAACTGGTGGTCTTATTGACCATCAACACTTGATGTCCACTTCTGCAGATTTCAGCATCGCAAAGAGCTCATTAAGAGTCTTATTCATGCCTTGCATGTTATAGTTCAGCACAAAGCCTTTGTAGCTCGGAGGGAGCGACTGCAGCACCCTGTCAGTGATTAACTCATCCGGGATCACACATCCCAGCTGAATTAGGCGTTGGATATAGCCTCCCATGGTGACAACATGTTCACTGACAGAGCTGTGCTCCTCCATCTTACATGTATAGAACTTATCAGAGATCTCATATCTCTCAGCGCGGGTCTGAGTCTGAAACATGGTTTTCAGCTCTTCAACCATCTCATAGGCGCCGTGATGTTCAAAACGTTTCTGGAGATCAGTGTCCAGAGATGTAAGGATGGCACAGGCAACTATAATGTGGTCATCTCTGCGCGTCTCAAAGACATTTTGTTCTGCTTCAGGCGCATTGTCTGCAGGTGGGTCACCTAGCGCAGCATCGAGCACATAATGCTTCTTACACCCAGTGAGGATAATCCTCAGGTTGCGGTGCCAGTCAGTGAAGTTTGAACCAGATGATTTCAGTTTTTCTTTCTCAAGGAATGCGCTGAAGTTGAACTGAGCTACGTTGCGGGCCATGATCTACAACATTTTAGCAAAGACATCTTTAGACTATGTTCATGATAAAGAGTTCATTTTAATCAAATTACTAACGAACTCCCACTTAAAACAACATCCCTCATAGTTGTCTAGTGGTACACGATCCAAATCCACTACACCAAGTCCGATCTTCACGAGAGAAGATGTAGTTTCAATGGTGAACATCGAAATGTTGATCATATCATTCATATGACTCGTGTTTAACCTTTCGGTTCGTCGTGTTCCGAGTCCATGTCTGTACATGCTAGGCTCGTCAAGTTAACCAAAGTATTTCCGCATGTGTAAAACTGGCTTACACCCGTCGTATGTGAACGTAGAGTTTACCACATCCGATCATCACGAGATGCTTCAAAACGACGAACTTTCGCGACGGTGCATACTAAGGGAGAACACTTTATCTTGATATTGTGTGAGGGATCATCTTATAATGCTACCGTCGAGCACACGCAAAATAAGATGCATAAAAGGATAAACATCACATGCATAAAAATATGTGACATGGTATAGCCCTTTTATTGCGTCTTGATCTCCATCTTAAACGCACCGGCATGATCTCCATCATGGCGCCATGTTCATGTGGCGCCTTGGTTGTCTCCACCACGTTGCATCCCATATATTGCTAACTCATAGCGATAAATAATGCAATTACATGGCGTTTGAAGTTGACACGCAGGTCATACAATTGATAATTAAGACAACCATATGGCTCCTGCCGGTTGCCGTACTCATCGACATGCAAGTCGTGAAACATTACAAAACATGATCATCTCATACATCACAAATATATCATATGAAACAGTTTGGGCTATACCATATCACAAGCACCCCTGCAAAAACAAGTTAGACGCCTCTCCCTTATTCTTTGCAAATTTTACGTGGCTTAGGGCTTTCGAAGAAAGAACCGTTCTTACCTACGAACATGAAACCACAACGGTGATAAACAAATTATTAACAACCCGTTGTAGATTAAATCTTAACTATAGTGGGAGAGACAGACACCCGCAAAGCCACTTATGCAATACAAGTTGCATGTCAGTCGTGGAACAAGTCTCATGTACGTGGACATGTAAAGTTAGTCCGGGCCGCTTCATCCCACTATGCCACTAAGATTCAAAATACACAAAGGAAGTAATAAAAAGATTATCAACGCCCACATACACATATGTGTTCTACCCGTACCAAAACATCTACGCATAGATCCGGCTCTGATACCACTGTAGGAGTTTGCGCGATAGAAAACAAAAAATTTCTCTCACATGCGGAAGCAACACTCAAGATCCTATCTAGAAGATTCTAGTAACGGGGAGAGTAGTTCATCATACCCTCGAAGAACACGCGCGTTGAACGTTTAATTCAACGCAGCTCGGTGAAGTTGTTGACGATGTTCGATCCGATCAGCACCGCAAACGAGCAGCACCTCCGGAGGCTTGCACACGTACAGCTCGATGACGTCTCCCTCTTCTTGATCCAGCAAGCTAGAGGGAGAAGTAGGTGGGATCGATTCCAGCAGCACGACGGCGTGGTGGTGGATATGGTGGAGAGTTCCCGCGGGCAGGGCTTCGCCAAGCGGTGCGCGGGAGGTAGAGGAGCAGCAAGCCAGTGATGCGGCCAAGCCTCTGTCTCTTGGTGCACCTCTCCCTCTTCTTTATATAGGCAAGGGGCTGCAGCCACTTTATTTCCAAAGTAGAAACTCCCTCTTTCAATAGTGGTAACCCCTTCTCATTTAAAAGGTGGTAACCCCCTCTTTCAAGAGTGGTAACATCCCTTTTAAAGGGCTACCCATTGAATGGCTGCATGGACCAAGTAGGACTGGTCAAATGGACCAGTGGGCCACCCTTGGTCGTTGGGGACAGGTGGGCCCCACTATGGGACCCTCCGGAACCTTCTAGAACATTCCGACACTCTGCCGAAAAATCCGAACTTTTCCGGAACCCTGAAATCAACTTGCCATATATAAATCTTTACCTCCGGACTCTTCCGGAGCTCCTCGTGATGTCTAGGATCTCATCCGAGACTCCGAACAATATTCGGACACCATTAACAAAATTATCCCAGAGCTACTCTAGCGTTACCGAACGTTAAGTGTGTGACCCTACGGGTTCGAGAACGTGCAGACATGATGGAGACACCTCTCCGATCAATAACCATTAGAGGGACCAGGATATCCATAATGACTCCCACACATTCAACGAAGATCTTTATCGGTTGAACCACTATGTCGTGGACTACTATAATCCGTATACAATTTCCTTTGTCACGCGATATTTTACTTACCAAGATTTGATCGTCGGTATCACTATACCTAGTTCAATCTCGTTACTGGTAAGTACTCTTTACTCGTTCCGTAATACAACATTCTCCGAAATGTGCACTACCGAGTGGGCCCAGAGTATACCTCTCCGAAACACGGAGGGACAAATCCCAGTCTTGATTCATGTAATTCAACAAGTACTTTCTGAGATACCCGTAAGACACCTTTATGATCACCCTGTCACGAGGCGATGATTGATGCCCCCAAAGTATTCTTCCGGTACCCGGGAATAACATGATCTCATGGTCTAAGAAATAGGATACTTGACAATAAAAGGCATGACAATACAAACTTAATGAAACGATCAATATTGTTATGCTTAGTTGGGTCTGTCCATCACGTCATTCTTCTAATGACATGATCCCATTAATTAATTAACAACTCGTGTTCATGGTTAGGAAACCATAACCATCATTAATTAACGAGCTAGTCTAGTAGAGGCTTACTAGGGACGTTGTGTTGTTTATGCAACCACACATGTATTATGTTTCCGGTTAATACAATTATAGCATGGAAAATAAACATATATCATGAATATGGAAATATGATAATAACATTTTAATTATTGCCTCTAGGGCATATTTCCAACACCGCCTCCTGCTGCCCCTCCAACTCCGACCGCCTCCGCCTCCAACTCCGACCCCGGCGCGAGGGCGCGCACGCCCCGGCCTCCTCTTCTCCTCACTCGCCTCCAACTCCGACCCCGACGCGAGGGCACGCACGCCCCGGCCTCCTCTTCTCCTCACTCGCCTCCAACTCCGACCCCGGCGAGGGGAGCGCGATGAGCTCGCTCCGGCGAGGCGCCGGAGGGGCAGAGCCCGGTCGCCGGTGATTTTGGCAGGAGATGGAGCGGGGGACCCGGTTGTAATTATTTTGTTTTATGGGGGTGTTTGTAACTTCAGCTGTTGCTATTAGATCCAGGGTCTTTTTGGAAAAATGACAATTTATTAATTAGTAGTATATTTTTTAAATTCATTAATTGTTACCAGTGGCGCGCCTTGTGTTACCCGTGGCGCACAGTTTGGTGCGCATGCCACTGGTAAGTCTGGTTACCTGTGGCGTCCGAGCCGTGCGCCACAGATAGCGCTTACCACTGGCGCGACGATAGTGGCACGTCCTGTGCACCACAGATAGCCCATTTTGGTGTGCCACAGATAGGCATTTCCCTACTAGTGTCAATTGGTTTTATCTAGTATAATTTCCGGAGTCACCTTTGTCCCACGGTGCAAAGTTGACAGTGTGCGTGCCGTGTGTAACTCTACGGATAATAGATTAGAGGGATACTTATCTTTAGTTGTTCCTGGTCTTGGATGTCACTATAAAATTGTGGTGTTTGTTTAGTACTATCTTTGGACGCTCAAAATAACAGCGTGGGGTTGTTGGGTTGCGCAACGGAAATTTAAAAATTTCGTTTAAGCATATTACGCAACAGCCCAAGATCTATACTATGAAGATATGCAACACCCCATAATGTTAGATCTAGAAAACATGCTACAACCGTTGAAGAAGATCTTGTTGTAGTCGAAGTAGATGTCGATGAAACCTGATGAAGAATCTCACGTCCACACCGGGAGGTGAGATTGCCTTTCGATTCTTGTCGTCGAGGGACTACTTGCGCAGCCCCGCTCTAGCAGTATCCACACGTACACCGCGGCAATCCGTCAGCGTTTCGCCGTCCAGAGCTATTTACAACCGACGAAGAGAGACTGCCTTGCGACGTAGTTTTAGTGGTTGATCTAATCAAAGTTGATTAGAGCAATATAAGATTAGAGAGATCTAATTCTCAACACATGAGATCTACTAGAGAGAGACATTAGAACAATGTCTAATTAGAGCACCGCCTAATTAGAGCATCCTCTAATTGCACAATATCTAGAGAGAGAAACTTGTGCATTGCTTAGATTGATTCAACCCATGGGGTTGGTGGTGTTTATATAGGTGGCCAAAGGGGAGGGGTGCTTGGGGGAGGGGCAAGCCCTCCCCTTGGTGCGCCAGCCAAGGAAGGGAGGGAGGAGTCCCTCCCCTTCCCCAATTCGGATTGGGAGGAGGAGTAGGACTCCTCCCCCCAAACCGCCTCCACCTAAGGAAGGGTTAGTCCTCCCCCACTACAATTCGGATTGGGAGTTGGAGGGGGACTCCTCCCTCCAAACCGCCTCAAACTAGTGGGCTAAGCCCACTAGGGTTCATCCATGGGGGGAGTTCCCCCCAACTCGGATTGGCCCCACCCGCCCCATGTGGGGTGCGGCTGCCTTGTGGGCCCACTGGCCCACTTGGCAGCCCCCTTTTGGTGGGTTCCAAATAAAAAATTTATTTAATATTTTTTCCATAATTATTTATCAATGAAATAAATCAATATTTAATTAAATAATATTTTGTCTAATTAATTCTTATTTGAATATTTCCTTTTACGGAATATTCCCCGAATTAATTACCTATCATATAAAACATTTTTATATGATCCGGGACACCCAGTGTCCACAGACAAAATACTCTGGACAAATATTTCCACTTACATAAAAAAACCTCGGAATAAATCCAACAATAATAGAAACACTTCCTATATATTATCCCGAGACATAGAATGTTTGCCTTCTCTTTCTCTATACCTTCACTGGAACAAGTCCCGGTGACATCGAAGCTACTCCAGCACTATCTGATGACCGCTAATACTACTGTAATAGCCCAAAGTTCAGAACCTAAAAACCCGTGTAAAATTTCCACTTTTGTGTTGCATTGCATCATGGCATACTTATTTTAAATTGCTAAGTTTAAATAAAGCAATTAACATGTGGAAGCCAAAACTTCCCAAACATCCACACCAAGGCAATTGCTTAGCTTGGCAAACAAATCATTCTTGGACTTCCAAATTGTTTAGGAAGTTCCAAGTTGACATGTTATAACCATTTCTCAAAATCTAAGTTTGCCAAATGAGAAATGAAATTGAGAATCCAAAATCGGTTCAATTCAAATCCTATTTTGAAACCAAGCTAAACCTTTCCAAAAATTCAAATTAAAAACCATGGGGAGTTTCAATATTATTGCGAGAGCCTCCATGAATGTTTTCATTATTTTTGGAAAGGCTCAAATACTCCAAATATTTATATTTTGGAAATTACCAAAAATAACTATAATTAAAACCTATGAACAAAAGTGGTACAAGATATTCTATGTGGAGACACTAAAATTTGTGGAGCTACAAAATGTTAAGGGAAGCCTCCCCGAATAATTTCATAAGTTTTGGAGTTGGTTAAGAACGTCAATTAAATGTTCTAAATAAATGGAAGAAAGGAAATGAAAACAACTTTGTTCTGAAAAGTTTATCCAAATGACCTGCAAATTTTACCAGTGGTGCTTCTTGGCAAATAAGATTTTACTGCAAAGTTTCGTCAAGTTTGGAAATGTTTAAGTACCCCTAATAAATCGAAAACTAGATCTGTCTAAATCCATCCAGTACAAAGAAGGACCTAGTGGTGATGGAATAATTTGGTCAGGGGGTTATTCGCAAAGTCTCCTTCTTCCTCCAACTGTAGCGACCGAGAGGAGCTCGGGCCGCACCCTGTCGCCATGGCCATGCCGCGCCAGGCTCCCCCCTTCTGCCCTCTCCACCAGCAAGGAGGACAAGCAACGAGCACCCGAGCCCACCTGCTCCCCTCCCTCACTCGCCTGCCCCCCTGCCGAGTCCTCCTCTCTCTCTCCCCATGGCACCGAGCCCGAGCTCGTCGTAGCCGCCGCATCGCCGCCGTCTGAGGTGTCCCCGAGCCAAGCCAGGACCACCGGGAGCTTCACCGCGCCGCCTGCTACATCCCCGTGCGAGCAATCGATCCAGGAAGCCGGAAATCGTGCGGGCCACCTTCACCTCCTTCCTCCCCGTCCGCCGGCCGCCGAGCTCCAGTGCCGCCGATTCCGCTCACCTCCGCCTCCACCGCGAGCAACCACGAGCTCAGGGTGAGATCCTCGTCCCGTTGGACCTCTCCGTGCCCTTTTCCTCCCTCTCTCGCCGTATCTCCGCCGTGCTCGAGCACGCCCAGCACGGCGTCGTCGCCGTTCCTCGCCTCGCTAGCTGGCCGGCCTCACAGCCAGCCCAGGCCGGGCGGGAGGCCGTTGGCTTCTGTTAGGTGGCCGGCCCACCAGCCGGCCCAAACCGGTGTGAGGCCGGTGCCCTCTGTTAGCAGGCCGGCCCAGAAACCGGCCCAGGCCGGACCTGAGGCCGGTTTTGCCTGTTTCTTTTACGGTTTTCCTGGGTTCCTTTTTCTGTTTTCTCCCCCTTTGGCGCATGTCCCCTGCCACTCCCTCGTGCAACTACGGACAACGAACACCGATGATTCGACCACTCTATCTCTCTCTCGAATCCGTGGATTGCGAATATTAGTACTGTCGAAATCAATTTCTTTAACGACATCTAATTAAAAGAGGAAAGTTAGAGAATTAATAACTTTTTATCGGGATCTCCTAAAAAGGTGTTCTTTATACCAAAATGATCAGTGTTCCAAATGCTATCAAATCATGTTAACATAAACTCATGATCACCAATATTTATGGATGTTATTCATAAATTGAATAAAAGAATTAATTTCATTTAATCCTTTAATTCACGATTTATTCATCGGTACTCGGAAAATTGCAAATGAGGTACCGAAATGATCAGAAGAGCAATACCTATTTAATCATGCCATGTTCATGCATATTTGAGCCACTTCTTAGAAATGTGGCAATTTATAAGCAAGTGGACATTAAGTTAAATATGGGGTTGCTTCCAAATAATTGCACTAATTATTTGGCCCTCCATTTAAATTGTTAGCTAACTTTTATGTTGATACATTGCATAAACTTGTCATACCATCATTTTGTATGTATTGCACAATTGCCATGTGTTGATTGCTGTTTTCTTTTCCGGTGTTGTTTGTGCTTCGGTAGATCGAGGAGTTGAGGTGCAACTACAATCCTTCGACGACTCTTACTACCTCTTATCTCAACAAGGCAAGCGTAATCCCCCCTCTGAGCATGTCTCCTCCTATATTTTGCAATTATTTTCCCCACTATAATAGTGCATTCGGTTCCAAATGTCTTTTACTTGGACTAGAGTATTCCTACTAGTTGCATTAGAAATCTATTGCCTTTTACCTGTATCCTTCCTAATATCCATAGGATTGAAGTGTTGGCCAAAGATAAGTATATTTGCTATGTATATGCTTAGCCATGCTTAGTATAAAGGTTTGCAGGTCCGGTGGATGTTTCAATGGTTGGAACAGGTATGGAATAACCGGATGTGATGGAAAGTGATGGTGGTGGTTAATAAATTGCTTAAAGGTGGGGATGAGAGGCCACATGGGATGTGGTGGGTTGTCTCGTTCTCGCCGCCTAGGTGCGAGTTCTGTACCTCTTGAACCAAGTTGAGCGTGCAACCATGCGTGGGGTATATGGAGCCCTCGTCGACCGACTAACTTGAGCGGGACTAGCCAGGGTCCTCTAGTTCGGGCTTCCATTTGCGTGTGCGTGAAGACGGAGGCCAAGACTGAGATGAGGACAGTGGTGTTTAGGAAAATGAGTGGCCACGGGACAGGGTGCTGGGAGCACTGAACCTGTCTCGTCCTCACTGATGATCCTGGGTTAGCCCTCAACAAGGTAAAGGTTGTAACCGTTCCCACTCAGCCGGCTTTCCCCGGAAGAGAGCTACATGTAGGCAATGAGCCGGACGGTACGCATGGATAAGAAGCTGGGAGGTCCCTCGCGGAACCTGGCGACTTTCACATTGTACACCCTGCAGGGATAAATCTTTTCGAAAAGCCGTGTCCGCGGTTATGGACGACTTGGGAAGTGAAGGTAGGATCATAGAATAACTTTAACGGAATGATTAAAAACTGGGTACTAGAGGTACCACTCACGAATGCAAGGTGAGCTTCCTCGAGGGTGATTCGGGGAGGTGCCTTTGATGAACAGGTACAATGGTTGATGATTGAGTAAGTTGATCAAGAAAAGAGTTACTTCTTACCCCTTTTCAAAATAATCTGATTAGTCGATGCCATGGAGTTATGTCTTTTTAAAATAAAATCAGCTTTATGCAAAACAGCCATAAAACCTTGAAAGCCAATCATCGAGCATATATTAGCTCTTAATCTTGCGAGTTCGTCGAACTCAACGTCGTTTGCTTATTTTTCAGGAGAGGACTTCACCGCCCTCGAAGGTGGGTTCTTTGTGGACGTTGACGAGTAGTCTGGGGTTCCCAGGTGGCAGCTTGGGACATCCCGGAATAGCTGGCGCTTGGATGTTTATCTGTAGGCCTCTTAGGCCATAATTTGGTTCTTGTTGTTTAGAACAACGCCCTTCGCTTCCGCTTGGTGTAATGTTGGGTCTGTGACCTCTGTGTGTATTTTGCTATCTTTCTCTATTATAAGAGTTGAATTATATATTTTCGTGTCGTAGAGTCTGTGATGTGCCAGTTGTTCCACAAGTCTTGATCTTACTATTATGCTTTGATAGTTGTGCCTGTGTTGAGGCATCAGTCGGGGTGTTGCGTTGTCTGGTGTGAGGTGTACCCAGCAACGCCTGCCAAAGGTTTTGGCCGGGGATTGGTAAACCCGTAACCTCCGGTTGTATCGCTTGACCGGTGACACACAGCATCACTGTATAGCAGTCGGGTCAGGGCACCACAACTACATCCATATTTTCTCAATAAAAGATTGACTCACAGCTTAAGTGTGTGACCCGAAAGGTTCGCTGTAACACATAGACATGCCTGGGAGCTTACCAGACAATAACCAACATTGGGACCTAGACGTCTGTACTGGCTCCTATGTATTACCGAGTGAACGACTGAACCTCTTTATGTTTCTCATTACGCTAATCCCCTTACGTACACGATACCAATGGTATCTAGAGTGTGAGACAAATGTGCTCTAGTTTGATCAAAACCCTTTGATCATAACACATGTGAAACTCGTACCAATATCATTCTCTTTTCTCATTCTGTATTATCAATGTCCTGTGATAAATCACACTGTGTCTGGCCAGACGATTGGGGTGACATGGTTATACTTGAGATGGCCTAGAGGATCTATCTCTCCATCGCCTGGAGGAGTAAGTACCCTTCTTGAACAATCTGAGTTACATTACTTATTCTAGTTCAAACCCAATAGTCATCGTTATGGTCCCCAGTTACGGCCGAACGTTAGATGACAATCAAAGTGTGAGTATCGAATAAGCGGTCACTAGATGTTCTCAAGGTATAGGAACTAACTAATGAAAAACTCTGTATGATCTTTACTATTCTTCATCTTGACGATTTTGTCTCATAGCAAGATCATAGGATGGGTCGGTTCAGTACTATTATCATTCCGATAATAAACTCCTATAGTTACATGACTTATAAAATATCCATGATCAGGAAAACACGATCATCAGGTAACAAGATAGGCTAGTCTTAGAGACAAGAGTAGGAACGCTTTTACTTGTTCATATCTCTACACGTGCATCGGAGGTTTTCCTCTTGAATACTTTTAATTCGCTATTCAAGTACCCAATGCAGTTGTAGCATAAAGATATAAACTATTAATAATAAACTTGGAGATAAAATAATACTAAATATTATTGTCTCTAGGGCATATCTCCAACAGTCTCCACTTGCACTAGAGTCAATAATGATTCTAGTTACTACGATGTCATAACACCAAATGGAACTTAGGTGCTACTCATACTTCCGCATGCGGTTCGAGCCCGTGTCTTACATTTTGATCCAATCAAAATACATTAACTTATTCAACTCTTCTACATGTCAAACTTGACAATGCAAAGTCGGATTTATTAGGAATTGGATTTCAGCTTATCTGGTTCTGTAGTAGCATTAATAATATCAAGCGTCTCTGAATGATATTATCATACCGTCTATTGAAACCTCACCAAGTCAATGACTTATATCCAATAACTTGCTTATCATGACGTCTCACATCAATGATGCAACTATCTTTTAAATGTTGTAGAATCACTCATAATATACTTAATGTTTGATAAAATCAAGACATACAGTATTTATCAATTGAAAACGTCACTCTCTGAATTTAAATCTATTAAGATTTGATTTCATAATTCCACCACAAATATATATACGAGAAACTTCTCAATATATTATATGAAGCTTTAAAAAATCTACCAAGTCGAAAACTTCCGTAATATCACTCTCAAGTTCTTATCACAATACAAAAACCTTCATGATCTATTACACTTTTAATTAACTGCCTTTATGAGAAAACTTTTACCAAGTATTTCTCTTACTGCCGGTGACTAAATATAATTTAGCACATTGGAAACTTTCTGGCTTTATGTGCTACCACAGCAATGAACAAGAGAAACCATATAAAATATGATTTGATCTTATTCCTATCTGTTTCCTCATCATTGACTACGAAGATCAACTATCTTGCAAAAGTTCTTGCTGCATGTTTTGAACAAATTTCTTTGTTTCAAAACACAATTTGAATTACTTTTCAGAATTGTTCTAAGCACATTCATACTCATGTTTATCAAATTTCCAATCTATCTCATAGACAAAAATTAAAAAGACAATTTCTAACCTTTTATTTAAAACACCTTTTAAACTCTTTATTTCACACGATATACATTTTAAATTCGGCCTAGCCATAATTCAACAAATATAATATCAGCTCCCACTGACTTTTAAGTCCCTTCTATTTACATAATGAAAATAATAAAATTCTTACTCATTATTACGACTAACTTCAAACACTCATAACATAATTATCTAGATTACCCAGTAATCCAAAACAATTATTCTTAGCAATAACTTTTGCTACTTAGATCCTTCCTTTATGAAATATTCATGCCGAGTGATTTCACATCAAATCCAAACTACTCTCAAGATAAAATCTTGGAGCTACATGAAAATTTCTACTTTTGTATCTAATTTGACTTTTCAGTCAATTACGAGTATTCTCCTTTTGTTTGTACCGTTTTGCATTTTGATCATGTTCTTAGAGGTTTTGTCTCCAATACCGAACTCAAGGATTTATACATGCATGGACGGCTGTTTACGTGGAGTAATGAGAGAGCCTCGCCTACCATGTCAAGGATTGATCGAGCTCTTGTCTCGGTGGAGTGGGACATCAGGCACCCAGATTGCATGCTCCAAGCTCTTTCTTCTTCAGTTTCGGATCATGCTCCTTTGCATCTCTCGATGAATGCTGCTTTCAGGCCGGTGCAGCGTTTTAGGTTCGAAATGTATTGGACTAAGCTGGACGGTTTTGTTGACGCCGTGCGCGAAGGTTGGGTTTGTGACCTGAGCATCGTGGATCCCTTTAAACGACTGGATGAGTTGTTTAGGAACGTTGCTTCACATTTGAAGTCCTGGGCACAAAAACGTGTTGGCAACATTAAGATTCAGATTGCGGTGGCGCACGCAATTATTTTGCGGTTTGATGCAGCCCAGGACAGGAGATCGCTGACTCCTCAGGAAGCCTGGCTTCGGAGGACTCTAAAGCAGCATGTATTGGGTCTGGCATCGTTGGAGAGAACGTGTGCAAGGCAGAGATCGCGGATGCGCTGGTTGTGCGATGGTGATGCTAATACTAAACTATTTCACTCTGTCGCCAATGGTAGGAGGATCAAAACCTTCATCCCTGCTATTAAGGTAGGTGACGAGCTTGTAACGGATCAAAGTCGTAAAGAAGAAGCGGTTTACCAGCGTACAATGATCTCTTGGGCAAGATTCAAACACGTGACTACACGTTGGATCTGGAAAATTTAGGGCTGCCGCAACATGATTTGCAGGAACTGGATAGAATCTTTTCTGAAGAGGAAGTTTGGGAGACTATCAAAGACATGCCAGCTGATAGGGCTCCGGGGCCGGATGGATTTGGTGGCGCATTCTATCAGATGGCCTGGCAAGTAATCAAGGGGATATCATGGCAGCAATTCTGAAACTGTATGTTGGAGATGGTCGGGGTTTTGCGAAGCTTAACAGAGCTTTGATCACGCTCATACCTAAGAAAGCCGATGCGCTGCTGATTGGAGATTACCGCCCTATAAGCCCTGTGCACAGTTTCGCTAAACTATTCTCTAAGTTGCTAGCGAATAGGCTCAGACCGAGAATGGCACAACTTGTGAGCGCGAACCAATCTGCATTTATCAAGGGAAGGTGCTTGCATGATAATTTTATCTTGGTCAGGCAAGTGGCAAGGAAGATCAACACCAGGAGACAAGCAGGTGTGTTGCTCAAACTGGATATATCACGCGCGTTTGATTCACTGTCGTGGTCATTCCTGCTCGAGGTCTTGCAAAGGTTGGGTTTCAGTGAGCTGTGGATTCGTTGGGTAGCTTTGATGTTATACATGGCGAGCACCAAGGTGCTAATCAATGGGGTACCGAGTAAGCGTATCTACCATGCTCGGGGACTGCGGCAAGGGGATCCCAGCTCCCCTTTATTCTTCGTTATGGTTATGGAGGTTTTGACGGCCATGGTGTATAAGGCAGTGGAAGAGGAGCTGTTGACTCCGGTGGCGGCCATCAGTCCTTTGCAGCGGATCTCAATTTTTGCAGACGACGTTGTTCTGTTTCTGAAACCGCTGGCTGGGGATTTGTTGGCCATACGACAGATTTTGGACTCATTTGGAGAGGCGTCGGGTCTCAGGATAAATTACACCAAATCTGCTGCCACATTGATTCGTGGCAGCGATAGGGAGGTAGGGAGGGTTAGGAACTTGCTTGGTTGCAAAATTGAGGCGTTTCCGATCAAGTACCTCGGCCTGCAACTTGCGCTGAGACCTCTTACCAAATCAGAGTGGCAGCCGGTGCTGGATTCAGCCCTCAAGATTGTCCCTGCCTGGCAGCGAGGTTGGATCACTAAAGAGGGCAGGCTTACACTGATTAAATCAGTGATCACGTCGCGTCCGATCCACCTCCTTATGATCGCGGATGCGCCGGTGTGGCTCCTTGAGGAGCTTAGAAAAGGGCTGACTGCTTTCTTTTGGGCTGGCAAGGATGCCGTCAATGGAGGTCAGTGCCTTGTGGCATGGGAGCAAATATGTAAGCCGGAGAAGTTTGGGGGTTTAGGAGTGAAGAACTTGAGACTGCAGGGGTTGGCATTGAGAACTCGCTGGGAATGGCTGAGGAGAACGGACCCAACTCGTCCCTGGCAGGGTTTACCGATGATCAAGGATGAAAGCTGCATACAAGTTTTTAACAGCTTGGTGCGTATCAAAGTCGGTAGGGGCGACACTGTGAAATTCTGGACTGATAAATGGATTGATGGATGCACAGCGGAGCAAATCGCGCCTTTGGTGGTGCAGATCGTCAGTACACGGCGACGAAATAACAGAGCCGTGCTACAGGCGATGCAGCATAATGCGTGGATGCAGGATCTGGATGGGCAACTGTGTGCGCAAGGAATTCAGCAGTGCATCCGCCTGTGGGCTGCTGTGAATAACGTGCAGCGAGATGTTTCGGCACAGGATAGCTACTCTTGGCCATGGGAGAGAGGGAACAGGTACTCTGCAAGCTCCACTTACAGGATGCTGTGCCAGGGTAGCACCTACTTTGCGGCGGCGAGCTGCATATGGAAGGCCCTGGCCCCCGTCAAGTCCAAAGTGTTTTGTTGGCTCGCGATCAAGCATCGGGTTTGGACATCGGATAGAAGAGTCAGACATGGCCTGCAGGATGCGATGAGCGAGTGCTACACTTGCCTCCAAGAAGAAGATACAATCGAGCATATTGTTGTGCAATGCGTATACGCTCGCGAGGTGTGGTTCAGGTGCTTTGGGGCAGCAGGGTTGCAGGCTGCGGCTCCGGTTGTGACGGATAGGTTTGAGGATTGGTGGCTACGAGTGAGGCAACCATACAGCAAGAAGGATAAGAGGCGTTTGGATGCCTTCATCATCCTCATTGCTTGGAGTTTATGGAAGCAGCGAAATGCAAGATTGTTCAATAATGTCAACCAGCAGTTTATGGTTGCGGTGCTCGTGGATCGTATCATCGATGAGTTCAAGATCTGGATGGCAGCAGCGGTGGCCGGTAGGAGGATCACCATGACGCGAGAGTAGGATTAGGTGCCGGTGTGTGGGTTGCGTGTTGAGGCAGCTCTGCTTGTAGAGTTTGCAGCCATTGTATTGTTACTTTGCTCCCTTCTATAAAAGTTCAGTACGCCGTTAAGGCGTACTCTCTAAAAGATCATGTTCTTAGGCATTCGACAATAATATCACCTAGTGATAACATTATCAAATTCTTCACAGAATCATCCTTTTATAATACTTAGTTCGAATTATGTATTACATACATAAATTCCTGGATAAAGTAATGATATGAAAACATTTGCATGTTAACCCTTCATTCTAACTTTACTCCGAAGACTCCCAGTCTTAACTTAGTATTTTATTTCCACTACAAACTTTATGAGAAGACACTTTTCTCCAATTCCAAAGTCAACAAGCATTTGGATTTGTTTGTGGAAATAACTGCCAACACAAAATTGGACTTAAATGCAAAACCGATGTCTAATTCGAATCATTACTTTGATTCAAGAATTGACATCCCAAAACTTCATCAAAATAACTCTAAGTTAAACTTGATGCAAATTCTAAATACAAACAAATTATTCTATTTACTTTTAGTGGGTAATTTGGAGTATTCATATCTCACACAACAAGACACTTGGACATGATTATTATAACAATCTTATAAATCTTTGTCTCACAAAAGATTTTCATCATCATGACAATTTCGAATTACCAAAATTAATCATGAGTAATGTGACAAAGAAAACTTTCTCTTGTCAATCATGTTATAATACATTTTATTAAGTCCTTTTTAACTTCATCAAATTTCTTTGATCTTTTATTTTGATTCACACATACTCCCACTTAATTTTATGAAACATTGCAACTTCAATAATTTCATCAACTCTATTTCATTAATATGCAACTTCATATTAAATCTTCAATAGAATTCATTAATGGGTACTCTCCACTCCTTTATGTAATTTCCGGAATTTACTAGTGCCTAGCACTTTGCCAATTTCGAATTTTACCAAATACCTAGTATTTGTGGATTTTGATTTTTTAAGTGCCCAGCACTCCATAAATTTCGAATTGCTCAAGTGCCTAGCACTTTGTGTATTTTTAGTTTTATCCTAATCTTGGAATAACTTTAAGAGTCTCGAAAGAGAACCGACAAAAAGCTTCTTCCAAAATTAACGATTAAACCAAAATCAAATATCACTCAAAACTTTAAATGATATTTCGAATCAAAATAATCTAAGACTTAACAAAACTAAATTAAAGACATATTACAATAAAGAAGATCATCATAAAATGAATTCACAAAATGTGAACTCCCACACATACTTTAATATCTGAACATAACTTTGTTCTAGAATCTTAAAATATTCATTACAAAATGATCGAACTTAAAATAACTCTTATTTAAAGTCCTAGTGTAGATCTCCTTTATTGACTTGGACTTGTAGATGAAGTTGTGGTCATGGCGCATCAAGCACCTTCTTCTTCCACTTCCTCCACTTCTTTCCAACCTTCTTGACCCTTTTCCTTTTCATACTGCGATCATGCAACATGAAAAAATTCAGTATTAAATACCAAATATATTCAAGTCAAGAATATGTCAATAATATTTGTATAACTCTTATACCTTTTGTGGACTCGCCACTTGTCTTGCAGGAAAGATGCCGTCATCAAATGATGCACGTAAACATCCAACTCAGCCGATAAGAGCATCTCGAAGACTTCCTTGACTGTCTTCTCCACTTCCATCAATTCATAACAAGCCACAAAGCATAGTAGTATGATGGTAGTGATCTTAGAAGTGTGTCAATATCTTGTTTTTCCGGAACTGGATGTCCTATATCCACAAGCTTTCCAAGTATCTTGCAGAACTTAGCCTTGTGCTCCCTCATCGAGCCTCCGCTCGAAAGTTTGCACGATGTAAGTTCCCCATAGAATTTGTATCTAGCATGACATAACTGGAAAGAGAACCGAGCCTTTAAAGCTTCCATAAGACGGAAGGGGCGAAGGTATGGATAACAATCGCTAGCTCGAGACTCATCCTGTCAATCAACACCAAACTCACTTGATACTCATCTTCCTCCATAGGAGCATAGTCTTCTTCATTCTCTGGAACAGGAGTATCCAGCGCATGCTCTATCTTGCGACTCCTGAGAATTTCTCTCAGCTCGTGAACCCATTCAGCGAAGGTCACGCTTTCCGCAGTCAACTTATCAAACAACATCAACTCATTCAGATTGTCACCTTCAAAGTGATCCATCTTCTACAACATCAACAAGTTTATTTAGACTCATAGTTTATTACTAATGTTTTGCACTACTTAACTCAAAATTAATTGAATTCAAGATATGCTCCCACTAAGACCAATAATCCTCACGATTGGCGCTAAGTGATTCAGGATCCGGGAATCCGACGAGCCACCCATGGATACATAGCCATGACACGTGGACTACCGGTAAGCACTATGCTAATTGTAGTAGCTACAACTCTGTCCGTCTTTCGACGTGCGTGCTCAGAACTCATAGCTCACTATGCCTGGACTTCAAGACAACCAACCGATCAATGCCGCATGAACGTTTCACACCCGCCTCCCACACCCTCCTCCCGCACAACTCATGGATACATGACGCTGGGGGACAAGCGCATGGTTTGACGGTGCCACAGTTGGAAGAACACGATCTCCTTGATATTTTTCTTGAGGATTCACCCTAATAAACATCTAATGCACAATCAAGGTGCAACCAACAAAGGATAAACATCACAGGCAATTAAAATAATTCATGTGATTTGGTATAGCCTTTGTCTCCTCCGGGAAGCCTTGACGTATCTTCACGATGATCCTCCATCTTCGTTATTCCGGTCACTACAAAATTCCCCGAAGGAAAATTTGTCGTGGCCGAAATCCGCCAAGTCCTCGTTGCCAGCCTTACCTCTGGCGCCTCCTCCCGAACCGCGACGAACTCTTTCTTCGCTTGATTGTCGATGACGAACTCGAACAATCACTTGGCATTGGCCATCATGTTATTGTACCATAACAAAACAGCTATACCAAAACACATGCACACAATCCTGCAAAACCAAGTTAGACGTCCTCTAACGTTTGTTTGCAAGTTTTAGTGTGGCTTTGTAGGTTCTACGGAATTACCGGTACTACCTACGCAATTGAGACACGGTTATAGTCATTGCTAGATTAACTTTGCGGGGTGATTGACATCCCAACATTACGAAAACGTTGCGGGTCCCAATCCAAACTTCACTAGTGCGCGTGACCCCCGTGAGGCGTCCAACCCTCAGGCCCTGTCCGTTATACAACAACGTCCACAACTATAGGTATAGACCCGAAGCTACTGAAGCACTTCGTTGGCGCCGACAGGCATACTAGGAGCAGCCGAAAGGTCTGCGGATTGCAAGAAGTCTGTAAAGATCTTGCCTATGCCACCATGGAATATCTTGTATAACTTATCGGGAAGCAATGAATATAACCTGAATACACGATACTGTGTAATGTCCGCACCAACATGTGCTCTTGATGAAATCATATCTACGCATAGACCGCTCTGATACCACTGTTGGGTTGCGGAACGGAAACTTAAAATTTTCGTTTAAGCATATTATGCAACAGCCCAAGATCTATACTATGAATATATGCAGCACCCCATAATGCTAGATCTAGAAAACTTACTTCAACCGTTGCGGAAGATCTTGTTGTAGTCGAAGTAGATGTCGATGAAACCTGATGAAGAATCTCACGTCCACGTTGGGACGTGAGATTGCCTTTCGACTCTTGTCGTCGAGGGACTACTTGCACAGCCCTGCTCTAGCAGTATCCGCACGTACACCGCGCCAATCCGTCAGCGTTTCGCCGTCCAGAGCAACTTGCAACCGACGAAGAGAGACTGCCTCACGGCGTAGTTTTAGTGGTTGATCTAATCAAAGTTGATTAGAGCAATATGAGATTAGAGAGATCTAATTCTCAACACATGAGATCTACTAGAGAGACAGATTAGAACAATGTCTAATTAGAGCGCCGTCTAATTAGAGCATCCTCTAATTGCATAATATCTAGAGAGAGGAACTTGTGCATTGCTTAGATTGATTCAACCCATGGGGTTGGTGGTGTTTATATAGGTGGCCAAAGGGGAGGGTTGCTTGGGGGAGGGTTAAGCCCTCCCCTTGATGCGCCGACCAAGGAAGGGAGGAGGAGTCCCTCCCCTTCCCCAACTCGGATTGGGAGGAGGAGTAGGACTCCTCCCCCAAACCGCCTCCACCTAAGGAAGGGGGAGTCCTCCCCCACTCCAATTTGGATTGGGAGTTGGAGGGGGACTCCTCCTCCCAAACCGCCTCAACCTAGTGGGCTAAGCCCACTAGGGTTCGGCCATGGGGGGAGTCCCCCCCCCAACTCGGATTGGCCCCACCGCCCCATGTGGGGTGCGGCTGCCTTGTGGGCCTACTGGCCCACTTGGCAGCCCCTTTTGGTGGGCTCCAAATAAAACTTTTATTTAATATTTTTCCCATAATTATTTATCAATGAAATAAATCAATATTTAATTAAATAATATTTTGTCTAATTAATTCTTATTTGAATATTTCCTTTTACAGAATATTCCCCGAATTAATTACCTATCATATAAAACACTTTTATATGATCCGGGACACCCAGTGTCCACAGACAAAATAATCTGGACAAATATTTCCATTACATAAAACACCCTCGGAATAAATCCGACAATAATAGAAACACTTCCTATTATCCCGAGACATAAATGTTTGTCTTCTCTTTCTCTATACCTTCACTGAACAAGTCCCGGTGACATCGGAGCTACTCCAACACTATCTCATGACCACTAATACTACATCTTTATTCTCTCAATAAAAGATTGACTCAGAGTTAAGTGTGTGACCCGAAAGGTTCGCTGTAACACATAGACATGCCTGAGAGTTTACCAGACAATAGCCAGCATTGGGACCTAGACGTCTGTACTGGCTCCTATGTATTACCGGCGAACGACAGAACCTCTATGTTTCTCATTATGCTAATCCCCTTACGTACACGATACCAATGATATCTAGAGTGTGAGACAAATGTGCTCTAGTGTGATCAAAACCCTTTGATCATAACACTTATGAAACTCAAACCAATATTATTCTCTTTTCTCATTCCGTATTATCAATGTCCTGTGATAAATCACACTGTGTCTGGCCAGACGATTGGGGTGACATGATTATACTTGAGATGGCCTAGAGGATGTATATGTCCATCGCCTGGAGGAGTAAGTACCCTTCTTGAACAATCTCAGTTCCATTACTTATTCTAGTTCAAACCCAATAGTCATCGTTATGGTCCCCAGTTACGGCCGAACGTTAGATGACAATCAAAATGTGAGTGTCGAATAAGCGGTCACTAGATGTTCTCAAGGTATAGGAACTAACTAATGAAAAACTCTGTATGATCTTTACTATTCTTCATCTTGACGATTTTGTCTCATAGCAAGATCATAGGATGGGTCGGTTCAGTACTATTATCATTCCGATAATAAACTCCTATAGTTACATGACTTATAAAAAGTCCATGATCAGGAAAACACGATCATCAGGTAACAAGATAGGCTAGTCTTAGAGACAAGACTAGGAACGCTTTTACTTGTTCATATCTCTACACGTGCATCGGAGGTTTTTCTCTTGAATACTTTTAATTCGCTATTCAAGTACCCAATGCAGTTGTAGCATAAAGATATAAACTATTAATAATAAACTTGGATTGTCTCTAGGGCATATCTCCAACCGGGGTGTCCCTAGATTTGGAATACAAAATTTAAGTGTGCTTTTATAGCCCTACGCGGTGGTCATGGTGCTTCTATCAGTAGAAGAACTGTTCCGAGAGCATCTAAGTTGCATATTGAAGAGGAAGTTCAACTGTGTTACAATTGTTAAGAGTGACCACTAGTGAAAGTATGATCCCTATGCCTTGTTTCCAAGCATTGAAACACCATTTACCTCAGTTTTGTTGCATGTTTGCTCGCTGCCATTTTTATTACAGATTACAAATACCACTTGTAATCATCCATATCACTTGGATTTTACCATATCTTTGCCGAACTAGTGCACCTATACAACTGACAAGTGTACTGAGTGTGTTGGGGACACAAGAAACTTCTTGTATCTTAATTGCAGGGTTGCTTGAGAGGGATACCTTTGACCTCTACCTCCCTGAGTTCGATAAACCTTGGGTTACTCACTTAAGGGAAATTTGCTGATCTCCTAAAAACCTATGCACATGGAGGCCTAACGCTGTCTACAAGAATAGAAGCGCATAGTAGACATCACCTAGCTATTCAGGAAAATTTCAGATTTTGTAAGGAAAATTTGCTCTTGTTATGCATAGGGAAAAGCCTCGCCTAAAGGAGGGCATGCATTAGTGGATAATACTTTGCCATTTCCTTATGGATAAAACCATCTCATTATATATCCCATTTATAAATAAAAATAGACACAGTAGGGGCCTCTTCCCTACCGTTTTGTGTCAAAAAAAGTATGAACCTATATAACAGGAATTTGAGATCAGAATATACATTCTAGATCATAATCATTGTATCATATGTGTGTAACCCCCTGGATTAGGTGAGAGACAACACCATGAGGCCTTGTTTATTAGGAGTGTAATTTTATCCCTAAGGGATCGAGGATTGGAGAGGATTTGGTAAAAACATTTCCTTTCACCCAATCACCTACACTCTTCAATTTTAATCAACTAGTATGGTTAAGTGTTTTTCTTTATCTACAAATTAGAGGGTTTGGATATTTTGGGATTCCTTTAAAAACCGACTTGCTGAACGGACTAGTGGGGATTACTGGACCTGGATAATCCCTTGAGTACACTATAAATAAACAAGTCATGATTGTGGCCTTCCCTATTGGCCACCTCCAGCATGACCACAAGGGAATAAACGATGGAATCAAACATCATAGGGGAGATAGGCCCCTGCCACACTCCCTCTTATATAGCAAAACGATGCTTGCTTCTTGCGAAAAGAACCCCAATCAGGAAATGTGAAAATTGCAGCCCCCCATCCGAGACAAGCTACACAATCCCATGTATGGTACCTGAATGGAAACCCTTTCCATCATATCTTTGCGTAGAAATGAACAACTAACTCTATCATACGCCTTTTCAAAATCTGGTTTAAGAATCACCGCCCTCAAATTCTTCACTTTCCGCTCGCGTATTATCTCGTCGAGCGCATGTGCTCCATCAAGAACGAAACAATGTTTAATAAATCCAGAATGTGAGGATGATATCACTCTATTTGCTACAAAAGAAAGTCGATAAGCATACAACTAGGCAATGACTATGAAGATGACGTTAATCATCATTATAGGTCTATATTCCTTGATTGATTCGGCTCCAACAGTTTTAGGGATGAGATAGAGGATCCCAAAGTTTTGAGTCTAGCCACGTACATTGTGTCCAACAAAAAACCATTCAAAAATCTGGAGAAACCAATTCTTAATAAGGAGCCAAAACTTTTTTTCAAGGTGTCCGGGAACCCATCTAGCCCCTGTATCATGTGAGATTTGCAGTTCTAATTCCTCAGGAGGAAGGAGAGTGGAAGAGCGAGGTTTTCTTCCCTTGGGCCCTCTCCATGACTCTCCACACCATGGGGGAAAGGGAGACGAAATTGGGCTCCTCTATGTCGAGAAGCTCCCTGAAAAAGCTATACATATCGTTTTAGCTTGCTTATAAGAAAAACATGCCCTCCTTCGTTACTAGGATGGAAATACAACAATCGCATTCTGTACCGTTATATAGGGTATGGAAACATGTTGTATTGGTGTCACGCTTGAGTATCGAATTTAGCCGGACACGCTATCGGCAATGCCCATGCTCTCTTTTAAAATATGGATCAGTTGATCTTTCAGGTGCTATTGAAAAGCCGATCATCCTCATCGAGGCCAACCAAGTTCAGGCCAAATCGAGCTTTAGATTTTAAGAAGAAAATGCACATTCTTTAAGCACATATCCCCCTATAAGTTTGCACTCTAGTCGTGATGATATTGGCTTAGGCCACGAATCTTATACTGCCAGAGGTTAATAAGATCTCTCTCGTGGTTAGGGCGGACAAGTAAGATAACCAAGAGGACGAAGTCAATCAACCAAAGAAGGGATACAAAACTAGCCATACTTGAAGAAGAGCCAGTTAGGCTTACGCGTCAAGCCATCGCCCATATCCAACAAGAGGGGGTTTGAGAACCTATATCAGTTTCAGGAACTAATATGTGCATTTATTACCAAGTTAATTTGTTAGCGATTTAACTTGTTCTTATGTTTACCTTAGCTATTTGTGCAAGTTTAATATAGCTTTATGTTTTTTTACAATTATTCCACCAAATAAAGGGAATTAGATTCTGCTGGGCAAGCTTTTAAAAATCATGTCCTCCTTCGTTGCTGTTGGATAGTTTAAGGACTAGTCTCGAGTTAGCACGTTGTAGTTTTAATCTTTGTAGATGCAAAATAAATTATGTATGGTTACATTTGATGAAATGGAAGCGAGGAGGAAATCCTGTGAATCTTAAAAAAAATACATTACCAGCAGTACATTACATGGTATTTTACATTACATTCAGAAATCCAAATAGATATCGATCGACCTCGTCCGACGTACACACGCCTAAGTTTTCCCTATGTGCACGCAGAAGAACTTAATTCAAATTTATTTGACTCTAATGTAGCTAGACATACATTGGACCTTGCTTTGGATCGTCACTGGGACTCCCTTCCCCCGAGCGCGCGCCTGGGCGTGGGCTTGGGTTTGTTCTCGGTCTTGACAGGGTAGGAGGCTTCCATGGCGATGCCGCAGAGCCCACCGCTGGAGCCTCCATCCTTCTGCATCCTGATGTAACCTTTCTCCCCCCACGACGGCCCCCACGAGTTCTTCACCGTCCAGTACGCCGTGCCGTCGTCCGCCACGCCGTACCCGACCACGGCCACGCCGTGGTCCAGGTCGGTCCCGCAGTCGCCGGTGAACACCCCCTCGGAGTAGAACTGGAACGCCTTTCCGCCGGCATCGATGGCGACGGACACGGGCTGGTTCGCCACGGCCTTGGCAAGCTCCTCCTCGCTGTTGGCCGGCACGTCCTGGTGGCCGTCGATGCTCACCAGCACGGGTGACTTCTTCGCCTTCACGGCGTCGCAGGTGCCGTTGGAGGCGTGGTACGGGTAGGCGCCCTCGGTGGCGAGCCCACCGTTGTTCTTGATGTACTCGAAGGCGTTGTCCATGAGCCCGCCCTCGCACCCGTTGTTGTCCCCGGTGTCGCAGTCGACGAGCTCCTGCTCCGACAGGGACACCAGCTTGCCGCCCCGGATGGCGTTGATGCCCTCCACGGACACCACGGTAGAGAAGGCCCAGCAGCTGCCGCACTTGCCCTGGTCCTTGACCCCCGTCACCGCGCCCTTCTGCCGCCAGTCGACGGACTTGGGAAGGTCAGACACGTTCACTCCGGCGTACATGAAGCCCGGGATGGAAGGGACGACGGGACCGTCGCGGCGGAGATCGTTGATGCGGGATCCGGCGAAGGTGGCGCGGAACTCGTCGCGGGCCATGTCGCCGAAGCGGTTGAGGCGGAGGCGGTAGGGGCGGTCGCCGCGCTTGTTGTGGAGTGGATGAAGCGGGCGTTGGACTTGAAGGTGCCGAAGCGGCGGTGCTTCTCGGTGTGGTGGCGAGGCACGCGGTGCGCGGTCTGCCACCGCTCGTACAGGTCCCACAGCGCCTCCTCCGACTCCAGTCCTTGTCCTCCATCGGGATGGCGCCGCACAGCTGCGCCACGGCCAGCACCGCGGCCACCATGGCCGCCAACACGAGAAGGTTCCTGCTGAGCTGCCCCATGGTGTTCAACCGACCAGTAGCTGATAGTACCACGAGCTAGCGATCGAGGTGTAATGTCGTAGTACTGCAGCACTGATCTGATCACCCAGGCAGCTGCTGCTTGGAGTGTGAGTGAGGTCGATGATGGTGGAGGAGAAGGGAGCAGGTGTATTTATAGGTGCCTGGGTACTTACAGTGTGGAGAAGGAGGAGAAGGGTACGATTGGCTTTGCGGCGGGAAAGGCACGAGGAGGTTTAAATGGCGGTAACAGAAAGCTCATAGGAGGTGTGTCAGATCCGTCTAGGTATGGCGCTGCAGCTTGATCGATAAGCAAGTTGCTGGGCATGGTATTGGGCGGCGAAGAAGATTCAGGGTTTTAGGGGCAGATTCACGGAGGAATGAGGATCAGCCGCTGTTCGTGGCCGAGGTACCGGCATGATTCATTCGACGTTGGATTGGATTGGATCACCGCCATACATGAATGATCGTAGCTAGGCGAGCAATTTTATGGATGCTACGCCGTGCGTGCATAGAATTGGTAGATGCAGTTAGTGCCTTAGTGGTGATACTTGATAGGTATCTGCTGTTGTGTTTTGAGATGGCCGTTGAGTCGGCCGAGAGGATCAAGCAAGGTATTAATGGCGGTTGAGAAGGACGAGGTGATCGGCCACTGTATTGATTAACTGCACCGGCCGGCCAGCCGGCGGCTCGGCGGGGTAGTCTGCGGCGGTATGCTCTCATCTGGTTTATGACTAGTTTGGCCAGTTTCGATGTCTTTTGGGGTTCTTGTGACGTGAGGATATATGAATACACATTAGGAAAAAATTGTCATGTACTATATGCATGGTTAACCACGAGCCCTTAGCCAATCCAGCAACATCTTTCAGTCACCAAAACAACCAGTACCTCACTGGGTGCATGTATTTGGCTTTGTCTGTAGGTAAATTCGATGAGTAATGTGAGGTTCACCAGAACTTAAATCTGAATGATCTAGGTCAGGACCATACGCCCTTTCCCCGACCACTTTCAGTTTCAGGTATCCCGTGCCGTGGGTGCGCACCTTGCAGCTATTTCAGTTCCAATCCCACACCCCGATAGCACCAAAGCATGCACCAAGTCAGCCACACAAGCTGGCAGCCCAACAGCACAAACAGATACACGACAGCCAGCCAACGGACATCTGCCTTGTTCCTGTCTACCACCGTTGCTAGCTCACAAAAACTGGTATAACCTCGATCGGCTAAATCATCATCCACACCACAACGGTTAACCAAGCAAAGAAGCCAAGCGTAAAGGCAGAGATAACCAGATTGAATATACATTTATTCATGCATTCGGTGGTAATATCAACACATCAGACATAAGACCGGAACTAAAACTAGGGTCAATTGCCAATCATGGAAATAATCGACGAACGAAATTATAGACACAGCAAGCACACCCATTGTGGTGCTAGCCATAGAATCCGATAAATGTGACTAAGTGCTAACCTAACGAAATCTTGAGCAGACTACTACCGTGGGCTTCGGGTGCTGGTGCAATGTACAAACCTACCCCTGTTGCTTCTGGTATACCATCATAGCTTGCTCCTGCCATGGCCTTGGCCGGTCACGCCTTCGTCCTCGCCTTCTTGGGCGAATGGCCTGTGATGCGCCTGTGACGGCAGAAGTCTGACACGAACCTGAAAGTCTGTGCGCACTCCGGCTCACGGCAAACGTAGGGCCTGTCGCCAGTATGAACCCTGAGATGCTCCGTCCTCGACCATGTCCACTTGAACGCCATGTCGCAGCCTTCCCACGGGCATTTCAGCGGACGGTCGTCCGTGTGAACCTTGCGGTGCTGCAGCAGGTACTTGTGCGTGCCGAACTTCTTCTCGCAGCCTTCGACGGGGCAGATGTCGCGCTCGTGCAATGACAGTTCCTTCTTGGTGTCGAAGCTCGTAGAACAGCCATCGATGCTGCACGCGTACTCTTTGACCTGCATTGGAGGATCTCTTGGAGTCATCTTACTCTCTCCTGTAGATTTATTCAGTTGGATCTTTGTTTCTGTCCTGGTCCTGTGCTTACGCGGATACGACTCCAGCTTAATGTTGAGGTGCTCTTCTTCAACCTTTAGAGCAGTTAGAGCCGGCGTCTTGTCTCCTCTGCTTTCCTTCATTTGCTTCCTTGCTTCGACTTCAGTCTTCTGTGGTGGTCTTGATCGCAAAAGGAAAGTAACCTTTGACTTCGGACGGCTAGCAGGATCATCAACTTCATCTTCTGTCATCTCTGATTTTATCTTGTTTGCTCTAGTGGCAATCCTAGAGCTAACACGGAGAACCACTCCAGTTGGACGGCTAGCAGGATCATCATAATCTTCTGCCATCTCTGATTTTATCTTGCTTGCTCTATTGGCAACCCTAGAGCTAACACGGAGAACCACTCCACTTGGACGGCTAGCAGGATCATCATCATCATCTTCTTCTGCCATCTCTGATTTTATCTTGTTTGCTCTGTTATTAACATATTTTAATGCTTTGGAGCTGTGCTCCTCAGATTGTCTGGGCCTCTTGGTGTTTGTTTCCTCCATAGTCATGTTCTCCCGTTTCTTGCTTGGTTTCGTTACAGCTGTTGTAGTGCTGCTGTTTCTTTTGGAGGCTTCCACTCCACTAGAATCGTCAGTCTCTTCCAGTTCACTGCTTCCAATTCTCTGAGCTAGGATTGGGTGGACCTGGTTTGACATCCATACTTTCCCACACCACCGGCCAGCGCACACTACTTTCTTCTGCCTGCCTTGACCCATCTCGCAAGTGTTCAGCTTTACTGGTGAGTTAGTAGGAGAATTGCAGCCAAATGCCCTATTGATGACCCTGTTGTATGGTATTTGTTTGTTATAGACAGGAGATTTGGCCAGATTTGCACTGTAGTAAAGATTGGTTCCCAGTTTTACAGCCCAATCATTGTCTGTTGGTATTGATTCCTCATCCTTCAGGAGCTCTTGTATCATCTCCCTGTCCTCCATGTTGGCTTCCCTGAAATGGATGTCCTTCCAGCCATACTCAACTTCCATTTCTGCAGCTAACGACCTTGCTTCTGCTTCTATTGTAAGATATTCTGTACAGACCATAACAAACAAGTAATTATGCTTTCAGAACAAAGAAATCAGTGTTGATTATTCAGTATTATGAACACTTCAAGCACAGCAGGTCTAACTTTACTTGTGACATTACCAAAGTTGATGGTAGTATAATGTGCTTTTGAACAAAATAAAAAGTGGAAACCTAGTAACATGTCTAGGATGGCTCGTGCATCAACGTATTCAAGTACGATCACAATGAGCAATTTCTCAGTCATACTGGGTACACACAGCACTAGAGAGGATGCAGCAAGTTTAAAAAAACAGATTTAAAAAGCTGCATTGACTGACCTGGACGACATAAAAGAGTAACATGTGCACCACCAATTGCTCGGAGTTGCTTCTCAACCTCGACAGCATGCTCAAGACAGAATACATGCATTCTTGATGAATCCTTATCAAACTTCACAACCGATTTATGTAAGTTGTTAACTGAAGCTGCAGAGCTTCTAGGGTCACCCATAACGATTGCAGTGCTGCTAGCATCAAGTGGCTCCTTCAGAATCTGTTTTGAGCTTGACGGTTCAGGTTGAACCTTCTGTTCCATTATCAAACGATTATCCTTTAGCTGAAAACCTTCAGACAGTGCCAGCTTAAGTTTATATTTGTTTCTGGTGCGAACACCTCTTGGTCCATTTGAAATGCCTGAGCCGCCAACACACTGAGAGCCCTGGGATGATGGCCTTTGTTGGCATTTATCGCTACTTGAGGAAATCTTTGTTCCATCATTACTTGAGCCATTGTGCTGTGGTTCAGTCATCTGCCCCGATAATTCCACAGATTCATGAGAGAGCTTAAGTTTTTGTTCCGAATATCTTCAGTGGAACCTGATTGATCTCCATCAGCAGACACCAGAAGATCGAGAGCAGAATTTCCATCATATGGTTCAAAACAGGGTCCTGCATGTTCATTAGGAAATGCATACATTGCATCAGAGATAACATGGTTGATGTTATAAACCAAAAGAAACAAAATGAAATCCATTTCGGCATAGCAAATAAACTAGAAATCCAACTAGAGCTACACAAGTTACATCCGTGCATGTTTGTGGTTCAGAATTAACGTGATGGTCCAATGGTCCTAGGATACATAAACAGCAACCAATATTATGTGATGAGCAATCAAATCGACATAGGTATCATAAACCATTCACTTCCATCATAAGAAAGACACGAAGAAACAACTCTAAACAAGAAACAAAATCTAAACCGACCTAAAACAAATTTTAAAAAGATGCCCACTTCCTGAGGCACCAGGCTGTGAAGCCTGTAACCTTGTACTTCTTGATAATGCCTCAAAAAATAGCTAACTACCCAGTGATCGAATTGGCAACGTGGCTTAGTCAGAGAATAGAGTTTCAAGGCTAATGTTCTATTTCTTGGTTATGAAATTTTAAAGCAGATTATTTGTTTTAATAAAATAAAATCAGAGGACCAAATCTGCATCTATTTTAACCACTGACTTTTGAGCAGTCTAGGATGTTCTAAGGGATCATAAAAGCATAAATTTTTACTCAGCACATAACCATATTAATAAAGAAGCCCATGTTAATTTGTAACTTACGTAGAGTGCCACCACTAGCCCCTTCTCTTCCTGTTGCATTTGCCGGATGACTCCCTCCAGATGCAGAAAGCTTATCATTAATCAGATTATAATCAGAAGACATGAAGTAGTTTGATGTGCACTCTTTTGGTTTGATGACAGCCACACACGAGAAACTTAAAATCCCACAGCTGACACAGGATAATAAACCCTGATCTAAGAGCCCAGCAGCACTGATTACATCTGCCTCATCACCTGCTGCATAATGTGTGTCAGTTGAATTAGAGAGATTCACACAATCATGCATATATCTTGCTGGTGGGTATTTCTTTCCGGAGCAGACTGGTGATGATCTTTCTTTGGATGAATACAAAGCACTACAGTTTCTAATTTCACCATTCCTATCAAATGCTTCATTCAGTGGTAAGCATCTCGAGGCTTCCAGAGGTTCTGCACTGCAGTGTGGGTCATCTGATAAACTGGATTTAGGTCTTAATTGGGATTTTGAGCGCAAAGCTGAAAGAACAGGACCATCATGAGCAGTTAAAGGAAGAATAATACAAGAAGATCCATCATTCAGAAGGCAACTAAGCAGTTCATTGTCTTGAATAACATTTTGGACAAATAACTTCTTGACCAATTGCCCCCCTTCGCCCTTCTTCTTCTCCTTTAATCTAGAACTCCGTGGTTCCATTGCCCCAATGGATGGGTCCCTATAAATATAAATATAATAGTTGGAAAAATGAGTAAAGGGTCAAAAAAATAAATAAATTGGTACGCTTGGTGCTAACTCCAGGCACATAAAGAGCATAAACAGCGGTAATGTATACATGAACGTGGTTACCAGATTAAAGCATTATCACAAAGGCATGGCTACTGTAAGACACAGAAGTGAAAAATATACAACTTCCTGTCTGGTAAGAAAAACTGAAAGTGGAACGTTAAATATTGTCAACACTGCACTGATCACAAAACCATATATCAGTTAACACATACAAGTTGTAGATCACCTGCTGACATACTATTTTCAGGTGAAAACATCACATAAGTTGGACAATAATAAAGACTTATGAGATTGGTAATTTTTTAAAGGAGGTAGGAGGCTAACTAATTATCAAGTGTTGCATCATGAGGCATGCATCTTGTTATGAATACCTGATGCCAACTCCAAGCACAAAAAGAGCTATCTTAGAGAACAGCTCCAATATACATGAACAAAAAGCCACCAGATTGAAGCATTATTATGAAGTCATTATTACTGTGAGACACAGAAGTGGAGAAAAACACAACTTCCTTGCCTGGGTCAGAGAAACTGAAAGTGGAACACCAAATATGGCCAACACTGATCACAGAAGCATATATTAGTTAACACATGGAGGCTATAGATTGCACCTGCTTATTCTCCAGTGAAAACACAATATAAGATGGCCAATTGTAAGGACTTATTGGATCGTTATTTTTGTAGGATGCAGGAGGATAACAAGTTATCCCATAAGAACAAGTGTACGTCATGAAACATGGAAGTTGTGTCGAATACCTGATGCCCATTGCGAGTGCTAATTCATAAAGCAGCTGATAGTGGGAAAGCATGGGAGGTCGGTTGATTGATGCCCTCCGGATTGCTGCATCTTTCGCTACTCTCAACCATTCAGGAGTAGCTATATTTGATGCCTCGCCACAGTTGAAACCTGACCAGATAGAAAAGGTCCTCATGGGGTTAACTGCAATTGCAAGACAATTAAAGCGATGGCCAAATAGCAAACAGTTTAAGTTTACTTTTCGAATGGCATGCCATAAGAACAAAGATCCTCATGAATCATGTGCAACATAGTTCACTGCAAATACACACATCTTGCCTAGATGAGATGAACTGATGAATACCCCATGTCAAGATGCATAAACAAACTCCGGACAGTGATACGAAAAAATACTATAAGCCCAGGATGATCTTTATTTCTTGCACATTCTCAAATTCCTCTCCACAATGCCTACAGTCATTTGTGCTTCTTATTGCAACTTATAATGCATTAAATAACAGCGTACAAACAACAATGTAACTCTCTTCCAAGTATACAGATTTTAATAAAAGGTTGCCATCACATGGATATCGCACTTGCAGCATGTTTTGGACATGCAAAATTGCAAATGCATGCATCAAACAGAAATGCAGCATATAAAAGGGGAGGATTTTAAGCGATGTTAACAGGTGTCAGCGCTCACCATGGCTGAAACCGCTGTGATATGATCCCGGGAAAGTGACGACGAACTCCCCTGCATTCTGCACCAACCTGCAGCAGGGTACCCCCAGGCCGACGAACACCTCAGGGGACATCACGGTTGTCTTCTCCCCCAGCGTCGCGAAGGTCTCTGTTCCGCAAAATCATTCACTTGGCAATCAATCAATCAGGGAACGTTTCAAAAAAAAAAAAATCAATCAGGGAAGCAGATAGAGGACATGGGAAGCTGTCGTAGAGAGAAGAACAAACAGAGGCGAGCGCGACGTACCAAGGGCGTTCACCTCCCCGCCGTATCCGTGCACGCGCACGACGTCCTCGAACGCCCCGCGGCGTCGCGCGGCACCCCGTACCAGGTCTTGGCGGCGCCGAGGTGCATGTAGTTGAGGCTGTGGAGGTCGTGGTCCTCGACGTGCCACGCGAACCAGGAGAAGAGCATGCCGACGTAGAGCATGGGCGTGGTGACCCCGGGCACCTCGTCGCGCGCGAACCGGAGCAGCGAGCCGGCGCTCCTGGCGGCGGCGCGCATGTTCCAGAGCGTGTCGCCGACGTGCGCGGGGTGGGCGGCGCGGGCGGCGGCGGAGGGGAGGAGAAGCCCGAGCCGGGCATGTCGCTAGCGTAGTCGACGGTGACGGGGCGGTCGGCGGCGGCGGCGCGCCAGAAGAGCGCCTCGTGGTCGAGCGGGGAGAGGTGGCTGGAGGCGGGGACGCCGAGGCGGGCGAGGAGTGGCTTGCGCGCGGCGGCGGCCCGGGCCTCGAATTGGGAGAGGGTGTAGCGGCGCGCCGAGAGCCAGACGGGCTGGATGGCCGGCGCGGGCTGGAGCGGCCGCCGACGTACTGGTGGCGGGCGGGGAAGGACGGGTCTTTGGCGTCGGGGCGGAGCGCGGCGAAGGAGCGTGCGAGGTTGGCGAGCGTGGTCTTGCGGGGGGTGCGCGCAGGGCGGGATGACCTTGCAGATGCCGAAGGGCGCCGCGGCGGGCTCGATCTTGAGGATGTAGGCGACGGGGTCGGCGAACTCGGCCGCCGTGGGGTGGAACTCCGGCGCCAGCGGCAGGGCTCTCAGCCACGGCGGCACCAGGTCGCCGGGCGGCGGCGATGACGGCATCGCGGTGCCGGGGGTGAGTTTCCGCGGCCGTGCTACACGCGCATTGCGAGGGAGGCGAGAGCAAAGGAGAGGTTTTTGGTTCGGGAGAGTGGTTTGGTGAGGGGGTTTGGGCAGTGGAAAAGGAAGGCGAAGGCGAGGGAGCGTGCGTGCCCGCAACCACTGTGTGTGTGGCACGGTAACTACCCAAGCTGCGGTTTTTCACTCGCGGTTGTTTCTACGGCGGGTAACTCCTTTCTTGTGTGAGGAGTACACAACTGCACATTGGAGGCTTCTCGTGGAACGGTACCGGTACCATTTCCAATCCGATGATAGCGCGTGCAATCATCTCCACCGTGCTTATCTTATCAACACGCTCCCGTCCCGCTCCAGCCCAATACTCAGCTCTCAGCAGTGGGTTCTTTTGAAACTGGACAAGTCTCGCTAAAAACGATACATACTCATTCAAATTTCAAACTTGGCACATATTTCATGCGAGAGAGACGAGTTCTACAACCAAAATCAGCTTCATCTGTATTCTAGCCAAAAATGCAAAATCTATCAACCATGAGTTGAAGCTTTACTACATTACATGCACACAAGTAGAGACCTACTACTTGTCTTCCTAGGATCAGCATGACGGTGCAACCGATTCCGTGTCACGTCTCACAAGTGTAAGGATGTCGCTACAGATCATATACTGTATCTACCTTCCGTCGCCTGCATGCCAGACTTGGTGTTGGTGAGATGATACCAAGCGTCAACTGGCAGTCTGTCATGTCACCCCTGGGAAGCGAGGAACGCCGAGTATTTTGCTCGCTCCGCCTTGTAACGTTTCAGCTCTTTGATCGCCGCCAGCAGCACGTGCAGAGAAACCGGTGCAAAGAATGGCTGCAGAAGATCAAACGTGTCAATATTCACAGGGTGTCACAAGGTAGTTTGGATTCAGTGTAGCTCCATCTATGGTTTAGATATACTACAGTGACATCAAGCTCTTCAAAGGTGGGACTGTTGAATGGGTAATGCAAAGTCGTGACATGGAAGGGACATGCACCATGAGAGTTATTAGTCTAAACCACTTCCACGTCAACATTACACAACTCACATAAGAAAAAGGACCCATGTGGGAGGAACCCCAAGGCTTTTTTCTCTAAGGAAGAGGGGGGAGGCGCCGAGAATACTACTACGGTGTGTCGATACAAAACTCACATAAGCGGAGGTTGCTGTTGTTCCGCATACTACAGGACTAAACCTTAGTTCAATGAAGAAAAGATCGATAGTTCTCTTGCTTTTCTATGTTCATAATAGATAATTTGAAAGTACCAATCGCAAATTTAACTGACAGAGGTTTACAATTCAGTGAAATACTAACCATGTAAATCGCAAAGTAGTGCTCCACTGAAGCATAACTGATTGAGCTAATGGACGGATGGAAAAACGCATCCTCGGCCAATGCCCTCGCTCTTGTTGCAGACACTGCAGCATAACACAATGTTAAAAAAATATGCCCAATCTCTGATTAACTTGTGCAAAATGTGTCCTCAACTTGCCTGCTGAAGAATCGCTTATCCCAAGAGTGGCGTTTCTCTGAGCTAAACTTGCAGCTTCAAGAGAAAGCTCAACCTGGAAAAAATACTTCTCTGATGTTAGAACAACTTGGCATAACTATGAACCTATGAAGTGATTCTCCCTTAAAACTAATTAGAGACTTGGACATAAAATACAGCCGTATACAAGTGTGTAAACATACTCAAGAAGGTACAAAACCATGAATGTTCAGGGTTATGAAGAATGTTGAGTTTTATCTGAATATTCTATTGCTTAATCAGAGCCAAAAAGAGTACCCCCAAAAAAGAAACGCTGCTACAGAGAACCATGATATATCTATCTACTAAGAGTGGTAGAGGAACAAACCTGCTTCCCAATTTCATCCATAACAATCATTCTTGGGAGCGATTGGACCTACCAACAGAAGCAACATTAGCTTATATCTGTGTTAAGAATAAATTATATATCTCATCAAGAACTTCGGATGTACCAAGCTGAAAGAGACTCCAAGGTGGCGAGGCATGACAAAAGATTGGAACATGCATGACGTCGGTACAATAAATCTAGTTCCCTGCAAAAGTGATCCACAGTAACTTTTGTAAAGAACCTTAGAGATAAACAAGTGAACTTCTGAACTCACAACTGCTGGACACTGAAGCAGAAAGTTATATATTAAAGAAAAGACAGATTTTCATAAACTGAACACAAAGTGATTGCATAATTCCAGATACTGATATTTAGACAACAACTTCTATCCTTGATGAATGTGCTCCTTAATCTATACATACCGCAGTACCAATATTTTGAGCAATTGCAAATCGTTGTAACCAGGACTCTATATATTTTGGTAATAATGGTAGCAGATGTGACTACATATATATATAATATGCAATGCAGATTTTGTTAAAATGTGTTATGTGATAATAAACTGTGTTATGTGCCATGGTATCCTATTAGTCAAGCAGGGAGATATTCTCACCATTGTGCAAACCCCTTTTCACTAACTAGGAATTTGGTTGCCACATCCATCCCTTGGGCATGATAATTTGGCTTCAGACCAAATAATTGCCTTAGCTGTCCAATGAAGATTTCTAGAGTCTCCATAAGTTCCTGTTGCATATAAATGCATCAGCATATAATGCTCTTGCAAACATATACAAAAGGCAAAAAAAATTGACGAATTTTACATACCTGTGATGACATTTTGGTCTGGGTCCCACCCGTCTTCTTAGAACCAAGTGAACAGCCTGGTGGGTTCCAAATAACAACACCTCCCCACATCTATTAACAGGATACCACTGTCAGGGAAAATGTTAAGATGGACAACACAAACAAAGGTAAAATGTACTTACTGGAGAAATAAACGCATTTGTTTTTGAAAGCTCTCCATCTGGAAGTTGCAAATACAAGGGACATTCCCTTGCAGATGGAACATACCTGTTAATTACAGAACAAAAACTAAATGAGCATCCAATAAGTTCATAAAATCTATGTTAAACCTGGTAATTAGATCTTTTAAAGATATCGTCCTATGTCCATGTACACTTGGAAAATCAGAATTCTGGGTTAAAACTATGATTTATTGTGCAAAGGGTACTGTTTACAGGAAAAAAGAGGGGATCACGGGTGGCGTAAAAGCAATGGGAGCACCTCAGGAGAGGCAAGAGTAGCAGGGGACAAGAAAAAGGGAAAGGAGTCATACTCGTGTTTTAAATATGTTTAGGAACACAAATCATAGCATCTCATGCAAAGGGTACAATACAAATTTAAGATGCAACTCTGATCTAAAAGTAAGGGCATACACCACAAACTGAAGAACTTTTGATCGTCCTGTAGCTGAAAGCGATGTATCCAAGTGCCACTCGTTTGAGTTCACCTGTCAATTTTATCGCAACAATTAAATTAGTGCAGTTGAAACTTAAACAGGCACTAACAAGTAGTACTCAAAGAACGCAGCAACGAGTAAGAATAGATTACTCGCCATAGCAAGTCAGGAACATACAAAGAAAGGAATGTCTCCCATACTAAGGACATTGCCACCTAGTTTATCATCAGAATGAGAATAGGCGGACTTTGGAGTGTGGTACAAAACCTGAAATGAAAAGGAGCAGTTGTACAGTACTTTAATATTGGCACCTTCATGAGAGATAGAGGATACAAGTTTAGCCCAAATAAGGCAAATATGCACCTGGCTCTCCACATTAATATCAGCAATTGGTCGCAATGCCTCAACCACAGGATTCAGCATCCTCTCACCAATATTTTCAAAATCCCTACATGTGAGGCGCATAACCGTAAGAAATCCAACACCCGCAGCAATAATAGGATACGGATGTTTGAAATTAGGTAACTACAACGACAGAAACTGCAATTGATTCTAAACAAGGAAGCTAACAGATGATCATAGTCGCTCACATCAGGACAAGTTAATATTTTGATATTTTCTAGAAATGCAGAATTGCAGATTAAGATGGGAACATCACCAGCAGAACTAATTTGCATATCATATCTCAAGTTTTTGTTCTTACCAATCATAAACCCAATCACTTGGATCAGCATTCAACAAGTTAAACGAAAGAACAACATTCCCGTCTGACCCAACTGGCATGAACTCTCCTTTTCCAATGCCTGTCTCACCCTCCTCAGTACCACTATTCATGAAATACTTGATGAATACCTTGCCAATAAGTGACACGGCCTCAGCCTCGTCAACCTTCCCAACCACCCAAGCGTGACGGTGCTTTCCGATCACAACCCTCGTTGTCTTCTCATCATCTCTCTCGACAATGACAACAGTGTAAACCTTCATCCCATCCCCATCATCACCTCCCAACGCAGAGTGCAGCAATTCATCGACCACCTCATCACCGCGGACCGAGTCCTCGCTGGTCACAGAGCCACATCGCCAAGGTGAACCCACACTGCTGCTAGTGCAACTACCTTCCGACTGGACAGTGACTGATACGGAGATGTTCTCGGCAGTAGAAGACGCGAGGAGAGCGTGGGGTTGGATCGAGATTGCCCGGTCGAGCTGATCGGTAAGGGAGGCAACGGAGGAGCCTGGGCCGGAGCGAAGGAAGACAGCATGGATACCGCAGGGAAAGGAGGGAGGGTTGGAGTGGAGGCGGCGGGAGAGGTCAGCAATTGCATCGGAGGGCAGCGGCGACCGGTGGATCTCGGTGGATTTGAGCAGAAAGGGCAGTCCTATGGAGAGAGAAAACGAGAGGCGCAAGGGTTATACGGAGAAGAGAGAAAAAACCTAAAACTCTGGTTGATTTAGAGAGGTGGGCGTTAGTACCGACGAGGAAGGAGAGGAGGACGGAGGCGGTGAGGGCGAGGCGCTTCGTGCCGGGCTTCGTCGCTCGTGGCGGCGGCTTGTCGCCGGCGGGGGCGGTGGGCGAAGGAGGGGACGAGTAGAGAGAGGATTCACCGGCGCCGGAAGACGAAGGTAGCGGTGGAGTCTCGTCGCCGGCAGTCTCCGCCATTTTTTTCAGTGGCCGGAACTGGCAACCGGGGAGGGATCAGTTTTTTTTTTTTTTTTGAGAATTGGGGAGGGATCAGCTGGTTTGCCGGTAAGCGTGGCTAGTCTGCTGGCATATGGGCCCCGCGATCTGGCCTGTTAGTAGTACTCCCTCTGTTCCGAATTACTCCCTCCGTTCCGAAATATAAGGGAGCGTTTGGTTCTATTGCTCACCTAGCCTAGCTCAGCTATAGCCCGTGGGAAAATCTTGCCGTCGAGAGCTAGCCAAATTGGCTCTCCCAGCGGAAGGACGTTTTCCTTGCCCATCCAGGCTAGTTTGCCTTCAAAAGCCAGATTATTTCAACCGTACCAAACGCCCAGCCTTGCCCAGCGAGGCTACTAGGGCAATAGCCCAGGATCCAAACGTTCCCTAAGTCGTTCTGGAACCATTTCCGTCCAGGTGAAAATCGCCCAAAAGACCATTCTACCCTCACTGGTTCACTTAATTTACACGTAATGCCCTCCCGCAGTCAAGCGACACAGCGAAACGGTACAAGCATCGATACACAGCGATACACGCAAAATTTGAAATCGTCGGGGCAGAGGCATCGCCCGCAGCCTCCAGATCGCCGGGGCAGAGGGATCGCCGGCAGGGTCCAGCAGATCGACTTGCTCTGGCATCCATCGCTCTCCTCCGCCCTCCATCGCTCTCCTCCGCCCTCCTGTAGAGCAGAGATTTCATCTCCCAGTTTGGACAAGGAGGAGGAGCTGCTGCTGCTGCTGGTGATCAAGGGAATCGAGCTGCTGCAACTCCCTCGTGATTGATCGTTCCAGCGGGCGACCCAGCAGCAGATCGCCAGCCTCCCCCATCTTCCTCGCTGGGAACGGCCCCATCAGCAGGTGCACACCTCCCCCATCTTCCTTGCTGGAGCAACTCAGGCAGCAGGCTCTTCGGCCACAGGGAGCATCATCTCCGCCACAGGGAGCACCCGGCAGGCACGCCCAGTTCGTCGGCAGCACCCGGCAGGCACCTCGCCCAGGTTCTGCAGGTGCAGGTGCCCAATTCGTCGCCAAGCTGCTTCTCCTCTCCTTCCCTGCAAGGATTCAAAGCAGTAAGGATTCAAAGCAGCAAGTAATCAGAGGAGCAGCAAGTAATTGGAGCAGCAAGTACTCAGAGCAGCAAGTAATCAAGTCCCACGAGCAGCAGGTTGCCAAGTCCTAACGACAATTGGGAACATCCAGAACAGAGAAGCATCCACAAGAGAGAAGCATCCACAGCAAAGAGTACCTGAACATATAGTAGGGCAGCAGTATGGTGATCCCAGACCTAAACATGACTCCACCTTTAGAAGAAGATGCTATAGAGGAACCTGTAGAAGATGCAAATGTAGAGGAACCTGTAGAAGATGCAAATGTAGAGCAACATGTACAAGATGCAGGTATTTTTAACTAATGCAAGCAAAGTTACAATTACTGAACCTATATCATGAATTTCACTCAAGAGTACACAAGTGTTCACTTAATGTTTACTCCGAATACAGTGGAGTACAACATTGCAAATACACCAAATAATTTTCATGGCAATGGAGTATTTCAAATATGTACTTCTGCTGTTGCAGAGAAAATGGTACTAAGTTGTTTCCTGGAGTACTAAACATTCATGAAACTTACAGGCTTACATGAAGGAGGACATGTTGATGAAGAAGGTGATATAAACATGGAAGATGAGGGCATGGCCCACGGTGAAGTTGCAGGCGGTGAGCACAAGTTCTGCTTGTAATCATACCAACATTTTAATCAAGCATTTTATAAACCTGCATGAAAACAACTCTGTAGTTTATAAACCTGATGAATAGCACATGAATAGCACAAGTTCTGCTTGTAATCATAGCATCTAGCAACCAAGTTTTAATGTGTTTTTGGTTTTATTTCTTATTGCAGGTGCACAACAAACAAAGAAGAAAAGGAAAGTACTCAGTGACACTGAGAAATATGCTGCTTATGTAGCTATGCATGCAGTGTGTATGAGCAGAGGAGGAAAATTTGAGGACGATGACAAGAAGAACCTAGCAAATTATTTTGGGGTCCATGTTCGAACCATACAGAGGATTTGGCAGCGGGCTATGAAGCAGATTGCCGAAGGTTTGCCAGTGGACGTTTCAAACAACAAAAAGGGCAGGTGTGCAGGAAGCCAATAGAAATTGATCTATCAAGAATCCCCACTATCCCATTAAACAAGAGGTCAACCATTAGATCCCTGGCTTGGCAGCTTGGTTGCAATCCTACGACATTGTACAGAAAAATTGAGATGAATCTAATCCGAAGACACTCAAATGCCCTAAAACCTGCACTGACAGAGAAGCATAAGAAAAACAGGGCGCAGTTTTGGTAATGCCTAGTCATGTCTGTATTTGTGTGTTACTGCCACTGAAAAAGTTTCAGTCAGTATGTGTGCTATTGTACTTAAAAACTTTGTAAGTTAATGTATGTGTGTTACTGTGTGTTTATAATGTGTGCTCATGATGCTTATGATGCTAGCAAGCACTTGCTAGCAGCAGTAACAATCACAGCAAGCAAGCACAAACATTAGGAAGTGCAAGTGTATTTCAGTTTTAATGGGCAGGTAAGAGTACAAGAAAAAGTACACGCAATACAAATACTCCTAATGGAGCAGTATAGATACTCCAAATGGAGCAGTACATATACTCCTAATGGAGTAGAAGCACTGTATTTCATCTTCAAATTTAGATACATACTCCACAGATCAAACAACGATACTACGGAGTACTCCTTTCAGCTTCAAGCAATCCTCAAATAAGCAGCAGCAAGCAAGCAATATACAGCAGTACAAAAAGTTCAGTTAAGCTTGCATTCGTTCAAGCAAGCAAAATTAGGATACAAAATTTCTATTCAAGCAAATGTGTACTCAGAGTAGCACAAGCAGAAGTACTCCACTTGCTTGAATATTTGTACTCCAAGTGCATTTCAGTTTATAAGGTGTACTTGTTTCAGAGTAGCACAATACTGCATTTTTACACAAACAATATTGCATACTACTCCTTTAATAAAACAATAAATTTGGTACTGCTATTTGTTGCAGCAAGCAACAGAGCAAGATGCTAGTGCTGCTGCTAGCGAGAACTACTGACAGAAAAAATCAGTTACTACTCCAAATCCTACTTACAGTGAAATTCAGTACCAACAAGAAATACTCCAAATCCTGCTCCAAGATCAGTACCATCTTCTACTCCAAGTTCAGTACCAACAAGAAATACTCCAAGTTCAGTACAACTCCAAGTTACAGGCCACATTCAAATCCTACTCCACGCCCAGCAGTATCAGGCCACACTCAATCACGCACATGTAAAATGCAGTACACAAGCACTTGCTGAAGAAATTCATGCATTACACACTGACGCAAGGAGTACACAAGATAGAGCAAATCCTTCGAGCAAGCACTGACGCAAGGAGAAGAGAGAGGAAAAGCAAGCACCTGGCGCACGGAGCCATGGCACCATGGCGTGGTGGGGCAGTGCCCACGCTACCATGGTGGGGGCACCGTGAGGACGACGACGTCTTCATCCGGATCCGCTGCTCCGGCGCCGCTTGGCCGCTGCTTCACATCCGGATCCGCTGCTCCACGCAATCACTTGACACCACCCTCCTCCATTTTTTTCGCAGCCAAGATGCTCTCTCTCTCTCTCAACTCCATCGATCCAGATCGAGCAGCGCCACAACCCCTCCTTGCCGGCAGCTTCCGTACCAGCAGCGGCCCGGCGCCCCTCCTCTCCCTCCACCGCTCGTTCTTCTCGGACCAGCAGCGTCGAGGGAAGACACGAGAGGTAGCCCTCCTCCTACTCGCGCTCGGGGTGGTGCCCGCCTGAGGCATGGCGAGCGACCTGAAGAAGCTGCTGCTGCCGGCTACTTCTCCAGGGGCATCTGCAAGGCCACCTCTCCGAGCTTGGTCAGCACCACTCCAGGTCTGCCGCTCGGCTACTCCAGCGCCGCTCCAGGTCCGCGGCTCGGGTGCTACTCCACATCCAGCACCTCCTTCGCCAGATCTAGCGCCAGAGCACGTAGATCGAGCGCCGCCGCCGCTGAAAAGCTCATCGTCGGCGAAAAAATGCAGTCTTTGGCCAACAAATTTTTGGCGCACGCGAGGTGTGAGCTATTGAAGAGATAACGCTGTGGTGGGGAGAAAGGGGCGGTGGGGAGCAGTGGGGGGAGGCGGCGGGGCGGTGGATAGCCGGAGAGCGAGAGGGAGCGTGGGCGGACGACGACAGCGACGGTGAGAGGGAGAAGGGAGGCCGGGGAGCGGACGAGAGCGAGAGGAAGAGGAAGAGCGAGTGGACGCGAGTGTGCGAGACGTGAGCGGTGGGTTCGCGTGCGTGTCTGCGGGATGCGGGAGGGTAAAACGGGAAAGTACAAAATATTTTGTACGTGACAGAAGTTGTGCGTGAAACCTAAAACGACTTATAATTCGAAACGGAGGGAGTATTTGACTTGGATGCCAAGTCAAGTAATTTGGAACGGAGGGAGTACCATTTTTTTTTCTAGAGAATATAGCCAGAATACCACTATTCAAAACCGCCAAAATTAGTTAAAAAAACCCGCCAAGATAGCAGTTTTTCATGACAAACACAACTGGGGTGTGATTAGGGTGATTAGGGCCGGAAATAAAACTCGAATCTCGGAGCTACTCGACTTGTTAAAAACTCGGCTCATTTATCTTGAACTCGTGAGTTTAACGAGTAAAGCTGAGCGACACATTTGATCGTTAAGGATAACACTCTAATAAGCTGTGAGATTAAAGTCTCTGGGGGGGGGGGGGGGGGGGGGACAAGTCATAGCGTCCAGACCCTAGGATAGAATAAGCCATGGCACGACTTCCACTAATAGCGAGAGGGCGGGAGAGGAGGTGGAGGTTCTGGTGCGGCGGCTAGGGTTTGCGCCCATGCCGCCTCCCTGAGAGCAATGCGGGACGATTGTGTTTGGGCGCTAATTTCAATAGTGGCAATTGATGATGCGATTAACAATGACACGTTTTAGCAATCGCTAACACCAACTTTGGAGAATAATTGTCTTTTCAAGAGTACCATGAAGCATGAAGAAAGTGAAGCCATTACTTGCCATAGCTCTGTTAACTAACACGTGTTGTGGAGGAACACAGAATCTTCCCTTACTTTTTTTTTGACGTTTAAGACGGTCGTATCCGTCATCCAATTAGATAGAATAGAGTGTTATGCACATAATTTCGAGCTAGGAAAAAAAATCCCTTTACATGCAAACAGTGTCCAAATTTTTATGCGTAGCTACAATATATTTGTAGCAAACAGTGTCCAAAATTTTCACATTCATTGAAAGTGGATTATAAATCTCCCTATTAACTATATTTTTTACATAAATCTTTCTCCTGAACATGCATAGCAAGCCCGGAGCATATATATATAGATGCATCAGTTTTTCAGACGCACAGCCCAAACGTGAGTATCTTGAATCAGCAGGTCCTTGCAGTTTCCATTCAGCTCCCTAGTAGTAGTAGAGAACATGACTTGTGGCTGGCACAAATGCGACCAGGATTTTCTCGACATAAATATACTAAGAAACAAAGCTGCAAGAAAGGCATTCAGAAGATCTCAATCTGCACATTAGGGTAGTCTTCAGGCAAAAGGTTCTTCCTATATCATTATCTAACCCTGGCCAGTGTCCAAAGACACGACAATATGCCGTCAACCTCGTTTCTATCGACAGCCGCCTCAGGGCCATCGCGTTGTCAAGGATATACAATACCAGCTCAAGCTGACCTTTTAGACCGAGAAACCCTGAAGCTATGACCCGCTCAAGATGACGGTGGGTACACGGCTGAACATGCCAGTTAGCTTGAGTTGTGCTGGAAAACTCTACGGTAGTATGTGGAAGCGTCTGAAAATATAAAGGTTGTCGAAAGTTAGATAACAACACAATCAGCATAAGAGACTGAATTTACTGCTATGCTCCATGTAAAAATAGTTTAACAATTCGAATTACGGTTCCATGTTGTCGGATATATGACGAGCATTAATTAGACAGAGTTTGTATTAGTAGAAGATAAACAAGAGACATGCGGAAACTTACATTTAACTCAAGCCTTTGCAGATGTGGGGCCACCTCTAAGAAGACTCGCTAAACGAAGAATCCCAGTTCTCTGTCTCGAGTCCCCAAGAATAGTTACAGTCACCTCCAGTTTTGTCAGATGAGTGAATTTCATCAGAGATTTTGAAAATCCAACCACCTACAAGGATACAAAAACAGCATTTAGATGACAATACCCTTTTTCCATACATGAAAACAAAACATGCATGCATATAATCCCACTGGTTGGCAAAGTACCATAGTTTTTATGCAAGTGTTCACAGACAATGTCTCCACACGAGACAGGGTCTTCGGAATTTCAGTGAAGACATGTTCAAGAGTGTCATCATACTCCATGAGCGTCACAGTGGCTTCTGTTACCTTCAAAGATTTACCGAGTGTAATAGGTATGGCGTCACCTGAATACTCGAATTTCTCAAGATTAGGAGCATTGAATTCCATACCCTGCTGCCGAAACTCTCGAACAGACAAATGACGTAGTCGGCTTTTTGGTTGCTGAACTTCTAAATTAAGCAGCGGGTAGCAACAACTCAAGCGCAAACATTCCAATGTGTTGCACTTGGACAAGAGCAACTCAAGATCTCTTGCCAGCATGTAAACATATTGGAGATCCAGCACTCTAAGGTTCACAAAGCCACCAAAATCGTGGGGTGGCATCAACGACACACATACAAGCTAAAGTGACTCGATATATGATGCATCTTGGTTGCTAAACATATGAAACGGTAAGGTGTATGTTTCCTCCCAAGACCTGGGAAAACCCACAATAACCACCGGGAGCAGATCAATAGCAACTTCAGATACCCTGGAATCAAGTGCGAAACTGAGCCATCGATCCAAATGTTTTGTGTGCCTCGTATCAAGAGGAAAGGCGATCTTGAATCTCATTAGCCCTATGCCACTATGGGACTCCAAGACAGCATTGACACGCCTGATGAATCTGTGTCTTCTACCACTGCCTGGCTCGCAGTTCAGGATGGTATGACTGTCGAAGCATAAATTAGGATGGAATGCCCACAGGCGCCTCCAGTTTGTCGACACTAAACTGGTCCTGACAGCATCCTTCAGTGTCAGCTTTGATACTATGTCATACATAATACCCTAGATGAGCACAGAGAAAATTTAGTACAAGCAAGACGTACCAGATCATAATACCCTGGATGTCAAAAGAAGAAGTGGATGAAGACAACAAATGATATTCAGACTATTTCAAATTTTATGTCCTCGAAGCTACCTCCGGGAGACTATGGATAACAGGCCGACATTTGCTTCTTTTAGCAGTGCATTTGTCCAACGACGACACACAGTCAATCTCCTTTTTGCAGGGTGGTGGCGTCCGCTAGACATTTTTCACATGAGCTGCTGCAGCAGACTAAATTGACAGATTATATGTGGTCAGTAACCTAGTCATACTGAAATTGATATAATAATACAATTTTATCAAAACAGAGAACAACAGGAGAAGACAAAATCAGTGTTTTATTTTAAGAAGACTGAAGATCGAGCTATTGGCAGCTTAGATGTGCATAGATGGAATCTTATCATACTGCATATACCCATCCATCAACATCAATTTACTCCAGTAGTTGATCACAATGACAGTAATGTTATACCTGCTGCTAACTGGTGCCGCTGCAGTCGGCGGCGTAGGACAGGAGTGGTAGATCGGCGAGCTGGTAAAACCCAAACCGACGCCTTTCCTGTCTTCGGAACCGTTGGAGATTATAGGGTTTGTATACGGAAAGGGTTCGGTCTCGTCAACAGCGGCGGACCTCAGGCTATGTCTATATGAGGCTAGGAAGCTGCCGTCGCCGTCTCGACGGCCGCCTCGGTTTGGAAGAGCGCTGCCTTGGAAGCTCCCCGTGTCGCCGGGTGCTGATGGACTCAGGAAACAGGCCAGGCCTTGTTCAGGGTCGGGTCTAACAGAAAACTCCTTCGCGGTACAAGCAGTATCACCTAGTTGTCCACGAGTCGTTCCCCAAAGGAGACCCTGAACCAAAGCACAAGAACAGACCCGTAGTAGGATACCAACGCAATCCGAGCAGAGGTCATACAACAGTCGCTGGGAAGCTCCAATCTCGAGGGCCAAGAGCTGCAGCAATCATTTATCAAGAAAAATCTGCAGCAAACGAAGCTGGCGCACAACCAAAGTCGCCTGACAGTTTTGAGAGCTTCTGAAGCAACAATACGAGCACAACAGTAAGTATCCATCCATCACAGGGACAAGTATTGATCAAACAGGTCAGAGTCTTTTTGAGAACTAAACAAGCCAGTACTTGGTACATTCCCTAAAAAAGCCAGTACCTACAACAAAGCATATTTCACAGGAACTTCGTCTGAACTGCAAAGGTGAAGGACTACTACAAACACACGTTTCACAAGATGGTTGGACGATGCACGGAGGACTGTCTATGATATTCTAGCGTCGACAAAAAAAACCAGATCCATGCCACTAGCAGAAGCAGCAAAGTACAGAGCATGCCTAGAGTAGTGTAGATACTTCAGCAAGAAGGTGAAATCGTCCAACCACTTCGATCACAACATCCCTGTGGAATTTACTTCATAGGCTCGTCACTCATACACACCATCAAGGTAGCGGGAAGGATCACAGTAATCCTCGTAATCTAGCTCGTATTCAGAACCAGTACCCATATAGTCACCCAACCAGGGCTTTGAACCCACCCAAAAAGGGCTCACAACCTGAAAGTCGTAGTCATCAACTCGGTTCATGGGGAAGCTTCACTGAGCTTATCCTGGCACACTTTGCACGCAGGGTGTCATCCATGTTGACATTGAAGCAGCGACGAATGTCAAGGGTCTCCAGGTGGCGGCAATTGTCCAGGATGGCTGCCAGTCCTTCATTGGTGATGCGGTTGCCAGACAGCTGCAAAGAGCGTAGCTCCTGCATAGTTGCAATCCCCCGGGCTTCCTCGTCCATGTCGTAGTCTCTAGTATCAAGATAGTAGAACCCGTCCCTATGCAGTCTGAAGCGCTTCAGTTGTGGACATGCTTTGCCAACAACCCCAAACACACCACTCTCACCCACATATGGACACAATGAAAGCTCAAGCTCCTCGAGCAAAGGGAACTTCTGTATCACCTCTGTAAATCCTTCATCAGAAACATCATCGCAAGAAATGAGACGAAGACTCTTCAGAGACAGTGCCCTGCAAATATAGCACTTGGATCTCAATAGGCAATCAATATGCCGTGCAAATATAAAGGTATAAGCATTCTGTAGAAATAGCTAGAATGCCTGTTTTGACATATCTGCATAGCTCCAATCACAGTCCATGAAACGAGCATTTCATAAAAATCAAATGATTTCATAGAATCGCAGGTACAACATTTAGAAGGTTTTGTTCAAAACTCACTTGATGGTTACTGTCAGATTTGACAGAGAACATTTTAGGGACGATATCTTGTTTGCAGGTTTCGAATTAGGATAAATTCTGTACTCTGGCATATTCAGCTGAGTTCGTTGTGTTAAACAATTAAAATAACTCAAACTATTGCCAGTTCGAATGTTTCACCAGGTACCGCTCAGAGGCAATACTATAAATGTAGTAACTCACAACTGTATTCTTCTATTTCAAAACAGAACAAATAAGCATTTCCTATAGTATTAGGAAACTAATATGTGAAGATCCAGGCTGAGGTTGCCAGTTGCCACATCAATTTTTTGCTGCAAGGAAGCTAAGCATTCCTCTCCATTTTAATGAGGAGTGGGCACAGGGGAACAGACTGATTTGCCATTTCGAAACAAACCAAACGCAAGCCCAAAAAATTGGGGAACTAGGGGGTGGGTTGGCGGGGGGCGAAATCTCACTGACTCACTGGTCACCGAGGTAGAGGAGGAAGTCGTCGTCGCCGGCGCACTCGCCCCAGAATGCCTCGCACCTCCCCGCGCTGCGGCGGACGGCCTCCTGCGCCATCCCGTGGAGGTTGAGCCGGTTGGAGAGCTCGGCGTGGCCTAGCATGTCGACGCGGCGCCACAGCTCGGGCTCGTCGCGGGCGGCGCCGCGCCAGGAGCGGCACACCTGGCCGGGCCCCATCAGGATGTCGACGTGGTCAAGCTTGTGGAGGATAGACGAGATCGCGTCCAGCGGCAGCTCCGCCCAGTCCCTCGTCTCCTCCGCCACCACCGGCGTTGGCGGATTGCGGCCGCGTCGTCCGCCGCGGCCGCCTCGACGGCGGCGAGACGAGGAGGGAGAGGACATCCCGCTGCGTGGCGTCACGTGGCTGGCGAAGCTAGGGTTTGGGGAAGGAAGGCGCGGGAACGAGCGATGGCCAGTTTTTTTCAGGAAGAAGGATGAACAGTTTGGGGAGCGGTGAGAAAAGCGGTGGCGAGTGGAAAAACTTTGGGCCGTGTTTGGTTGCCCGCAGTCCATCCGAACATGCGGAGCGATGCAGTGCAGATGTGGGTTGCCTGTTACCGGCATGAGGTGCTGGTCGGTATTCGCATAATACTCAAAACACCGAAAAATCTAGCTCAACTAGAAGTTCAATTCGGAAAATTTCCTGGAGCCATGTCGAATCGAGCATAAGAGCATCTCCAGCGGGGAAGCATGCATGCAGACGACGGGAAACCAAAAACTGATGACGTGGTATGATGCGAAATCTAGTCTCATCTACGTTTAGTCAGTCACCTCCAACGAGAGAACAAATCGCACCTTAATTTTCGGCACCGACAGCGATGGCGGTGACATAGATCTGCTGAGCGACGGCACCAGCAGCATCATGGACCAAGATCTCTGACAGTGTCGTGGTCTGAGATCTCCGACATCGGAGACCAACTCCTCCCCTATGTCAGCTGCTCATCCCCTTGGTCTTCTCGTCCGCCTCATCTCCGGCACCGACAGGTTTCACCCTCGTCTCCCATGACGGTAAGCACCATTGGAATTAGTCTCAAATCCCTCCATTGTTAGGTCATGCACGATCTGATCACACAAGTCACCGGGTCCAGGTAGTAACAAAAATTCTCCTCATATATATTCTCCTCGATGAGAGGCACGCAAGTAAAATCACCATCCATCCTCCATCTCTCGTGTACTCCGCACCCGGCTAGCTTCTCTTTCTCTCTAATCTACAACGTGGCGTTGTGTGTGTACACTTGCCTCGTACGATAGCTACGTAATTCTGCAATACCAAATGAGGGGCCAACTGGGGCTCCCTTGGTAGACCATCCCAATTCGTTCAACGACAATGGTTTGTCCTATGGCAAACTAGTTTGGAGGTCTAAAAAGCTGCTGATCAGCGATGGTGCCACGTCGAGCTCGGGTGAAGAGGTGATCTGTCTCGCTTCTCTTTGGTGGCTGCTACGGTGGTGCCGAAGGAGAGGGGTAGGCGTTGGTTTGTCACATAGGTTTATTCTATCTTTTCAGATATGTAAGATCGGTGTGTGCTCTTTGTATCTTGTTCTTTATTTATAAATGAGAAACGTGTTACCTCGTAAAACAAACTGGCATATTGGGGCAAACGGAGCTTGGCTCTGATGGTTGGGTTCCCTGTGGTGGAACCAGCCCACCCAGGTTCAAGTCCTAGACTTGGTATGGGCGTTTGCATTTACCTGGATTTATTCCAGGTTTATCCGGCGCTATACTTTCAGTGGTACGTGACGTGCCCGTCAACAGCGAGGCGCCTGTGGTGACTTCGTCAACCTCAAGATCTGCCGGCTCAGTCCTTCAGAGGTGCTCGTAGGGGTAGGGTGTGCGTGTGTGCGTTCATAGGGGTGAGTGTACGTGCGTATTTGTGAGCGTCTGTGTTGTACTGTGTTCTAAAAAAAAACTGGCATATTGGGGGAGTGGGGCGGACAAATATGTGTACTTTGCATATCGATGCCTACATGAGCACATGACATGTGACGATATGTTACATGGCGACAAGTATTGCTTCACCTATATAATATTACATGAGTACAGATTTTGATAGAAGCACATGACATGTCACTACGGGAAAGCCACGCTACGCCGACGGCCGTCCTGTACGCCGACGGCCAAATGTTGGGGCCGTCGGCGTACAGTACGAGCTAGGGCAGACGACAACAAAGCCGTCGGCGTACGCAGAGTCGTCGGCGTAGCCTTAACTTCGCCGACGGCGACCGTCGGCGTATAAAACCCCGTCGGCGTACTATAGGGCACCGTGACGGAACGAAGCCGGCCATCCAGCAACGCTGATACGCCGACGGCACAGCCGTCGGCGTTTAGTTTTTCCTTTTTTATTTATTTCGTATATAATATTTATTTCTTTATTTCTCTAAATAATATTTAATGTAGTTGTAATTTATATATATTGGACCTATAATTGCCCTCCCAATTTCAGTATCCCAGACTCGTAAAATTTTTGGTTAAAATTTTTTAGTCCAAGCAAAAAAGTCCACTAGCCTACCCCCTTCGACGCACATCTATGGGGGTAGACAAAAAAGTTAGGATTTTTCCAGCGGATTCAGGGTTTCGCCGAAGCGGGGCCCCGGAGCATCGGAACCCCACCAAAACCTAGGTTGATCCATACCATAGGTATACAAGTGTGTTGTGTGTTATAAACGTGCAATATCCTACCCCGGGGTGTGACCGGCTTCACCGGCTTCACTTCCTCTCTAGTGACATTCTGCACTTAGAGGCGAAAACTCCCCTTTCGGGCGAACCGGATGGAATCTTGTGTTGACTTGGGGTAGACTTTGGTTTATAACCTTCCTATGGCCTAACCTAACACAAGCAAGCAAAAAAGTCCACTTGCCTACCCCCTTCGACGCACGTCTATGGGGGTAGACAAAAAAGTTAGGGTTTTTACAGCGGATTCAGGGTTTCGCGGAAGCGGGGCCCCGGAGCGTCGAACCCCACCAAAACCTAGGTTGATCCATACCATAGGTATACAAGTGTGTTGTGTGTTGTAAACGTGCAATATCCTACCCCGGGGTGTGACCGGCTTCACCGGCTTCACTTCCTCTCTAGTGACATTCTGCACTTAGAGGTGAAAACTCCCCTTTCGGGCGAACCGGATGGAATCTTGTGTTGACTTGGGGTAGACTTTGGTTTATAACCTTCCTATGGCCTAACCTAACACAAGCAAGCAAAAAAGTCCACTGGCCTACCCCCTTTCGACGTACGTCTATGGGGGTAGACGAAAAAGTTAGGGTTTTTACAGCGGATTCAGGGTTTCGCCGAAGCGGGGCCCCGGAGCGTCGGAACCCCACCAAAACCGAGGTTGTGCCATACCATATGTATACAAGTGTGTTGTGTGTTGTAAACGTGCTATATCCTACCCCGGGGTGTGACCGGCTTCACCGGCTTCACTTTCTCTCTAGTGACATTCTGCACTTAGAGGTGAAAACTCCCCTTTCGGACGAACCGGGTGGAACATTGTGTTGATTTGGGGTAGACTTTGGTTTCTCACCTTCCTATGGCCTAACCTAACACAACCAAGCAGAAAAGTCCACTGGCCTACCCCCTTTCGACGCACGTCTATGGGGGTAGACGAAAACGTTAGGGTTTTCCCAGCGGATTCAGGGTTTCGCCGAAGCGGGGCCCCGGAGCATCGAACCCCACCAAAACAGAGGTTGTGCCATACCATATGTATACAAGTGTGTTGTGTGTTGTAAACGTGCAATATCCTACCCCGGGGTGTGACCGGCTTCACTTTCTCTCTAGTGACATTCTGCACTTAGAGGTGAAAACTCCCCTTTCGGGCGAACCGGATGGAATCTTGTGTTGACTTGGGGTAGACTTTGGTTTATAACCTTCCTATGGCCTAACCTAACACAACCAAGCAGAAAAGTCCACTGGCCTACCCCTTTCGACGCACGTCTATGGGGGTAGACGAAAACGTTAGGGTTTTTACAACGGATTCAGGGTTTCGCCGAAGCGGGGCCCCGGAGCGTCGGAACCCCACCAAAACCGAGGTTGTGCCATACCATATGTATACAAGTGTGTTGTGTGTTGTAAACGTGCAATATCCTACCCCGGGGTGTGACCGGCTTCACCGGCTTCACTTTCTCTCTAGTGACATTCTGCACTTAGAGGTGAAAACTCCCCTTTCGGGCGAACCGGATGGAATCTTGTGTTGACTTGGGGTAGACTTTGGTTTATAACCTTCCTATGGCCTAACCTAACACAAGCATGCAAAAATTCCACTGGCCTACCCCCTTTCGACGCACGTCTATGGGGGTAGACGAAAAAGTTAGGGTTTTTACAGCGGATTCAGGGTTTCGCCGAAGCGGGGCCCCGGAGCGTCGGAACCCCTCCAAAACGAGGTTGTCATACCATATGTATACAAGTGTGTTGTGTATTGTAAACGTGCAATATCCTACCCCGGGTGTGACCGGCTTCACCGGCTTCACTTTCTCTCTAGTGACATTCTGCACTTAGAGGTGAAAACTCCCCTTTCGGACGAAACGGGTGGAACATTGTGTTGATTTGGGGTAGACTTTGGTTTCTCACCTTCCTATGGCCTAACCTAACACAACCAAGCAGAAAAGTCCACTGGCCTACCCCCTTTCGACGCACGTCTATGGGGGTAGACGAAAACGTTAGGGTTTTCCCAGCGGATTCGGGGTTTCGCCGAAGCGGGGCATCGGAGCATCGGAACCCCACCAAAACCTAGGTTGTGCCATGCCATATGTATACAAGTTTATTGTGTGTTGTAAATGTGCAATATCCTACTCCGGGGTGTGACCGGCTTCTCCGACTTCAGTTTCTCTCTAGTGAGTTTCTGCACTTAGAGGTGAAAACTCCCCTTTCGGACGAACCGGGTGGAACATTGTGTTGATTTGGGGTAGACTTTGGTTTCTCACCTTCCTATGGCCTAAGCTAACACAACCAAGCAGAAAAGTCCACTGGCCTACCCCCTTTCGACGCACGTCTATGGGGGTAGACGAAAACGTTAGGGTTTTCCCAGCGGATTCGGGGTTTCGCCGAAGCGGGGCATCGGAGCGTCGGAACCCCGTCAAAACCAAGGTTGTGCCATACCATATGTATACAAGTGTTGTGTGTTGTAAAATGTCCAAGCTCGGGGTAGATATGCGGGTCCTACCGGACTACGGGCGCAATAAAACCGGATAGCTAAAGTGTCGGAATCACTCAAAAAATTGCGTGTGGTCATACGATATAATAAAATAAATTATAATAAAACTCTACAAATTTATAATGTAATAAATTCTAATGATTTACAATATTAAAATAAAATAATATAAAAAAAGGAAAAACCCAACGCCGACGGCATTGCCGTCGGCGTAGGTCCACCACCTTATCCACCACAGATATCCTATCGCGCCCGCTGCCCAGCCACTCCGTCACTCCACCTTATCCACCCAGCCACGCTGCCCATCTCCGCCACTCCGTCGCCGGCCAGGCTGCTGCCGCTCCGTCGCCTCCTGCCGCTCCGTCGCCAAGGTCCGTCGCCTCTCGCGCCGTGCCAAGCTCGTCGCCTCCTGCCGCTCCATCGCCGGCCAGGCCTCCTCGACTCCTCCCCGCGCCGCTCGTGGTGCCCCGGTGCGCCGCCGGCGCCGCCCCTCTACCGAGCCCCTCCACGGTTAGTCCCTCCGCCCCCGCCGTCGCTTGCCCACCCCCGCCGCCGCCCCTCTAGTTCTTCTCCAATTCCGGGAGCTGCCGTCGGCAGCCGCTGCCCCCTCCCCTATCCCCCCCACCGGCCGCCACTGCCCTCTCAGCTCCCCCACAAGTCCACCGCGGCGACGGCGCTACCAGGCGCACCAACCAGAGCAGGAGCACGCATGCAGCACTAGCTGCAGCAGTCAGCAGGCCACTGCACCCAATTTTGTTTAGTGCTCCAATTTTGTAGCTAAATTGGGGAATGTTCAAACTAGGTCATGCAAAAAGAGCTGTTCTTTGACTCTAATTTTGCATCTAAATTTGGAGGACCTTATACATATATTAATGTTAGAAATGTATTTTGTTGACAAAATCAATCTAATTCTATATGTTTCTGAAAATGGTAAAAAATTAAGCTCGTTGTTGTGGTATCATTTGTTGTCGATTCCAGCCTCGGGCAATTTGATTATGTTTAGGAAAGCGTCGTTTAGGTAGATTGAAATGATACTTAAATAAGCCAATAATAATGCAAAAGAATGAAGGCAATTTGATTAACCAAAGATACTGCTAAAACTTAATATGTCAAATAGTTACAATGATTTTGGTGTAGCAATTAACATTCTTTATTTTGTTTCTCGTGCAGGAGTATGTGTGGAGCGTGAGAGTGGGGATTGTAGACGGAGGGTGTCGGCGGAAGATCTTCGCCGTCGATCACGCTTCGAGGGTAAGAAATCGATGTTGTCAAATACTTTTATCTATGCTTCCTTGACTAACCCGTGTATCAAATGCTTTTGCTTAACTAAGTATCATGTCGGAGCCGGAGCGAAAGTTTCGTGGTGTTCATCGGAGACACACGAAGATCCCGACTTGGGCAGCTCAGATCACAGTGGATCACAGGAAGATCCAGCTTGGTACTTTCAGGTGCCCGTGGCAGGCGGCCCGCGCCTACGACTGCGCGGCGGTCCAGCACTTTGGGGCGAGAGCGATCCTCAACTTTGAGGATGAGCGGAGCGTGGCGCATTTGTTAGCGCCAGATGGCATGAGGATCGCGACGAGGCCGAGGAGAGGGAGCACCGACAGGCAGAGAGGCTGCTCAGGGCGCGCCACCAGCGCGAGGAGGATGACCCCTTGGTCAAGGATCTCCTCCTTGATCCCCAGGTGATGGCGGTCCAGTACCAGGTCTTCAGCGAGAGCCGGCAGCAGCGCGGGCAGGGCGAGGCCGGCCCCTCCGGCACGCAGCAGCAGGGCGAGGACTCTAGCAGCAGCCTGTCCTCTTGTGGGACCGCTTGGACGACGTCACTGACACCGGCGCGAGTCGAGTTTAGGATGTCTATCATCCTACCTGTCGTACTACTAGACTTATCTTGCTACCTGTTGTACTGCTAGACTTATCATGCATGCTACCTATGTATTATTGTGCTACTTGTCTATATGTGTTATGTTTAGCTAATATGGTTACATCGTTCTATGGTTTATTCTGTTTTATGTTTAATTATTAGGTAAAATGGAGGATATTTGCTTATATATTTCGATTGTTTGTACTTTTTAGATGACGTAGCTTCCCGCCAGCCAGCACCGTCGGTCCCGCGCATCGTCGCGGCTTCTCCAGCTGAGGAGGGGCCGCCTCGGTGCCCTTTGTTTTGTCGCCCTCTTCCGGAGCACGTCCTCGACCTTCTCCGGCCACCGATCACGCTTCGAGGGTATAAATCTTTCGCCTCTCTTGCTGCATAGGTTTATTTTGGTCTAGATCACCAAGTCAGTCGCGTAACCCGAGTCAGATCCCATCCGGAAGGGTTACAAATTTATAAATATGCAGGATTGTCCATCTTTGCATATTTATAACCGTAACACTTCCGGGTTGTCCTGTTGGACAGTCCGAGTACGTGTAGATCGGGTCGTGTTCCACGTTCTACCCCTTCCTGAGACGGAATTTCGGCAGCACCTCCCTGTTGTTCTTCGGATGCACACCCTCTCGGCTTGACAAGCTCGAGACGTGTATTCTGAAGAACAGCGGGGAGGTGCTGCCGAAATTCCGTCTCGGGTCGGGGTAGAACATGGGACACGACTCGATCTACACGTACTCGGGCGGGATAGGCCCCTACCTATTAGAAGTGTATGTGAACCCTTGCATGTTGTAAAAGATAAAATTTGGCCGTAATAAAATGGTGACATTGCATGCAAGAAAATAAAAATATGATGCATTTAATTTCATGTTATTATTATTTGGCTCACAGTAAAGCAGCAGAGGATGGCAGATAATGGGTGGATGTACAGTGGCCGAACTAGTTTGGTTGACAAAACAGATGAGTGGGTATGGAAGACGCATTTGTTAGTGAAGGAGTTAGCGCGTAAGGGTTCAGAGTCAGGCGCTCGTGGACAGTGCCCTTGCCCTCGTTGCAAGTTTCGTACACGTCAGGGAAAGGATGATATGATTAAACACCTCTTCTCTCGTGGGTATATGCCGAACTTCGTGACGACAGTCAACTTTGATGAGTACGAGCGCGAGAGTGGCAGGGTGATGCGGCAGCGGATCAATGGCAATGAAGATGATGGGATTAGAAACTGGCTAGATGATCTCCGTGCTGGCGACATGCCAGATTCGCCACCATCACAGGAGGAACCGGAGGAACCTCCAGAACCGGAGGAACCGCGTGAACCAGAGGACCCAGAGCCAACCGCGAAGGCCTTCTTTGATATGATGGCCTCGTCTCAGAGGCCTCTGTACGAGGGTGCAAAAGTTTCTCAGCTCGATGCCATCTCGCAAGCACTAGCCAACAAGCTCCAGTATGGCAGCACCCGTTCATGCTTTGAAGCGCATCTGCAAACAACTGGTAACCTGTTGCCTGAAGGGCATTGTCTGCCTCAAAGCATGTACGAAACGAAGAAAATCCTGCGAGATCTCAGCATGGATTATCAGAAGATAGATTGTTGTCCAAAAGGATGCCTTTTGTTTTGGAAACAGTTTGCCAATGACAAGTACTGTATCTTGTGTAAGGCCTCTAGGTATCATGTGGTAAAAGGACCGATGGTACGAAGACGCAGTCAAATGTCGCCGTTAAGATTCTTCGTTACCTCCCATTCATACAAAGAATCAAGCGGCTTTACATGAACAAAGAGTCTGCCACACATATGCAATGGCACAAAACGGGGAAGAGATACAAGGATGAGCACGACCGGGAATTGATGGGACATCCATCTGATGGTACGGCATGGAAGAACTTTGATGCGAACCACCCCGATGAGGCAGCAGATGCTCGAAACGTGAGAATCGCGATAGCAACCGATGGATTCAATCCATATGGTTTGTCGACTACCTCGTACAGCTGCTGGCCCGTGTTTGTTATTCCGCTCAATCTCCCTCCTGGAGCCCTAATGCAAAGAAGACCATATTCCTCTCGCTGATCATTCCAGGTCCTGAATATCCGGGGAAGAATTTAAGTGTGTACATGCAGCCAATTGTGGATGATCTGAACCACTCTTGGCACCACGGGACGTTGACATATGATCGTGCATCGAAGACAAACTTCTTGATGAAAGTTTGGTATCACAATTCCATGCATGACATGCCCGGGTACGCCCTATTCTGCGGATGGTGTACAGCTGGTAAGTGGCCATGCCCAGTGTGCAGGAACCGACTTGAGTTCATGTGGCTAACGGCGGGACGGAAGTATTCCGCGTTTGACACACATCGAAAGTTCCTCAAAAGAGGGCATCGTTTAGAGAAGACAAAAAGAACTTCAAGAAGGGCAGAGTTGAGCGTGAAGAAAAAGCGATACCAACTTTCGATGGTGCAGCTGTTGACGCCGAGCTAAGTGCTCTCGTGCCTGCTGGGAAAAGGCCCACGATATGTGGGATATGGTGTGGCGCACAACTGGACTCACGTGGCAGGCTTGACGCAACTCGAATATTACAAGGACCTCGAACTTCCCCATAGCATCGATGTGATGCACACCGAAAAGAATGTTGGAGAGTCCCTCTTTCACACAGTCCTGAACATTCCTGAGAAGTCGAAGGATAATGTTAAGGCTAGAGTTGATGTTAAGAAGCTCTGTGATAGGGAGAGAATGCACATGAAGCCTCCTGAAGGCCGTCAAAAGAACTGGTTCAAGCCGCATGCTGACTTCTGCCTTAATAGTATGCAAAAGTCTGAGGCATTCCATTGGCTCAAATTCGTCGTGATGTTCCCTGATGGCTATTGTTCGAATATAAGTAAGGGAGTCAATATACAATCGGAAAAGTCACCGGGCTCAAGAGTCACGACTATCATATATGGATTGAGCGGCTGCTACCGGTGATGGTTCGAGGGTATCTCCCCGACAGTGTCTGGCGAGTGCTCGCGGAGTTGAGCCATTTCTTCCGCACGCTCTGTGCTAAGCAAGTATGTCCCCTGATTATTCAGAAGCTGCATGAACTAGTGCCGGAGTTGCTGTGCAACTTAGAGACGATATTTCCGCCAGGCTTCTTTACTCCGATGGCACATCTTGTTGTGCATCTTGCGAACGAGGTACTCTTGGGTGGACCGGTGCAGTTTCGTTGGCAGTTTTGTATTGAGAGAGAGTTTAAGTATATTCGAACCAAATGTGGAAACAAAAATAAGATTGAGTCATCCATAGCCGAGGCAACTATCCTCAGGAGATGGCAGACGCCAGGCTAACGTACTACCCCGATGATGTTCCCACTATGCATAACCAGGCCTCTCGGTACAATGTCGACGAGCCCAAGCGAGACCCCAAGCTCGTCCTCTTCCAGTGTCCCGGTGGCAAGAGCGGTGGCCCAACAAGGTATAACTTGACCAATGATGAGCTGGAGTGCATAATGCTCTATGTGCTTATGAACATGAAGGAAGTGACCCACGACGAGCAGGGAGAAGAGGGCAGTTTCCTTAGGTAAAATGGGGAACAAATTACTTTGCAACTACTAACATTTTTTGACGCGCAATACTGTGGGGAAGGCCCCCACAGCGTCAAAATTTTCATTATATATCAAAAGTAAATATTTACAAACAGGCAATGTTCATGATGTTGTAATTACAAATTATCTATCCATGTCTGCATGCCTTCCTTCAGACCTGGCTTAACCCGATGTCTGATGTCTTCAATAGCCAATTTAAAGAAATGAGAACATGTATCTAAGTTCCTTTGCTCATGATCAAAAATAATCTTGTTTCTGTGGTTCCATATACTCCAGCACCCAGCCATCATAGCAATTTTGAAGAAGTTGTTAGAAGATCTTGCCTTTGCTTCTAGTATCATATCATTGAAGTGTAATTCAGTGTTCCAAGACTCACCGATTTTCTCCCAGAAATCCTTGCTGAAAGTGCATGCGAAAAAAAGGTGCGGCATAGTCTCCAGGATAGGTTCATCTCATAGTACACAGGAAGTTGATTCAACATGGAAATTCTTTCTGGTAAGCAGATCTCTAGTATTGACTCTGTCTTGTATCATTAACCAGAAGAAAAATTTATGTTTTGGAAGGCAAGGTGATTTCCATATCCATTTGTAGATGACATGTGCTTCTGGATATTGATTGAGTTCTAAATATACCTTTTTAGTAGAGTAAGCTAAGCTATTCCATCTGAAGTTCCAAATATCTTTATCTGCTTCACTGTGAATACCATCTAGCATCTCTATCAGTTCATTGCATTGATCATAAGCAATCATGGACAGTGGCAGAAAAAACATATCTTGTAATCTGTCATTGATCATATTTTTTGCCTTCTGTAGTGTGATCATTTTATCTTTTGCAAATGAATGCAGTTCAGGAAATTTGTTAACCAGAGGTATATCAGTCCATTTATCCTGCCAGAGATATACAGTTGCTCCATTAGCAGGCATTACCGAGGTGATTGTTCTGAAATCATCTAAAAAGGTGAGACAGTTCCTCCACCAGAATGAGCCCTTTCTGCCATGGTTTCGTTCTAATACGTATTTTCTCTTTTTAGTCAATTCACGGATGAAATGTGGTCGGGAACATCAGATGGACCCGATGAAGCCACGTTGGACACTCTTTTGAAAGAGCCTGCCCCCGGAAAGAAAAAATTCACGGTTTGGCTCAGGGAAAAGGTAATTTCAAATCTGTCCCTTCTACCTTGCAATCCGTGTCTTGTCCCCTCTTACTAATGCACAAACCAATTTGTACTTGTAGGGAGCTGATCCCAACGTTGTGATGTCAGATGAGTTGAGATGTGTCTCCCAAGGTTGTAACCGTAGAGTCGAGAAGTATGAGAAGTATGATGTGAATGGGTACCGCTTCCATACAGAGCATCACCAGAACAGTCGGCCTAATGCAAAGACTATAAATATCGTGGTCTTCACCAAAGGAGCCGGTACTTATGATTACTACGGAAGGTTACAGAACGTATACGAGCTGACGTTCAATAACACGAACATAGAACTCAAGCTTGTTGTGTTCAAATGCCACTGGTTCGACCCTGAGCATGGAACCAAAAGTACCCTTCCATTGGTTTAGTTGAAGTTAAGCCTTCAACCACCTACCATGGATCCGATGTCTTTTTTGTGGCTCACCAAGCCTTTAAAGTTTATTATTTGCCCTACCCATGCAAGAAAGAGGGACTCATTGGTTGGGAAGTCGTGTTCCATGTATCGCCACATGGTAAGCTACCCATGCCCTCCGAAGACGATTACAACAACATTGACCCTAGAACATACGAGGGGATTTTCTATCAAGAGGAGCAAACCTTTGGGGACTTTGGCATACAAGGTCTTGAGGACCGCGAGGACAATGCACAAACAGGTGGTGACGTAGTGGTGGATCTAAATGATATAGATATGCTCAACAAGTTACAGAGTGATAGTGATGACGATGATGAGCCTCCATCGTGCGAGGAGGTTCCAATATACAACACTCGTGATAGTGATGTTGATAGTGATGATGAGAACCCAGGACTTAACTATGAGAGTGATGATTAGGGGTGAGGGTCTTTTATGTCCTTTTCCGTACTATTTACTTTTCAACATGCTTAGTCTTTCAACATGCTTCTTCTTAATTGCATTACGTCTTTATTCTTATTTACTACATTTTTCAACATGCTTAAAAGTTTATCCTTTCTCAATGCAGGTCGGTCGCCTATTCTCACGCTGTCAGAAATGGGTACCTCGGGCTCTCGGGAGGTGTAGGATGTGTCCGGGTGTAGCGTGTGTGAATTCGAACTATGTTTGTGTCATTTTTGAGTTTGTATGGATGTTTGTATGAATTCGAAACATGTTTGTGCCATTTTGGATATCTATGTGATGTTTATGTGATGTTCCTGTCATGTTTTATAATGTGTGCAATTTTAATTGTATTTAAATTGTGCTAGAAACCAGCAGCGCAAAAACTGGAATTATGGTCAAAGCTACGCCGATGGCATTGCCGTCGGCGTAGAGTCCTCACAGGCTCACAGGACGATGACACGTCGCCCTGAAATGACCAATGGTCATGTATACGCCGACGGCCGTGCCGTCGGCGTATATTCACAGAGGCACCAGATCACCCCACGTGGCTAGCTAGGCCGACGGCACCGCCGTCGGCGTATGGTGGAACAGACGGAGACGGACGTCCTCCGTTTGTGGGTCCCACTGCAACGGTACACCGACGGCTTACAGTACGCCGACGGCAATCTGGCTACGCCGACGGCCCTCTACGCCGACGAAGTTACGCCGACGGCTGCTGTCGGCGTATACCTACGCCAACGGCGACTGGTCCTACGCCGACGGCTTCCGGCCGTCGGCGTAGCGTCTGTTTCCCGTAGTGATATGGTACATTTAGCGGCTATTTATGTTAGAATTAACATGTAGATGCACAAATTGGAATATATCCTAGCCATGCGAGGAGCTCATCGCAACGATACATTTAAAGTGAAACTAACAATTCAAAATAGAGAAACTACATTTGCAAACAAACAAAACGAACTAACCAAACTTGACATCAGCGGGATTTATTAGGGTACTACAAGGACCATTTGCAGCACTATAAGCTAGCAATCATTGTACCACTTTTGTCAACAACCAAGTAACTACCAATAGTAAATAGATTGAAAGTTGAAACGCATAATCAAAATACAACCAGATTATAATCCTCAAATTACTTGAATTGAATTAAAAGATTGCCGTCAGCAAGCTGTTGTATTACCTTTCGAATCAAATATATTCCGTGGAAGCTTGTATTAAGTACTAATACAGACATGACACCAAGAGAATGATTGCATGCCATAAAGTGTTGATAAAATCATGATCTGAATGTGAATATTTTTCATGCCATAAAGTGTTGATAAAATCATGATCTGAATGTGAATATTTTTTTGGGCTAGTATTCTCCAAACACGTGAAATAAAAAGGTTAGGCTAGACACTTGGCAATCATTTCAAAGTAATAGAGCATCGTGGAAACAAATATATGTGTTATTATCGCATCACCATCAGATCCACAGAAGATATATTATGATATTGAAAAAGCATATGCAACCAAAGGTTAAACTCGCATCACATTGTTTGCGCAATAGCAAATCAAATATCCATCCAGACTTGGAATGCATATCTACATTGAGGTAATGCAGCACCACACGCCATGCATGATTTTGGAGATTAGCCAGAGCTAACCACTCGTCTACAACAAAATATGTTTGCATACTCACTATTAGTACCGCCTCCAAAGGTTCACTCACTGTGTCGAGCAGATCGGCATGGTCAATAACTTTGTGGTGGGAATGGTACTTCGCAAGCAGCATGTTGGTACTGATTATGATAACCTATGGATGGTGAGAGGTTGAAGGCCACCTTCCTCTCCTAGGGCAACATAGAAGGCAGATACGTCCTTCAAGAGCATGTATGACATCACGTGAGCTAATACGCGAGGAGTTGCCTATGGTGGCCGCACTACATTGACTTATAGGTGTGGGTCTTGGATACAGAAGTAAACTATGTGCGAGCCTCGACACGCAGACCGGCGGAGGAAGATAGAGAAAGACGTCGTTTGAGGCTTGCGTTGTGGCAGATCATGCAACAGTACCTCGATGGGCATGCCAAGCAAGGCTAGCCCAATGAAAATTCGAACCTGGGGTGACTCAAAATAAATACAATTTATACTAAAAATTTATACTTCTCCATATCTTGTTTTTAGCATGTTACGTTAATACAAGTAAAATTTATGTTTGTTCGCATAGTTTTACCACATAGCTGAAATATTTCTAAATAAGCTGATGTGTTTTTGTTTGTACTAAATATCTTATATTTTGTAACAGAAGTATGTTTTAAACTATTTTGTTGCAGCACATAATCTATAAAATTTATACGTATTTATGGTAACGATATAAAAAATATTATGTAACAAACATCTCAATCGCGGTTTCTAGTGTGTGATTAAGTAAGCATGGGAGAGGCGTTTTGGCTGCCGGTAGCATATGCTCCCGGTTTAAAAATACATATATATATAAACGTATTTTGTAATGTTGAAAACTTGCGATAAAAATTCCGCGTGTATGTCTTGATCTTTTATGTGCTCATAAAGTCGTTAGGAAAGTACCAACAATTTTTGTGTCATGTGTAAAAACAAATCAGTGCTAAAACGGCTTTTCACGAGACATTTTTTTTTGTCTTTTAAATAAACCAATAAAAATGTTGCTTTTGTGCGAAACTTGGTATGCACACATAGAATGTAGAGGTGTACGCATCATATTGTTTTTGAATGTTTTAACATTTTAAAAAAATTGCTGGTGGCAGGAGGATATGCTCCCATGTGCCAAAGTGAAATTCACTATTTATAGAAACTTGTAGAGTATAAACTGAACCAACGACACTAATTTTTTATGGTCAAAATTTTCTATCAATTCAAAATTTAATAAAGTGTGCATGCTACGTACTTGGTATTGAGAGTAATCTGCAAAACAAAACAAAATCATGTTGATTTTAATATGTTTGCGTAAGTTTTTTTTATATGACATGCTCTTATTCAATATGCATGGTATCATCTGGCGTACACAAGTACCTCCGTCAGTTATGCGTGGTATCATTTTATATGACATGCTCTTATTCAATAATGTTGATTTAGTGATATTGTGGGATTTAATTATCGACTTACTAGGTTGATGCATAGGTTTACTGGGGGTGTGTGTCCGGGGGGTGGGTCGCTAAAAGGTACAGCTTTGGGTTTACTAAGAAATCGAATAAACGATTATCGGATGATCGATCAAGCAAGGGTAAGAACAATGTAGGAAGTCAGACAAATCACAAACTTCAGTTGTCATCCAATCTTTCAAGACAAGCCTCCATAGCACATCATCGATAAAAAAAAGGTCCAAATAACAGAATATAGGGCAGGCTACTACGAAACTTGAGTCTGAACTAAGAAAGGTACTCCACTAGTCCACCTCATCTCATTTGTCAGTATAACATGGAGACCACTTGATCCAACACTCTGTAAAATCAAGACAAATCTAATAAAAGTATAGCACCCTGACGGAAAAAGACTTGAGGCTCAAATGGGTAGAAAGGTCCAACAGTCCCTCGTAGTTGGCAATGTATAGCACCCTGACGGAAATCATGCCCCTGCTTTGTCTCTCAGCTCAGCAATAATGGATGGAAATCTCTGCCCCAGCCGCACAAAACCCTCTGTCAACACAGCCTTCTTGAAGATTGCCTCTGCCACAAAGAATTCCATGCACCTGTCCTTTAGCTCGGGGCAATTGTACATCAACGCGCAATCTAAAACAACGGCGACCGTATCTGCCGACAAATTGTCAAGCAGCCTCTGCGCACATACAAGCTTCAACCGGTCCAAGGCATACCAGTCGGCTGCGGCAAGCAGACGCTGAAACATCTCCACGGGATCACCGTCCAGTTCTTTCTCTGCATGCAATGCATCAGTATACATGAAACGAAGCATAGCTCTAAAAGTCACAGGGTCGACATGGCGCACAGTAATGACGCGTGGCATTTTAGCCTCAACCAAGGAGTCGACCAAGAGCTCTGCTTTGAACACCGGTGAGCGGGCGGCGACGATGGCCCGGTGCGCGTGGAACTTCTCATCACCGACGAGGAAGGAGACATCCCAACCGTCAGGTTTGTCGAGCAGGCGTCCGAGCTGGTCCGCGATCTCTGAGACAGGCACGGCTACGGGGTTGTCACGGAGGACTATGACCCCGCAGACAAGCCTGACCGCGCCGCCGTTGGTCGCCTGGAAAGACTCCAGATCGGATCGCTTCATGAAATGATCCCACCCCGCGCTACTTACATCGCTGGCTCCGGTGAACTGCGCCGTCGATATCCTTGCGTGAGGCGCGCATGGTGCGCCGTCCGCGCCCACCAGGAAGGCCTCAAAGACGGCGGTGAAGTTTTCGGCCTTGCTGACGAGGAATATGAAGAGGGAGAGGTACTCGGCATGGCCGTCCTCGTCAAATCCACGCGAGTAGCAGTCTACCCTCCAGGAGTACTCCCCGGCGGAGATGCGTTTGGAGAGGACGTCGCCGGTGTAAATGTCTTCGGTGTAGTCAAGTTTGAACTCGGTGAAGCCGGAGCCCACCATGCTGGGCATATAATACTTCTAGTACTACTAGTAGAGGGCACGAGATGTTGAAGGTGACTTTATATACAAGAGCTAATCTTCATTTTTCGATAATAAAGGGCTAGACTTCATGGTATGTTGGATTCGCGTTTTGACCAGAACAAGGAGAGAAAACAACGGCGTACTATGCATTCATTGCTCGTCGCTTCGGTTGAGGTGCCGCAAGCACCTTGCGTCCATGCACGGGCCGGTCGAGAATATGATGGTACATTCCTTCCTGCATGTATTGCTTCGCCTCCAGAATATTACCCAATTACAGCTTTCTTTTGTTACTCTCTCCGTTTCTTAAGATAAGCGTATATTTTTAGTGAAAAGTCAATATAGTTTAACTTTGACCGATTCTATAGGTAAAAATGTAAACATTTTGAATAGCAAATTAATATAAATGGACTGATCATGGAATTTATTTTCATTGCACGCTATTTCATTTTTGAAATGTTCATATTTTTATCTATAAGATTGGTCAATTTTATATTATGTTCAAGTCAAAAAAAAAATATTATGTTGGGTTGACAAAAATATTTGCTTTACTTTTAAAAAACGGAGGTAGTAGGACAGAAGCTAAATGGAGTGACTAATTCTGCTAGAATTCACAAGTAGATGCACAAACTAGAATATAACATAAATTTCCTAGCCATGCCAGCAGTGGCGGAGCTAGCGACTTGTCGAAGCCGGGGCACACAACAAGCAATTTTTTTTGTGTGTAAAAAGAACCAAATCTAAAAAAAAATTAACAATTCAAACACTACTAAACAGGTTTTTTACAACGTAGTTTTTATATATCATAGATGTACAAAATCTGGATGACGCTAGTACTAGGTACAGACCTACGTCACTAAAATTTTGAAGAATCGACAACAACCGAACAGATCGAACAGCCGAGGGTGAAGCAAGTAGGCTAGGAGATGGGCCTGCGGTCTGCTACTACGGCCCAAGCTAAATAGGGTGACCGGTCAGGACACAACAAAGTGCCATCATGGCCCATGCATCTACGGAAAAAAAAACTCGTCGTTTTCATTGCAGGTCGCCATTCCTGGCGTTCTAGCGAGTTTGGCTGCCACAGGAACTCAGCGGCGATCAGCCATGGCGCCGCACAGAGCACGGGCACGTGCCCAGGGCGGAGGTATAGTAAATTCGCCACTGCATGCTAGAAACTCATCGCAATGAGCCATTTGAAGTGCAACTAAAAGTTCAAACTAGAGAGAAACTACATTTCCAAACAAACCACACCAACTAACCAAACTTGCCAGCTACATGATTTACTAGGGTACTAGGAGGACCATTTGAAAAATGCGTCTAAATCTGCTGGAAAATCTCCGCTATAAGTAATTTACTAGCTAGTACAATACTACAAGGATTTGCAAGCTAAATCTAGCAATCACTGTGCTGTTGTCAATAACCAAGTAACTACCAATAGTAAAAAGAATGAAAGTTGAAACACGGAATCGAAGTACAACAAGATTATAATTCACAAAAACACTTGAATTGAATTAAATCTTGATATCAGCAAGCTATTGAACACATTTTGTGCAAGCTTGTATTAAGTAGTAATACAGACATGACACCAAGAGGATATTACATGGCATGTAAGACATCACATGAGCTCGTACGCATGGAGTTACCTCACAGCACATCCACATACAATTGTGGGTCTTGGACTAATCGGCGTTAGAGACCAGACACGCGGAGCATGGCGCCGTATGAGGAGTGTCAGAGACGCTGTTGCAGACCATGCAGCACGACCTTCACGGGCATGCTGAACAAGGCCGGTCCAATCCACGGAGACTAAAAGTAAATACAATTTGTACTAACATTTTATACTTCTACATATCTTATTTTTAGCATGTTGCAATATTACAAGTAAAATATTATGTTTTTTCACATAGTTTAACCATATAAATGGAATATTATTAACATAAGCTGATGTGTTTTTCTTTGTACTAAACATTATTGAAATGTACTATACCATACTTTGCAACAAAAGTTTGTTCTATGTATTTTATGTTTTTTTACAGGAAAACAGTAGGAAGGCCCCTACTGCAATTTTCATTATAAAAAATGGGTAATTACAAGTGCGGTGGTGAAAATCCTGTCAAAAATCAAATGGCATCAAGCCATTGCTGCATGCCCTCTTTAAGAGAAGGCTTAGCTCTATGCATAACAAGGGAAAAAACCTCTTTAAACAATCTAATACAGAGATCAATACTCAGTTGCCCATTGTCAAAGATAATCTTATTTCTGTGATTCCAGAGGCTCCAGCAACCAATAATGAGACATTCTTTAAAGCAAGGTGTTCCAGCTCTGGCATAACCATCCGTGAGCATCTCATAGAGATCAAAATCATAATTCCATTCTTGGTTTAATCGCCACCAAAAGGTCTGGCTAAAATCACAGCCAAAGAATAGGTGTTGCATGTATTCCATAGGGGCATCAGAACAAAGCACACAAGTAGTATCTTCCAGATAGAAAGTTTTCCTGGTCAGCAGGTCTCTGGTGTTCAGGCGGTCCTGGAGAAGTAACCAGAAGAAGAACTTGTGTTTTAATTGAACACAGGATTTCCAAATCCAAAGGAAAGGAGCTGGCACTTGGGCAACAGGGGTAAGTGCATCATATACTTTGTGAACAGAGAATTTCGCCTCATTCCTCAGCACCCACCTATCAGTAGGGTTTGATGTGTTCAGATTGTGAAGCTCAGCTGCAATGGTCTCACTCTGTTGGTAAGCCACCATAGAAAGAGGCAAGTGAAAATGTTCAAGAAGGTTTCTATCATTTATCGTCAGGATTTGCTTCAGATTGATGTCCTGTTGTCGAGCAAAAGAGAACAGATGAGGGAAAGCAGCCGCAGGTGAGATGTCTCTCCATTTATCCTTCCAGAATCTGATGGTCCTCCCGTCACCCTGTTTACAGCAAGTTAAGTCCATAAAATTATCCCAAAGGGAAAGGACATCCTTCCACCAAAATGATCCACAAGGTGCCTGGACCTGGGGGAGCTTATTATTCTGGTAATGGGCTTCCCAAATGAGCTTCACCCAAGGGGTATCCTCTCTGTTCATGAACTTATAAAGATGTTTCATGAGGAGGGCTGAGTTCTGTGTTCGTAGATTAATCACACCCAATCCACCTGCCTTTTTAGGTTTACAAACCTGTTCCCATTTAACAAGACAGTGACCTCTTTTGTTGATGTCTTTCCCTCTCCACAGAAAACCTCTGGCAGAACCCTCCACATGGTCCAGGAAACGCAAAGGCATTTTAATGGTACACATGGCAAACAGAGGAATAGAAATGATAATGGACTTGATCACCGTCAATCTACCATCGTATGATAGCATGGATGAGATACCACATAGCCTTCTGTCAATTCTCTCAAGTATACTGATCAGGTGTTCCAGTCTAGGCTTTGTAGTACCCATTGGAAGTCCCAGGTAAGTGAAAGGGAGTGCCTCAGGTTTACATCCAACAATTTCAGCCAATTCAGCACACCTCTGACTGGTCACATTGATGGGAACCAAAGATGATTTGCTATAGTTTACTTTCAGACCAGTGATAGAGGTGAAAACTGACAGAATGTTTTTCATAGCCAATAACTGAGCAGGGCAAGCTGGCAAGATAACAAGAGTGTCGTCTGCATATTGGATGATGGGGAAATCCAAACCAAATGAGTGATCAAGAGGCAAGCTGAGCTCACCATCATGCCAGGCTTTATTAACCATGTACTGTAGCAATTCAGAGGCAAGAACATACAACTGAGGTGAGAGGGGATCACCCTGTCTGACCCCTCTTCTGCAGTGAATTTTTTTACCAGGCACACCATTCAGTAGAACATATGCAGAGGCACTGTGTAGAATGCATTTCATCCATCCAAGCCACAATTCTCCAAAACCAAGACACCTCATTACTTCCAAAATGGCACTGAATTCCACTTTATCAAAAGCCTTTTCAAAATCAATCTTAAAAATAACAATTTCCTTCTTTGATTTGTGGCACAAATGGAGATATTCATATGCCCAAGCCAAACAATCCTGAATAGTTCTAGTTCTGATGAAACCATATTGGTTTTTGTGAACCAGAGAGACAATGACACTCTGTAATCTGTTTGCAAGCAGTTTTGTCAGAAATTTCAGTGGCAGGCTCACCAAAGATATGGGACGATAATCATTCACACTGACTGGTGAGGCCACCTTTGGTATAAGGGTGATATATGCTGTATTGATGCTCTCAATATTAGATATTCCAGCATGGAAATCCTGACATAACCTGTAAAATTCTGCTTTAACAATATTCCAGTGTTTTTTCAGGAAAGCACCATTGAAACCATCGGGGCCAGGTGATTTATCAGTAGGCATATGCTTTACAATTCCATCCATCTCAGTGACAGTGAAAGGAATTTCAAGCTGAGAGAGGTCAATATATGGGACTGGCTGAATGTACTGACCAATAAGCTGGGTGGTATGGGGGTTTTCTGAGATTCCAATTCTATTTTTAAAAGAGGACCAAATATGTGCTGCTTTGATGTCATGGTCCAATAGGATTATTCCATCATCAGTGCTGATGCTTGATATGTAATTACATCTGAAATTTTGAGAAGCAACAACATGAAAAAATTTGGTGTTCTCTCCACCCAGCTTTGCCCATTTGATTTTTGCCCGGTTTCTCCAAAATATTCTTTTAGCTTCCAGAAGCTTAGCCACATGTGCTTTCAGAATTTTCCTGAATTTTTTTCCTGTACAGATAGGGCCCTTTGTTCCTCAAGACCATCGAACAGGGCGAGTACATAATTACAGGAGGTGATAATTTTCGCAAGCTGAGAGAGGTTTCTGCTCCATTTCTTTATACCATTCCTCAGGCACTTTAGCCTAGCAGTGATGTCTTTAGCAGAATTAGAGGAATAGCCAGCCTGCTGCCATGAGGAAGTGACTACCTCATATAAACCATCGAATTCAAGCCAATATTCCTCGAAGCGAAAAAGCTGAGATTTGGGCACATCAGAGCCAATGGAGATAAGGATAGGTACATGATCTGATGACAGATTGGTCATGGGAGTGGCCAACGTATTAGGGAAAGTGCTGATCCAGTTGGATGAGGTAAAAATCCAATCCAGTTTCTCGAGCAGAGGGGAGTCTTGCATATTACTCCATGTGTAGGCACGGCCCTTTAAGGGAATTTCCTCAAGATCCAAGTGCTGAATAATGCGGTTAAATTTCAGCATATTATTCATGTCTCCCCCAGGTCTATTTCTGTTGTCAGGTGATCTCATAAGATTAAAATCACCTAGGACCATCCAGTATTCCATCAGGGTGGTGTCCACATCATGCAACCAATTGAGGAAAACTTCTCTTTCATCAGTGTCCGTGGGGGCATATACATTGGTCACATAGAAAATACGTGCAGTGAGCTTACATATCAGCTGAACAGTAAGTTGAAATTTGCTGCTGTGGATAACAGTACCATCGAACATGTTCCCATTCCAAAGTGTGATGATGCCCCCAGAATTCCCCACAGAAGGAGAAAAGGCAAATTGGTTGATCCTTCTTGGGCAGAAATTTCTAATGTAAGCGTGATCAAAAAGCTCTCTTTTGGTTTCTTGTAGGCACATAATATGACAGTTACTTTCATCAGCCTTAGCTCTGATTTCGTCCCATCTGAGCTGAGAGTTGATACCTCTCAGGTTCCAGTCCAAAATATACCAGGATCTATTCATTAAAAACAAATGAGTGGTGTGGGAGCTGGGAAATCATAAATAACCCAGAGATAGTGTGCCACAATAAAAACCATCTCACTTCAGTATACATGCTCACATCAGCCAAAGGTGCACTCAGCTCAATAATACAGCCATCAGGTCCCACATGGGAAATAACATGATCATCATAAACATCCAAAGCATAATATGATAGTCCAGCCACATAAGCCATACTGATCAGAGAGCACACAAACCAACATAAACTGAATATATAAAGTATACATCCAGGACAGAGTACTGACATAAACACAAGTTTGACATCAAAAGCACACCAAATAACATCAAGAGGCTGACATAAAGAGTTGTACATTGCACAGCAAGTACACTGGAAACGATCAGGATAAGCTGATCTGACTGACACTGACATAAGGACTGCAAAAGCGAAACAGAGCAATCTGTGAGGCACTTATAGGCTGTCTCAGCACCATTAATCACTCTCAATGCTATCATTGGTACTATCATAGTTGAGCTCCTCTTCAGTCAGCATCGTAGATGCCATCTGACATTGATCCCTACCAATTGCCTGGAGCATATGAGTGGGCAGATCCGGTGGAGCAGGCGCTGAGGGGTCGACCACATGGGCTTCAAATTCAGCAGCAAGGTTCTTGGATGTGCCTTCGCCCTCATTAACTGGGGGATGGTCCTTGAAGCCAGCAGCTAGACCAGCAAGCCTGTTGCTGCGTCTCACCTGAGCAACAGTGGGTGGTGCAGTCATCTTTCCACGTCTCCTCCTCGCAATGGGCAGTGCAAGCTGGTTAGCTTCTGGTGCAGCAATCTGGTCAGGTGCTGGAACATTTCCTGGGGGAGCAGTGGTACCATCCTGTGCTTGGATCTCAGTTGCAATCTCAGCATTAATCTGCTCTTCAACCTGCATAACATTCTCTTGCACATGGGCAGCTTGACCAACTTGCTCTGCTTGCTCAGCTTCATTCTGTATAGCTTGGGTCTCTTGCATAGGTGGAGCAGGCACCTCAGCAATGATTTCTTCCATGTTGGCCTCCTCCATATGTACATCAGCTGCCTGATCCTGAACTGGGCTCTGTGGAGGGGTCAAAATCACAGGAACATCTGCAGCAGGTGCAGGCATTGCAGCACCTGCTTCACCTGCCTCATCTGCATGTTGCACCTCTCCCTCATGCTCAGCATGCCAGAAGTGGAAACCATCCACAATGATAGGCACAGGGTGGGGGTTCTGGCCATCAGGTGGAAGTGGATCTTCATCTCCTGGCCCTGCCCCCAGCATCACAGATGACATAATAATTGTTGGGCAGGACCATGAATCACCAGTGCCTAGATAGGAGGTGGACTGTGATACAACAAGGCTCAGGGGGATTTTGTCAATATCATAAACTCTCATCTTAACCAGAATCCTAGCCTTGTTTGATTCATCTCTATTCCAGATTAATACTCTACCATACTGAGCAAGAGAGATAACAATGGTATCTAGATTCCAGCATTCAATGGGGTAGTTCATCAACATGAGCCAGCAATCATGTGTAAAAGTAACAGATCTATGATTTCTACCTCTGTTTTGTTCAATCACCCGCATCACAGTATCACCAATGAAATAAGGACTAGCCATAACAGCGATGTCTCTCTCAACCACATCAATGAAACGAACAAGTGCAGCACCCATACCACTACGAGAAATCTCTTTGACAGTCAATCTCCTCTGCTGCTCAAGGAAATCTGTGATAAGTATTGCGGTACCTTCGAACTGATCAGGGTGCGGCTCTGGCTCGAGGATGACGATCGCCCAGGCGTCGCATGGCTGCGGGAGGGAACCTCCCACGGTGACGTAGCCACGCTGCGGCCGCAGTCCATTGGGAGGGATGAAACCCATCCCGGGCGGGAGGTGGGGGATGAAGTCGCAGGGGTAGTTCGCCATCGGCGATGATGGAGGTGGAGGAGGCAATGCGTCGCCGGAGTGCTCGACGGAACCCTCGTTCTGTAGCAGATTTGGGGAAATAATCACGTCTCCCTGGCTTCCAGCTAATATAGTCCATGTAGCAGTGTTTTTTTTTCCGATAAATCAGAGATTTCCTCCTTCTATTGAAACAACTTCGTGCAATATGCCCGTATCCATAACAAACTCTGCAACGGATTTTACTTGAGCAGGAAGATGCAAGATGACCTTCAGAGAGACAATTACGGCAGAAATCACATGATTAGCGCGGGTAATCTGTTGCCTAACAGGCGGAGGAGCAGGCAGTGGGCCAGAAGACACATCCAAATGGGCTGGGCTGGATTGAGCAATCACGGCCCAATAAGCAGAATTGTTTGAAACTCTAGCATTCCCGCTATTGTCGGATCCACGATCCACATGATCACTATGATCAGATCCAGAGTGCTGTATACTAGATGGAATCTGACGGGGTAATTGCACAGATAGCGATCCAATAGCAATGAGATCATCCTGCTGAATAGATGAGGGCACTGATCGCGGTCCAATAGGAGTAGTATTCGCTCCCGTAAGAATAGAGGCCGGTGCAGGAGGAGGATCACGTTCAAAACCACGTCGAATAGAGTTGAAAACTGCATGAACGGGAACAGTGGCATTTGATCTACGTGATCCATGGTTTCGTCGACCAGCAGAAATCCATTCAGAGGCAGATTCAACATAATAAGTTTGTTCCTCACGAATCCAATTAGGACCACCAAAACCCCACAGATAGAAGTAACAAACAAATGATCACATGAGTAAGATCTCAAATTCTGAATGAAGAAACCCACTGCCTTACAGCTGACAGAAAACTTGAATACCCGATCTCTCAAATTCAGAATTTCAATCTCATCATAAGCAACTCCCAAACAAGCCGAGAGGGCAAGACTAGCATTTAGATCCGTAAGACGAAAAGAAGATCGCCCAAAAGACACCACAAGGAAGAAACGATGGGATCGGGACACAGGACTCACGGAGGTGGCGAAATTGTGACGAACCTTGGCCCGGATCGTGTGACCCGGGGAGAAATCCAGGAGATGGGCAATGGAGGAGGGATCCGCGTAGGGATCGCTGCCATCCATCGCCATGGAGACGACGTCGGGGTCGCCTAGATCTCAATGGAGGGGGAGTCGCCATGGGAGTCGCCAGAGGTGGGAGGGGGAGTCGCCATGAAAATAAATTATGTTGCACTTGTGGGGTATGTATTTTATGTTAAAGCCATGTAAAGAATATAATACAAGCATGGAAGAAAGCTTTTGGCTCCCGAGTGCATATGTTCCAGCTTTATAAATTTTGCTTTAAACGTATTTTGAAATGTTAAAAACATATGGTAATAATTTCCGTGCGTACATAGCAACATTCTTTGTGCTCATAAATTCGCATCACAAAAAAAATGGATATTTTTAAAAAGGACAAAATTCGGTGTAAATGCCTTTTCACAAGACATTATTTCGTTTTACACACAAGAAATAAAAATAACAGTTTTTTGGGGAAACTTCGTGTACCCACCTAGAATGTCGAGATGAACCCATCATAGAATATCGTGAAGCTTCGTGTTTTTTCAGGTGATAGAAGCATACGCTCCCATATGCAAAAATGGATTTCACTGTTTGTTGAAACTTGTAGCGTATAAAATGTACAAACAACACTATTTTTTATAGTAAAAAAATGTCTAGTAGATATGAATTTAGAAAATTGTGTATGTTTTGTATTTGGTTTTGAAATAACATTGTTTAGAGTAATCACTAATAAAAATAAAGTAGTGTTGATTCTAGTATGTTTACATATGTAATTTTTATGCTCTTATGTAATGTGAATGCTATTATCCAGTGTACACTAGTTACCTGTCAGTTTATAAAATAAAAATATGTTGCACGGAATTAACCATGAAAATCTTGCTACGTATATTTATATAAATTCTTGAAGAATTCCTTTAGAGAGAGAATATTATGCTAACTAAACAAGTCATCGCCGATCACATTGGTGTATTCTTACGTACCAAGGAGGTCGCCGTTTGTATTTCCTTCCATAAATTAACCTATTATTTTAAGATACTTCCCCGTCTTAAAATGTAAGGGGCAGACATGATTATGTAGGAGTATGCGCAATAAAAAAATTCTCTCACATGCAGAAGCAACACCCATTGTCTAATCTAAGGAGATGCAAGTAAAGGAATGGTAAGGACATCGTATCCTCAAAAAACATGCGGGTTGGACGTTTATCATAACGTGGCTCGATGAACATGTTGTCGAAGTCCAATCCGATGGTGGAGGTTTCGCACAGGCAGGGCTTCGCCAAGCTACGGCGCGGGAGGTGGAGGAGGAGCAAGGGAGGGGGAGGCAGGGTTTGGGTTGAGCATCCAAGACACCTCCCCACGTTTATATAGGCGTGCGGGGGCAGGGGATGCGCCCCCACCCTCCCTAGGGTCGGCGGCTAGGGAGAAACTTGCCCCCAAGCCTCTCCTAGGGTTTAGGGTTGCCCCCACTTCCTTAGCCGCATTGGGCCAAAGGGGGGCTGGTGTGGCTGGCCCACTAGGGCTGCTGCACCACCCCTTGGTCCATGTGGACCCTTTGGGGCAGGTGGGCCCCACTGTAGGACCCTCTAGAACCATCTAGAACTTTCTGATACTTTACCGAAAAATCTCGGAACTTCTCTGAAGGATTTTGCTCTATTTCAGTCGACTGTTTTTGATTTCCCGTCAGTCTTATTTATGTGCGTCCATTTTCTGTCATGATTCGTGCTGCCTCGTCCAGCCTGGAGCCGTCGTGCGTGTTTGGTTCGCGGCGTACCGGGTATGGATACGGGACGGGCTTGCGGGTTTTCGGCCCGTTTTCGAGTTTTTTTTCGAGAGTCCCGTTTTCTAGTTTTTGTTCACGAAAGCCTGAGAAGAGAGAGAAGGGTGGAGGGGCGGAATAGAGGAGCTTATCGAGCGGCAGGCCATGGCGGAGATCCACGGCAGCGAAGGAGTGTGGAGGCGCCGCCGTAGGCGGTTCAGGTGCTCCCTCTTGTTATCTCAGCTTCTTCGTCGGTTTGTATTGTCGCGTCTCCGAGCACAACCCTGAAGGGACGTCGGCAGAGCCGCACCCTGCAGCACACTCCAGCGAGCGGTCCAGCCTCCAGGAATCCGGCCGGGGACGATCAGCTCCAGCTGAGCAGCGAGAAGGAGCAGCAGTAGTGCAGCACACCGGCACCGGCACTGAATCGGCAGGCAGGCCTTGCGGTAACTGAATTGCCCCACTTCCTCTGTTCATACCCATGGACTGCAAAGTTTTCCTGTCAATCCAACACATCTAGTACAGCATTAGACTCTGTTTTTTCTGTCAATTCTCTGATTTTGATCTAGTTTATTGTTATTTTTGTTGTATATTTGTCAAGGGGACTCCAGGAAGTGGACAATTGATGCAGTTTTTGGATGCTCCACCTCCGGTTGACACAAATATTGAGTCTGAAACTATACCTAATGCTCAAGCAACAACAACATCATGACCTCATTTGCCGAGTGGATAGTAAGCAGATACTTATCTCCCATGAATGAGTTTGGAGTCATTTGGAGTCAGCAGATCCATGTGTTGCCAATTTTTTTTTGGAGTGTGGCACACCCTTTGATAATTTCCTAGCTCCGCCACTGCTCCGCGTTCGTTGTATTTTTTAGTCGCCGGGGAGGAGTGTTTTGCTTGCGGCGGTTTGGTGTAGAGGTCTCATGGTTTAGGGTTAGTTGCCGTCGGCCGCGGCGGCTTGTTTGGTCTGTATCCCCGCAGCTACCCACGTCTGCATAGTTACTGGATTGAGTTTTTTTGTGCTGCAGCGGTGTGAATTTTTGGGGATTTCTGCATAACTCGCGTCTGAATCGTCTGAGAATCTGTCGTGTCTCGCTTTTAGGTGTTGTTGATGTGCGCATGGATTGGTCTTCGGGCTTGGATCTCGGCGTTGATTTTAGGTGTTTTTCTTAAGAATTTCCTTCAGGGGGTGGGGAGGGACTTCATCCTATGTCTGAGCTGCGCATTAGTACGCATTTCTTCTCTGTTCTTATGTTAATTGTACGTTGTCTGACACTCTGACTGCATGGTATGATGTGTTGGAGTGGCTAAAGGTAGTATGCAAGTGTTCTTGTTTGTGGGATTGTGGCTGATTTATGCTACCTATATTACATTGTTCAGCTTTTTGGGTTTGTTGATTGTTTAGTAGTATTTTGTGCTAGTTTTAATTCAGACTATACGTGTTGTAATTAACTGCATATTGTTTTTTGTGCTGTGTAGATCACACCCTCAAAACACTGATTATGGTGGTGACAATTTTGATGTGGGATATAGCGAAAGTTATAGTATATCCAGTGATATTGAAGTGAGTTTGTCAGTTTGTCACATTTTTTGTCTAAATACTTCGCTATTCACGGTTTCTAATTTGTGTTATGCTACCATCTGTTTAATGGTTCCAGGCGATAGACAATGGAAGAAGGAATGCTGAATTATTTCGGCGATTTTTTCAGTTTTACTGCAGTACTACAGTTTTGTCGTGATTTCAAACCATCTCTTTATAGTATAATTATCAATTTTTTGCTTACATACACGCGTTATTGCTCTGGTTGTTGCATGTCGTGCTTAGTTTTTCTAAAACTTCAGTGTCTCTGAATCTCATTAGATATTAGATATATATGACGAATAGGTATTTATCTCCATCAGATATAGGGATGTTGTCCTGCATTGAGCAATCATGTGAATGTAATGTGTTGTCCTGCATCAGTTCATAAATGTTAGTTTAACAGTAGCATTTGTTAGTTCAATATTTTCTGCGTACAAAGTTTTACAATTCACCTGTAAAAACATGTCATCGCATCTAATGTGTCAATGTGTATAATGTCACCATTTTTTAATGCATCATCATCATCCTGCGAAATTTTATTCAGTTATAATTAGAAATTTTATTCAGTTATAATCTCTCTCTCCCTCTCCGTTTCTCTCTCCCTATGTATTTCTATCTCTCTCTCTCATTTTCTATCTCTCTCTCTCTGTGTGTGTGTGCTGGTCTCTCTTTCTCTCAGTCTCTCTCTCTCTGTGTATATATATGTTGTTCTCTCTTTCTCTCTATCTATCTGAATCTCCTTCGTCTCTTTAATTCTTTGTTCTCAGTTTTTCTTTCTCTCAGTGTCTCAGTGTATAATTGTTGTTTACAGAGTTCATTGATTCAGTGTCTCACTGTCTCAGTCTCTCTTTCTCTCAGTGTCTCAGTGTCTCTATCACTCAGTGTATCTATGCTTCAGTGTCTCTCTCTCTCACTCTCTCTCTCTCTCACTCTCTCTCTCTCTCTCTCTCTCTCTCTCTCTCTCTCTCTCATTTTAGTGCAGGCACCTCTCTCTCTCTCTCAGTTGAGCAGCTCTCTATGTCATTTTAGTGCAACATCTCTCTCTCTCTCATTTAGTGGATAGTGTCTCACTCTCTCTCTCACTCTCTCTCTGTCTCTCATTTTAGTGCAGACATATCTCTCTCTCTATGTCTTGTTTGAGTGATTCAGTGTCTCAGTCATGATTTATTGTCTCAGTTTAGTTTCAGTGATTCAGTGTCTCGGTCTTGTTTTCAGTGATTCAGTGTTCCTGTCCTCTCTCTCTCTCTCAATTTTGTAGGGTTGTCTTATTCTCTCTCTATCTTTCTCTCTCTCTTTTTCTCTCTCTCTGTAAATTATTTGATTCTTACATTTTTTATTATATGCTACCTTGTCTCTGTATACTCCTTCTCTATTTTTGGCCAAATGGCTCTCTCTATCTGTATTGGTGCCCTCTTTCTCTCAGTGTCTCAGTGTATAATTGTTGTTTACAGAGTTCATTGATTCAGTGTCTCACTGTCTCAGTCTCTTTCTCTCAGTGTCTCAGTGTCTCTATCACTCAGTGTATCTATGCTTCAGTGTCTCTCTCTCTCACTCTCTCTCTCTCTCATTTTAGTGCAGGCACCTCTCTCTCAGTTGAGCAGCTCTCTATGTCATTTTAGTGCAACATCTCTCTCTCTCATTTAGTGGATAGTGTCTCACTCTCTCTCTCACTCTCACTCTCTCTCTCTCTCTCTCTCTCTCTCTCTCTCTCTCATTTTAGTGCAGGCATATCTCTCTCTCAGTTGAGCAGATCTCTATCTCATTTTAGTGCAGCATCTCTCTCTCTCTATGCATTCTTTCTTACATTTCTCAGTCATGCAGCTCTCTTTGTCATTCAATTTTACTCATTTTCACTACTCATTTCTCAGTTTAGGGTCTCATTTTTGCAGCTCGCTCTCTTTTTTTTTGTGATTTTGTCATTTAATATTTTGTTAGATGCCCAGGGTTGTCTCATTGTTGCACAATGCCCAGGGTTGTCTCTGTTTTTTGTTGCACTATTAGATGCTTCATGATCCATCATTAGTGGATAGTATACCATGTTGTAGTCATATTCAGTTACTATACTTCAGGGTTGTCTTGTTTTTTATGTTGATTCCGATCATGCATGTTGGTCGACCAAGATTAGCCCATTTGATTTTACTTTCATTTTCACTACCCATCTCTTATCCATTTGTCCCAATATTCCCGGAGGAAGCTGTCAATGTCCCCAAGCAAAGAATAAGAGGTTCTCTTTACCTCATTTTAGTGCAGGCTACTCATTGTCACTACTCATCTCTTATCCATTTGTCCCAATATTCCCGGAGGAAGATGTCAATGTCCCCAAGCAAAGAATAAGAGGTTGCTTCTGTCACTCTTTTCTTGTGCTCTTCACAATGCCTTTTTCAATCTCCAAATTAGTATTTTATTCTGTTAGTCCTAATTTTCTGTGTTATTGTTTGTCTCAAAATGCACAGAAGCTCATGTATTCGAGGGTCCTGCAACAATTGGGCTTGAACTGACTGCTAGCCAGACAGCAAGGATGAACAGATGTGTGCTTATGCGCGGTCTGGGATTGGGCGATGTTTATGTTCTCACCATAACTTTCACAGATGTTATGCACAATGGTTTGGTAATGCTCAGTCTCTTCTTTTTTCTCTTCTTTTTTGCAATTTGTTTCATTGTTTTTGCTCTCAGATTTGGGCTGCTAGCTTGGGAATAATTAACTTTACACTTTTTGGTCTGTTGATTTATTGCATACATCGCATTCCTAAGGAAATCGTATCAGTTCTCAACATCCCCAATACTGGAAACACACTTCTCACGACTGGAGAGGATGGCAAATACATGGAATCATCGTACTACATGTGCACTGATGGGAGAGTTTGTTTCAGGGCTGGATGGCTAGAATTCACCAACGACAATGAGCTGCAGCATGGTTCTGATATGCTCATTTTGTTCCATGATGATGAAGGCTCCCTGATCATCTCATTTGATGTCCTGTAGACCATCAGCAGACGATGGGTTTGGCGATAAGTGGTGTCTGGGAAGAGTGTCATTTTGGTTGCTATGTATGTAGGCTAGTCTTTTTGCAGGGGGCTCATGTCTGTGTTTGTGTGATGTGCGAACCTGTATAATGGTTCACTTGGAACTTACCAAGTGTCTACCAGGATCCTTCTGTACTAGCTTATATATGCCACTGTTAGTGTGTAGTGGGTAAAACTATATCAGGAAGCCAGTTGATTGCAATGGTTTAAATAGTACTAGTGATATTTTGCGCGGCGCACGCCGCGCCCTTGCTGAGAAAATTCGATGATGCTTCAGATTCGAAAATAAATTTGTATTGTAAAAAGAACCCTTGGCGATTTTTGTGTGTGTTGAAGATCTAAAATGTAGTTAAGTTATATTGGGATTTATCTACCTCATATAAGTAGCAACGTCCTTTCTGAAATTCAATTTTTTTTTGTAAGTTTTTCAGGAATTTGGAGATGGGATTTATCTACCTCATATAAGTAGCAACGTCCTTTCTGAAATTCAATTTTTTTTGTAAGTTTTCAGGAATTTGGAGATTTGGAGTGTACTTAAATTTATGAAATATTCAAACTTGGAATTTGTTGGCATGGCATAAATGCCAACGTTTTTTTTATATGTTGCTATGTCCAATGGTTGTAACGTTAACAAAATGATATGATTTGAAGGAGATGTAAATATTCGAAATATACATGTTTGAATTTCAGTTATATGGCATAAAAATCGAGCATTTATTTATGTGAATGTTTTGTTAATTTGTATTTTTTTGTTCAATATTTTAGAAGTTATTGGATTTTGTAGAATTCATATGACATTAACATGTGCTGTTTATTCTTAGGGGTTTTTTTTATGTATTTGTAAGTAACATGGTATGAAGAAATTTATTTTTGAAATGATTACATTGGAATTTTTTTTTGGGTTTGAATCTTTTGGAATGTGAAAATATCGTGTTTTGGCAAGTTTGTGAGGAGTATGAAATTTATGACATAATTAGGCATTTTTTTTGGGTGGTCATTCTGGTATATTTTCCATGGCATTGCCGGTATTATTTACTGTGGCTATTATTTGAGTTAAAAAGAAAGATGTGAATTTAAATATTGCTTGAAATTTAAGATTTGGGAAACAATTGGAAATGTCACAATGTATTTTAAATGGCTATTGTGTATTCCTTACAAATAATTCGGAAAAGGTGTCTAAGTATTTGAAGTGGATGTTTTGTTCTTTACACCTTTTTTGAGTTTGTTTTGTATTGATTTGGATGCCTATTTAAAAAGCTAGGGAAATTTTGGGAAATAGAAAGTGCAAAGAGAAATGAGAAAAAACAGAAAAGATAGAAAAAATAAAAGGGCCGGAACAACGGCGCACGAATTGGGCCGGCCCAACAGCGTGCCCGCCTGGACAGGCCGGGCCCACTGTGACGTCAAGCTGACGTCACAGTTGCCGGAGCCGCCGCGGCGGAGGCGAGGTCGCCGGCGTCGCGACAGCGCGATCTGGGACGCGCGGGCGAGCGCACCGGATGCGCCTCGACGCGGGCAGCACGTAGGTGGCGGCGCCGCCGCCTGTAGACCACCGGAGCGTCGCCGGCGAGCAGGGAACGCGGCGACGGCCACCGATCGCGCCGACGGCGATTCCGGCGCGGATTCGGCGTCCTGGTAGGCGGCGCGTGGCCAGGAGGTGGAGGCGAGGACGGCGGTGGTCGTCATGTTCGTCGATCTGGAGTCGGAGGCGCGTAGCGGCGGTGGATTGCGTCGGCGGCGGCGCGGCGACTCCGGCGTCGGGTGGAGAAGAAGGAGGGAGGGGGATGCTCTGGCAGATTTTGCAGGAAAGTCCTTGATTTCTCCTATAATTCTAAGTAGGTCTTTCCGCACGGGAAGTTGAGGACCGCGGTGCCATTTGTCAGCCGTGAGGGGTCTCTTCGCAAAACCGTCGAGCGCGGCTGCTGCTGGTCGTTCGATCGGCGACGGACGGGCGGGATCTGCGCAACTTTTATCTCACACTAGTAGAATTTAACGCGGCGTCACGCCGCGATTTTGTTAGTTCGTATTTTTTTTATAAATTTGGAAGATAACTCCATAATTAAAGTATATATATTGTGTGTGTATTTGGTAAATTTAAATTAAATCATTTACCTCTAATATGTTAGCTAAATTGAGATTGTAAAATATGTTTTCTGTTTTGCCATAAGTGGTTTATTTCAAATTTTAATTAGAGGGAAATACATTATGATTGTCCTGGAATATTCACCAATTTGAGTATTCATTAAATTTAATTACATATTTGGAGAGAGTTTAATTATATTATCTCTAAATGTAAACCATTGTGAAATGTTTTAATATGTTTGTATTTTGGTTTAACTATTAATCAAATTAAGTCCAAAGTTGGAGGAAGTAAATTTGTATTTGCTTCAAATATCCATGTAATCAATTTTTTTGTTTTCAAATTTAAATACATAATTAGAGGGAATTTAGTCATATTACCTTTATTAGGCTAATTAAATTGAAATGGTAGAATATGTTTTCTTTTGTGACTTAAATATTTTATTTAACTTCGTTTTCAAACTGAATACATTATGGTTATATCGTAATATTAACTCATTTGAGCATATTTAGAGACAGTTTTTTTATATTTTCTGTAACCGCGAACTGTTTCTGAAGTGGTATAATATGTTTTATTTTGTCTTAAATAGTTAATTAAGCTACCTAAGTAATTAGTAATTTGTGGTACTTTTATGTTGATATTTTTGGGCCCATGCTATAAATGGGCAGCTGTATTTTTTTTTAATCGTTTTGATGAGTGTTTTAATTGTGGTGAGTTGAAGTTATTGATTTAGCGGGATTTAGCAGTTTTGTAAAATATTTTAAATAACGTAAAACAATATAGATGAAGCGTTTAAAATGATGTAAAACATGTTTTATTTTAGAATTTGGTTTGTGATTGAAATATATTTGCTTGGAAAATAAGTTTGAAGCAGTTTTTCTTGAATATTTGCACCTGTGGTATTCTTAATTTGATATTTTGAAGCACATGATCCAAAAATGGGTTGCTGTGTTTAAATAATCTAGCAAACTGCATGTAAGTAAGATGGGTTGAAGTAAATTCTTTTATCTGGTATGTCATATCGAACGATATCAGTGATATTATTTGTCTGGGAAAAAGGGAAGCAAAATTTGTTCGAAATCTGTATAAAATATCTAATTTTTTTTGTTGGTGAGGAAGAAATGCATTTTCCCTGCAAATCCTGGTATTTTGTTTGTATTATTTGATTCAACGATTGAAATATTTTAGATGTTTTTTTTTGGATGGTCTGTGGGAATGGGAAAATATTTGTTGTGGGAAAGGGAAGGGAAACTTTGTGTCGAACCTATTTAAAATGTTGAATATTTGTGGTGAGGAAGGATTATTCGGAAAATGAATTATTCGGAAAATTACATTTCCCTGTAAATTGTGATATTATAATTTGATTCACCGTTTGAAACATTTTATTTTTTGGAATTTGAGCATGTGTTGTAGATATGACATTTTTGGAACTGATTATTGATTTTCTATAGCCAAGTTTTTTTTTGTTGGATATTGTTTGTAATATTTCGAGTTGTAGCTTAAAATATTTGAATTTTACAAATTGTAGGGTGTAATGCAGTTGCAAAAGAACTGGCAGTGGGGCCCACATGGTAGTTTTTTTGGGAAAAAAATAAAAATTGACGGTGGGCCAGTATGACGTCATGGAATGACGTCATCAATGGATGAACGCCCCGACGGCCGCAGCGGCTAGGTCGACGATGGAGTGCTGGAAGGAGAGCGAGCGGGGCAGCGTGCTTGCGCGCATCTGGAGCTCGGTCGCACGGCGACCCAGATGGTGGCGGATTTGGAGCCAAATGGTTGCCGGAGACGCGGGATTCGACGGCGGCGACCATCGGGCGGAGGCGGCGAAAGAGAGGACGGCGGCGGCGAATCCGGCCGTCTCGGCACGCGTTCCTGGGCGAGGAGGTGGGAGAGACGACGGCGAATGTCGCCGTGGGCGTCGATTTGTCGACGGAGGTGCGGAACGGCCGCGCCGCGCTGCGCCGGCGCCGGTTGAAGAGAAAAAAATCCGATATTTTGCTTAATTGAGATGTTAAATTAGAGTCATAGTCAGATGGATTGCGTAGTGCGAGCATTTGTTAAATTCAAATTCACATATTTATGGGGAGTGCATTTGTTTTTTTCTTCAAATATCCATCAATTCGGAAATGTTCATTTTTTTTTGTTGTGTAAATATTTGGGGTTTTTTTTTATGGTTTTTCTTCAAATATTCATCAATTGAAAATTTGAGCAAGTGTGTGTACATTTTTTCCAAAAATCTCACCAAACTGCGATGTGTAATTATGGTTTTATTTTTGTATAGGTAATTAGATTTTTTTTTTGGTGATGGTTGTGAATAATTCTTGATATTTTTCCGGTGGAAATATTTGGAATTGTTGATTTCAGAGTATTCACCAATTTCTGGAAATTGTGTAAGTAATATGGGGCCCACATGTGGTTTTTTTTTTTGTGTGGTGAAACTCAACTTCGAAAATGTCTGCATTTTGAAACTGTGCAAATTTGGAAATTATTGGAGCTGTATTTGGAAAAGTTTTAAAAGTTTTTTGGAAAAGGGAAATAGAGGAAAAAAATAGGAAAAAAAATAGAGAGGGCCGAGCCAGCTGGGCAGCAGCCAGCCCAGCCCAACAGTCGGCCCAGTTAGCCAGCCCAAGCCCAACGCGTCGTCACGCCGACGTCACTGGCGGGCGGAGCAGCCGTGGCGCTGCGGTGGCGACGGCCACGCCGGCGCCGAACCAGGGAGAGCGGCGAGGCGCGCGTGAGCTCGTCGGGCGCAGCTCGACGCGGGCTTCGCGGGGTGGTCTCGCCGCTCCCTTTAGGTCGCCGGCGCGTCTCCGGCGGCGTCCAAACGCGGCGGAGGACGTCGAGGATGGCGGCGTCGATTCCGGCGCCGGCGCGGCGTCCCGGCGCGCGTCCGCCGGCGGGAAGGCCGAGGCGGCGACGGCGGAGCCCGTGCTGGGCTCCGATGCGTGCGGGGAGAACCGGAGCGGCGGGGCGAGGCGGCGGCCGCCGCCGGCGAATTCGTCGCCGCGCGCGGGGAGGAAGGAAGGGGGCGTCTGAGGATTTTTTTGCAAAAAAGGACTTTATGTTTCCCGTAATTACGTGCAAGTCCTTCGTCGCAGGAAACCATGGACTGCGGATTGATAGTTGTTTTTGGGAGGGGCTTTTATGCAAAAGCATCACGGATGTGTTCTGCGAACCGTTGGATCGCCGTTCAACGGCTCGGATCGCAGAACTGCTGAACACTGTAGATGAACAGTACTACTAGCTACAGTAGCGTGGATCGCAGAACTGCTGAACACTGTAGATGGACAGCACTACCGTAGCTACAGTACATGGCCGCGGGGAGGGCAACGATCTGCTCAGCTTTGATATATACTATGAATGAATGAATGAATATGAATGAATGATTGAATGTGAACGCTAGAACTGCAAGTTGGTATTTAATACATATTGATCAACCTTTCTCGCGCCACTGACAGTACTTTTTTTTTTGCGAGGAAATTACAGATACACCCAGCCGAGTTTCTTACAGAAAAGTCCAGAAAACGAAAGAAATTACAAAGAAGTCCCTCTGGACTCTGGCGTCGTCGTCTTCAGGCAGACCGCTGCGCCGGCGAATCCCGCCGCCGAACCTCCATGACCTTGGACTGGGAGGCCCCCCTGAGCGACAAGGAAGTCGACGCTCCTCGGTGCCTGGACACCTCCACCATGCAGGAAGAACAGCTACACCACCTCGGCCTTCCGCACCCGCAATCTCGAAGTCGTCAATCACCGGAGACGCCATCACACGATCTCCGGCGAAGGGGGTGCCCTCTCGAGAACTCCGGAGAGCCGCGAGCAAGGGCGGGGTCGCAGATCCGCGGCGGAGCTCCGCAGAGGCGCGCCGACAGAGGAGAAGTCCGCCACCACCAAAAGCCACTCCAGCGCCACCGCCATCTCCCCAGCGCCGCCGGCTGGCACACCACCACGCACACCTAGCTATATACATACCTGGATCCGGAGATCCCCCGCCTCCCGCCGCCGAAGCGGCCGCCAGAGACGAGGGATCAGGAAGATCGCCGGTCGCGAGCTGCTGCGCGCGGTGTCGCCAAGAAAATCGCCCCTTTACTGTAGATGGAGAAGGGGAAAACGGTCCAAGCTCGTGTTTTTTCACCACTGACAGTACTTTTCAAGAATGAGTTTCTCTTTACATCTTTTCTGAATGTCTGTTTCACATTGCCGAGTACTTTATGCTGTTACGTGTCATGAGATTTCGTTAATGCAGATCTACAAACAATCCAAAAGAATAAGAAGTTTTCTACTGTCAATCCTGGTGACATGAGGGAGGGGTTGAACCGTTGAAGGACATGAAGCAAACACAGGGAAGAAAACCAAAGTCACCTCCTGTAGCGTGTACTGATATTGTGGCAAGAACGCATCATTGCTGGCGAAATTCTTTTGTGTACGATCATAGGCTTCCATCTCCGCGTTTTCTAGACCTATCAAAACATTCTTCTGCAGATAAGTCACTGTTTCGTCTCCACCGCTCTCTCCCCTCTTTTTTTGGCTTGTGTTTCGGTGGAGTGAGGGCTGGACGCGGAGGTGATCTGCCTCTGTCTTTCTACACAATGCTATTTTGACACGTACGCGGTGGAGTGGTGTGTCTGGGCGTCGCACTCGCACCTAGTTGGGCCTCGCAGTCCCGTGGGCAGTAGGCTGGTTGTCGGGTTCGGGGCCTAGTTTTGCACAACAAAACCCGTTAGGGGGAAAGCAGTCACGGCCTCACTCGTTTCGTAAGTTTTTTCTTTCGCGCTGGGCTGCTGGGCACAGATGCGTACGTGTCAACGAACCATTGGCTATAAAATTTGACTGACGATGAAATATGAATCAGTCGACTGACAAATAGATAGTCCCTCTCTGAAACCCTGAAAACCACTTTCCTTAGGCCCAGGTAGACAATGGGAATTTGGACCCTTGCTGCGTTGAAGTCTTGGAGAACAAAGTCAAGGTCAATTTGCTCGCATCTGATTGACGATATACTGCTGTTGGCGACATTAGTGCGGAGCCTAGCAACTTGTCCTAAATTCTCGAGGACGAGTGACAGGTTTTGGACGTCTTCTTTGATAGGCCGAAGGAAAATGACCGCATCATCCGCATACATGGAAATTATGAGCTTGTGGTATCTTCCCGGCAAAGGAGAGAGAAGCTTTGTCTCAGAAGCGATCTGCAGCAGCAGCTGAATAGGTTCAATGGTCAAATCAAATAGCAGCGGCGATAGCGGATTTATTAATTTGAAGTCGAGCACATTTTTATAAATGGGGCAAAAGTTTTGCCCCAATCTATTAAAACCAATTAATATTTATCAACTAGGAATAAGAGTGTTGACCGGTTAATTAACGGAAAGTCGTGCGACAACGGGTACGAAAAAAACCACAACCGAACAATTCTGAACAACCATCCGACCTGCCAAAATACTCACCCAACCTACTAAAACCACAAACTGACAACCATGCGGCCCTTCTTGTCATCCTTCACTTAGACATGGCGCAATAAAATAGGGTGCTCTCGGCACAAGAGAGGGATCTTCGTGCTAGGCTCAAGAGAAAATTCGTTGCGCTTGCCGTTGTGGAGAGAGCTAGGAAGAAGCAAAGTGCAAGAATCGCCAATATCAAAGAGGGAGACGCCAACACAAAATTCTTTCACATGAGGGTTAATTCTAGAAGGAGAAAGAATCATATCCACCGCCTAAAAGTCAACAATGGGTGGGTTACCGATCATGTTGCTAAGCAAGGGTTGGTACACAACCACTTCAAATCCGTCATGGGGCACGGTCAAGCTAGGACACAAGATTTCAATTGGGAGGGGCTTCATTTCGAGGAGCAAAACTTGGCAAGCCTTGGAGACCCTTTTGCCGAAGAGGAGGTAAAGAACGCAATTAACCAAATGCCAAGTGACAAGGCTCCCGGCCCCGATGGCTACACGGGAGCTTTCTTTAAGAAGTGTTGGGACATTATCAAAGTGGATGTTATGCATGTGATCAACCGTTTTGGCAACCTTCATTCCGAAAACTTTCATTGGCTTAATTCCGCCAACATTTCTTTGCTACCAAAGAAGGATGGGGCGGAGGAGGTCTCCGATTTTAGGCCTATTAGCCTTATCCATGCAATCGCGAAGATCATTTCCAAGATTCTTGCTTTCTGTCTTGCGTCGCTTATGAATGATCTTGTTTCCAAAGCCCAAAGTGCATTCATCAAAAAAAGAAGCATCCACGACAACTTCCTCTATGTGAAGAACCTCGCTAAGCGATTCCACAAGGGTAAGACACCGGCTCTACTCTTCAAGCTTGACATTCGCAAGGCGTTTGATTCGGTCCGTTGGGAATACATCTTGGATCTCCTTCAACGGAGAGGCTTCCCTCCTAGATTCCGCAATTGGATTGCCGCTCTACTTTCCACCGCAACCTCCCGGGTTCTTCTCAATGGTGTGGCCGGCCCTCCCATCTTGCATGGGCGCGGTCTTAGACAAGGAGACCCGTTGTCTCCGCTTCTCTTTGTCTTGGCAATCGATCCTCTCACCCAAATTTTGGAGAATGCGACGAGAGAAGGCCTTCTCCATAAGCTTCGTGGGAGAGGCACAATATTGAGGACATCTCTCTATGCGGATGATGCGGCGGTCTTTGTGACGCCTAACAAAGAGGACATTCAAAATTTTGCGGCCATTCTTCATGCTTTTGGGGAGGTTACCGGCCTTTGTACCAATTTTGATAAAAGCTCCGTGGTTCCAATAAGATGTGGGGCTATCAACCTTGATGACATTCTTGAAGGCATTCCGGCTTCACGTGCCACCTTCCCTATTCGATACCTTGGGCTCCCGCTCTCCGTTTGGCGTCTAAAACGGGTGGATTTCCAACATCTTGAGGATAAGGGTGCCGGCAAGTTGCCAACTTGGAACGGAAGATACATTGCTACGGCCGGCCGTGCGGCCATTGTCACGTCGGTTATTGCGTCTCAAGCAATCTATTACTTGACACCCCTCATCATTCCGTCGGGCACTATGGCTTTTCTCAATAAGATTCAACGTGCTTTTCTTTGGTCGGCAAAAGATAAAACTACCGGTGCTAAATGTAAGGTCAATTGGGAGCTAGTTTGCCGCCCTAAGGAGCTTGGAGGGCTTGGAATTCTTCACATGGGAAAGTTTGCCACCGCTCTTCGCTTGCGTTGGCCTTGGTTGGAATGGAAGGAACCCGGAAAAATTTGGGCGGGGTTTGGAAACCCTTGCACTAGTGATGACATGGATATTTTCTACGCCGCAACAAAGATTTCTATTGGTGATGGGCTCAAGACTCCTTTTTGGCATGCTCCATGGTTGGAGGGGAGGAAACCAAAAGACATCGCCCCCCTCATTTTTGAATGCTCTAGCTTGAAGAATTGCACCGTTGGGAAGGCCTTGCTTGGTGCTAGTTGGGTGGGCAAGATTCGTCTTGATGAGTTTTTCACCGTTGCCCATTTCGCGCAATTTGTGGAGCTTTGGAGCCTCACTACAAATGTTCAACTAAACACCGGTGTGTGTGATGAGATCCGTTGGAAGCTCACGGAAAATGGAGAGTACTCGGCCAAGTCCGCCTACAAGATGCAATTTATGGGCACAATTTTTTCCTCCATGAAGAATTCGGTTTGGAGGCCTTGGGCTCCGCCTAAGACGAAGTTCTTCGCTTGGCTTGCAAATCAAAATAGAGTTTGGACCGCCGACCGGCTTGCCAAGAGAGGTTGGCCAAATTGTGGGCTATGCCCTTTTTGCAAGCAAACCACATAGACTCTTCTCCACCTTCTTGTGCATTGTCGCTTCACAAGAAGAATTTGGGATCTTGCCAAAGATTGGCTCGGCCTCCTCAACGTCAACACCGGGGATTGGCTCAATCTTAACTTCAATGAATGGTGCCTTTTGATGACAAATGTTGCGCCAAACCGCAAGGCCGTAGCTTCTCTCACCTTGCTTGTCACTTGGGAGGTTTGGAATGAGCGCAACGCTAGGGTGTTCAAGAATAAGAGTGCACCATCTTTGGTGGTGTTAGGCAAAGTAAAAAATGAGGCCCGGTTGTGGGTTTTAGCGGGTGCCAAATGTTTGGACAACTTAATACCGCGAGAGTAATTGTGTTGTAATATGTTCGGATACCAAAACTTGCATTCTTGCAATCTTCTCCCTTATTTAATATAAGGGGCAAAGCTTTTGCCCCTCGTTTCAAAAAAAAAAAAACTGACAACATGACAACCTGAAAAGCGACTGCTCCCCCACATCTCTGCTCCCAATGTACTAACACAGGTTATACTGGTGAGAATCAAGGAACGAGAGGAGACAAACGATCAAACCAACACTAGTGAGCAAAATGATGGAGAACCCATAAGCGTACGTCACATGGACCGCTGATAGACCATCCATAAAAAAAAAGACCATCCTTCAACGCCTCTATGGTGAAAGCTCACATAGCATCAGCAATTCAGCATCACACTCTTAACGGATGCCATGTTCCTAAGCAAGCAATGATAAAACCCAGGAAGATGGCCTCTTGCTCAATTACAAACATAATCATATGTGCTTCGCACATATTTCAGTGCAATTATAAAGATAAGACCGTGCGATGTTTTTTCGTTGAACAAGAAATGCATTAGACGAATTAGTTTAGAACAATCGTGTAAATCAAGCACAATAAAATAGAGTGTCAATGCTTGATCATCACACGATTTATGTACTCATTGTACTTGTACATCATCACACGCCCGTCTTATAGATTTTGGGTTGATTACTCCTTGTACGTATACATCATCACACGACCGTCTTATAGAATTTGGGTTGATGGCAAGATCTGCTCCCATTTCGTTGTTCCGTGATAGATTGGCTATACACTTTCAAAGGACACATGCCTAAAAAAATGTCTCAGTGATAATTATGTTTCAGCTTTTATAACTCCAACACTGAAAACCACATCTGACTTTATTTCGCAATATTTGGCCTCCGATATTTGCGGAAGTATACAAAGGCAAGGTTTGGCTGAAATGCGGCGGCACATTTATCAATAACAGATTTTGCAAGGAAACGAGATTACAAAGTTCCTATAAATATTCACAGCCCGGCTCATACGGGAGGACAATATTCACCCAGAGCCCCGTTGCGACCGCAATGCTGTTCTTGAAGGACCTTACCTTAGAGCAAAAAAAGGGAATAGAAGTTAGGAAGACTACTGACGTAGGGCGGCGGGTGAGCTCAACCTCGAACCAAACAAGCAACGGATTGAGCAACTAGCGCGAAAGGCGTCGCGCTGTTTTCTTCGACGAAGTCGGTTTCTGCTACCAGGATCAAGCCATATTGGCTAGTTGGCTAGATTTTTTGCACTTTCGTAGGAGGTTAAGTCATGCTTTTCTTCTTCACCTGCTCATCCCTTGCTTGTGGGAAGTGCCATATGAATTTGCATGGGAAAGAAAAGGCACCGATTTCACTCCCTTCGGTCGGGGTACGCCCGAGCCAGTGAAAAACGAAGTGCACTTTTGGAAATGACGAAATTGCTCAGTCAACTACGGAATTGTGAGTGAAACAAGAGAGCGGCGCCTAAGGTGGATACCTAGGCAAGTCGCAGTCAGAGACAAGGCAAGCAAGAACCCCGGTATCTGCTGCTTCATCGTTCGTACTAACCAAAAGATCAAGATGATGAACTGGCCTCAGGGCACAACTTTAGAGGTACGCCAGTACCATAGCTCGTACAAGTAAGAGGTTTTTCAGGCAGCAGATTAAGTGATTTATTATTGGAATACGGGTATTATACACCATTTCTTTGTTCCATATTCTATGCTTTGTTGGTGAGAAAGTGAAACTACTTTGGATCCCCGACAGAGTGATGGATGCGGACAATCACAAGCCTACTTTGTTTATAAAAAAGAGCGTATAACCCCCGATCCCTACCTGTTGTAGAGAATCTATCGTGGGCCTCCTCTTCTGTGCCATTTGCCGCCTAATACACTATTTAAGTCTAATGTTGTTTGCTGGTGCATATCTCTTGATTGACTATTTCTTGGTTGGTTCGCTATATAAAATATAAGGTGAGATCGAGGAGACGAGATCGACCAGGTCGAAAACTGAGCGATTCAGCCCAATACGTATGTGCTATAACTGACGACCATTGATCGATGGAACAAGCGAAGAAGCCGATCGAGGGCCACAATGATGGAGACCGTCAGGTATGCCGAGAATTGCCGATTGCGACGGCTCACGGCCTGTGTATGTGAAGACGTGGTTCTACATGTTCGACCTACGACCATCGATCGATGGAACAAGCGAAGAAGCCGATCGAGAGCCACAACGATGGAGACCGTCAGGTATGCCAGAGAATTTCCGATTGCGACGGCTCACGGCCGGTGTATGTGAAGACGTGGTTCTACATGTTCAACCTGCAATTGGAGGATTTCGTCTTCGTTGCGGTTGTTTCCTTCTGTCCGCCGGTGTGATTTGTTCGATGGGGATCTTGGGAGCAGCCAAAAGCGAGGTATTCGAGGCTAGGAGCGCCAGTATCGCGAGGTAGCAGCTTCCCTCTCCTGCAAGTGCACTGCCACCTCCAACTTTTTTTTTAGATAAAAGGCACTTCCGGGTGCCCGACTTTATTAATAAGTATTAATGAAGCCATCCAGTAAACAGAAAAGAAAAGGAAAAAAAATTCAGGCCACCTGCCGCCGGTAGCAAAAGGGCCCCTTGCCCTTCTACCTCGCAGGGGCACGGCCGAGGACCCTGGGAGCGACCCCCCGCTCCCACGGCCAGCACCGCAGCTCTTGACTCGCCGACGGAACACGTCCCTACGTTCCCGCCACAGGCGCCGCTGCACTTCTTGCTCGACTCCCAGATCGCCCCTTCCTCTGCCGCAGGACTTCGTTGCGCTGCCTGAAAACCAGCTGACGACCTTCTTCATGGCGCGACGCTCCCGCTGTTGGCGCCGCAACACTTCTTGCTCGACACCCAGAGCGCCCCTTCCTCTGCCATAGGTCTTCGACACTGCCTGAAATCCAGCTGACAACCTTCTTCATGGCGCCATTTGAGAGCGTCCCCACGCTCCCGTTGCTGGCGCCGCTGCTCCTCTTGCTCGAAACGTAGCTTCTAATACAGGTCTTCAATGCGGTGACGAACACCGCCACTTCTCTGCCGCGGGTCTTCAATGCGCCACTGCAGATCACCGGCGCCGGAGAACTCACGAGGCCCACCTGGCCACAGAAGAAGCAGGCCAGCATCGATGGCCCCACGCACCTGCTGCTGGCACCGCAGCTCATAAAGCACGCATCCTAGCTTCTGGTGCAGGTCTTCAATGCGGTGACGGTCACTACCAATCCTCTTGCCTCAGAGCTTCATTGCACCACTAATGATGTCTTGGGCTGCGCACCTTGCTTGCTGTCCCAAAGACGACCTTCTTCAAGGCGTCAGTAGGGAGCGTCCCCACGCTCCCGCTGCTGGCGCCTCAGCTCTTCTAGCTCGTATCCTAGGCGCTGATGCAGGTCTTCGATGCGGCGACAGACACCGCCAGACCTCTGCCGCAGAACTTCAATGAGAACTCACGAGGCCCACACGCGCCGAGAAGACGGCGACGAGCACGGCGAGGCGGAACCCCTTGACCGCCGTCGCGAGGGGAGGCCGGCCGCGCCCCCGCGATCGGTGACCAAACCCCTTGCAGCCAGCGCTGGCCGGAGACGCGCCATGTCGCCTCCCGAGACGCCATGCCCGTCGCTAGCCCCTCACTTCCACGACAGTACAACTGCAACCAAACAAGCAACCAAACAAGGTAAGGAACAGAACTAAAAGGATTTTCACCTTGGGATTGGAAAGAGCAGAGAGGAGAAGTCGGTGAAGAGGTGCTGCTTGATGCCGTAGGCACGGACGAGCACGACCACGGCACGTCCCTAGCCAGCCCCTCTACCACCAACCTCCGGGGCACCTCATGCTCACCGAGACAACCGGTGCCACACGACCAGCAGGCGAAGGAGCACCGGCGCTCGAGCAACAGAAGCGGAGAGAGGCCATCTCCAAGGACCACCGCAGGACCACGCCGCAGCAACCTCCAACGACGCCACCTCCACTAGCGGACACGACGACCAGAGCCACGCCACGCCCGCAGCACCACCGACGCGCCCGGCCGCCGACCTCCCCCCGCCAGAAAACTCGAGGAGGAGATCCTGACCGCCCGCCGCCACCGACCCTGGGGCGACCGAGGGCGGCAGCGGAGGCGGCGCGGTGGCACGGGGACGGCCAGCCACTCCCGCGCCGAGACCAGCCCGCAAGGCGACGAGGAGAGCGGCAGGGGGCCAGGGAGGACGGCGGAGAGCGGCCGGAGCAACGCCGACGGGCGACGGCGCCGAAAGGGCCGAACCCAAGACGCAGAAGGGGCGCCGCGCGGCCAAGGGAGGCGAGGAAAAGCGCATCGGCTTGGACCACGAGAGAGAGGAGCGCAAGCCGCGATGAATGCGACCGACGGCGGCGGCCGGGGAGGCCGGAGCCAGTCGGGATCAGCAGGGGCGCCGGCGGCGACCTCGCGGTCACGGGACCCGCCACCTCCAACTTCAAAGAGAGAAGAAGAAGCAGAGGCTCTCCGGGATACAATCCGGCGACCAGGAAGCTGAATGATTCGATAGATGGACATAGAGGCGACGAGCCTGCAGCCTAGCACGAAGGAAGGTTAGAGAGGTAACAGATTGAACTTGCAAAGACTGAAGATATCACAGAATTTATTAACCAAACTAGAAGATGCAGGTGCATGGTTGCTTACTCAAAGGGATGAGTGTTTTGGGTCGTCCGTGGCCATGTAAAAAGTTTCACCCAAAAAAAGAATTTCCCTTGCAAGGCGCGTCACGCAATGTGGATGTATGAACCAGCTTAGGCCAACGTTGAAAAGAGCACACAAAAAAAAGAGCACAATTTCTCAACGGTGTGATGACAGAGGCCAAAAACTCTTCATAGTAATTACGAAATAAAATCAGTCCTGATTATTGGTGACAGACACACGCTAAAAAGAGCACAATTTCTCAACAAAAAATTTCTAGAGCCGTTGCAACGCACGGGCATTTTTGCTAGTAATTAAAAAAGGAAACAGAGAAGTCAAAATTAAAAAAATTCCGACCTGCCGGATTCGAACCAGCGACCTAAGGATTGATCTGCAAATACTACAGTCCTCCGCTCTACCAACTGAGCTAAGGTCGGTCTGTGTTGAAACTAATTATCTTACCTACATGATCAGTAGTAATATGTACCACGTATCGATCCACACGCTTCGTGCTGGCTTACGTGCACCAACAGTATTACTAGATTTCAATACGTAATGGGTGCTCTCAGATGTTTCGCCGGCCGATCGCAGGAACGAGAGCAGACAGGATACGCACACGGCACATGCGGCTGCGGCGCCGACCTGCCGCCGTGTCGGAGACGGGCCCCGGCTGCCGCAGATAGCGCCATGTCGGATAATCCGCGGCGCGGGCCTTGGATAGCGTCGTCGATCGCGCATTCTATTCAAGCCACTCCCCCCTCTTCGCGGGCCTGGTTTCTATCGTTGGATATCGATCATAGTTAGATCGCTTGCATCTGCGTGTCACTGTTTCTGATCCGAGATACGTGATCCAGACTTCCACTCGATCAGCCGTCAGCGTATTTTAGTTACTTTGAACTCTTTTATTTATTTTCTCCGAGAACAAGCGTCAAACTCCAGCCTGAACTTCTGCTGCTTGTCTTCGTTCTGTCTGTGAATCTATGATCATCGATCAAAAATTCAAAATGCACTCTACTACCAACTCAGACATGCGTGAGGTGAGATGGCGAGAGGTGTACATCAGGAGTTCAGGACAGTATTTCCACAGGCATCAACTGCCAACTGGAAGGCACACAACGAGAAATCCTGAACCTGCCCAACACCTCTGGAACGCTATGTGCAATCCCTTCAAACACAAACGGCAGGAACAGCATTATGGCCGTTTTCGTGGTACAGACGATCGCCTTGATTTCACCGACCATTTGGTCAGTGGTCGGTCGGTACTACTTCCGGTGAGCTACTAGTTAAAGCGAGCTAGTAGCTTTTGTCCAGGTTAGGCAGTTCAGCACGAGCTGGCGGTTACAGGTTCAGTAACCGTAAACCTGCTGCACTGTTAGTACAAGTATAGGTCAATTTCGATTTCAAGAGCAGATGTACGTCAGTACAGGCTGATGGAATTTTTCTTGCAGCGGGTAGCACTGTTACGAACTGTACTGGTAACTACCAGTGCAGCAGTACATCAGAAGAGTTTACATGAAGGCAAAAGGAAAATTAGGAATGAACAGGCTCATCTACATTTATACACAATATAGCTAGGCACTGACATTATCTGCTTACAAGAACTAATTTACAACTTGTATTGGAGTATCGTATCCTAACGATTCGCGTGTATCGATGATCCAACCAGTCTAATCCAAAAAACTCTGAAACTGCAGGTTCAATACAGCTGAAAGCCTGAAACCGATCTTCGCCCAGACAGACCGCGCGCGAGAACAGCCGTCCAGGAATCGATCAGGCCGAGGGCACGGTGAAGACGTTCTAGCTACCTAGACTTGGATGAAGGAATGGCAGGGCACGCCCATGAGCTGAGCGAGCGTGGTGGAGCGGAGCTTCCTCTCGGTAACTGCAGGGTCCTCGAGGAGGAGCACCTTGTCCCCGTCCTGGACGCCCGCCATGTGCAGGTGGTCGCCGTCGTCCCTCTCCCTGCCCCGGTACAGCAGCCGCTGCTCCCTGGGCCACAGCCCCGTGGCCAGCGAGAGCATCACCTTGAGGTCGCCGAAGGTGGCGGTGGGGTCGATGGACACGTCGTGGTGCCACCCGCCGCCGGCCGTGGAGACCCTCACCAGGACGGCCTCCGCGGCGTCGAGGCCGTCGTCGTCAGGCGAGCGGCGCTTCTGCACTAGCATCCCGCCCGGGCGCACCTCCCACTCGATATTCTCGTGCTCCGCCACCATCGCGCACATGTCGATGCTGCCGGTGCTTCCCGCCGTGCTCTTCGACCGGCTCCTGAACAGCCTCCTCGGGCTCGGAATCTTCACCATGGCTGTTTCTCTCTCTGTTTCGATCGTCTGATGATGATGATCGCTGGGTGGCTTGCTTAATTAGCTGCTCTGCCTCTGTGTGTTGTGCTGCCTGAGGCTTTGGAAGATCCTTGGGATTTTAAAGGGGGAGAAGGTGGCGAGGATGAGGACAAGCGAGGGGAAAGAAAGGGAGGAGGTTAAGTCGCGACAGGGACACCGGCCACGTCCACCGTGCGGTTGCGCGCGAAAGAGAAGAAAATTAAGATATGGGTGGTGACTCGGCGAGCTTAGCGGGGAATTGTTTAGGGTGACAGTCAAGCAAGCCTTCTATTCCCGCGACGGCGACGACGCCTGTCTGCTGCCGGGGTGATTGGATCGCGCAGCTAGCGCGGCGGTTGGAGACGGCAGCTAGCACATGGGGTGGTGGCGAAGCGGTATGTATCTGCCTCCGCCGGCCCGCACGAATGCCGGGGCCGACTGAAGGAATCGTCTCACCGGCCGGTTGTTTGGTTCGTCCGAATCTAGCTACCTGATCATCGGTACAGTAACTTTTTTCCCGCCAGATCGTCGTACAAAGACCTGATCGTCTTCAGGCAGCAGGTGAATAACGCAAAGCGCGGTACCACTGAATTAGTGTCTGCTACTCCGTAGGTACTAGCTTAGCTGTGCGAGAGAATGATCGAGATACATACATGTCTAGGAACCATGCATTTCATACGTGTGCGTGCCGAGTGCCGACCAGGGGGCATGTGGGCTTGATCTGCAGGAACGATTCGCATCACCTGATCCGGCGGCAGCTGGAGTTCGATGGTCCATGCCCCGCCGCTGGTCGATCGGTCGGTCCATACCCTTAATTTGTAGCTTAGCCGAGGTGAAATGCACCGAGCTAGAGCAATGATACGCACGTTACCGCTGCACGCATTTGGATTTGGTCGCCGCCGGAAAACAAAAATCGACGACCCCATGATTGCTAGCACATGGCGAGCCGCGGGTCCTCCGGCGCCATATGTGTTTTCCCCTGCAGAATACAGAATGAGATCGAGGCCGGATTGCACACGGGCGCCGGCGCGCGCAACCGCCAACAGTGGCGTCGATCGATTGGATCGGTTGGTGCTACAGTAGAGTAGCTAGAATTACGATAAAATACACAGATCGATGATATGATATGCGAGCCCACGAGGAGCAGCCGCGTCAATGGTGTCGATTTGGTAGGGGGATTAGTTTTAGCGACTCTCCCCCCTGCTCGAACGTGCCCAATCATAGGCAGATTCTGTCGTCTGCACCTGTCCCTTTCTCTCCAGTCCACGGCGACGGTGGAGCTCTCCATGGTTTCGGTTGCGCTGGGCGCTTCAGGGAAGCTCGAAGGTTGGTAGAGAAGGAGGAGTGGTTCGGGGGTTGGCGGCGATCGGTGGATGAACGAGGGAGGCAGCGGCATCTTTGGCTCCTTGGGGGCTGGATTTTGGAGTGTCCTGCGTCGATCTCTGCTGCCTGCGTGTAGACTCCGCTAGAAACAACTGTGAAAAAGTGCATTTTCGCCTCCTTTCTCTGTTCCCTTCCTCCGCGGAATACAGCCGAGGGAAAAGTACGATCCCCCAACTGTAAGATAAACCCACAAGATTCTCGACGATGGAATCTATAAATCTCCCATTGTGTACTGCGTCGACGCGAGAAAGAAAACGTGTGTCAAGGTGATTTACTGTCACAAGGAAAAGAGAGTTTTCGAGCTGACGAAGTGTTGATTTCCCTTTACCTGCCTTTACATTGATGTGGATACTTTTTTCATACCCAAGTTATGTTTCTAACTAGTCTTTAGATCAACATCGCCACACTTATATAAGCTATAAAACCTAGAGAACGGTGATTTGGAGGACGAGCTCCACGGATCTCATTTTTTGCAAAAATCAAAAACGATATTTTTAAGTTTCAAAAAAATCTAGAAGTAGAATATGATTATGTCTACCATTGTGCAAAATACCAATACGAAATATTATGTATTTTGGTCTGTGCAAAAATAACAAAATTCTGGATCTGAGATGTGATTTGAATTTTTTCAGATTTGACAGGATTTGTCATTTTTGTGTAGAACGAAATACAAACGGTTACTGATTAAAAATTTACAAACACGTCGTATATGTCATTGTCAACGTCCAATATTTTTTTCAGAATTTTTCGACACGTTAAATATCGATTTTATTTTATTTCAAAAAACGGGCTCCCTGGAGCTCGTCCTCCAAAAGACCTTTTCGCTAAAACCTACAAATATGCACTTTCCCCTCTCTTCTTTGCTATCGCATCTGAATAGTTAAGGCGTTGTGTGACTGAGAGCATCTCTAGCAGAACCCGCAAAAGGGGCAAACCCGCATAATAACCGCCCGATGCGGATTGAAAACCGCAAAAAGGCGGAGAACAGAATCCGCAAATTTGCCCAACCCGCAAAAGATTTTGCAGGCCCCCGTGAATCCGCGCCTCCGAACCGAGAAAGATAGGTTTCCTCCCCCGACCCGCAGCCGGAAGCTCATCCTCCAGTGTCGTTGGCGCGAGGGAACCTTCAGCGCGCCCGTCCCCGCCGCCGCTGCAACCTCTTTCTCTTCCCCCACTCCGGCCACTGCGCGCCCTGCCCCGGACCGGCCATGAGCACCGCCGACCCGTCCCTGGTGACCGTCCGCGTCGGGGACGCGCCATCGTCAGATCCAGCGGGCCGCGGAGAGCTCGGATCCGCCGCCGCCGACACCGCTGCTGCTCCAGTGGCGGCGCCGAAGCGGAGAAGATTGGGCACCGCAGGCGCGGCCCAAGTTCTGCTTGCCGCGGCTGCCGCCGCGGGCACTCCCGCCGCCGCGAAGCCTCCCGCCGCCGCGAGGCAGCCGAAGAAGCTGGCGGGGAGGAAAATCAGGGCCAGCGCCGCCGCCGCCGCTTCCGCTGCTGCTGCATCCACCGCGCCCGTCCCCGGCGCCGGGACCGAAAGGTATGAATTTTCGAACTCAAATTTGAGCTATGTTCACCTTGCCCGTCCCCGGCGAGCTGAATTCGTTCAGCTTGCAGCATGCAAGCGTTCATGGACATGCTTGGGTCGGTAGAAATCGAGTCGCCTCCGCTCGGCAACTACAGCTACAACGAGTTCGACGGTGGAGTCGATGGTGGCACGGGAGAAGACGACAACGAGGTCGAGGAGGTGGACGGAGCCGGCCTGAGTCGGAGAGGATCGAACTACACCATTTTGGAGGACCAATGCTTGATCCGTGCTTGGGAGAGTATCTCTCTCGATGCAACGGCCGGCGTTGATCAAACCAAAGACCGGTATTGGCAAAGGGTGGAGGACAAATTCTTCCAACTCATGCCACGCAATGGCCGTACGGTGCCCCGGACCTATCGATCACTACAAGGCCGTTGGGAAACTATCAAGACTACATGTGGTCGATGGAGTGGATGCTTGCAACAAGTGATCAATGCGCCACCGAGTGGTACCGTGGAGGGTGATTGGGTGAGTTTATTCACCCTTGTTCATGTAGTGTTCTCATTACAAGGCCATTGTTCACCATTTGTTCATCATTGTAGGACCGCATTGCGAGAGAAAGGTACTTGGATATGCCCGCATCCAAGAGGAAGCCATTTGTCCTTGATCATTGTTGGAAACTTCTCCAACATAGTGAGAAGTGGAAGTTGACGGATCAAGAGCCAAAAAAGGGAGAAATTCATGTTGAGGATGACTCCGATGATGAACAAGGTGGGAGGAACAAGAACAAGCCCGAAGGCAACAAGAAAGCCAAGGAAAGAGTGGCAAAGCAACTTGGGGCAACAAGCTTGAGAGAGAAGCTCGATGAAATGGTGAAATCTAATGAGACCGTGGTGGCCAAGACATTGGAGGCAAAGCACCAATTGGCCGAGAGGAAAGCTCAAGAGAAGAAAGAAAAGTGGGAGGTGCTTCGTGAAGAAGGGAAGCGGAAGATCGAGATTGAGGCCAAAAGAGCCTCGGCGGAGGATAACAAGTCCGTGGCCAAGCTCTTGGCCGAAGAGAACAAGATAATGATGATGAACCGAAGTGACATGGACGAAATCACCTTGGAGTGGCATGACATCGCAAGGAAGGAGATATTGCATCGAAGGAAACAAGCGATGCTAAAAGCTAGCGGTGGTGGAGGTGATGGTGGAGGTGCCGGTGGTGGTGGAGGTGCTACCACGGTGTAGGGCCTTTCGATGATGCCCATTGTGTTTTGGCCGCAATTTTTTGGTCACACGGATGGAAAACTAGTTAATTGCCGTCTTTAGATTCAAGAAACTACTTTAATTTGCTATATTAATGTCGAATTTGTAAGCAATTTGACATTTTATGATATTCTGCCTATCTTGCTGTTTTGCATATGCACTTTCAGAATGCCGCGTGGCGGAGCATAACTCGCAAAGCAGAACCGCAAAACAGAATATTCTGTTTTGCGGTTCTGCTTTGCGGGTTCTGCTCCGCCGCGCGGCGTTCTGAGCAAAAAACCGCGAGTTGCGCGAACTGCAAATGCGTTTTGCGGGTCGGTGTTTTGCGGGTTCTGCTAGAGATGCTCTGAGTATGTGCAGTGTGCATGTTTATGCTTTATGTGAAGTCACATGAATTTTCATAACGAATGAAATGTATAGAATAAATAACGTAAAGTGAAGATCCGTACGTATACTTTAAATACGACAATATTGGAAAACCTGACACGGATAATTCGAACAAAATAAGAAAAGTGGGTCCAGCTCACTCGGTTAAGAAAGTGGACGTACAACCCAGCCACCCAACTTCAATTCCTCACGGGCGCAAATTTGGATTCTTATTATTAAAAAAAATATGTTGTAGGGTTTCCCCTACCATGTTACTTAAAGAAACAAGTTAAAATAAAAGACATTGCATGTTGAACTTCTTAAAATAAAATAGTGTAGTGTTTCGCAACTATCATATTTGTTAACAAATTTATGAAGGAGATCGTGCGCAGAAAATAAAAAAATTCCTAACAACGATAACCTAAATAGCCAGAATCTATTACTATGCAGATATAAAGTAACGGAGTGAACGGTGTACATACCCTTATAGACCGTAAGCGTCGACGATAAAAAAGGATCTGTTTCGATGACGACGCGTGATGAAGACGATGGCGGCGCCGACCTCAAGGTCACGATGATCCTCGCGACAAGTGCCCCAAGTGTTGCACCTCGTAACTCTACACACGTACGGTGTAGACGACGACTCTCAGGCTCTGGTCCAGCAAAGCAGCGGAAGCAGAAGACTTGGACCGAAGAACCGATAGCACGGCGGAGTGCGTATGGTGGAGAAAACCTCAACCCGTGTGCAGCTCCAATTGCGGAGTCACGTCTAAACGGATGAGAGAGATAATTTCTGGGTAATTTTCAAGGCAAGGGGTGAAGGGGATCGTGTGCAGAAAACAAAAAAATTCCTAACAACGATAACCTTAAACTAGCCAGGATCTATACTATGCAGATATAGTAATACGCAGGAGATCGATATACATACCCTTGTAGACAGAAAAGCGGGGATCACGCTCCCGCACAAGCGTTGTCGATGAAGCCGACGAAGCCGACCTCAAGGTCGTGTAGAGGAAGAAGACCTCCGAGCGCCACAGGCATGGCACCTCGCAGGGAATCGCACACGTACGGCGAAGATGACTTCCTCCGGGCTCCGATCCAGGGACGAGCAGCGGAAGACTTGGACCGGAAAACCAGCAGCACGGCGGTGTGCTTATGGTGGAGAAGCACTCACCCCGTACACGACTCCAATTGCGGAGTCACGATTAAACGGGAGAGAAAGAGAAACTGGTGTTTATTTCAAAGGCAAGGGGCACCCATATATATAGGTCGAGGAGGGAGACCATCTCCCTTGGCTAAGCCATGTGGGACTAAACCCCACATGGCCTAGCCGGCCAAGGAGGCGGCTGGCCCCTAGGTGGGCTCCATTTGGCCCACCTAGGCCGGCTGGGCCTCCCCTTTTTTCCTTTCTCTTTTTGGGGTTTTTTCCCTAATGGGCCTCTAAGGCCCATTTATGAAAAACAACCTTTAAAATTCGAATTTAATTAAATAAAAAAAATATTTAATCATCAATTCAACTAATTAATATTAGATACATTTTATCTAATTAATTCCAGCTCCGAAAACTATTTCGTCGCTCTCCGATCTCCATCGGAACTCTCCCGGAATATTTCCGATGCTCTCTTTTATTTTTCTCTTCTATTTCCAATCTATTATAAATGTCATCCTCCCTTAAGTGTGTTACCCTAGAGGTTCAAGATCTCGCCAGACATAATCGAGACACGCTCTCCGATTAATGATTAATTCGTGGACCTTGGATACCCAGAATTAATCCCTGTGAGATAACGAATAACTTTTGTCGTTCGAACCTTAGACGTTGAGTCTTAAACCTTTTGCCCGGCGATACTTAGTGTGTCCGAGACTCGTTCTTAGATATCATGATACCTAGCTTGATCTCGTTATCGACAACACTATTCTTTACTCGTCCATGATATTATGTCCTCATGATCTAGTCACATGCTTGCAAGTTCATTGACATAATCTCACTGAGTGGGCCCAGAAGTATCTATCCTGCTATGCAGATTGGCAAATCCCGCTCTTGATCCCTCATCTCAACATACTTCCTTCCGATACCCGAGAGGGACACCGTTATTGTCATACTATATAAGTAATGACGTTTGATGCAATCAAAACATCTTCCAGGAATAGCGATAAGAGTTGATCTCACGGTTAAAGGTGTAATGACTACGTCCTACAAATATTGGGTATGTCCATCACATCATTCTACCAATGATATGACTCCATTGTTAGTTGACACCAACGTCACATGATCGGGAAACCTCGATCATCGATTGCACAATGAACTAGTTAAATAGAGGCTACTAGGGACCTGGTTGTTTATCTACCACACGTGTATTAATGTTTCCGCTTAATACAGTTATAGCATGGTATAAAACATATTATGAACAATTGAGATATGACATAAACTATCTTTATTAAGTGCCTCTAGGGCATATCTCCTTCAAGGGGGCACCCCAATATATAGGTGGAGGGAGGCTGCATTGCCTAGTGGCTTGGCGGTGTGGGACTATTCCCACACCAGCCGCACCACCAAGAGGTGCGCCGGCCTAGGTGGGCCCCATGTGGCCCACCCGGCCAGCCTCCTTGGTGCGCCTCCCCAAAGGGGGGAACTTCCCCCCATGGGCATTTTCCCTTTGGTCAAGGCCCATTTAGGTGGGCTGCCATTTTAAATCCGAATTAAATCAAAATAAAATATATTTAATTATTAATTACATTAATTAATATTAAATGCATATTATTTAATTTATTCGACCTCTGAAACAACTTTCGTTGCCCTACGAACTCCATCGGATATGTCCCGGAACGATTCCGGTGCTCTTCTCTATTTTCTCTTTGGTGTCCAATCTAATTTAAACGTCGCCTACCCTTAAGTGTGCCACCCTACGGTTCGGGATCACTCCAGACATGATCGAGACCCGTCTCCGATCAATGACTAACAGCGGGATCTGGAAACCCATGATAGCACATGTGCGTCCACGAATATCTTTGTCGCTTGAACCTTAAACATCGAGTCCTGCTCCCTTTGCCTGACGATACTTAGTTTGTCCGAGATTTGATCTCTGGTATCCAATACCTAATTTGATCTCATTACCGACAAAACTATCTTTACTCGATCTCGTGATATTACATCCTCGTGACCTAGTCACATACTTGCAAGCTCATTGATGTAATCTCACCGAGTCGGCCCAGAGTATCTATCCGTCACGCAGATCGGTAAATCCCGCTCTTGATCATACGCCTCAACCTATTCCTTCGGATACCTGAGAGGGACACCATTATTATCACCCTGTTTAAGGTGCGACGCTTGATGCAATCAAGGCAGCCTCTAGAGATAGTGATTAAATATGATCTCACGGTCGATGGATCTGGTACTATGTTTTCATGTTATCGCAATGCTGAATATTGTGACTAGATCACATTGCGATACATACATTGGGTGTGTGTCCATCACATCATTCATCTAATGATATGACTCCATTATCAATTGACATGAATGTCCATGATCAAGAAATCTTAATCATCTGTTGATCTCAATAGACTAGTTAAATAGAGGTTACTAGGGACCTGTTTTGTTTATAATACCACACGTGCATCAACGTTTCTGGTTGACACAGTTATAACATGGCACGAAACTAATTATGAACATATATAAAATATACCAATAATACATTCATTATTTTCTCCAGGGCATATTTCCTTCAGTCTCCCACTTGCACTAGACCTCAAATAATCTAGTTTGCATTTTGATCTAACACCACTAGCCTCCTGGTGCTTCGACTATGCACTGCTTGTGGAACATGAATTTAGTCAACAAATCTCCCACATTGAGATCTGTATGTACTTTGCAACACTTCTATGTCACCTAGTTTGACATCGTCCCGTATCTTATGATAACGATGAAATATATGTTTGGCGATGGAGTGAGACTCATAAATTTTTCCGTTTTTGTAGCAAATCCAAAACTGGATACCCATATTCATTTGTGAATACGCTGACATGTGGGACCACTTTGTCGTACCGTCTTTTAAACCACGTGACTGTTTTTTTACCAAAATTTTAGGTTTTTTTGTTTTGTTTCGAGGGAAACCAATTTTGGTACTCTCCTCCTTAGAGTGCGTGGGCTTCATCACAGCTGGAATCTTATCTTTGTAGGCCTGTGACTGGGCCTTGGACCAGGCCATTGCAAATGCATAGTTGGAAGTTAATAGTTCTAAAAAAAAGTTGGAAGTTAATTTGCGCTGTAATTGAGCCTTGGGCCGGGCCATTAGCCCATTACAGATGCAGGCTGTGAAGTATCAGTCAGTCCACGGCGACTACCAGCGCAGACCCGGCCTCACTCCGATCGACCCGCAAAGAAAAGAGACTAGTTGAATTCCCGTGCGTTGCTACGGTCGTCAGTTTTATTTTCTCACGGTATTACGTGTTATGTGTGGTTTTTCCTCGCTAAACATGTAAACTTCACATATATGAACAAACACAATCCACCCGAGTAAAAGAGCATGTAGTTTGGGCATGTCACTATCTCGATCTGCTTCATCATTGCAATAGGTCAGTTCATTTGTTGTGATAGGTAACTATAAGAAAAATAGTACATAAACTATTATACATAGGTTATCCCTGCCGAGTAAATCCACAAGTTAGGAAAACTAAACAGACAACAATTTCAAAAAATTCCAATTTTTGTTTTCCATGCATTTCTATATTATATTTATTCTTTATATATTTTTACTTTTGGTAAAATGAGGTAATTATTTTTGAGAAATTTATATTGACTTTTCTTTGGCAGGTTTAATATTCTTTACCTGGTTTTTTTTTTACTGAATGCCCGTGTCACTTTATACATGATGTACATGTAAATACAATGCACATGAAAATATACATATAGAGAAAAAGATAGCCACATAGTTTCCAGAAACAACAAGACTATTTTGATAAAACTGTCAATAAAAGACCTATAATTCTACAGCGTATGCATACAAAGCAACAACCAAACAATAGCATTTATATACATAGCCCCTGCAATGTTTGCGTGACGTTGTTAGGCCATTATGCTTCGCCTCGGTCATGATAATTACTCGTGTCGTCGAGCCATCTCCCTCTGATTGTCTCCTTTCTTATGTAAAGAAAACTTGTCATAGCACGTCACCTCGATGTGGGAAGTACCAAAAATAAATAGAAAGATGCAATCAAAAGATCAATTAGTTTTATAAATTCCCCAAATATGCCATGTTTTTGTAATCATCACGATTGACTTCGTTTGCAGAAACTATTTTGATTGCAGTGTTCTGTTACAGAATTCGGAAAACACAACTCATCTTACTCTACTCCCCTTTCCTCCCTCCTATGCAGATGTTTTTCGTCCCACTCCTTGTAGGTCGCCTCCCAATTTCCACTTCCAACTCACAAGAAGAACAATATGTTTCTTTCTCCACCCTACTAATAGCATCGAAGACTTCGATTTTCACCATGATTGTAAAGGCCTTATAAAAACAATACACTAACGATAGTCTGCACAAAATGATCATGATTAAAACAACACATCTTTCTAGCGACTTGGTGTAAAATAACCATTGCACGGATGCCATTACTTCAGATAAAGGGAAAAATATCTAGTACTTCATGAGGCAAGGAACATCAGAAACAGATTCTCACTGAAAATAGGATATAATGCAAACTAACACAGGGTATAATGCAAAATTAAAGTGACAGAGAAGGAAAAAGTCAGTCATTTGCAATCGATCATATTTTTCAATATCCGATAAAACAGGACAATGAAGAGAGCAACTAACTACATCTGCTAAGCCATGCACTTCATTATAGTATACATCGACTCCACTCTACATGTACGAAGTAAAAATGAAGAATAAGTATTCGCGAACTAAGCAAGTTCTTGCATCATGTACGTGTAGATGAAAAGTACACTATTATCCGATTAAAGTGTTGATAAAACAAAAACACTCAGTATTGCACTTTTTCCTAAATATTGACCAATACACTCTACATTACACTATAATCCGATTTAAGTATTGTACACCTTTCTTAGCTGACTAATGCACTCAACATTACACTTTTATTAACTAACCAGTTTTCAAAACAAGAACATGTCATATAGAAGAGCATTGGAAAAAGAACAGTACTTCTGGCTGTAGTGAATTAGTAACACAGTTACCTTTGTTGACTATAAAAAAATATTTCAGCTCTCCAAGTTTCAGTCAGTGTATGTTAGATGGATTCCCCACAAGGTTTGGTAATGTGTTCATTAAGACAGATGACCCGTTTTCCATTATATCTATATTTCGCATCTCTGACACAAGAAATGAATCCAACTATGCTATACTATTAACCATGACAAAGGGTACATATACGTTGATAAATTTACTTTGTGGCCAATACCACCGTGAGAAAAATCAGTGCAAGATGACGCATAGACTTATACCAAAGCTAATATAGTTTTTCCATATTCCAGTATAGCATACTTGTACCCTTCCTACTGAAATCATCTTTGAGAATAATTTAACGTACTGAATTTGTAGACAAATCATTATAACTCTGAAAACACATCTCAGTGGCACAAACATTTCGCTTCCCTTTGCTGAGTACTTGATTAACTGAATCCGTTTATCTGGCATCTTACCAAGTGAAGGCACAGTAATGTGTACAATTCAAGAAGAACAAAGAATTACTTGCCAGATGAAGCTTACTGGAATCAAATGCAATAACTTGAAGGTATAGTTACCTGCTGCGATGGAGTATGAAACTGCAGTTGTCTCTACCATATCCGACCGCATGGTCCGCATCAGACACCCTGCGGGCAGGCCACATCCAACCCCTTCAAGGCATCAGTGCTTCTCGACAGCACGATTTCACTTGCACAAAACAATGGATCCGTGATTTTCGCCAGGAATGGAAGGAGAGGCTCCCTATGGCGGCAGGAGATCCTCCCGCGGTGGTAGAAGAAGTCTGTCGAGTTCCCGGCGGAGCGACTTGTAAGGCGGGCGGACGAGAGGACAGGCGGACGGTCAGTGGAGTGCAGAGAGGCCGGGGAGGAGCGCGAGAGTGGAGGCACAACGAAAATCCAGGAAGCTGGCCGCCAGTGTGGCCGAGAAGCGGCGCTGGCCTGGGCGATGCTAAGGGGACTCTCAAGGCAACGCCGACCGGATGCGCCGATAGGTTGGATGCGGGGATTGGTGGGGGCGATTGAAGAGAGGACTGCGGGTTGATTTCTTTGGAACCAGAGTGTCGGAAAGAACCATGGGCGCCGATGAGCAGGGGCGGCACCGATGGCCTCTCGCCGGTGGGGAAGGAGAAGGGGCGGGAAGGGAGAACATGTGTGGCGGCGGTGTCCATGGGGAGGCAGATGGGCTGAACGCGGTGAAGATTCAGGGAGCGGCGATCCAGCGGCCATCCTGCGAGCCATCGTCTGCTGGCGATCGATCGTGCGGCCATCGAGCGAGCAATCGTCTGCCAGGACGTACGAACCACCACGACCTACCATCACGACCACAGACTCCTATTTAATAGTAAGTTTTTCCATATTCCAGTATAGCATACTTGTACCCTTCCTACTGAAATCATCTTTGAGAATAATTTAACGTACTGAATTTGTTGACAAATCATTATAACTCTGAAAACACATCTCAGTGGCACAAACATTTCGCTTCCCTTTGCTGAGTACTTGATTAACTGAATCCGTTTATCTGGCATCTTACCAAAATACCAAGTGAAGGCACAGTAATGTGTACAATTCAAGAAGAACAAAGAATTACTTGCCAGATGAAGCTTACTGGAATCAAATGCAATAACTTGAAGATATAGTTACGGCTGCGATGGAGTATGAAACTGCAGTTGTCTCTACCATATCCGATCGCATGGTCCGCATCAGACACCCTGCGGCAGGCCACATCCAACCCCTTCAAGGCATCAGTGCTTCTCGACAGCACGATTTCACTTGCACAAAACAATGGATCCGTGATTTTCGCCAGGAATGGAAGGAGAGGCTCCCTATGGCGGCAGGAGATCCTCCCGCGGCGGTAGAAGAAGTCTGTCGAGTTCCCGGCGGAGCGACTTGTAAGGCGGGCGGACGAGAGGATAGGCGGACGGTCAGTGGAGTGCAGAGAGGCCGGGGAGGAGCGCGAGAGTGGAGGCACAACGAAAATCCAGGAAGCTGGCCGCCAGTGTGGCCGAGAAGCGGCGCTGGCCTGGGCGATGCTAAGGGGACTCTCAAGGCAACGCCGACCGGATGCGCCGATAGGTTGGATGCGGGGATTGGTGGGGGCGATTGAAGAGAGGACTGCGGGTTGATTTCTTTGGAACCAGAGTGTCGGAGAGAACCATGGGCGCCGATGAGCAGGGGCGGCACCGATGGCCTCTCGCCGGTGGGGAAGGAGAAGGGGCGGGAAGGGAGAACATGTGCGGCGGCGGTGTCCATGGGGAGGCAGATGGGCTGAACGCGGTGAAGATTCAGGGAGCGGCGATCCAGCGGCCATCCTGCGAGCCATCGTCTGCTGGCGATCGATCGTGCGGCCATCGAGCGAGCAATCGTCTGCCAGGACGTACGAACCACCACGACCTACCATCACGACCACAGACTCCTATTTAATAGTAAGTTTTTTCCATATTCCAGTATAGCATACTTGTACCCTTCCTACTGAAATCATCTTTGAGAATAATTTAACGTACTGAATTTGTTGACAAATCATTATAACTCTGAAAACACATCTCAGTGGCACAAACATTTCGCTTCCCTTTGCTGAGTACTTGATTAACTGAATCCGTTTATCTGGCATCTTACCAAAATACCAAGTGAAGGCACAGTAATGTGTACAATTCAAGAAGAACAAAGAATTACTTGCCAGATGAAGCTTACTGGAATCAAATGCAATAACTTGAAGGTATAGTTACCTGCTGCGATGGAGTATGAAACTGCAGTTGTCTCTACCATATCCGACCGCATGGTCCGCATCAGACACCCTGCGGGCAGGCCACATCCAACCCCTTCAAGGCATCAGTGCTTCTCGACAGCACGATTTCACTTGCACAAAACAATGGATCCGTGATTTTCGCCAGGAATGGAAGGAGAGGCTCCCTATGGCGGCAGGAGATCCTCCCGCGGTGGTAGAAGAAGTCTGTCGAGTTCCCGGCGGAGCGACTTGTAAGGCGGGCGGACGAGAGGACAGGCGGACGGTCAGTGGAGTGCAGAGAGGCCGGGAGGAGCGCGAGAGTGGAGGCACAACGAAAATCCAGGAAGCTGGCCGCCAGTGTGGCCGAGAAGCGGCGCTGGCCTGGGCGATGCTAAGGGGACTCTCAAGGCAACGCCGACCGGATGCGCCGATAGGTTGGATGCGGGGATTGGTGGGGGCGATTGAAGAGAGGACTGCGGGTTGATTTCTTTGGAACCAGAGTGTCGGAGAGAACCATGGGAGCCGATGAGCAGGGGCGGCACCGATGGCCTCTCGCCGGTGGGGAAGGAGAAGGGGCGGGAAGGGAGAACATGTGCGGCGGCGGTGTCCATGGGAGGCAGATGGGCCGAACGCGGTGAAGATTCAGGGAGCGGCAATCCAGCGGCCATCCTGCGAGCCATCGTCTGCTGGCGATCGATCGTGCGGCCATCGAGCGAGCAATCGTCTGCCAGGACGTACGAACCACCACGACGTACCATCACGACCACAGACTCCTATTTAATAGTAAAGATAATGACAAAAAACCACCACAATTGAACACGAGATGTCCGAAAATCACCACCTTAGGGTTTGTTGACACATAAATACCACTTTTGGGGCTATGTTGTGACGCGGAGCACTAATTTGTTTGTTTAAGCATTTTGACACAATTTCTGACATTTTGGACCCACCCGCCAGGTCTACGTGGCAAAAAATAGAAGAAAACAAATCGGGTCAATGCTAGGCAATACATCTATCTCATGTCCCTTCTGTTGAACAGGTTGTGTGCGTCCGTCCGCGTCTGGCCGTGGCGCGCCGCCGTTGTTCTTCGCCTCGTCCCGGACGCCCCTGGTCGAGTCCCACCAGCGCGGAGCGGCCAGCCAAGGCGCGGCGCGGCCAGTGCCGGGCGCGGCCACGGCACGGCGCGGCTAGCCTAGGCGCACCACGGCGCGGCGCGGACAGCCCAGGCGCGGCGATATGGCTGGTTCTGCTCGTGGCCGTGTCGGTATAGCGGCGGAGCTGCCGGGGCGCGCAGGTGTTCACGTACTTGGAGCTGGACGGGTTCAGCGAGGGCAACGTAGGAGGAGGCCATGCGGGGACGGGCGCGCGGCCAGAGTAGGAGGTGGTATCGGCGATAGTGTGGGGTGTGGCCGCCGCCGTCGCGTCTGCGGGTGCCATTTGTGGGGACCCCGGACTAGCTGTCCGAAATACCCTTGTGCCGACATATCAGCGATCCCATGATCAGTGCGTCGCTGAAGCACAATCAACCTGGTAATCAAAGAACATCCATACGTACTGAATTTATTTACTTACTTGATTGAAGTGATCAACTTCATCAGGTACTTGCAGCGGAATCACCAAACAACGTGGAGCCCAAGTCATTAGCCTTAACCCTACAGACAGCTGGCTGGGAAGCGCCCTAGTTCGCAAAGACGCCAGTGAACTCCTCTTCTTCGAACTGCTACTCTTTAAAATCTGGCTAAGACAATAGCCAGAGACGAAACCAATATGAGTACATTTGATTGTACTCGCAAACTACCCCAACTTGAGTATGCACTATTTTAGTTTTATTTTTATTTCAAAGACTTTTATTATTAAAAAACATCTTTATATCTTTATTGAAAAACATCTCTATATATTTATTTAAAAAGGTAAGAAGAAGTTTATAACTATCCTTTAAGAAAACATCATTTTAGCTGTTTCCCCGAAACTCCTCCGGTATCCAACCATATCCCAAATCATGGTTCCCAAACCCGTCACAACCTCGTACCAACTCATTGGTACAGGTATGCAATCCTTCCACTTCATTTTCCTTTCAAAACTCAACATTTTATAAAACTTGCACAAGGTCTTAAGACAGCCTCCCAACTGTCCATATCCGAGGACTCGGCTATTCGAATAGTTTTACCCTCTGCAGAGGTAGCACGCTTTTCCCACACCCATCCGGTCACTCATCGTGTCAGCCACGTCCCGCCATACCAGAGGTATGCGAAGTTGAGTTCCCGGCCATAGCCTGTCCTTTGCTCATGCTAGTATAGGACCCTGCCTCTACGACACTTTCCATCGACACTTAAATCCTCAGAAACTAAGTGTGAGGACTCGTAGTTCTGTCCGGCGGACCCAAGGGAGCCCTTCAATCCTCTTTCTTCTTTACGCTCATACCGGCTTCCGGTAGACTTCTATTAAGAGGACCCAGGTCAGGGGGTAGGTCCTCAGACCATCCCCTCATGGAACGAGGTTATCCTCGTTATTGAGGCATCCAGTACTAACACGAGCAAATTATATGACTACGCCCTTGCCCATATGTGGGTAAATGTGGTCGCACCGGTTATTGGTTGGTCGCCATAGTGTTAGGACACAATGTGCACTTTTCCAAAACAACACCACCATTCTCCAACTTAATACCGACCTTTCGGCATTTCACCTTCATCCAAGTACCTTCAAAGGAGTTTTGAAAAACATTGTTTTTCCAACTTATAGTTTTAAATAACTACTTTATACTTCTACATAAGGTGGCAAAATAGTTTTCAGGTATTTTGCAAAAGGGATTTTTTCTAAAATCATTGATTTCTTGGAATAACTCTTGCGACTAAAATAGATGTATATAAATGCAAGCTCAGTGAAGTAGCTTGCCTGGTTTCAGCATAATGTCCCTGGACTTCTCCTTGTTGATCAATATAATAAAAATCCCATCCTTCCTCGATCAATTCTCTCCAAATACCACTCCGGTAGCGTTATTATCTAGCGTCGCAAACAGAGAAATAAACAACAATCAATACACCAACAAAACAACAAGTGGTACACAAACAAATAACAACCACAAGTATCAAACTAATCGTTCAAGCAACAAACTAGGATCTACCCTTACAAAGGCCTTATACTAATACATGCTAGGTGCCTAGATCCCAAAGCTATCTTAAGCAAAGATGATCAGCAAGCACTTTTATCTAAACAGGAACTACTTCACCACAACGCAACCACTAAATTTTCAACAGAGAAAACAACTACTCACGTCTAGTAGATAAAAGGCTATTGGAACTATGCTTATGATTGAGAAACCTATTCTTCAATCAATATGCAATGGAATCAGTGGGTGTTCCACTATCATAACAAGGCATTAAGAGGTTAAGTATCCTCTGGCTATTTGTAAAAATCACTAAAACATCAACTAGACACAAGAGTTACTCATGCTAGGGAGTTCTAAGTAATCCTACCCATAAACCTAACTAATCGAGCTTTGCTAAGAACAAAGTAATAAGCAACCAGAGGTGACATGCTATAATATCAGTAGATATGAAAGGCTACTGATGTTCAACAACATTTTCTAAAATCAAGCACACCAATGATTTTATCCACAACAAATCCTAAAGACTAGGAAATTCTAGGGAATGCCCATACTAGTGATAGTATTCCCTAATAAACACCAGCAACACTAAACTCTTCCTAACATGTTATCAAACCAGTAGCAATATGACATGCTACTGATGATCTAGCGATACTAACTAAAACAAACGACACACTAAGGATTTTCTACTAAAACAAGTCCTATTAAATAGGAGAATCTAGGAAAATACTACCCTAGTAATATTGACACTAGATAACTAAATGCAATACTAACTTTTTCCAAAATGCTATAATACAGAGCTAACACACTCCTAGTAGATAGTATCACACTTATACATGCTAGAAAACACAAAAGGGATACTAACTCACCCTATATAGTTAAATAAAACTATAAACATTAATTAACAGAAAAGCATAACACCTAGTTAAATACACCAAAAATAATTTATAGCTCTAAAAATCACACCAAGCTAGGATTAGGTACTCCTAATCATACAGAAGATCACTCAAGTGGGTTCACACCAAAAATCATCACCAAACAATTTACAAAAATCCTAGAGAAGCTCTCTGGTCACCTACCAAATTGCAAGCCATTTTATATTGGAAGTTCATTTGCATAAGAGGCCAATTGCTACTGCTAGGTATCACTTAGGGCTTCTCAAAACAATTGAGTTTGTAAATTTAGCTTCCTTATAAAAATAGTTATTGAAGTTGTGGTGAGGAGCAGTAGTTCAGGCTCATATTTATTTCCTTCCAAAAATAGTTATCCAATAGTGATTCTACCACTTGGATCTGGTTAGGAACATGCTAGGGTACCTCCATGATTTTTGGTTTGGTCAACAAAGCATTTAAATTATTTTAAAACGATTTAATCTAAAGGTACAGAACAAATCTATAAGGAAAATAATTAAACAACCTAGGAAAAAGAGTAACGGGCTGGATCTGGCTGAAGATGGGCCGTGCAGTGTGGAGAGAGGCCCAGCTCGCGGCCCATGTGCGCGAACGAAGCGGTACGGGCCTTCTTCCTCCTTCTCTCGACACAACGACGGCGAGGCACGGCCGGAGCAAGTCGAGGACGGCGCGGCGGCCCCGGTGTTCCCTGGAAAAATGGAAGAGTGCATGAGAGGAGAAGAGCAAGGGGAACTCAATGATGCGCAAATGGCGGAGAATGAGGGCCCGTGGCACTCGCGAGCTTGCTCGCAAGGCGGCGGCCGGAGAGGAAGAAAGTGAGGACGGCCAGCTCGATTCACAGCCTCCCGCGTCGATTCCTTGGATGAGGATGGATAGGGCGACGCGGTGAACCTCCTAGTGCGCTTGGATTTGGAAGGGAAGCTCTCCAGTGACGGTGGTGTGCAACGGCGGCTCGGCCTTGGTTCGGCTCCGTGGTGGAGAAAATGGAGAGGGAGAGTGAGGCGAATAAGTGAGCGAGTGAGGGAGCAGAGGAGGGCGTGGCGTGCTTCTTATCTCCTCCAGGGCGAGGCGTAGAGGAGGGGCAAGGCGAGGGGGAGGGGCCACGGTGGCGTGCGGGAGGGAGGTGGAGGCAGAGGAGCAGGGAGCAGGTGGGGAGGCAGAGGAGTCGTGTGGGAGGAGTCTCCTCTTGTCGAGCAGCAAGACGCGGCGTGGAGCTCGGTGGCTGGCAGGAGGGAGCACGGCGGCGCAGCGAGCACGGCAGCACGGCGCAGCGTCGGGCGCCGTCAGCTACAGAGGTCAACGAAGATTTTACAGAACACCCCCTGGAATACTTTTTACAATCACAAACAAGTCCCTGCTTCTATTTCTTCTATTTCTTTTTGAAACCAGTAGGTTTTAGGGATTTTAATTGGGGCACTTAAACACTTTATAAAAAGTTGAGAAAATTCATGTAGCCTCCCATATACGTGAGGAAGCTCCACAAAAATTGGTTTTTGAAAATAAAATGTTTTGAGCCATTTTTGTTCATAGGACTTAATAAATCATTTTTCGAAATTAATATTTTGATACTCCTTTAATATTTTAAAACCAGTGATAAAATATTGTGCTGAACTTTTGGAACTTCTTTGACCAATAAGGCAGCTTCAAAAATAATTTATCTTTTCATAGAGGGAAATATTGGTTTGGAGGAAATAGAGAATTTGGGAGGGAATTTATTTATGAAGGTCATTTTTAACTCATGACCTTCATTTCCTTTTTGATAAATGAATGGAGGGGTTTGTTTTAAATCGACAAGTAGGTTTACTTGAGGAGAGAGTGATATGAAATGGAGAGGATTATCATTTCATCTCCTTCTCTAGAATTTTGGGTAAAGAAAATATAATTGTTTTCATAGAATAGAGGAATAGATGGAGAGGGAGTTTTATTGAGATCATCTCCCTAAATTTTAGGAGTTTAACTTGGGGGTGCCTAATTTTAGAGGGTTTGTTCTTCCTCAAGTCGCACTCCAAAATTTGGTTGCCAAGTGTGTCCTATTTTTAGTAATAACACCTCTGAGAATTATCCTCACAAGAAAATCACACACAACAGCAATAACACAGTAATAGTAACAGCACAACAATATTAACAACACAACAATATCCATATCTCAAACAAGACCACACACTCCAAACACAAGAATAAATCACACACCTTTCCCATAACTAACAATACTATTTTGTAAAAATGGTCACACTCAATTATGACAAGATGTTGTTTAAGGGATATATCAACTCATAACTTAATAGTTTTCAAAATGGTTTGATAAAGGGAAATATGTGAGGTAATATATTCCCCACTAGTATTCCTTTTTAAAACAGAGTTGAAACATAGGAGTTTTAAAAATAGGAATTGTAAAAAATCAAGGTTGAAGAATAGATAGGAGATATCATATGAACCTCCATATTCTTGGAAACACATAATTTTGGAAATACTTTTACTGTCTCAATTTAAAGGATATTTTATTTGTTGCTAAAACCAAATCATTATTGAAGTAGACTTTTGGCCAACATAGGAATGGAAAAGATCTATGGAATATATTCTTGTCATAACATGGTCACCAGAGCTATAAATATATTTTTACTTAGGATTATTTCTTGGGTTGACATTTACTAGTCAACCAATCATAATCATCAAGTTACACAAGGTCAAACAGAAGAATATAAGGGAAAACACAATCATTTGTGAAACAATTCAAAAAGTTTTTGTTGATCTGAATTTTGGGTCTTATTTACTCTTATTATAAATTTGGGATGCTACACCATTGCCGTGGCCTCCGGCGCCGAGCTCCTCGCGTGCGAGTGCGCCCCGACGGTGTCGGCTGCCCCGACGGTGTCGCCCCGGGAGGACAGGGCCGGGAGCATCTCCTTGCACGGGCACCCGCACGCCGTGCTTGCCGTGCTGAGGGGCGGTCGGCCGTGAACTGGAGGGGGCCCGGCCGGCGGCAAGCTCAGCCGCGAGCTGGGGGAGGGCCCCGGCGAGCGACGAGGGCGTGTGACCGGCCGGTGGCGAGCGCTGAGGACTTGTGCCCGGTCAGCGGCGGCAGCGAGCCAGGGTGGAGAGCGACGAGCTGGGGGAGGGACGGGAGGCCGCGCCGGAAAGCAACGGCCACGCGCGCCCAGGCCCAGCTCGGCCGTCCTGGGGCGGGCGGCCGTGGGCGACGCGCGGCCAGGGGCGGGCGGCCGTGGCCGTGGCCGACGTGCGGGTGGTGCAGCCAGGGCGAGCGCGCACTCTGGCGAGTTCTCCAGTGGCGGATCTGGCGGCGTTGCTGGCCAGGAGGCTGGTCGACGAGAGCGATCGCATCGACCTCGCCGGAGAGGAGCCTCTCCACGGACGCGGCAGGAGTCGGCCGGCTGGTGGCTCTAAGTTGACGAGGGAATATCTCCCCGGCAATAGTGCAGAAACAATGCTTGTACGTCACACGTCAGTTGGGAACCCCAAGAGGAAGGTATGATGAGTGCAGCAGTAAGTTTTCCCTCAGTATGAAACCAAGGTTTAATCGAACCAGTAGGAAAACGAGGTTTGCTTCGAAGGTGTTGGTGAAGGAGTGTAGTGCGGCGCAACACCAGGGATTCCGGTGCCAACGTGGAACCTGCACAACACAATCAAATTACTTTGCCCCAACTTAACAGTGAGGTTGTCAATCTCACCGGCTTGCTGAAAACAAAGGGTTAAACGTATCGAATGGAAATGATGTTTGTTTGCATAAAACAGTAGAGAACAATGATTGCAGTAGATTGTATTTCAGATGTAAAAGAATGGACCGGGGTCCACAGTTCACTAGTGGTGTCTCTCCAATAAGATAACTAACATGCTGGGTAAACAAATTACAGCTGGGCAATTGACAATTGATAAGTGCATATAACATGCATGTGTGAGTTGTGGTGTCTACTATGAGATTCATTTGGGCATTACGACAAAGTACATAGACCGCTATCCAGCATGCATCTATGCCTAAATAGTCCACTTTCCGGTTAACATCCGTACCCCTTCCAGTATTAAGTTGCAAGCAACAGACAATTGCATTAAGTAATGTGCGTAATGTAAACAATACATTCATCCTTGAATAAAGCATTGCTGTTTTACCCCTAGTGGCAACAACACATCTACAACCTTAGAACTTGCTGTCACTATCCCAGGTTAAATAGAGGTTGAACCCAACTATCATGCATAAATACCCCCTCTTGGAGTCACAAGTATTCACTTGGCCAAGGCTTCAACAAGTAACGGAGAGCATGCAAGATCACAAATGACATAGACATGATAATATAATATTCAGCTCCACATAGGTATCAATATAAGTCAGATCCCAGCAAACACAACATGTAGCATTACAATAAGATGATCTTGATCATGATAGGCAGCTCACAAGATCTAAACATGATGGCACAAGTGGAGAAGACAACCATCTAGCTACTGCTATGGACCCATAGTCCAAGGATGAACTACTCACGCATCACTCCGGAGGCGGGCATGGCGATGTAGAGCCCTCCGGTGATGATTCCCCTCTCCGGCAGGGTGCCGGGAAGAGCTTCAGAACCCCCCGAGTTAGGGTTGACGACGGCGGCGGCAGCGAATATGTTCTGGATGAAAGGCTCGGTGTTTTAGGGTTTTCACTCGGGGAATAAATAGGCGAAGGGGCGATGTCGGCGGACCCCCGAGGGGCCCAAACCACCAGGGGCGCGGCTGGGCCCACTGCCGCGCCGCCATGGTTTGGCCACCTCGTGGCTCTCCTTCGTCTCTCCTTCGGACTCCGTGTACGTGTGGAAAAATAGGGACTTGGCCTTTTGTTTCGTGCAATTCCGAGAATATTTCCAGAAGTAACTTTCTGAAACCAAAAACAGCAGAAAACAGGGAACTGGCACTGTGGCATCTTGTTAATAGGTTAGTCCCAGAAAATGCATAAAAGTGATATGAAGTGTATATAAAACATGTAGCAAATGGTATAATATAAGCATGGAACAGCAGAAATTATGGATACGTTGGAGACGTATCAAGCATCCCCAAGCTTAGTTCTACTCGTCCTCGAGTAGGTAAAACGATAACAACAAATAATTTCTGAGGAGACATGCTTTCACACAATCTTGATCAATATATTGCAAGGCTCATGTCATGAATGAAGTGACTCAAAGCAATGTCTATAGTTTGCTAACAAATAGATAAAGAGTAAACAATGAATCATATAAGCAAAAACTTTTCATGAATAGTACTTTCAAGACAAGCATCAAAAAGTTTTGCATAAGAGGTAACTCATAAAGCAATAGATTCAAAGTAAAAGGCATTGAAGCAACACAAAGGATGATTAAGTTTCAGCAATTGCTTTCAACTTGTAACATGTATATCTCATGGATAGTTGTCAACATAAAGCAATATAACAAGTGCAATAAGTAAACATGTAAGAATCAATGCACACAAAGTTGACACAAGTGTTTGCTTCTAAGATAGAAAGGAGTAGGTAAACTGACTCAACATAAAGTAAAAGATAGGCCCTTCGCAGAGGGAAGCAGGGATTAAATCATGTGCTAGAGCTTTTTAAGTTTTCGAAAGCATATAGAGAGCACAAAATAAGTATTTGAGAGGTGTTTGTTGTTGTCAACGAATGGTAGTGGGCACTCTAACCCCCTTGTCAACCAGACTTTCAAGAGCGGCTCCCATGAAGGACGTTATCTCTACCAGCAAGGTAGATCATCCCTCTTCTCTTTTGTTTACACATGTATTTTAGTTTCTTTATAGATGACACTCCTCCCAACCTTTTGCTTACACAAGCCATGGCTAACCGAATCCTCGGGTGCCTTCCAACATTCACATACCATGGAGGAGTGTCTATTTGCAAATTAAGTTGCTTACTGATAAATCAGGGCAAAACATGTGAAGAGAATTATTAATGAAAGTTGTAATTAATTGGGGCTGGGCACCCCGTTGCCAGCTCTTTTTGCAAATTATTGGATAAGCGGATGTATATGCCACTAGTCCATTGGTGAAAGTCTGTCAGAAATGACAAGATTGAAAGATAAAACACCACATACTTCCTCATGAGCTATAAAACATTGACACAAATAAGGAGTAATAAAGTTTTGAATAGTTTAAAGGTAGCACATGAAATATTTACTTGGAATGGCAGGAAATACCACATAGTAGGTAGGTATGGTGGACACAAATGGCATGGGTTTTGGCTCAAGTTTTGGATGCACGAGAAGCATTCCCTCTCAGTACAGAGTTTAGGCTAGCAAGGTTGTTTGAAGCAAACACAAGTATAAACCGGTACAGCAAGAATCACATAAAAACATATTGCAAGTATTATAAGACTCTACACTGTCTTCCTTGTTGCTCAAACATTTTACCAGAAAATATCTAGACCTTAGAGAGAACAAATATGCATCCCAAGTCTCAACAAGCTCTACGGTAGTTCTCCACTACTAGGCTTTAACTACATGATGCAAGAGCTTAAACATGATCTACTTGAGAGCTCAAAACAATTGCAAAGCATCAAATCAAACAAGACAATGATCTACAAGAATGCATATGTCTTTTCCAATACCAACTACTACATGTAGCATTTTCTTTCTTCCAAACAAACACCAATCAATTTATTTAAACATAAACTCTCCAAATGATAATATAATGCAGCAAGAGAGTATTTATAAACAAGTGCTAACAGCTCGAAGAGATGCATGAAAAACAGGAGCTAAAAGCACTGCAGTAGCTAGTTAAGAATACTCAACAAATATAAGTGAAGAACATGAGTATTCACATGAAAAAGCGGAGCGTGTCTCTCTCCCACACAAGGATTGCTAGGATCCGAATTTATTCAAACAAAAACAAAAAAAAAAACACACAGACGCTCCAAGTAAAGCGCATAAGATGTGAAAGAATTAAAATATAGTTTCACTAGAGATGACCTGATAAGTTTGTTGATGAAGAAGGGGATGCCTTGGGCATCCCCAAGCTTAGACGCTTGAGTCTCTCTGAATATGGTTGGGATGAACCACGGGGGCATCCCCAAGCTTAGGCTTTTCACTCTTCTTGATCACATAATATCACCCTTCTCGCTTGATCCTTGAAAACTTCCTTCACACCAAACTCAAGACAGTTCTCATTAGAGGGTTAGTGCATAATCAAAAATTCTCATATTCTGTAATGATACAATCAATCCCAAAGCTTCTGGACATTAGCTACAGCCACCAATGCTTTGTGGAGCAAAGAAATCCACACAAACACAGTAAAAGAGCGAATGCAAAACAAAAGGCAGAATCTGTCAAAAACAGAACAGTCTGGAATGACGAATTTTTTCGAGGCACTTAAGTTGCTCAGATGGATCTGGCCTAAAATAATGAAAGTTGCGTACATATCTCAGGAATATGCGTGATTTTTTCAGAATTTTTTGAATTTTCTACAGGGAGATAAGCTCAAATCCGTGACAGCTAAAAATCTGTCACTGCGCAGAAATCCAAATCTTGCATCAACTTTCAATATAGAACTTTACTTGGCACAACATTGCGATAAAATAAAGATACAAAGGAGTTGCTACAGAAGTAACAAAACTCCTTGACTCAAAGAAAACAAAAATAACAGCAAATAAAAACGATGGGTTGTCTCCCATAAGCGCTTTTCTTTAACGCCTTTCAGCTAGGCGCAGAAAGTGAAAATCAAGTGTTGTCAAGTGGCAAATCATTCAAATCATCAAAAGCTTCTTCCAACACACAGCTTGTAACAATGGGTATCTTAGATGTTCCTGGAGGTGTTTCATTACCTTTAACCGTACTAAAAGTTTTATCAATTTTAAGCTCATAATGAGTCTTTGGTTTTGGCACTTTAGGAACATACATAAACTTTTGCTCTCTACCCACATAAACTTTCTCCTTTTTAGACTTAAGAGAAGTAAAGGTTGAACTTAAGGTTTCAATAGCTTCCTCTAACTCATCAATTCTATGATTTTGGGTGTCATGGATATTATTATCCTCAAGAACAGTGATTCTTTCATTGATGGTGGCTATTGATTCATTAGTCTTACCAATACAATCAAGAAAATTTGGAAAAAAATTCTCCATAGAGTCTAACTTATTTATAACATCCTCCAAGGTGATCTCAATTTTAATATCTTTAGTGGGTGGTGTTCCTACCAAACTTTCAATAATATTACAGGCTTCTAAAGCAGGAGTACCCAAGAAATTTCCACCTGTAAGAGTGTCTAGAACATACCTATACCAACTAGAGATACCAACATAAAAGTTCCTAAGGAGGATAGTGGTAGAGTGTTTCTTAGTACATCTATGATGAGCATCACTAATTCTATACCAAGCATCTTTCAAATTTTCACCTCCTAGTTGCCTAAAAGAACGAACTTCAACTTCAGGAGCATTCATTTTGAAAAACAAAATCAAACCGAATTAAACAAGTAACTAATTTTTTTGTGTTTTTGATAAAGAGAGCAAACAAGACTAAATAAAAATAAACTAAGCAAGACAAATAACAAAGTAAAGAGATTGGGTGTGAGAGACTCCCCTTGCAGAAGCAATTCGGTTTTCCCCGGCAACGGCGCCAGAAAACGTGTTGGTGGCTCTAAGTTGACGAGGGAATATCTCCCCGGCAATAGTGCCAGAAACAATGCTTGTACGTCACACGTCAGTTGGGAACCCCAAGAGGAAGGTATGATGAGTGCAGCAGTAAGTTTTCCCTCAGTATGAAACCAAGGTTTAATCGAACCAGTAGGAAAACGAGGTTTGCTTCGAAGGTGTTGGTGAAGGAGTGTAGTGCGGCGCAACACCAGGGATTCCGGTGCCAACGTGGAACCTGCACAACACAATCAAATTACTTTGCCCCAACTTAACAGTGAGGTTGTCAATCTCACCGGCTTGCTGAAAACAAAGGGTTAAACGTATCGAATGGAAATGATGTTTGTTTGCATAAAACAGTAGAGAACAATGATTGCAGTAGATTGTATTTCAGATGTAAAAGAATGGACCGGGGTCCACAGTTCACTAGTGGTGTCTCTCCAATAAGATAACTAACATGCTGGGTAAACAAATTACAGCTGGGCAATTGACAATTGATAAGTGCATATAACATGCATGTGTGAGTTGTGGTGTCTACTATGAGATTCATTTGGGCATTACGACAAAGTACATAGACCGCTATCCAGCATGCATCTATGCCTAAATAGTCCACTTTCCGGTTAACATCCGTACCCCTTCCAGTATTAAGTTGCAAGCAACAGACAATTGCATTAAGTAATGTGCGTAATGTAAACAATACATTCATCCTTGAATAAAGCATTGCTGTTTTACCCCTAGTGGCAACAACACATCTACAACCTTAGAACTTGCTGTCACTATCCCAGGTTAAATAGAGGTTGAACCCAACTATCATGCATAAATACCCCCTCTTGGAGTCACAAGTATTCACTTGGCCAAGGCTTCAACAAGTAACGGAGAGCATGCAAGATCACAAATGACATAGACATGATAATATAATATTCAGCTCCACATAGGTATCAATATAAGTCAGATCCCAGCAAACACAACATGTAGCATTACAATAAGATGATCTTGATCATGATAGGCAGCTCACAAGATCTAAACATGATGGCACAAGTGGAGAAGACAACCATCTAGCTACTGCTATGGACCCATAGTCCAAGGATGAACTACTCACGCATCACTCCGGAGGCGGGCATGGCGATGTAGAGCCCTCCGGTGATGATTCCCCTCTCCGGCAGGGTGCCGGGAAGAGCTTCAGAAACCCCCCGAGTTAGGGTTGACGACGGCGGCGGCAGCGAATATGTTCTGGATGAAAGGCTCGGTGTTTTAGGGTTTTCACGTCTCGGGGAATAAATAGGCGAAGGGGCGATGTCGGCGGACCCCCGAGGGGCCCAAACCACCAGGTGGCGCGGCTGGGCCCACTGCCGCGCCCTATGGTTTGGCCACCTCGTGGCTCTCCTTCGTCTCTCCTTCGGACTCCGTGTACGTGTTGGAAAAATAGGGACTTGGCCTTTTGTTTCGTGCAATTCCGAGAATATTTCCAGAAGTAACTTTCTGAAACCAAAAACAGCAGAAAACAGGGAACTGGCACTGTGGCATCTTGTTAATAGGTTAGTCCCAGAAAATGCATAAAAGTGATATGAAGTGTATATAAAACATGTAGCAAATGGTATAATATAAGCATGGAACAACAGAAATTATGGATACGTTGGAGACGTATCACCGGCCGGCGGCGGCTACGGACAAGGCTCCGAGTGCGGGATCGGGACGGCCGGCGGCGATCAAGGAGGTCGAGGCAGCGAGTTCAGGGGACCTACGACGGCCAGGGAGGGGCGGCCGCCCGGTGCGCGGAGTTTGTCGAGCACCGCCCATGCTCGCGGTGCCAAGAGCGGAACCGAGCAAGTGTGCGTGAGTTGACCGTCCTCTTCTCTTTTTTTTTCTTTTTTTTTGCCACATATACCTGACAGGTGGGTCAATACTGTTATAAGACGTATTAATAGGCTTAAGTATGTGAATCAGTGCTCCCCGTCACAACCTAGGCCGAATAGAGATATTTATGCGTCACAAAACCCTAAAGTGGTGCTTCCGCGTCAACTCGTGTCATTATCTCCAAAGAAAAGGCAGTTCGTTGCTCTACTACGCTAGTATACCCGGCAGCGCATCCGGAGACCGGAGCTCACAAAACCCCCACACCACTCGCCGGAGACCCGGACGGAGACGATGCCGGAGGCCCAGCCGCCGCCGAGGGCGATGATGCTCGCCGATCTCAACGTCGACCCTCTGGAGAGCGACGGCGAGGACCACCCGCCAACCCCCAAACCCAACCCCACCATCGCCGCCGCCGCCGCAGTTCCGATGGTCGCCGTAGACTCCTCCACCAGGTAGGATTCTGAAGTTATTATTCGATCTTACTGTGCTGGACTTCAGTTAGCTGTGTGCTTCTAGGTCCTCGCGGGCTCACTCGTCTGTCCTAACTCCTAACCCTAGGTTGTGTTTTTTCCATCTGTGGGAGGATATGATTACGTCATGGCATGGAACTTCATCGGCGAATTGTGCTTAATTAAACACGAGCTCTGTACATAGGGTGCTGATTTATCTGCACACGCTCACCCAATGAAGTTCAAATTTCAGCTAGCAGTCTTAGAATTAGCATTCAGTTCAACACTATGTAACCTTTTGATCACTTGCTTGGTAATTCTACTGGTTCTCTGTTGAGTTCTTAGGCGTAGATTTTACTTGCAGGGGTTGTAACGAGGAGGGTGTGTTGACGAAAAACACAATTGCAGCGAAGGACCCGGATGCTGTTGAATGCGAAGGTGAGGCATGCTAAGTGACATGTGAAGTGGTGGAAGAGATTCATGCTGTTTTGAACTGATTACTTGTGATTCTTTGTAAACAGATGCTGAGCAACATTGTCAAGGGGCTTCTGTTTCACGTGAGGAGAAAGTTAGCAACCTGAAAGCTGTGAGTTCTTGGCCCTGATGCCACTGGATAATGACCATTTATAATTATTTCTTCCATCTGCAACTTGCACACTATATCAGAAAAGGTGAAATTGTATTTAGACAATAGACACTACTTAATATCGTATATGCCACGGCGGTGCCATTACAATGCATTGATCTATAAGTTGGTTATATGCTGAGTATAAATGTGGTTAAGAGCTTAATCTTTCTTTTGCAGGCTTTAGTTCATGTTGCTCGGAAGATGCCTAAGAATGCCCATGCCCATTTTATGTTGGGTTTGATGTACCAAAGGCTTGGTCAGCCCCAGAAGGTAAATGGTCCTTCACTTTGAAAATTTCAACTATGTAGCATATGCATAGAGCTTGATCGGTTCCTGAAATCTCCCAGGCAATATTAGCATATGATAAGTCATCTGAAATATTGCTACAAGATGAGCAAGAAGTGCGGAGGCCTGATTTACTCTCATCAGTGAGGATTCACCATGCCCAGGTTCATCAGCCTACCAAATGGGACTTACCTTAGTTACAGTTCGAGTTTCATTTATGTCTTCTTGCAGTTCTTACTTTGGCTGCAAAAAATTAGTCCCCCCTCCCCCCTTGACGCAGCTATGTTTCTCATGCAGTGTATTTTGCAAGCAAGCATGGGTGACAGTTTCGATGAAGAGCTTGACACTGGTGAACTGAATGAAATCCTTGTTAAGCTAAAGAGTTCGGTTGAATTGGACCCCAGGCAGGCAGCTGTTTGGAATATTCTCGGTTTAGTTCTTCTTCGGGGTAGTCAACTTCAGGTACTAATATGCTGATCATGTTGGAATTCTTTCCATCCATCACATAGCAGTGTCTAAAGTGAAATGTCATAGAATGCTACCTGACTGTGCACCATTTCCAGAGTGCTATCTCAGTTTTTTCTACTCTCACGACTGTTGCTCCAGATTACTTGGACTCGCTTGCCAATCTTGGTGTTGCATATATTCAAAGGTGTGAATTGTGAAATGCCATTTCAATTTTTTTTCCTTGCTTCACACTGTTAATCTTTTATTAATTTCCAGCGGGAATCTAGAGCTGTCTGCAAAATGCTTTCAAGAGCTGGTCCTGAAAGATCAGAACCACCCAGCTGCTCTGGTGAACTATGGAGGTCTCCTTCTATGTAAATATGGATTTCTGGATGCAGGTACACACACTGGCAACTTGTTTGCCATACTTTTTCTTCTTTAGTCTTTTCATGTCTTATCTTAAGCTGTCTGGTTGCCATTTAGTATGAAGCTTATCTGCATCAGGTGGATAGTACTTTTAGGGGTATTTTGGTGAGTGGATATTACCTTTAGTTGCTGCCTAATAATTGTTTCATTAGCAGGGGAGTCTGGTGCTGTCAGTGCAGGGTCTCTGCACCGGAAAGAAGCCTTAGTTGTTGCAAAAGAGTGTTTCCTTGCAGCTGTTAGGTCTGATCCTAAAGCTGCATCTGTATGGGTAAATCTTGCAAATGCATACCACTTGGTTGGTGAACATAGAAATTCAAAGAGGTGTTTGGAGCAGGTAACAGTGGATGTTAATTTTCCTTTTATTTACATTATTTTTTGGGCATTTAGTATTTCTCAGTTAGCTGTCATATATGCACATTCGGCATTCATATATCTTATCAAAACGGAGAATTTATTCCGATGGCAACACAATTGTTTCCAGCTCTTAGTAATTGTTTAATGACCATTCTTTCTTTGCTGCGTTTTTTTCTTATAAGTTACTTGACACAATTACCAATCCTTCTGATAAGTCATGACTGACCTGACCAACCTCTGGGATTCACTAGTTCACAGATTAAAACGCAAACAGTTTAGTATTGTTTTCTGTATGTCTGTATGATGTTATAATGCTAAAACTGTCTACCTGACTTCTCTGTTCGATACTATACTCTAGCTATTGAACAACCTTTGTGTAGAAAGGCCATTACTAAGTACACCAATATGATCCATCCAATTTTTTTGGCAAAATGGCAATATAAACTTACTGCTTCTGCTGTCAAGAGGAGATATGGTGTTGTTCGCTTGTTATATTAGATTTATTAGCTAGATTCTTGGTGCTTGCCCTGTTTAATACATCAAACAAGACCAGGCTCAGAGCCTCTGACTGGTTTTATCGGGTTTAAACCTTGGATCCCGACTGCTTGTTACTACTGTGAGTTTGTGGTCTAGAAAGAAACTTAGGTGAAATCTACAATAGTCGGCGCTAAAAGTTCTTGTCCACCAGCCAGTTACCGTCCAGACCCACCATTGCCAAATGACAATCACTGAAACTATTCAATACCCGTGAAGTACTTCCTATTTGTTCTGGTACTAGATTTTCCCAATGTTGCATTTCATTGTGACAAAGTTGCAGATGGCTTGGTAAGAGCATCTCTAGCAGAGCCCTTAAAACTGGTCAAACCCGTAAGTTTACAGTTTTTGTTGACAAAAACGTCCCGAATAGAGCCCGTAAAACTGGTCAAAACCTTAAACCTTTTAAGGGCGCCCGTGAATTTGTAGCCACAACCTGGGAATATAAAGGTTTGGAGGCAATTTGAGGGTGCCTTTAAGGGTGCCTGAGAACTGGTCAACGCTCGCGAGATGGGATCCCCACCGTGCGTTCCCCATCGTGCGGCCGCACGTCACCGGCCGGACTCCGCCGTCGGCGCGCGGGCGGCGGCCGCTAGGACCGGCGGCGGCGCCGGCAGGAGGCGCCCACGAAGACGGACCAGCACCGGGGCATTCTCAGCTCCTCCCATGGATCGATCAATTGCCTACCTAGCTAGCTCGCGCACCCGCAGCATCATTGATCGATCGCCTAGCTAGCTCGCGTGAGGGCGGCTGTGTACAGACTACATGGATCGATCCTTTTGCACGGCAGCTAGCTCAACTCCTCTACTATACTTTATAGATCGTTTAGATTACAGTATATGGAGGAATTGGGGAATGCACGAGGAAGAAGAAGACCACAAAGAATATTCGGAGAATATTCCGTTTTACCGTTTGTGTTTACGGTTTCTGTTCTGTCCGAGCAGTTTTCAGCCCTAAAAACACGTTTTTCGCGAACCTTAAACCGCGTTTACGGTTCCGTGTTTTACAGTCACTGCTAGAGATGCTCTAAATGGGACAAAGTAAAGATGACACAATTTGTTTTTATGCTTTTCAGGCAGCAAAATTTGAACCCAATCATATGCCTGGTCGGTATGCTATTGCAGTTCATCGTATCAGAGATGCTGTAAGGTCGCAATGTTCTGATGATCAGCTTCTCTGGGCTGCAAATGAGATGGCAACGGTTCTAAAAGAAGGAGACCCGTCAGCAGTTGATGCCCCAATCGCATGGGCAGGGTTGGCAATGGCTCACAGGGCGCAGCATGAAATTCCAGCTGCTTATGATGGTGAACAGGCCATTCTAAATGAGGCAGAAGAGCGAGCTCTTTATACGCTAAAGCAGGTAATGTTTGCAAACTATCACCCAAATACACCCATTCACTTCAACCTGAACTGACAAGTGCAAAATAGGGGCACTGGAAATCAGTGGAACATGTATTCTTATTTGACATCTTATTTGCAGGCAATCCAAGAGGACCCAGATGATGCTGTTCAATGGCATCAACTGGGTTTGTATAATATTTGTACAACTCAGTTTAGTCGATCTGTAAATTATCTCAAAGCTGCAATAGCTCGCTCTCCAGATTGCAGTTATGCTTGGTCTAATCTTGGTAAGTTTCGAGCTCAGTTTCGTCATTTATCTTGAGTAAACAAGCCAGCAGAATGCGGATTATTTTTGTGTATGTCAAGGATGTGATGTCATATAGCTTAAATGAGCCACCTAGAGTTTTCTTGTCAATATACTTGGTCCAAGTTCCAGCAATCTTCTCATTTTACCAAATTTATCTAACCAGTCTAGCACTGTTCAAAGTTGTTCCTGTGAACAAGGGAGCTTAACCACCACACCATCGATCTACTGTAGTTCCCAAATATTTTTTCTGTAATTAAACTCCATGACTAATGCCTGTGCACATTAACATGGCTGTTTACCCAGGTATAGCATTGCAGTTATCGGACGATCCGTCCTCTGAAACTGTATACAAACGGGCGCTAGTGCTATCATCAAGCCAGCAGTCACACGCAATCCTCTCTAATCTTGGAATTCTTTACCGGCAGCACAGGATGTATGAACTCGCAAGAAATATGTTATCAAGGTCTTTGGAAATTTGTCCAGGATATGCACCCGCCAACAACAACCTGGGGCTCGTATTTGTCGCGGAGGGCCGCTTGGAGGACGCTATAGGCTGCTTCGAGAAGGCCGTAAAATCTGATGACTTGCTTGATGCCGCCAAATCAAACTTGGCAAAAGTCCTCGCATTGGCTAAGAAACAGCAGGGCAACACAAGATGAATGGTGACGAGGACCTCTCAGCCTTGCTCTGGAGCTTCGAACAAGGACTCATGTGCGCGAATCTCCGATTAACGTGTCAAATTCTCCAAGGGCCAACTCAGAACCGATGCTTGGGTGGCCTTGGACTGCTTGGATTGCTGGAGGGCCTGGAAGGTGTAAAGGAGAGCAGGCTATATGGTTGAGCCGGATATCGAGAAAGCTGCTGCCATTCGTGTGTCGCCCAGGATCGGCGGCCCCCAGGCTCGTGCTAGTATTTTCTCAGCCGCTTATCCACTCCGGAAATGGCCCGCATTTTGAAGTGTAGCTGGGGAGTAAAATCGCATTGTATGTAACATTCTTGTATGATGATATGAACTCTGACTGCAGCTTGTACTGTACATAATGCCTCAGAGCGCACCCCCTTCCTAGTTTTGCTGCAAACACCACAACCTGCTCTCGTCGGGAGACATGTTGTTTCCGTCTCGTTCGATCGATATCGGTGTCGATGTTCTGATATCCGTGCAAATCTTGTGTTTTGCAAATGTTCGCGATTATTTCTGATGAAAATGTTTTGCTAATTTGTCCGATTCTTGTTACCGGCTGATTGAGCTGGCATCAAGATATGGCTCTCCAGTCTCCAGTTACCTAGTGTAGACAAAAATGATGAGTGGCTTGATGGAGGGGTTTGATCGCTCGCCAACTGGAGTTTTAGCTACAGATGTGATAATGTGAAAGCTTTTATGAATTTAATCTTCATAAAAACAAGTGCAGTTGGCGTCTGAACAAAACAAGTGAAGTTCGGGCTCCACCCGCAGCAACCGACTCGTCACACAACTCTGACGCCACCACCACCGGCGAACACAAATCGGCCGAGCAGACGACGACCCCGCCGACGATTCCTCCTCTTCCATTCCTCAGCCGCGCGCGCGTCCGCGTGAGAGAGGAAGTCCCGGCGCCGCCTCTCTCACCGCGGCCCGGCCGTGCCGGATCGGCTCCCTCTTCTTCCTTCCAGATCCTCCCGGGAGTCTGCGGGCGCTCGGGACAGGGAGATCTCCGTGAGGAGAGATGGACAAGTCCAGCGCCCTCGAGTACATCAACCAGATGTTCCCCACCGGTACGCGCGCCGCTCGAATCAATCCCGCTCCTCGGCTTACTCGCCCTGCTGGAGCAATGCGCTCGTGTCAAGCTTCGCTGTTCCGAGATTTGATAGCTCTTGTTCGAGACACGTAAGCTTACAGCTTGCGTTTGGTTGTTTGGAACTTGGCAGAGGCGTCGTTGTCAGGGGTGGAGCCGCTGATGCAGAAGATACAGAGCGAGATTCGCCGGGTGGACGCCAGCATCCTCGCCGCTGTTAGACAGCAGGTACGCTGTCAGGGATTAGTATGCGCCCTGCCCTGTGGTTTCATGCTTCGTTTTGCGCAATGCCGTGGCTCGCGATGCCAGCATCCTTTGTATCAGGACTGGTTAATTTTGCACAAAATGAGGGAATCATGGTGATGCAATTCCGGTGAATTTAGTTTGAAACTGAATATACCGAATTGCTTGGTATGTGCTTATTAGTTGCGTATTGATTTACTATATCTGATAATGGAAAGCTATTGTTTGCTCCACAGAGTAACTCGGGAACCAAGGCCAAGGAAGAACTGGCTGCTGCCACAAATGCTGTTCAGGTCATTTTTTTCCTCTTTCTGTATGTTTTACATGTTAGCCACAATGAACTTACTGGATAATCAATTGAGCGCCAAGTCTTAGTAAGTTATAGTTGGATTAGCTCTGGAAATGGTAGAACGCTAATCAGGTACAGGAGTAAGCACTTTATGGCATGATTGGAGTTTAACCTTGCTGGTTACTAACAGGAACTTATGTATAAGATACGTGAAATAAAAACAAAGGCTGGACAAAGTGAAACAATGGTTCAAGAAATCTGCCGCGACATTAAAAAGTTGGATTGCGCCAAGAGGCATATAACGACTACAATAACTGCTCTTCATCGCCTTACCATGCTTGGTTGGTTACTGTACTTTAATTTTATTCGGAATATGTGCTATATGCGCAAAAAAATGCATGTGCAACAGCAACTATACATCCACCTAAGCTAACTGATACCACACATACATGTTGTGCAGTTTCTGCTGTCGAGCAACTTCAGGTCATGGCCTCAAAACGTCAGTATAAGGAAGCAGCTGCACAGCTAGAGGTAAGATACAATTGTAGGTGCTACACCTGTAAACCTTCTACTGTCGATTACCGCTTACCTAATTACTACGACCTTTTTGCATTGGCATGCCCGTGCTTGTAATTGTGCGCACAGGTTATCCAAGAATGCTCCTTACTATTTTTTTTCTCCAGGCAGTAAACCAGTTGTGCAGTCATTTTGAAGCCTATCGGGATGTGCCAAAAATATCAGAGCTCAGAGAGAAACTCAAGAACATTAAGAAAATCCTCAAATCTCATGTATATTCAGATTTTACAAGGTAAACGACAAATGAACTATGTTTTTTTGTGTGTTTGGCCGAAGCACTGAACTTGGAGTAGTAAATCAGTTTGATACTGCAAGATCATTGGAGAGGACAAGTTAGATGTCTGATTTTCCAGAAACAGGTGGCCAAACATGGAAGTGACAATTTTTTTCATTTCTTTGTCATTTTTGCAAGTAATATCATCCAACAATTGAGGATACCAGACAAATTCAAATCCAGTGTAAAAGAAAATAATTTGATAGACGCCATAATTTGTGTTCCCTAAATAGCTCACTTTATGAAATACTGGTCCCATGTTTGGGAATCCTGACTATTTCATGCCTGTGTGTCGGAGTACTTCGAAGCAGTAAAGCTTTATTTAGTAGCCAGTTGTTTTGCTTGCTACATAGCTACTCCCTCCGTTCATAAAAGGATGTCTCAACCTAGCTCAAATTTGCATGTATCTACACACTAAATTATGTCTAGATACATGCAAATTTGAGCTAGGTTGAGACATCCTTTTGTGAACGGAGGGAGTAGTACTTTGTACTGTTAAACTGATCCAAAAATTGGTGTACTTTTGCAGCTTAGGAACCGGGAAGGAAGCAGAAGATTCCAATCTGTTGCAGCAGCTATCTGATGCTTGCTTGGTCGTTGATGCTCTAGAACCTTCTGTGAGGGAAGAACTAGTAAAGAACTTTTGCAGCAAGGAGCTTATCTCATATAAACAGATCTTTGAAGGAGCAGGTCGAACCTTGCATATGCTACTTACATCAGTTGTCTGTTTCATTTGATTACAAATGTGCATACGTTTTGCTCCATTGTCATTCTGATACTTCGTTGCGGGGGGAAACAGAACTGGCCAAGCTAGACAAGACTGAAAGGAGATATGCATGGATTAAGCGTCGACTGCGGTCAAATGAGGATACGTGGAAAATATTTCCACCTTCCTGGCATGTTGATTATCTGTTGTGTATCCAGTTCTGTAAGATTACAAGGTTTGGCTTCACCTCTCAAATGTTATATTTTATGGATTTCCTGCTTTTTAAACCAAGTATAGACTTCCTCCTTCAAACTAAGATTTACATATAACTAAACCAACCATCGGCCAACTTGGTTTTACTTCGTCTTTAATGTTATATCGTTAATTGTATTTTCCCACTAAGACAATTTTTATCTTCTGTCACACAAAATAATTTACTGGTGACACGTAACTTCTTTTCCAGGACCCAGCTTGTCGATATCCTGAATAATCTCAAAGAGAAGCCAGATGTTGCAACTTTGCTATTGGTAAGTTTGCTTGTTTTTCTTGGAAGTATGGATGGCAACTGGATATGAATATTTTCCCTTTATCTTATCATTCTGGGGCAAACCTTTGATGGCCTACGTTATATTAAATCGTTTTTGTTTTTTGGGTAACTTTTCTAGTGGTTCTATCTTGCATCTGGTGTTCTGTTAGGTTTTTTCTGGCTTTATAGCAATATATATGAAGAAAACAAACAGAATTATCTACTTCATATTGTGTTAGTGCTGTGTCAGCTTTTGTCTTCGAGCGCTAGAGATGCTACTTGGATTATGAGCTGGCTCTCATATTATGCACTTCTAACGTTATAGTTGAGCATGTTAGTTTATTCATTTTCTGATATAGGACATCTGCACCAAACACTAAGAGATTCTTGCAATGCAGGCTTTGCAGAGAACCCTTGAATTTGAGGAAGAACTGGCTGAGAAATTCAGTGGAGGAAATACAACTGCTAGGAATAAAGAGCTGGAAAGCGACGACGAAAATGAGGGTGTGGAACAAAATAAAATTGTTTCAGATATACGGAAGAAATACGAGAAAAAAGTGGGAGTGCCCAATGACGAAGTTGAACAAGTATCCACTGCTTAGTCTCTTAACTTATTTTCTGCTTTTCTCGATATACGTTTTTTCCAACTCCTCTGCAATTCGTTACTGGCAGGACAAAGGCAAGCAGAAAGATTTATCAGTTCCTGATGCTGGGGTTAGTAGTCTATCAGCTATTAGGAAGTGCATATGGTTATTACTTCTTTGGATTATGACCTATGTGTTATATACTCATATATCATATTTTGGCATGTAGTTCAACTTTCATGGAATTATATCATCTTGTTTTGAGCCATACATGGCTGTGTACATAGAACTCGAGGAGAAATCTTTGGTGGAACAATTAGATAAACTAATCCAGGTACAGTAGCCATATATATAATTTGAAACGTTGGTGTTTGGCGTTTTCTAAGCTTTATTTCCCGCTTCTATTCTGACAGGAAGAAAAATGGGAAATTGAGGAAGGGAGTCAGACTAACATTCTATCAAGTAGCATGCAGGTATAGGAAATATTTCATGCTAGCTCGAAATCCTGTTTCTGGCAGTTTTTCTCAATGTGTCTGGGAAATTCACGATCAGTGAAAAAACTTTTGTGATTTCACCTTGCAGGTGTTCTTGGTAATTAGGAGAAGCTTGAAGAGGTGCAGTGCATTAACAAAGAATCAAACATTATTCAACTTGTTTCAGGTAGACAGTTTTGTTTTTTTCAAGATATTGTTAGCAGTTTTCCTTTCTATGAACAGTTCCATGTTTTGCGGTACCGTGCGGGCTGCGGCGGAACAGATACCACAAACGTGGTTTACGTTGGTACCGCAAAACAGGTTTTAGGTTTCCCTTAAAAGGCTTTTGCAGTACCGCTATATAAGGGATCTCCTAGAGATGCTCGTACTTGTGTTAATGATGCTTGAGCCACTCTATCTCTTTGAATACACCCAATCCAGTGTACTACCGGGGCAAATGTGCTAAAATTTACTCTGGACACAACATTATGTGGTCTGACAATTCTATTGCCAAAACTTGATGCATGAAAAAGGGATCATGTATGTTTATTTGTAATGTCTGATGTTGATTTTTTTATCACTATTCAATTGGTGAAAGAGTATTAGGACATGAAACCATACCTATGGAACATGAATATACCATAGAAGAACTTTGAACAATCAGCCATATGGTTTGTCCGTACACATGTTTATTAGCTCAGTGACTATGGTTGTCTGCTGATTTTATGAAGTTATAAGAGCTGCTAAATTCAGATTGGTTCATTACTGATAACACATTGGTTGTTAGGTATTTCAAAGAATACTTAAGGCCTATGCAACGAAGTTATATGCCAGATTACCAAAAGGTGGTACTGGCATTGTTGCAGCCGCTACGGGTATCGATGGTCAGATCAGGGTATGACAGTCATCATTGCACTTGTGGTTTTCTATCTCTTGTTTTCATCATCTGTTAACAGCAGTTTATGTCTTGTGGGCATTACTTCAGACCTCTGACAGGGACGAGAAAATGATATGTTACATTGTTAACACTGCGGAATATTGTCACCAGACAGTAAGTCTTCTCTCTCTTAAACCATAAAACTGGTAGATGTAGAAGAAATAGAAAGAAAATATGGTGTCTTAATCTAATAATTGATCTATTCTCTCTTGCTTGGAGAGATAGAAACAATATATTCATTCTAAATTTAGGTTCGTTCATTTAAGTAGTAGCACTCTGTTCATCAATAAATATTTACAGCTTTGCTGTTCAATGAAATGTTTCTTCCCTTCCTGGAAAATGTTAGCTATGTGTCATACATTGCTACTGCACTTGCAAAATGCCACAGCACAAGCCTGTAATGTATGCTGCAATCATTGGTTGGAGTAATCCATATCGGCTTAAAACAATAATAAATAATTCAGAAACCCGAATCGCCCATTGCATATTTTCAGAAACCCGAATCGTCCTACCATATTGTGATGCCCATAACACATAACATACCACCTGGCACTTTCCTAGTTCCTCATGATAAGACCTCACAACCATGCTTTTCACATCGAAAAACTGGCATTGGAAGTGGGTGGCTAGAGGAGATGGGTGGCACAGGGCTTCCTGGTTAGAGATCCCTTCAATTGCTCAAGTTTCTTGATTAACAATAGGACACTCAAAATCTGATCGTAGTTGATCCCAACTTGGGTATCATATATGATGATTTATCATCATTGTTCACCAAGGCTGTCTTCAATGAAAGCATTCAGCAAATTCTGAGCAGAAGGAGTTGCCACTAGGATCCGATGGCGTGGTTTCATGTCGAGGATCTCTATGGATGGGATCTAGTATCATATCTGCTCAGTGGGAAATGAAGGAATACACGGAGGAGGAAGGAGGAGATGATGTAGTGAGGTTGATGGAGGGCGCCCATTTTCAGTCTCAGTGCAAAGTTAGGGGGACAAATGTGTTGGTAGATTGCAAGTTATCCAATAATTGCAGTGGCATTTTGTAAACCTAGCACAGAGCAGCATGTTGCTAGTTTTTCCTTATGTGGATTGCATTTGTGTGACTGCAATACCTCTGTATGCTCATTTTATGTTACTACTAATTTTCTGTGTGTAAATTTGACAGTCTGGTGAGCTAGCTGAGAATGTTGCTAAGATGATTAACTCTCAGTTTTCTGACAAGGTGGACATGTCTGAAGTTCAGGTGACTGATCGTTAATTCTGTTGCTTCTACCTGATTGCAGTATTATTATTAGGTTTCTAGGAAATGCCTTAATAGTTCAATGTGTGCAGGATGAATTCTCAGCTGTGATCACAAAAGCATTGATGACACTTGTGCATGGTGTTGAAACCAAATTCGATGCTGAAATGGTTTCAATGACTCGTGTTCCATGGTCGACCCTTGAAAGTGTCGGCGACCAATCAGAGTAAGATTTTGCTAAATCCCTTTTATATTACACCCTGCACTGATATTATATTTTTTGCAACAACCTTATTGCATATTTTAAATTTATGTTGAAAATACCAAAATTCCAAGTCATTCACTCTATGGACATTTGATGACCTGGATTTAATAGGTAGCTGAAAAATATGTGTCTGTTATAGGAACACTGCAGTGATGCCACATATCTCATACTTGTAATTAGTTTTATTCGATGGAAAAGAAGAAACGATATGCTACCTTATGAAGTGCCAATTGGTGTCTATCTTATCAAAAGAAATAGAAATGCACTAACTCCCATGGTAGGAGCATGGATGGTCAATTTGCATGTGATTCCTTAAAAATCTATGCTACCACCCCATCAACTTTTTCTAAATAGTCTATCCAATGGATCATGTGGGAGTTAGCTCATCCGGGCACAAATATGCGCACTATATATATATTTATATACACATAAACCGAATCGGTCAAATTTTGGAACACTGCCTTCTACTGCTAAGTGGACTTGTGAAGTTTCCCCTATATTTGAAAGCTAAGTTGTACATTGTTCTATTCCAGGTACGTGAATGGCATTAGCTCTATTTTGTCCAGCACTGTTCCTGTGCTTGGTAGCCTCCTTTCATCTATCTACTTCCAGTATTTCCTGGACAAAGTAAGTTCGTCATTCTTCTTCAGAATGGATAAAACCTTGTAGGTCCCTAGTTGAAAGATACCATCTGTAATCGTAAAATGTGTACTGGTTACCAGCATGGTTTATTACAATTTTCTTCATGTTGTGATGCAGCTGGCGGCTTCGCTTGGTCCTCGGTTTTATCTCAATATATACAAGTGCAAGCATATATCGGAAACTGGTGCACAGCAGGTGCGTATGAATTTGACAGAGCTATTTTGTGCTGTTTAGCATATTTGTCATCACTTTGCATTTTTTTTCTTCAGATGCTTTTGGACACCAAGCAGTTAAGACTATTCTATTGGACATACCAGCTCTCGGAAAACAGGTAACTTTGTTTTGTCAGCACAAAATCATCATGGCGTACTGCTCGTTTTGTCAGCACAAAATCATCATGGCGTACTGCATAGCTCCTATGCATCTTCAGTTTGCAATGAGCTAGTTGAGGAAACCAGCCAGGTGGAGTAGTTATGTTGTACCAAGTCTAGGTTGAATCTTTGCAAGAAATTGGGACATGCAAAGTGTTAAATATGTCCCATATCAATCAGATTCTTATGTTACTCCAAGAAGGCTAGCAGTCAACAACTGCAATAATTTGCTTTCTTGGCTTTACAAGGCACCATATTTGCAGTTCATGTTATTGCAAGAATACGTTTTTGTGTTATTTCACATTGTTTTCTTCGTATTGTATGTGACAGACTACAGTTGCGGCTAGCTATTCGAAGTTTGTAAGCCGGGAAATGAGTAAAGCTGAAGCACTCCTCAAGGTAAATTTGGGAATTAAGTTTTGATGATCTATATGATTACTGGAATGCACTTTGCCTTACCTCCAGATAGTATCAAGCTAATAACATTGCTCGATGCAGGTTATTTTGTCACCAGTTGATTCTGTTGCTAATACCTACCGTGCTCTCCTTCCGGAAGGCACGCCTCTTGAGTTTCAGCGGATACTTGAGCTGAAGGTTCTTGCTTAAAAATCTGAACTCCTTCATATGCCAGGTGCATTTGCCATCAGTTTGGTTGACCTAACTCGCTCCATCATCCATGTTGTTCTTTGCTTTGTCACAGGGCTTGAAGAAAACAGACCAGCAAGCTGTACTGGAAGAATTCAACAAGCATAGCCCCAGCATCAAACACCCTACCATAACCCCCACAATCGCACCGCCAGTCGCCATCGCATCTGTCCCGATCGCACCAGTCGCGACTCAGGCTATTTCAGCGACGGCATCGCCGAGCATGTCCACCGCCTTGACGGGGGCTCTGGCCAACCGAGAGGACGTGCTCGCCCGTGCCGCGGCGCTTGGACGGGGCGCTGCCACGACAGGGTTCAAGAGGTTCCTCGCATTGACAGAGGCGGCCAAAGACCGGAAGGACGGGCCGTTCCGTAAGCTTTTCAACGCGTAAATTTTTGATCTCGCTTGTTCATAGTTTGCGCCTCTCTTGCAGTGCACATAGCTATAGGAAAATTCTTCCCACACCGTGTTCTTATGTACCCTAACCGTCAGTGTATAATGGTTAGATCTTTTTGACATCCCCCATCTCATGGGGAAGCTGATAGCTCAGCTGTATTCAAGACATTTTCAATCACGGGAATAAGGTTCCGTTGTCTGTTCCTGCTACTATATCTGAAGCTCAAGGTGGCTTTGTAAGTGCGTTTGTAGATTCTGATTGAATTAGCTTTTGCCGCCTGCTATCATTTGGCTAAGCAGAAAGCGAGGAGTCTGTTGGAACTTGGAAGGTGCATTGTTGGTAACTAAAGGACTAAACAATTGTATCCCAATTTGACCCCTGTCCTGAACAAAATATATAGATGGCTTGAATTCCAGTGACACAAAACAACCCAGATGAAGATTCTTGGCAGGTCTGACTAAAAATCGTCATCGATGGCCGGCCATGGAAACTCGAGAAACCTCGAAACCTGCTTATTTTCCGTTTCTGACGCCGCCTGAAAACATTGAGAATTCCTAATCAAGCGAGGGACGTCAAGGAGCGAGACCAGCCTATGCCACTACGGCGCTGTCACTGGCTGACCGCCCGTTTGGAGATCGCACAAGACAGGAGCAACTACGGACAGGGTGGCCCTGGCCCTGGCCCGTTCAGTTCCAGTCATGAGAAGCCCAGCAGCACCTAGGAATAGGATATGCTGGGTAGTCCCGCTGCCACACGGATCGTCAGTTGGACACGCAGTCCACCCGGGACAGGACATCGTCACGTCAATCTGAATGCACCAAGCCCTGCAAGCTGGACGCAATCAGGAATTCAGGACACGAGGACGCGCTCGTGACGCGTTGGTTGGCTGAGGCAGTGGCCTCACCGCCCGCCCGAGTTCGACTCCCCACGGGAGCGAATTTCCGACGTCTCACCCGTGCGGCACTGTTCACGTAAACAGTGTTTACTGTGAACAGTGTTGCACTGAGCCAATTCCACCGCGGTTCGATACTGGTATTGTGGTGTGCCCATCACCTCAGGGGTTTCCCGGAAGATCTAGCCTCGCGGAAGGCTCATAGTCTTAGTATAGTCTAGTTAGGTCTAGCTTGCGCACGGGTGACGTGTGTGTGGTGTTGTGTGTGTGGAGTGCGTTGTGTGCGTGAGTTCAGATACTACAGATGTACTAAGTCTTAGAAATCTCAAAAAAAAAAAAGGAATCCAGGACACGGCGTTTCTTTCTTTTCTACTCTGATGAACAAGTAAAGATAAGCAGCTGGTAAACATCAGTCGCATTTCCCTCAATTCTTATCTTCTTTTCTCGTCCATCAACATCGACGCAGCACGACGTGTCGATCGCCTAGTGTGCGTGCGCGGATTTCTCATCAAAGAATATTTCTCTTGAAATTTTCGCCAAGAAAAAAAACAGACAATGCGTCTTAGCAAGGAAATGTTGCAGGGGAGGGGACGACTCACTTTTTGGGGGATGGAAAGGGGTTCATCGCCGTTCTGGAAGAAAGGGTTCTTCCAACTTTAAAAAGCCTAATCAGTCAGTAGCCAGCTCCTTTTCTGAATCGATCGGTTCTGTTTCTGGTCATCGGCATCGGGGAATCCATGTGCTTTTCTTCCGGTACCCAAACGCAACTCTGAACCGTGATTGTTTTGCCAGCAGCAGCACAAGCACATGCGCATGATCGATCGGCCACACGCATGTGCACGCAACACGGCCGGGCTGGCTCCGGCCCACGAGTCGACATCCAGTAGCTCGAAGGTACTCCCTCTGTTCCAAATTACTTGTCTCAACTTTGTTTAAATTTGGATGTATCTCCGGAGGGAGTAGCTGGCGAGGAGACGCACTCGCAGCATATTCTGAGCTTCGTCGCTTCAAAGTGATAAAGAAACGTACTCTACAAACTTACCGAGGAAGGTTTCGAATCTTTAATCGCCTTGGATTGGAACCAAGTTGTGACATCGCATGATTCCAACTGTTGATCCAATTGTTCTTTTTTAAACGATCAAATCGGCATATGATTTGATTAAGAGCGCTGGCATAAGGAATCAACCTGCCATGCATGTTCTTTACTCCCTGAGATCAACACTCCCGTACGATTACCTTAACCAACGACTTACAACACGGTGCCTTGCAACGTGACGCCAGCCCAATCATGCACGCGATCGAATCAGTTCTCATTTGTTAAACGCTTTTGTTTGTTCCATGTGTCTTAGATACTTGCTGTCCTTCAATGAAATAGGCCCGTATAACAACCACCCGATGCACATTAAGGCCACTGTTGGAGCAAACCGCACAGTCATGCCTAAAAGAAAAGAAAAAGAAAACAAAGCTGGACACCGGCGGATCAACAAAAACAAAAGTCACTCGCAACCCTTGCGTCCTCTCTAGCGTATTCCCACCACGACCCTAGCACTCTAAATCGCCGCATACCAAATAACACCTCCAAGAAGGAAAGTGACAACGACGCTGCTGTCCGGACCGGTCTTATGGTTTTCCCCGGTACGCTCCAAGGAGTGGGGAAAAGGTATACCCGATCCTAGCACTCTACTTGCTGTCCTTCTCCGACAACGTAAATTAGTAAGTAAAATTGGTTGAACTTGAGTATTAATCAACAAACATGCGATTCAGGGTTGCAAACCGGCTGAGAAGCGTCGTAATCCCCTCGTGTAGCTGTGAGTGGTTTTTTTTTTTTGACAGGAAGTTCGTGTACAAGATCAACCCAAAGAAGCACACACACGCACGAACGCAGACGAAGAACTCGCCGAAGACGACGAACACGGCACCACCACACACACCTCACTCCGAAGCAGCGACGTCGACCAACCTTGTTGACATGCCGCAGAGATCATCCGACGCAAGCCCCGGAATCTTGACGCTGAAAGGATATCGGCTTCGAGCCACCACCAGACCTCCATCATCGCCTCGCGCCGGAGCCGAAGACGGGGCCGCCGCCCAACTTCCACACAGCCCACCGAGCCCGCCGAGGAAGGAGAAGAACTCACCTGCAAACTTCCAGAGAGATTAAGCAAAAGCACCTCCCCGCCCGTCGGCGGGGGAACCAGGACCCCAAGTACAGGAGCCGCCACCGCCACCACGGTCGCCGGCTCGGGAAAGCACGCCGCAACTCCGGGAAGCCGCGGACGCGCCAGAGGTGGCAGATCTGCCCAGGGCCTCCTCCGGAGCGCCAAGGGAAGAGGAGGGGACCGCCGCCTCCAAAAAGCTCCACCGGCCGCGCCTCCGCCTCCAACGCGCCGCCGGCAAGCCACCCACGCACACCTAGCTATATACACGGCGGGATCCGTCGATCCCCCATCCTCCCGCCGCCGGAGCGGCCGCGGAGGCGAGGAATCGGCCGGATCGCCGCCGGCGAGCTGATGCGCACGAGAAGAGCCCAAAAATCGCCGCTGTTCACTGTTCGGGTGGGGAACGCGTGGAGAGGGTCGAGAGTGTTCTGCTTAGCAATGGTGTGTTTTCAGCTGTGAGTGGTTTTGCCAAGATAGTGGCTCATTCGCGGCTGCACAATTAGGGAGCTGATGAACAATGCCGAAATACACATTTGGCGTACCGTCCATAATTCAGCAGCAAGTACGAACAAACACCTGAAAGACTCAAGTCCAACTGTGGTTGTTGTTGAAGAGTACAGGTGAGCACCACGGCCACAAATAGCTCGAATCTGGCTTTCATTGGGACGAGCAAAATCGAGTGTGTGTATGGATATTATGGATAAAGGTTTGTGCGTTTCTTTCTGGAATGAGGTCCGGAGGAGCTGGGTGTAGGGTCAGTTCTGCAAATACAATTGGACAACAGGCTGTAGTAGTGTAGTGCCACCCAAAATCAGATAAATTGGTTTCTTTTGTGAGGAGATTTTGGACAGTTTCGAAGGAGATGGGATTGGCCAGCGCCAGCCAGTGTGGAACAGATGCGCATCTACTCTTCTGGCAATCTGGCATCTCTCCTCCCCGTTTTTGTTACGTGCACTAGCAAAACGACGCCCCTTGGTGTGAATCTTGTGTGGCTTCCTTGATCTCTAGGGCGTAATTGGTTGCATGCAACGTTTTGGAACTTCCTGAGCTTGATGGGCGATGCTTGGCGAACTTGTCCATGTCCTTCTTATGGCACATTCTTGATATGCCACCACTCACCTGCTATGACATTTATAAGTGTTTGTCCAGCTTCCCACCTTCTCGACGCATTTTTTTACCATGCCTTTGCCATGCGCCGCGAAAATCGACGTACTATGTAATGTTCTTTTCTCGGCACATATGGCTTGCGTCATCTTTCTCTAAGCACCCTCAAAAGGCGTGCCTTGTTGTAGGGATTGTTGCGGTCCAAATACTAAATCTATGACTTACTCCCTCCATTCATAGTTATCTTGTGTTTTGGGTTTAGTGAAAATCAAAATTTGTAAACGCATATGTCAAATATGAACATCTACAATATTAAATCCATATTATTAAAATCAGCATACATTCTACTTGTTATTATATTAATGGGGTATTACATATCTTCATATATTTCCTACACCTCATTAAATTTTCCAAAGTTCGACTTTCACTAAAATCGGGAGTATCGATATTTTGTTTCCATATCACATTTGTTGTGATTATCCTCAACAGTAGAAAAACATAAATTATGTCGGATCTAGTCGATCTAGGCCATCTAAACATAATTAACCAAATACATGAGAAAAATAACTTCGAATTCATCTTGCACCATAAAATATCTTATGCACTAATCATCCTCTTAATCACGCAATCTCCCCATTAATTAGTACCAAATAATTGCTCTTTATCTCCTGCAATTTTTCCTTTTACCATTTACAACCCCTCCGTCTTTCAAATTTCATTATTTTCACCATGTTCCATTTGCAGCATATGACCTACACCCTACGGATGCCGTGTACCCGGAGCAGCCCGGTTTCAAAATGCTGGGACAGGGTAGGGCCCAGGCGGCAGAAGCAGTTTGGGGAGGCGGGCCGCCGGGCCCTAATCCCGAAGACCACCGAGCCCAGATTAGCCAACCCGCAAGCAAACCCCCCACGTCAAACAGCAGCCAGTGTGCGTGCGCTGCCGTGCCGGTTGCCGCAGCAGATACAAATTTCGCACGCCACGGAGACCCTAGAGCTGCTTCGATTTCTTACCGCTGAGGAGAGATCCAGCGAGCGACGAGACCCCGTCCCTCTTCCTCCTCCTCCTCCCCTCCGGCTGGTCCGCCTAGGAGCTTCGGCAGCCGCCCCGCCTCGGCGCCAGGGGAGGGGACGCCGCCGCGGCAATGGCGGCAATGGAGGCCGCCGCTGACGCGATGCTCGCCGCCGCCAGCCGCGCCTTCTGCAGCTCCGTCGCCGTCTTCTTCCAGATCCAGGTGACACCCGCCTCCCCCCCTCCCCTACCCTACGTCCCCCGCATTTCGGTGGATTTCGTGGGGCTGCCTGATAGCCGCGGAAAGCGCGGTTTTTTTTTTCTTTCAAATGTTTTTACTATCGGTGATTTTTGGGCGGAGAATTTTCCTCTCCCTAACACTCGGAACTTCGCGTGTGGGAGTTGCAAGGTTTTACTTTCACAGTCGTAAACGGCGAGTTATGTTTGCTCCTGGAGTGTTGCAATTGGAAGATTCTGATATGATTTCAACCTTTCAAGCTGGCAAATCTAAGCATACATAATGGTTCTCTGCGCTGGAGCATAAGTTCTATCGTCTTGTCAGTTTCGTTTGGGAAAGCAATGTCGATCTCAACTTTTCTTACTACTTGTTTTGTATGCGTGATGTCTTACGTTTGGGTGATTGGCCTTCGTTTGATTCATTTGGAGTGTAGATGGGAACGTGCATGGAATATATAATCTAGACTAGGTTGATTTTTCTTCTGATGCTGAGTACTCTGCAACTAAATTTATAGTATCGTTTACTTCTACAGTTTTCTGTTTCTTGCTCCTTATTTCTAATGCGATTTCCCACAATTTGCGTAGGGATGTTGTATCTGCTTATTGCTTGCTCTTGGTTGGGCTGTTGCTTCATTGGTCAGGTATAGCCGTCCTTCAAAAAGGCATTTGCACAATAAAAAACACCGTGACCAGAAACCCAGCAGCAACTGATTTTACATTGCAACTGATGTGTCTTACCAGAAAAAACGAAATACGTAAGATGAGACGCAAGATGGCAGCTGGACATAGCTTTGCATTTCTTTGTGATGACTTGGATGAGCTTGAGCACTCTGTCCAGGAGAAGTTGCCTAGGGTTTCTGTAATCATGCCCTTGAAGGGCTTTGGGGAACACAATTTACAAAATTGGAGAACTCAGGTACGGTCAGACTGCATTATATTTGTACCTATTCATGCAGATAGTATTAGTGATTTTGCTAATGACACCCATAAAAAACACAGATTACTTCTCTTTATGGGGGACCATTGGAGTTCTTGTTTGTAGTAGAAAGCAAAGACGACCCAGCTTATCGGGCCGTCTCCCGTTTGATTGTAGAGTACAAGGTAACTGAAAGCCCTGATAGTAGTTAATGATCTGATTGTCCCAAGTAGTTCATCTCATTTGTTTATAGCTCTCTTCTTCTGTTGTAACCCTTTGGAATTATATATTTTTCAGGACAAATTGGAAGCAAAGGTGGTTGTAGCCGGGTTATCTACAACGTGTAGCCAGAAAATCCATAACCAGTTAGTACGTAAAGGACTTCATTCCCGCACGTCTTTGATGCGTGTTATTTATTTTTATATTTCACAAAGTTGTATGTTCTGCTTAGCTCATGCATCTGAATGCACTATGGGTACTTACATTCACGATGCTATCATTGACACTAGTCGTAAATAGAGAGGGCTCGCTGAGCCTCCCCTCCCCTGCTGGACTTTTTTTTTGCTAACAGACTTCTCAAATTATGCTCAAATTTCACTGAAATTTATAAGGAGTAGATTTTATTGAACAAGGACGCGCTCTAGATTTGGCCCCTTCTCTGGATTGATAAAAAAGTTCTTCTATATTTAGATGAAATCTCAAAACTTGATAGGATTTGCCTGGGGTCATTGAAAATTGGGATTGGAGTTGTTATTGTATTTTTAGGTCGGAGTTGTTATCGATGATTCATGGTAACATGCATGTAGGCTGCATACTTTTCTTACATTATATCATTCCTAACTCCTTATATTATCGAAAGAACCTAAAAATTGGTAAACTGTAACATTTCGGAGTTGTGCATTGTCAGTCCATGATGGTGATATTGTCCAGGAAACTCAATGAAAGTCATTCCAAGTTTTCTAGATCTATCATAGGATTATCTTTTGATCTAATTATCGTATATCAAACAAGCCCATTGAGGTGCCAGGGTAATGGGTTTTTACTCATGCATTGAAACAGATTGGTGTTGAAAAGATGCATAAGGACACCAAATACGTTCTATTTCTGGATGATGATGTGAGACTGCATCCTGGGACAGTTGGGCTCTCACAAAAGAAATGGAGAAGAGACCAGAGGTATGCTTGTGGCACTCTCCCTTCCCTCTCCTCATTCGCACCTTCTTAACACTTAACAGGGCATTTTTTTTTTGCATATGACAGATATTTATTCAAACTGGATACCCCCTTGACTTACCTTCTGGCAGCTTGGGAAGCTATTGCATCTATGAATATCACATGGTATGTTGTTTCTTATGATAACTGATTATCGTTCGAAGTTATTCGTTATAGAACCGGAGGTCACTATGATGCAAAATGGAAGGTACATGGTGCTGTAGATAACCGGTTCGGTTTCTGAATAGTACGGACACTCTAGCTGGAGGACAAAAAACTTCTTCCTTGCCATTCGTTTTACCCTTTTTAGCATATATTTTTTAGACTATGATTGCTATTCGCTTAACTGTTGATATATTTGACTCAAGCTTGACTATAATATTATTTTGAAAATTTGATACTGTATCTTTGTTGTTGCCCCTTTGGTCATTGATAGGATTGTTTATGTACTAGGCTAGAAGTTTCTGTAACAAGGGTGCATATTATGAGCTTCATTATGTCTTTTGGTAAACACGTCTGATTGTGTCAATCTAGTGTTCAGTGTTAGTTAGCTGGTTATTTATCTCAGTACATTATTGTACTCATTATTTTTCTCATGTTCTCGCCTTGCAATTTACTGATTAACAGTCATATTGCAGCCTTGTTCAATGGGATTTGCAACTGGTGGGCAGACTTTCTTTTTGTGGGGTGGCTGTATGATGGTAAATGTCTACTTTAGCCTGTCTTCTCCAATGAAAAAAAACTTTCAGCTCCCTTTGATTTGATCCTGCACTGTTGCTAATACAAGCTTATTTTAGATGCATGCTGATGATTTTCGGCAAGACCTGTATGGTTTAGTCACTATGTTGAAAAATGGTGGTTACTCAGATGATATGACCCTGGCTGCAATAGCTGGTAATGTTCTGGGCAAGGAATAGTGTCTTCTCTTCAATGTAGCAATGGAAACATTGTTAAGAATGTATACAATTTTAACCTTATATTATTTGTAATGTCAGTGCATAACAGTTACTCATCCTTTTCTTCATTGAGGTTTTGGCTTTTGCCTAAATTTGTGTTCTCCACTTAGTGGATGTATTTAGAATACAACATTTCCCTATAAGTAACCTGAGTGTATCTTTTATAGGGCAACATAAAAGACTAATATGGTCACCACCAGTTGCTGTATTTCCACACCCTCTTGCAAGTGATCTCAGCTTCTCCAGGTACTGCAAATCTTTCATTGGAAACATATGCTTCTCATCGCGTTCAACATCTTGAATCTTGATTAATAAAACTTTTAATATGCATGTCATGTTTTTGTGCAGATATTGGAATTATCTAAGGAAACAAACGTTTGTTCTTGAATCGTATGTATCAAAGGTTAACTGGATAATGAACCGTGCATTATTTGGAGTACATTGCTATTTGTCATGGGGATTTGTTTGCCCATTTTTCATGGCTTTGGTACATATTGCGACTACTCTTAGAGCACCATACAGCGGAATTGTAAAGGAAGCATCTGAGTCATCTTGTGGTCAGTGCCCTCTCTCTCTTCAGTATGCATCGCTGCAGATGCAGTGTTATTGCGTGGAAAGTTACAATGAACTGTATTAACTGTATTTAATTATGGAGCCTTCTATATCTGCATATTGCTCTATCCTAGATTCCTAATCTTAGTAACACCTCCACCCGCCTGTGGTCGAAATTTATCACTCAACGCCTATCATGTCATGGCATGTCCTTTCAGGTCTGAAGCTAGTGAGTTTCTTGTTAGTATGCATCCTCACTGAACTTGTTTCAATGTGGAATTTGACGAGAGTGGAAATCCAACTCTGCAACATGTTATCTCCAGAAGGGCCACAGGACTCCCTTCGTTCATATAATTGGGGACTCGTGAGTGTCTCTTGCAAAAGCACTAACTTATTTAAGGGACCTTGATTTCTATGTCATGATTTACTAAACTCTGTTTTGGTTGGACTTCAACTTCAGGTGTTCGTTGCTGTGTTAGTAGATAATTTCCTGTACCCAATGTCTGCATTCCGGGGTTATTTCTCCCAATCAATTAATTGGTCTGGTATCAGGTACTACCTGAGAGACGGGAAAGTAAGCAAGGTGCGCACATAGTCTGATCTTTCACCCCTTTGATGCTATTTTGCAATTCTGTTTGGTAAATTTGCATGGTAAATTGACATTTGTTTCAGTTCCTATGCCTCACTTGGTTATCACGGTTGTGCAGATTGAAAGGGAAAATAGTTCTAAGTACACCGACCTTGGAGGGAAGCATCTCTATGGCAAGAGGACATACCCTCCTGGAAAGTCGTTGCTTAGTTACTTGTCGATAAGTTTAGCTCAATGGCACCAACCGAAGAAGTATGATATATAAGAAAGCAAAACCAGAGTTCTGTCCTCAATTTTGTTGGGCATCTTGTTGTACACCTTTTTTCTTTTCTTTTCTTCTATTGATTGTTTATTGATTGGTAGGCTCTCATTCTTACTGGGTTCAGTGTTCAGGCATCAAATGTTTGCACCTCATAGTTCTTGTAACATTATAGATATACATGTAACTGGCAGATTGAAGAAGTGAAATGTTCCGTACTGGTCGGTTCCTTGCTGCATCCTGTTTATTCGCACTGTTATGTTTAACCTGGGGCGTAAAAGTAACTGCAATATGATGAATGTTGTCTGTCTGCTATCTTGCGTAACAAAGCAACTGTGCCTTCTCTGATAGCGTTAAAAAAAATAGTAGGTCAAACATTTGGCGATGCAGATTTGATGGACATGGGTGCAGTGAACGCTATACAAATAGTAAAATCAGGAAAAATAATAAATAAGGTGCAAAAAATACAACGTAAATCATGTGCTTAGATAATGTATGCAGGCGTGTCAAGTTTGAAATTAAAATACGAAAATATGTAACTTGTGCGAAAGAGACAGAGTGTTCAAGGTTTGTACAATGGATAAGTTTTATGGTACAAAAAATTCTAAAGTTATATTTTCTCTTTTCCGCACATACTATTCGTATTTTTCTTAAATTTTTGCACGAGTAAGTATCAAAACATATGTATGCGCGTGTTTTATTTCAGTTTTTCCTGATAATACGGAATACCCCATGTGCACCCATGACCACCATCTATTTTTTGCAATTCGGTTCCTACATTCTACAGCCATATGTAACGGTAGTGTTTCAATATTTTAATCCGCTTGAAATGCATATAAGATCACGAAGAGATGCAACTTCGAATTTTTCTAGTTGATAAGTAGACTAGAAAAGTTCTCGATGGCCGTCTTCCATGTCAGTTTTCTATAACGTTTCCACATCGGAGCAGCCCAAAACAGAATATAGTCCCAAATCAACTACGTGATCAGTTGACTTCTCCACCTATTGAAACTATTATTATGAAACTAGAGGTCGAGCAGAGTTTTGATGTCGCAACATTCTCGGGTCTCTTCATTTATAAATCGATGATGATGGGTAAGTAGCAAACTCACAATTGATCATATCCTCCCGAGGCATTAGAAAAGCGCAATCATTTTCACCATTTTGAACTGGACGTCTCGCTCGAATGACCAGCGATCCATTAGAAAAAGGGCATTATTCATACGTAATACAGTATTCAATTCAACTAGGGGTCTCCGTCAAATTGAGACCAGCTTTTCTTGTTTTCTTCTTCTTCTTCTTCTTGAGGGGAGACCAGGTTAATTACTAGCGTCCATTTCAGCGTCACCGATGTGACCCTCGAGGGGATCGAAACAGATATGTACAGAATTCCTACAGCTACAGTTCTTATCGTCGTCTCCTTGTGGCACGCCGCTGTCGCGCACGCAGCCGGCGAAACCGATATAGGAGTACTCTCGAAGGTTTTTCTAAGGACCCGTAGCTCTCGAAGCTGTGACGGTGACCGGTGAACCAGCCGCGTGCATCGTGAGGCATCGCGCGAGCTCGCACTCCGGGTCGAGAAGGCCCGGTCCAGCGATGCCGCCGCCATTACTGTATCGGAAACCATCTGCATCTACGGCCCGCAGCCTGGAATTCCACTATGAAATGGAAGGGTTCTCTTCTCCAATGATATGCTCCGCTTTAACCCTTTCCCGCTTTCTGATAGCCGTGGGCGAGCGATTCGCTGGTACTGGTATCTCACAACATGGAAAGGCCACCTGTTCATGTTGCCCGTTGAACTATGAAAAAGGTAGTCGCGTCGAGTCGTCACGACGAGACGAGTGAGCGCATCAGTGTGGTCGCGGTTTAAAAAAGGATATGGAGATGGGTGGAACGAAACAGCAAAAAAAAATCCATTTTAAACTTGGGCCTTGTTTACTCGAAGTGATTTCTATGGGATGAGAAGAGGGAGGATGAGTGAGAATTTGGTGAACACCTAATCCCAACAAATCATCACAAATATTCTTCCCCTACAATACACTAGCAAGTATGAATTAGAGTTTTTGTTTTAGGCAAAAAGAGGCGGTTGGTGGGGATATCTAAGGATTATCCACTCTATTCCCCTAAAATACACTAGAAGTAAACATCTCATTCCATCCCCTAAAATACACTAGAGGTAAACAAAACCTTAGTGGGTAGAGAAATTGAACTCTAAACTCAAAATCTTTTCGTCCGCACACTAAATTTGTAAATCCCGGTATATTCTGAACACCGGACCACTTTTCCACTACAAAAAAAATTCCTATATCGCTACTCTCACTAACTACATTGACCAACCTTTCACATTTATCTTCTAGTTGTATAACCCCTCTCTCATCACCATCACCAGGACAGTTAGATACTACACGCACACCGCAGACCCCGCCTCCCGGCCGACAACGCCCAGGTGCTCCATGTTGAAGATGAATCTAGGGCGTGCGGCACCGACGAGCCCTAGTCGTCGAGCAAGCCTAGCTCTAGTGCCTCTAGCCTCTCCGGCTGCATCTCCTGACGCTGAAGCTGTAGCGCATGTAGAGTGTCCTCGACGCGGTCGCTCGACATCAACCCGGCCTACAATTGCATCTGTGTCGGACCCAGGGCTTCCCTTCTTGACTTCCCGACCTCCCTCGGCCAGCCCTCTAGAAGCTCATGTATGGCTCTCCCGCTCGTGGCCTCGTGCTCATGCGCTCTACCTCCCACAGGTCGGGTTGTGCCGGACGCCCTCCAACTTCCGCTCACTTGCATGTCGCATCTCAGTTGCTCGATGAATACCAAGCCATGGCTGGGTCGTGTGCTCTGTCTGGCGTCTGTTATATGCCTGCTGACATGGGTATACATATCGGGTACCCTATCATGAGGGTACCTGGTGCACGTGACGACTAAGGCCCAATATCGAAGAGCCTACTCGAAGCCCAAGACAAGAGGCCCAAGAAGATGGAGTACCCTCCAAGACTAGACATAGGCATAGTCGGTTTAGGCTTTCCTTACGTGTAAACTAGGTCGGTTACAAACTCCCGAGACCCAGCCTATTTAAAGGCTGGGAGGGGTACCGATCTGGGACCAAGCCATACTCGAACCACCAAAGCTCTTGCGAGATCGTCATCTCGCCGGAGCCCCCTGTAATCGCATAATCCACAATCAATACCAGACAAGCAGGAAGTAGGGTCTTTACCTCCACCCGAGGGGCCTGAACCTGGGTAAATCTTTGCCTCTGCTTGTCAGCCGACGAAACTACCAGTACTACCACGTTCTCTCCCCATAATCTCAACCCTAGGTCCTTAACCATGGGATTTGATGAGGGTACACCTCGTCAATTGGCGCCGTCTGTGGGAAAGAATAGTGCTGGACTCGCGGTTTCTTCGGTTCCATCGGAAAACGGCGACTCGCCGATCGGATCTACAAACGGCAACTCGCCGGCTGCATCGACAAACCAGAACTCGCCGACTCAGGCGGCACACGGCAACTCGCCGGCTCACTCGACAAACGGCAACACGCCAGCTTCACCCGCAAAAAGCACATCGGATCCTCTGATGGATTTCGAGCCACACTCGCCAGGATTCCAGGAGGCCTTCTCCGATCTCGAGTCAGGTTTGGGTTTAACCGTTGGTTCGTTCAATTTTTTCGTCAACAAGCTTGGTGTGCAGGACTTGACGGATCCACGCCAACTCGCGACTTTCGCACCCGAGGCTCCATCGGTTGCGGCTCCTTCGACTGCGGATCTTTCCACTGCGTCCATACCATCGTCGACCCTCCAAGCTTGTTCGTCTGCAACAACCATGTCCACACGAGAGATGCGCGAGCTCATTGAAGAACTCCAGGGCGAGGAGGCCGAATCAGCATACCGCACAAACGATCCCGAGCTGGATCTCCCACTCGAGGATAGTTTCGACTGCGGGATCTCCCTCAGCGACTTCGACGACCTCGAAACTCATATCGACAACCACGTCGACTCCGAGATCTGCGCCAACAACAACCTCGACTTCGAGACTCATAACAACCTCGCCGACGCCGAGATGGGCATAGGCGACGAAGACGTCGACTGCGAGATCCGTCCAGACGAACCACTCGATGAACATACAGGCTCAGACATGAGCCTCGATGAAGATGTCGAGTCCATGACGGGACTCGAAAGTACATACATATACCCTCGGGTCATACCACAGCAGGTCTACGTGCCATCGCCGCAGAAACATCAGAACTGCGGCCAGTCGCAGGCCTACAGAATTCCCGTGCACAGTCACTATGCCGGAGCCACAACCTCACAATCACTGCTGAGATGGCAGCAAAAGCAGATAAAGTCATCAAGGAGTGCACAATGATGCCAGCAGACGCAACACAAGAAGAGATGTTGACCTTCCAGTACTTCAACTGGCAGGAGTCACTTCGACTGAAGCAGATAAGAGCCACACTCGAAGAACGCAAAAAGCAAGCTAGCTTGTCGAGTGCGCGCAGAAGACAGCTCTCCCTGAGCTCCACCGGGCGAGCAGACACAGACCAGATCAAGGTTGTCACACCTCTCGCCAGGCGAGAAGGCGGCACTCACCCGCAACTTAGGCAACTCCTTCATGACATACGACGAGGAAGGACTGCCGGTGCCCAAAACAGCAGCAGGTGCTCTCTACACCGCTGCAGCATACCTGGAGGCAATCAAGCCCCCAGCGGATGACCCCAACGCAAAACTACACCGCCAACAGATCAAATCACTCGCCTTAGCTGCAAAGGCCATACGCCAAGTTCCAAGAACTCCAGGTGGGAGTCGAGACCGTGCCCTAGTCGACGCGCCTCGGGAAGAGCATAATCACAGTGGTCGTCGCCACCACTCGAAGGAAAGAAGCGGCTCGCGAAGGCGCAGGTCCAGGAGCAGATCACGCAGATCTTACAGTAGCGACTCATACTCTGATCGAGAGCCTGAGCCACATGGAGCTCTGTGCTTCACTCGACGCGTCCGCGAGACACGGATGCCCAAAGGATTCAAACTCACATCCGAACAGCCCAAGTACACGGGTCGACAGGAACCTTCCGGGTGGCTGGAAGATTACAGGCTGGCAGTTGCGTGCCAGCGGGGCACCAACACTACAGCCATGCAGTACATACGACTCATGCTCGAAGGCACAGCTCGCGACTGGCTCAAGGCCCTACCTCCATCAACATACGACTCGTGGGATCACTTCCGCAGGGATTTCGTCAAAAACTTCGAGCCTCTATGTGAGCGCCCGAAAACATTCGAGGAGCTGCGGGCCTGCGTTCAGCGTTCAGACGAAACGTTGAGGTCATACATCAGACGATGGACTGAGATACGTAACTCAGTTGGAGTGGTTTCAGAAGATATGGCCATGGATGCTTTCGTCATGGGCCTCGCCAGGCGAGACTTCAAAGAAGCACTTGGCCGCCAAAAGCCAAAATCTGTAGCCCACCTCTTGCAGATCGCGACTGAGTGGGCAGATGGAGAGGATATGGCACGCACCACACGCGGGTCCTCACCCCGTGACAAACATGAGAATAGCAGTCGAAGCCATAGAGACTCGTACAGAGACGACCGAAGGCGCAAACGTTCAAAACGTCATTACGACGATGACAGACCCGAATTCATGGCGGCTGGGTTCTCCACACCCCGCAATGATCAGGACAGAAGCGACCGACGGTCGGAAGATCGGCGAGACAGTCGAGATGATCGGCGAGACAGTCGAGATGATCGTCGAGAAGCCAACGCAGTGATAGCTACAAGAGGAAGGATTGGCGCAAGTCACGGGCACAATCTGAGCGATCATTCGAAGAAAAGATGGACGCTGATTGCAGATTCCACCTGTACAAGGGGGACGATGGAAAACTGCGATCCAACCACTCGATGAGAAACTGCAGGGAGTTCGACCAAATGGCGACTGATTACGTAAATCGCAGAAAGGCAGCAGCCGCACAAGCACCTGCACCCGTGCCTCAGCCAAACAACGTGCCTGTTCTGATGGCACCACCTCCACCACCACAGCCTGCCCCAGGCGGAAATCTCGCGGGTGCCATACAGCCCGTGCCTCGGGTGGACGAACCACAGTACCCTCCGCCCCAAGGGCAGATGTACATGATACAGAAAGGTCGACCTTCCAACAGGGAGCAAAAACTTCGCACTCGACAGGTAAACATGGCGGTCATGTCACCTCCTGCGGTAACAGAATACTTGAAGGAGCCGAAACTACAATAAGCTTCAGCAAAGAGGACCACCCTCCATCGGTTGTTCGACCAGGGCACTCTGCTCTGGTACTCGACGCGCAAATTGGAGGCTACGCCATGTCCAAGGTCTTCATGGATGGTGGGAGCGGCATAAACATCATCTTCGCAGATACGCTCCGCAAAATGAACAGGTCAGTCGAAAACCTGCCAAGATCTTCAAATACCTTCCACGGTATCGTTCCAGGGAAAGCAATAAGCCCAGAGGGCACCATACAACTCGACGTAACGTTCGGGGACAAGCACCACTTCAGGACAGAGTCGATTGAGTTCGAAGTGGTCGACTGGAAGTCACAATACCATGCTATACTTGGACGCCCGACGTTCGCTCGATTCATGGCGGTGCCACATTATGCATACCTCCAGCTGAAGATGCCTGGACCAAAAGGAGTAATCACAGTCAAGGGGAACTTCCAAAAGTCTGACTCTTGCGACCGAGAATTCAGCAAAATCTCTGAGATGTTTGGCATGGAAGCAACACTCGCTGATCTAGCGGTCTCCAACGATCGAACACTTATGCCAGAGCACAAAAAGGTGGCAGTCGACAGAGCATTCAGTGCCACCAACGACACAAGATCGCATCAGGTGCACCCGACTGACCCGACCAAGACAGTCAATGTCTCGTCGAGTCTGCCTATCGCATAGGAAAGCGCGCTCGTCGAATTCCTCCGTGAGAACTGGGATATATTTGCATGGTGTCCAGCAGACATGCCAGGTATTCCCAGGGAATTCGCCGAGCACTCTCTCCAGCTACTTCCAGGTGCTAAACCAGTCAAACAAACAATGCGCCGCATATCCGGCCCAAAAAGAACTGCAGTCGAAGCCGAAGTCGACAGGCTACTCGCAGCAGGATTCATCAGAGAGATCAAGAAATCACAATGGGTGGCCAACCCCGTACTTGTAGAGAAGAAGCATACAGACATCCTGCGGATGTGTGTAGATTTTACAGCACTCAATAAGTGTGTCCAAAGGATCACTTTCCACTACCTCGAATCGACCAGATCGTCGACTCCACCGCCGGGTGCGCTCGCTTGTCCTTCCTGGATGCTTACTCGGGTTACCACCAGATAAGGATGAAGGAAGAGGATGAAGAAAAACGGCGTTCATAACCCCACTCGGGGTCTACTGCTACACCACAATGCCTTTCGGGCTCAAAAACGCAGGCGCAACCTATCAGCGCATGATGCAAGATTGCCTCAAGAAGCAGATTGGGCGAAACGTCCAGGTCTATGTAGATGACATCGTCATCACCACAAGAGAAGAAAGCACGCTACTCGATGACTTGCGGAGACATTCGCAAACCTCAAACGCTTCCACATCAAGCTCAACCCGAAGAAGTGCACGTTCGGCGTGCCAGCCGGGCAACTCCTCGGGTATCTAGTCTCAGCTCGAGGAATCGAGGCGGACCCGGAGAAAATACAGGCCATCTTGACGATGCAAAGGCCTTCAAAGCTCCACGACGTGCAAAAGTTGGCGGGTAGAGTAGCAGCACTCAGTCGATTCATCAGCAAGCTAGGCGAAAAAGCACTCCCGTTCTATCGACTGATGAAGAAGGCAGATAAGTTCGAGTGGACGCCAGAAGCCGAAGCAGCCTTCACGGACCTCAAGCGAGTCCTCACAAGCCCTCCAATCCTCGTAGCACCAAGGGAACGCGAGCCACTATACCTATATGTCTCTGCAACTAATAGGGTGGTGAGCACTGTTCTGTGGTCGAACGCAGAGAGGAGGGACACGCCCAAAGCATACAACGTCCAGTCTATTACTTGAGTGAAGTGCTCTCCACATCAAAGCAGCGGTACCCGCACTATCAGAAGCTGGCATACGCCGTGTTCATGTCCTCAAGGAAGCTGACGCATTACTTCTCCGAGCACCCGATCACTGTAATCAGCACTTCAGGGATCGGGGACATCCTCACAAACCCCAATGCAACTGGGCGAGTAGCAAAATGGCTCATCGAGCTAGCACCAAGAGACATCAAGTATGATTACCCGAAGGCCATCAAAGCACAAGTTTACCCGACTTCCACACCGAGTGGATTGAAGCTCAGCTCCCAGGAGCACCAGATGTGTCCAATTCCTGGACCATGTACTTTGATGGCTCGAAGAAAAACGAAGGCGCAGGCGCAGGTGTCATCCTCATATCACCAAAAGGCGACAAGCTCCGCTACATCCTGCAAATGGGATTCGAGTTCCCATCCAATAACGAAGCAGAATATGAGGCTCTGATCCATGGCATGAGGATGGCCAAAGCCCTCGGGTGCACTCGACTGATGATCTACGGCGACTCGAATTGGTGGTGCAGCAAACAATGAAGGCTTGTGACGCAATCGCAGATAACATGATCGCCTACCGTGACTGTACAACATCATGGAGGGCAGCTTCGAAGGCTGCGAGTTGCGGCACATAGGGCGTGAAAGCAATGAAGAAGCAGATAAGTTAGCCAACATTGGTGCGACCAAAGCACCAGTGCCACCTGGTGTCTTCTTCGAGCGCATCGAGCACAGATCAATCAAAAAGAAGCGGCAACTCCACATCAGCCGCACCAGCCAAGAGCAAAACACCTAGCACAGAGGACCCACCAGTCGAGGTACTCCTCATCGAGCCAACTTGGACTCAACCCTTCCTCGCATACATACTCCGCGGCGAGGTACCCGAAGACTTCACAGAGTCAAGACGCGTCACTCGACGATCTAAAGCATACACTGTCATCAACGGTGAACTTTACAAACGCAGCATATCAGGTATGTTCCAGCGTTGCATAGCATTTGAAGATGGCCAAGCCATCCTTCGTGATATTCATGCAGGTACTTGCGGGCATCACGCCAGCAGTCGATCACTCGTAGCCAAAGCCTTTCGCGCAGGCTTCTACTGGCCCACAGCACTCAAAGACGCGGAGGACATAGTCAAAAGGTGCATCGGCTGCCAAAAATTCGCCACAAAGCCGCACGCACCCGCATCGGCGTTGAAGACAATACCATTGGCCTGGCCTTTCGCCCAGTGGGGGCTCGATATGGTTGGGCCACTCAAAAAATCCTCCCATGGAGGGCATACTCACCTTCTGGTGGCGGTCGACAAGTTCACCAAGTGGATTGAAGCAGTACCCATCACAAGTTCGACTGCCACTACAGCAGTCAATTTCATAAAATCCATCATATACCGCTTTGGTGTGCCAATAGCATCATCACTGACAACGGTACAAACTTCACGGCTGAGGAATTCAAATCCTTCTGCAAAGAGCAAGATATCACGCTCAATTATGCATCTGTGGCGCACCCGCAATCAAACGGCCAAGTCGAAAAGGCCAATGGGCTTGTGACGAGTGGAATCAAGAAGCGCCTCCTGGTGCCACTCAAAAGGGCTGCGGGTGCTTGGGTAGAAGAGCTCCCGTCTGTGCTATGGAGCCTACGCACAACACCCAACGCCTCAACGCAATTCACTCCATTCTTCATGGTCTACGGCGCAGAGGCAATCCTGCCATCAGACGTAAGGTTCAACGCACCAAGGGTCGAAGCATACAATGAAGCGATGCAGATGAAGCACTCGAAGATGCAGTCGACTTGCTCGAAGAAGCACGCAACACAGCGCTAGCACGTACAGCTGTCTACCAGCAAGATCTACGCAACTATCACAGCCGTCGACTGCGTACCAGGTCCTTCGAGGTGGGTGACTTGGTACTTCGACTGAAGCAAAAGAAGGTGCATAAACTTGCTTCTCCATGGGAAGGACCCTTCATCATCACCGAGGTCATAGGTGGTGGAGCATACAGACTGAAGCATGCGAAGACCGGCGAACTCTCCCACAATCCTTGGAACGTTGCGCAGCTGCGCCGTTTCTATGCTTAGATTGCTCAGTCGCATAATGTAATAGGCTCATATGTCGGATGGCTGCAGGTTTCAGACGCGCTCTTTTCCTTACCAGGGTACCTAAGGGGACTGGAAGGTTTTTAATGAGGCGGCCTGCAGCCTAACATTCATAAATGGAATATAGTCAATAAATTCCTCATACTTTTCATGCTACTACTCGCATAATTATCAGCACAAACTTAGCCTCACCCGTATGCTCGGGGGCTGAGCTCCTCAACATAAAAGCTTTCGCTCCTTCAAACATAATAATTCAGCCACACTCGAATACTCGGGGGCTGGATCGTAACACTAAACACAAAGGAAAAAGTTGCTCAACCCCAATCAATCACTCGGGGGCTGAGCCTGCAGGCATAAGTTGAAGCTTCAACTCTCATAAAATTCATAACCTCACTCGAGCACTCGGGGGCTATGTAATTCATGATCTATGTAAACTGTTTTTCATAAACCCCACTCGATACACTCGGGGGCTGCATACATACAAGTGAACAAATATGTACTAAGTGGCAAATTTACACTCGGGGGCTGTTCCCTATACATAAATACCCTAATCTTCTGGTTCATCCTTTGCTGGAAGAACAGGGCCCATAAGTTGCGCTTGATAGCAATCAACCAATGTCCTCGCGTGATCGAATGTTTCGTCAAGATTCGACTGGGACAAAGACGATCCAGGCACGGGTGGACGTAGCTGCAAATTTGGACGTTGACTTCGGAGATATGCCATGGTTGCGTTGGCACCGTCCACAAGCTTCTGGGTGATGAAGCCTCGAATGGAACCTGTTGACCGGAAGAGATCGAGCAACGCGTGGATTCCTTGAGGTTGTGGCCCAGTCGGAAAAACCATCTGGTTGATTCGACTGAAGGCCGACCTGCACAATTCAAGAAGCATAGTGCTCCGCCACACCCGATCTTGCAGAGTCGCGAGTATGCGTGCTCGGTGCTTGTCCAATCGAAAGTGCTGGCGGCCAGTCGTGGGTTCGTCAGTTGCCATGTTCAACTGCTCATCCACGCGAGCCTGCTCCGCCTGGAAATCTTGAACAAAACCTGCAACAACACAAGTTGGGTGAACAAAAAAGAACAGGCTGTGAACTCATAAGATCAAGGCAGTCATGCTTACACTCGAGCTGTCTGTTCACGATCTCCATCTCGCCAAGCACATACTCCTCCCGTTGGGTGGGTAAAGCAGGCCTTGCCCTCATCCTTTCCAGCTCGCTTCGGGCACTCGCCAGTTCCTGCTCCTGTTTCGCAAGTCGAGCCTTCATATAACGTATTACCGCGGCATCATTTGACGCCTGAGCTCGAGATCGAGAAGGGGTATGATGCCGCGACGAACTGGATGAGTGGCGGCTGGCCGTTTCTGTTCCAAGCATCATAAAAGTTTCATGAGAAACTAGTCACAAAGCTCAGACGAGCAACAACATACAGCTTTACAAACAGAATCATAACGAGGAACATAAATTCATACAAAGGTAGCAAAAGCACATGCATACTCGCATGGTCATAAGTTTAATTACAAGACATCAAAGGCGCGGCTGCCCTACTTCTCAGACATTGACTCTGACCTAGCCCTACTCGCACGAGCGGCGACCTCTTCTGCCCGGCGCTCCATGGTGGCCATAAAAGTTTCAGCCAACTTTGCGGCTGGCTCGTTCAAATGCTTTAGGGACACCAATTTCCCGCCAGGCTTACGAGGGAAAGCAGACAGAGCGGCTTCGAAGTCACCCTCTATCCCATGACCTAAAAGGAGTTTGAGGGTGGTCTCTGAGCCGCGTACCGTCAAAGCGCGAGCAAAGTTCGTCATAGTCGAAGTTCCCGGGCCCAGGACGTCTGCGAAGCCATCCACAGTCGAAGGAGGTTGGCTGGAGGGGAACACATCCTTGAACACGGCGCCGAGCGTGCTCGTAGATTTGGCGAGTGCGTCCTTGGCTTGGGTAGAGACGACATCCAGGTCGCCGATTGCGCGGTCAAGGGACAAATCGACACTCGGTTGATCTACAGGTGTCGATGCCCCAACAGCTCCTTCAAAAAAGCAGAAGTAACAAAAAATGTTACATACTATTCAGTGGCAAAAGAAGTAGGCAAAAAGTGAAAGGCTCGACTCACCGCCTACGTCTCGGGTGAGGCTCGCCAGGCGCTCAGCATAATTCTTCTCGCGCAAAGCGGCGGAGTCCTTGGCATCATCCAAGGCCTTCTTCGACTCCGCGCGCTCCTTGGCGAGTGTCTCTTCTAGCTCTTTAACCCGAGATTCAGCGTTGCCTTGTCACCTGAGATAGATGGGCAGATGTCATTCACAATCGACAAGGCAAAGACTTACAGAAACCCAAGATACTTACGGGTGAGCTGCTCCATAACAGCGCGCAGATTATCCCTCTCTGTTCAACCTGGACAAATGCTTTACCTGATTCCACCAGGTTGAGGTAGAAGGGCTGCACGCACACGAAACCAACATAAGCTATACACAAATAGGTCCAGAAGGAAGACTCGACAAAAAGACACTTACGTGTTCAATCCAAGGCGCGGCTTGGCAGCAGAAGTTCCAATTTGCGGAGTCGATGTACTCGCAATATTCATTTTCACCGGGCTCCGCGCACCTTTGGTACTTCTGGAGGGCAAGCAGTTTTATAGTGACTTCTTTCTTAGGGTAGGGCGACGAATACCCTACGGTGAAACGGTCTAAAAAAATGTACTCGCAATATTGGCAGCCTCAATGGAAGCTGTCGTGGCTATTGTTTTCACAACCTCAGCCGCAACAGGAGAGGCTTCAGGCTGATCTGGAGTCGAGGCTCTCACGGTTGCAGGAGTTGGAGGTCGCACAGTCTCGGCACTACAAGTGACCGAAAGGCAAACAACATAAGCAAAAGTACATAACTCACAAAACAATATTATTAAGTGCAAAAAGGAGCAACCTGTGCTCTTCTTCATCCTCAGTGTCGAGCTCGTCAAAGTTTGGGCCTCCAAAAGGTAGCTGCCCACTCAACTGAGGAGGAGGAGGAGCCGAGCTCAAAGGACTCACGTCCAAGGGAGCAGCTGTGGTCGTAGGAGACGGAGCTGAGTTTCCATCATCCCTCACATCCGATTCCCTCGCGGGTGAGCTCGTGGAAGAAGACATAACTTGGGCTGCCGACGGCGCTTGCGAAGAGGAACCTCGCTAACATCCTCAGTCGCGGCAGGCTCCTTGCCCTGTGCTTCCTCTACCTCTTCCTCTTCAGCCTCCTCTGTGGGTGAAGTGGTAGCCGAAGGTAGAGGCGATTCATCTCCTCCCTTCGCTTCTACTGTCACTTCTGTTTCAGGAGTTGGGCCATCTTCAGGAAGGGGAGGAAGGGTCGAGGTGGTCGAGTGGCCCTGCACACAAAATTCAATAGTCGAAATATCACAAAGATGCATAGCAGAATAACAAGACCAAGAAATCATAAAATCGATAGGTTCACTAACCTCTGGCAAAGGCTTTTCAGCCGAATAAGGGTCGACGGGACAGTCGATGTTGCAGGGCTCGCTTTGTTTTGTGCTGGTGATGGACCGCACATGTGTCACTAGTTCACTCCTGGACAGCTCCTCCTTGCTCATGCGGGTGGCGTCGAGGGCACCTCATACTCCCACATTGGGTGGGTGATGACCCACAAGTATAGGGGATCGCAACAGTCTTCGAGGGAAGTAAAACCCAATTTATTGATTCGACACAAGGGGAGCCAAAGAATACTTGAGAGCCTTAACAGCGGAGTTGTCAATTCAGCTGCACCTGTGAATAGTCTTGCTCGACACAGATTATCAGTAGCAACAGTTTTATAGCAGTAGTAGCGGTGAAATAATAGCAGCAGTAAATAGAGACAGCAGTAGTGATTGCAGTAAACAGTAGGATTAAAACACTGTAGGCATAGGGATGGATGAACGGGCGCTGCATGGATAAGATAGCTCATATAATAATCAAGACATAGGCATTGCAGATAATAATGATAAAGCATCCAAGTACTAAGTAAACGTAGGCATGTGTTCCGTATATAGTCGTACGTGCTCGCAATGAGAAACTTGTACAACATCTTCTGTCCTACCAGCCGGTGGCAGCCGGGCCTCAAGGGAATCTACTGGTAATTAAGGTACTCCTTTTAATAAAGTACCGGAGCAAAGCATTAACACGCAGTGAACACATGTGATCCTCACATCGCAGCCATTCCCCTCGGCTGTCCCAATTATTGTCACTTTGGGACCGCGGGTTCCGGACAACAATATGTGTATACAACTTGCAGGTATGATCAATAAACAGTGCATATCATTATGAAACAATAACATGTTCAGATCTGAAATCATGGCACTCGGGCCCTAGTGACAAGCATTAAGCTCAACAAGTTGCAACAACATCAATAAGTACTAACAACGGATACTGGGCACCATGCCCTAATGATCTTATAGCTTATTACATGAACAATCTCATCCAATCCCTACCATCCCCCTCAGCCTACAGCAGGGAATTACTCACACATGGATGGGGGAAACATGGATGGTCGATGGAGAAGCGTCGGTGATGATGATGGCGATGATCTCCTCCAATTCCCCGTCCCGGCGGAGTGCCAGAACGGAGTTTCTGGTCCCCGAAATAGGTTTCGCGATGGTGGCGGCGTACGGTGATGTTTCTGGATGAAGTGGACGACCCCCCGACGTTTTTAGGTCAGAAGGGTTAAGTAGTCGAAAGGGGGACTCGGGGAGGTGCCCGAGGCGCCCTCCTCATAGGCTGGCGCGGCAGGCCCCTTGGCCGCGCCACCATGTGGTTTGGGCCACTCGTGGCCCATCTCCGCCTCCCCTTCTGGCTCCGTGAGTCTTCTGGTAAAATAGGAGGTTTGCGATCTTTTCTGGTGTTTTTCCCGAAAGTTGACTTTCTGCACAAAAACAAGACACCAGGGCAATTCTGCTGAAAACAGCGTTAGTCCGCATTAGTTGTATTCAAAACACACAAGTTAGAGGTAAAACAATAGCAAAAGTGTTCGGGAAAGTAGATACGTTTTGGACGTATCAACTCCCCCCAAGCTTAGCTTATTGCTTGTCCTCAAGCAATTCAGTTAACAACTGAGTGCGATAAAAGACTTTCACGAACACATTTGCTTCATATGATGCATATATTCTCACTATATGTACAAATGCTTAGCAATTCAAGATGAGGCAAATGCAAATAATGTCACTCAATAGGCATGTAAACTATGAAAAGATACCAACATACTAATAGCAACAACATGAAACATATTAATTCACAAGATTGTAATGCTCATAATAGGATATGATAAGATGGTATCTCGCTTGCCCGTTTTTGTACAGCAAAACATAAATGCCCAGGCACCTCTGAAGTTCATGGGAAGACTAGAATCAAAGATATCAAAGATAAAAGCATCAAAGTTATATCATAGTTAACCACATTCTGGGACAAGCACATTACACTAAGAATGACAACTATGCTCTCGAGAAAGTGCTCAAAGAAAGGATGGTGACTCAACATGAAAGTAAAAGATTGGCCCTTCGCAGAGGGAAGCAGAGATTATCATGTGCTAGAGCTTTTTATTTTTAAAACAGAAGCAAAATTGTTTTGGGAAGTGTTTGTTGTTGTCAACGAATGGTAGTGGGTACTCTAACCCCCTTGTCAACCAGACTTTCAAGAGCGGCTCCCATGAAGGACGTTATTTCTACCAGCAAGGTAGATCATCCCTCTTCTCTTTTGTTTACACATGTATTTTAGTTTCATTATGGGTGACACTCCCCCCAACCTTTGCTTGCACAAGCCATGGCTAACCGAATCCTCGGGTGCCTTCCAACATTCACATACCATGGAGGAGTGTCTATTGCAAAATTAAGTTGCTTACTGATAAATCAGGGCAAAACATGTGAAGAGAATTATTAATGAAAGTTGTAATTAATTGGGGCTGGGCACCCCGTTGCCAGCTCTTTTTGCAAATTATTGGATAAGCGGATGTATATGCCACTAGTCCATTGGTGAAAGTCTGTCAGAAGTAAATGACAAGATTGAAAGATAAAACACCACATACTTCCTCATGAGCTATAAAACATTGACACAAATTGAGAAGTACTTTGAAGGTTTTAAAGGTAGCACATGAAAATTTACTTGAATGGTTCGAAATGCCATGCATAGGTATTTATGGTGGACACTTTGGAATAACTTGGTTTTCATGGTTTTGGAAGCACGAGCAGCATTCCCGCTCAGTACAAGTGAAGGCTAGCAATAGACTGGGAAGCGACAATCAAGAGAGCAATAACCGTCATAATCATGCTTGCGACAAAATGAAATTAATTGAGACATAAAAGTGATACAAGAACTCTGAGTCAAAATAAATCATCAAGGCTTAATTGACTTTTGTTTTTCAGTCATACGCATGCATGAGCATGTGCCAAGTCAATTCGAATGAATTATTCAGAGGAGGATACCACAATGTCATACCCTCTATGAATAGAACAATGCAAGCAAACATCAACATAACATGCTACCACTATTAATAAATTGGGACCGATCATGAGAGAACAAGAACTACTAAGCATCCACTAAATGACATATACCTCACATGAACCAACTAAGCATGCTCACATAGATGAGTATATGTACAAAAATGAAAACAAATAGAGTTCATACCAGCCTCTCACCCCAACTCAAGTTGTTGTAGATCATCCTTATTGCTTTTTCACTTGTGTTGCTTCGAATGATAAGAATGAAAACCAAGCTCCATCGGAGTCACGGATGGCTGTCCAACTCTGAAAACACTATACAAAACCAAAAAGAAACAACAAATATTTTTGGGTTTTCGAGTTTTTGAAACAAGAGCAAAAAGAAACAACAATAAAGCAAAATATTTTTGGATTTTTGAATAACAAACCGAATTTTAAAACTAAGCAAACTAATACTGAAACTTAAAGAAACAAATGAAGAGAAACAACAGAAATATTTTTGGTCTTTTTGTGTTTTGGAATGCAGCAATAAAAGGTAAACAATTAAAAAGAAAGAAAGAAAACTGCAACATGGATATACAAAGTATCGACAAGATATGATATGTAAATGAGTGAGATGTCGATATACCTCCCCCCAAGCTTAGGCTTTTGGCCTAAGTGGAGATCAATCCCATGGTGCCCAGGAAGTGGCGCCTCCATAGTACGACGAGGAAGGCCCTCGTCCTGGTAAGAGCTGGATGACGCTCCAAGGTAAGTGACGGTGTAGCCATCATCAGGTGCTTCTCCCTCCTCCTGGTGCTGCTGGTGAAAGCCTCGCACTCTAAGCTGCTCCTCCAACGCCTCCTTGGAGTACGACCACGGTCTCCTGTGTAAAGGGAACAGATCGGCCTGGGGCAAAGGCACTTCATATTCATCCCCGTTAGTAAATAAAACTTTGTAAACAATGTTTCCTAAATGAGAATTAGGTGTGACAAACTGATGGCCTTTCATAGCAGCAATATCAAGTCTAAAAGGGGTTAGCTTCTCATCAGTAGGACTAACGGAAAGACCTAGATATGCGATAACTCGTGAAGCAACAATTCCTCCATAAATAGGTCCACTAGCAGCCAAACGGCGAGCAATAAGGGCACCAAGGTTGTAAGCAGTGTTACCATTAAGTGCAGCAGCAAGAAAAGCAAGATGATAATTAGAAATGTTACTAGTGTTTTCCCTACCAAGAATGCTAGTAGCAAGATAATAAACGAAATATCTAATGGCAGGGAATTGGATGTTCCTTATCTTGCCGCGCTGAGCGTGCGGTCATCGTCGTTGGTCACTCCTCGGTAAAGTTCCACAAAGTCTTTGGTGTTCCCTGCAATCTTCTTCGCTGTGCCTATAGGAGCAATATCTATGGCAGCACAAAAGTCTCCCAACCCATTGTAACAGGCCTGTCATAAATCTTAAATTGGACAGTAGGCGTATAAGATGAATTCACAAATTTAAAACTCTCAACAAAAGTTTTGGTGAGCCAATAATGTTGGTCGCTCTCATCCTGCATATAAGTGGTTAGGCCAACTCTCTGGATGAGGAACATGAAGTCATCAAGCAACCCTGCATTACGCAAAAACTCCATGCATGGAAAGGATGAAGCATTTGGGATTTGGTCACCCCTCCATCTCCAATGTTCGGTGCAATGACATCCTCATCATAGGAACGCCTAACTCGAGTAGATGCCCTCAAAGGCCTTCTCGCTCTCTGAGAATCCCTTTCAAACACCTCACCAAAGGTGTGGTTATGCATTTTCCTTTTCTGAAATTTTTTAACAAACATTATAAAAATTGATTTTGAGACATACAAATGAGGGGAACTACTATATGAACTTGCTAGAGGACTAAACATGCATCAAAACTGATTATATCAACATAGAACAAGCATGCATACTCACTTAACAAGTCACCTACAGCAGCAAAATACTCAAGGTATACTCTACTAAACAAAATTCTACTTGGATACATGGAGGAGTCACATACCGGAGAGCAAATGGTCCAAATTTCAGCAACAAAGATGGGCTGAGCAAGGAGATCGAAAAATCTCGAGCAAGAGCAGCAAGAACACGGGTTTGAGCAATGGTGGTGTGTTTGGTCGGGAGAGAGAAAGAAATGAGAGGAAGATGGGTGAGTGGAGGGCCAGGTGGGGCCCACACCATGCCACGGCGCGGCCCACACCCTGCCGCGCGGTGGGGTGGTGTGGTGGCATGGTGGGTCCCCCTGGTCAGCTCCAGGCACTCCCACATTCCTCTTTAAAAACTAATATTTATGGTATAATTTTCAGAAATTTTTGAAAACTTTCATTTTGCACATTTTCTGGATATTTAAATAATAAACTTAGAGCAGAAATAGAATTTTATAAAGACCAGTTTCAACTAAAACTTTGCAAGTTCAGTAACACAACAGTAGGTAAAACAAAGTTGAAGAAAGAAATGTTGTTTAGCTCTTTTATGTATGCAAATACATTTGATACAAGGTTGATCAAGTCTTGGCACCAAATAAATTTACATGACACAAATGATTTAAACATCATAAACACTCATGTTACCTTGTATTGTATTGATATGGATCCAATCATAATGTTTTGATATCCTTCTTGATGATCATATATAGGGCAATCAATACTTCCCACTTTGATAGTTTTAAAATTGGAGATGGTATTGACTCCATAAATCTTGTCAACTTTCTTGGGGAAATAAACAGTATGTTCTTTATCATTAACATTGAAAGTTACTTTTCCTTTATTGCAATCAATAACAGCACCTGCAGTATTTAGAAAAGGTCTTCCAAGAATAATAGACATATTATCATCTTCAGGCATTTCAAGAACAACAAAATCAGTCAAAATTAAACAATTGTTAGCTACTTGAACAGGGACATCCTCACAAATGCCAACAGGAACAGCAGTAGATTTATCAGCCATTTGCAAAGATATATCAGTAGGTATCAATTTATCAAGATAGAGTCTCTTATAAAGAGAAAAAGGCATAACACTAACTCCTGCTCCCAAATCACATAAAGCAGTTCTAACATAATTATTCTTGATGGAGCAAGGGATGGTTGGTATACCTGGATCTCCAAGCTTCTTAGGAACCTTGCCATTGAAAGAATAATTAGCAAGCATAGTAGAAATTTCCTCATTAGGAATTTTCCTCTTGTTAGAAACAATATCTTTCATATACTTTGAGTAAGGAGGCAATTTAATAGCATCAGTCAAAGGAATTTGCAAGAACAAGGGTTTCATCCATTCACAAAATTTATTATAATGTTCTTCTTCCTTTGATTTTAGTTTCTTAGTTGGAAAAGGCATTTGCTTTTGAACCCAAGGTTCCCTTTCATTACCATGTTTCTTAGCAATGAAATCTTCCTTAGTGTACTTTGTGTTTTTAGTATGCTTTTCAGGTTCCTTTTCACTAACTTCTTTATCAAGAGCATCATTTTTATCCTTATCACTATCAAGTTCATTACCACTTTCAGTTTCAGCATCAGAGATAGATATACTATTAGGATCATTAACAGTTTCAGAGGATTCTACAACATTTTTATGTTTCTTCTTCTTCTTTTTCTTAGAAGGAGAAACTGGATTTTCAGCTAGTTGAGAATCTTGTTCAATTCTTTTAGGATGTCCCTCAGGATATAAAGGATCCTGAGTATGAGCTCCACTTCTAGTGCTAACATAGACAGGTTTTAATTTTTCCTTAGAAGCATTGGCTAACATGTCTTGTTGCACTTTAGTGAGTTGATCAATTTGAGTTTGAACCATATGGAAATGTTTAATAAGCATCTTAACATCATTGGAGGTTCTCTCCACAATATCATGCAACTTACTAATAGCTAGAGAATTTTCATGCAAATGATTCTCTACTCTCATATTAAAATTATCTTGCTTAATAACATAATTATCAAATTCATCTAAGCATTGATCAGGTGGTTTAGAGTAGGGAATATCTCCTTCATCGAACCTGTGGAGAGAGTGAACCTCAATTATGGATGGATGAGGAATTGGCTTACACAAATCTTCAATAGGTGGAAGGTTCTTCACATCTTCAGATTTAATACCCTTCTCAATGAGAGTCTTCTTGGCCTCCCTCATTGTTTCATCATTCAATTCAATCATACCTCCCCTCTTCTTTGATATTGGTGTCGGTGTAGGTGTGGGGGTCGGCGCAGGTAGAGTCCAATCATCATAATTCTGGCTGATTTTAGCCAATAATTCTTCAGCTTCTTCAGGGGTTCTTTTCCTGAAAACACAACTAGCACAACTATCCAGATATGCTCTAGATTCAATAGTTAGTCCACTGTAAAATATATCAAGTAGATCATGCTTTTCCAAATCATGTCCAGGCCGAGCTCTGATAAGAGAGCAAAACCTTGTCCATGCCTCTGGAAGTTTCTCTTCATCTTCCTGGTCAAAGTTATAAATTCTTTGCAAAGCATCATGTTTAGCACTAGCAGGGAAATATTTCTGAAAGAAAACATCAAGCAAACCAGTAGGACTAGTAATAGAACCAGGAGACAAGTTGTTATACCAAGCTTTAGCATCATCTTTTAATGAGAAAGGAAAAATCTTAGCAACAAAGTAGCTACGCTTCTTAATATCATCAGAAAATAAGCCACTCAAAGTAGAGAGCTCATTCATGTGCTCTACAGCACTTTCACTCTTAGTGCCACAAAAAGGAGTTTTCTCAACAATAGATATATGAGATAAATCAAGAGAAAAATCATAATCCTTATCTTTAATGTTTATAGGAGAAGTGGCAAACTTAGGATCAGGTGACAACTTGTATTTAACAGCATGTTGTGCAAGAAAATTTCTCATATTACTTGCACCAGTAGTAGCATTACATTTATCAATAAAATCATCATCAAGTTCCACATAAGTTTCATCAGGATCATCATCACAAGTATAATCCCTTAACTCAGGTGAATAAACAGGAGTAGTAGGACTTCCATTAGGTGTTCTAGTATTTTCAAGTTGTTTAGACTTAGCAATAGCAGCATCTAAAAGTGGACCTAATGAAATATTCTCATCAATCACAGTAGAAGCATCATCAACATTATCAGAGGCAATTTCAGATTCAGCAGTAGTACCAACACGTGAAGATTGTGGTGGTGTAACAAGTTGACTCAATACAGATGGTGAGTCAAGAGCAGCAGAGGTACTAAGTGTCGTACCTTTTCTTGTAGTGGAGGGCAATACATGGACCCTCTCATCACGAGCTTTACCCATGATGAATAAATTTCAGCGAGCAGTATAGATCACAAGTGAACTCCCAAATAAAGCTATGCTCCCCGGCAACGGCGCCAGAAAATAGTCTTGATGACCCACAAGTATAGGGGATCGCAACAGTCTTCGAGGGAAGTAAAACCCAATTTATTGATTCGACACAAGGGGAGCCAAAGAATACTTGAGAGCCTTAACAGCGGAGTTGTCAATTCAGCTGCACCTGTGAATAGTCTTGCTCGACACAGATTATCAGTAGCAACAGTTTTATAGCAGTAGTAGCGGTGAAATAATAGCAGCAGTAAATAGAGACAGCAGTAGTGATTGCAGTAAACAGTAGGATTAAAACACTGTAGGCATAGGGATGGATGAACGGGCGCTGCATGGATAAGATAGCTCATATAATAATCAAGACATAGGCATTGCAGATAATAATGATAAAGCATCCAAGTACTAAGTAAACGTAGGCATGTGTTCCGTATATAGTCGTACGTGCTCGCAATGAGAAACTTGTACAACATCTTCTGTCCTACCAGCCGGTGGCAGCCGGGCCTCAAGGGAATCTACTGGTAATTAAGGTACTCCTTTTAATAAAGTACCGGAGCAAAGCATTAACACGCAGTGAACACATGTGATCCTCACATCGCAGCCATTCCCCTCGGCTGTCCCAATTATTGTCACTTTGGGACCGCGGGTTCCGGACAACAATATGTGTATACAACTTGCAGGTATGATCAATAAACAGTGCATATCATTATGAAACAATAACATGTTCAGATCTGAAATCATGGCACTCGGGCCCTAGTGACAAGCATTAAGCTCAACAAGTTGCAACAACATCAATAAGTACTAACAACGGATACTGGGCACCATGCCCTAATGATCTTATAGCTTATTACATGAACAATCTCATCCAATCCCTACCATCCCCCTCAGCCTACAGCAGGGAATTACTCACACATGGATGGGGGAAACATGGATGGTCGATGGAGAAGCGTCGGTGATGATGATGGCGATGATCTCCTCCAATTCCCCGTCCCGGCGGAGTGCCAGAACGGAGTTTCTGGTCCCCGAAATAGGTTTCGCGATGGTGGCGGCGTACGGTGATGTTTCTGGATGAAGTGGACGACCCCCCGACGTTTTTAGGTCAGAAGGGTTAAGTAGTCGAAAGGGGGACTCGGGGAGGTGCCCGAGGCGCCCTCCTCATAGGCTGGCGCGGCAGGCCCCTGGCCGCGCCACCATGTGGTTTGGGCCACTCGTGGCCCATCTCCGCCTCCCCTTCTGGCTCCGTGAGTCTTCTGGTAAAATAGGAGGTTTGCGATCTTTTCTGGTGTTTTTCCCGAAAGTTGACTTTCTGCACAAAAACAAGACACCAGGGCAATTCTGCTGAAAACAGCGTTAGTCCGCATTAGTTGTATTCAAAACACACAAGTTAGAGGTAAAACAATAGCAAAAGTGTTCGGGAAAGTAGATACGTTTTGGACGTATCAGTGGGCACGAGCGCGGGGCGGCCATACCCGCATCTTCACAAAGGTGGCAATCAGATGCACACCTGTGATGCTGTTGAGGAGCCCCCAATTGTCTCTAGCATGGGTGCTGTTTCCGCCACTTCTTCAGTCGAAAGCTCGTGATCCCAGGCTTTTGTCCTAGCGGCTATACCAGCAGTCGAAAATGCTGGGGCCACATTTTGGTCCACTTGCACATAGAACCACCTCTTCCTCCACCCCTGCGCCGAGTCGACTGGCTTCAGGGCGAAGTACCGGGTGTCGCTGCGCACTTGGATCTGCAGGCCTCTGACTGGATAGGTTCGGCCGCCTCGGTTGTTTGGCCGAACCATGAAGATAGACTTCCATAATGCCCAACTCGGAGCAACACCCAAAAAACACTCGCACAGCGTGATGAAACACGCAATGTGCAGAATACCGTTCGGGGTGAGATCATGGATCTGCACCCCGTAGGCAAAAAGCAAACCTCGCACAAAATCATGGAGGGGGAGCGAGAAACCCCTAGGAAAAAACTCTGCGAAACAGATGCGCTCGTTAGCGCGAGGCTCGGGAAGTACCTCCTTGGGCGAAGGTGCGCGGACGAGGAGCTGGTCGGAAGGTGGCATCAATCCTTCCTCGCGCAGCTTGTCCAGCTGCGCTTCCTTCAGGGTGGATTTCATCCAATCTCCATTGGTCTTCTTGAGGTCGACGGCGGCCGCAGATGTGCTAGCCGTAGTCTTCTTCCCCTTCTTCGCCGCCGCATCGGGCGCGGCGGCAGCAGTCGAGGTGGAGCGCTTGTTGCCCGCTGCTTTCTTCATCGTCATAGAGCAGGTGGGAGAGCGCGCAAAGTTTTAGCGCAGGAGCAATGGAGGCAGAGCGCGAGGAAGATGATGGAACAGGGGCGGCGCGCAGAGCAAATGGCAGGTAAAAAACAAATGCCAGCGCCGTTCCCCTATTTACCACAAGACAAAAGCAATCACAGCCGTTCAGATCCAATTTGTGCGTTGCACACGCAATCTGACCGTACACGTGGCAAACGCGGAGGGCAACCGTCGCCGGCCACTCCGCCCACTACGCACGTAAAAAGAGGAGCCATCATCACGCTTGCAGAAAAAGTGGGCCCGTATAGTCAAATCAAGTCCAAACAACACCGTCTTCGGTTAGCTCTTCACAAATGGGCCCACATACGTGTCACGTCCCATCAATCGCAGCATAACGCACGCCACGCGTGTCAGAAATTGGAGTCGAAATAAACGTCATCCCTGACGTCATTGAAGCATCTGTTCAGAAAATACGTTCGAGTATGCTCAATGTATATTGGTCACTCGATTGCCCTGATTAGTTCGGGTGTGCCAAAACTTTCTTAAGGCAAAATTGGTCACTCGACCGTTCCTTCGACTAAGTCATATTACTCCCATCGGGAGCGTGCTCAAAAAATTCTTCGACTAAAGATGCTTAGGACAATGATTGAGATTATCCTCCATTTACAAGTAATACAGCATAATCTCGGGGGCTACTCCAATCGGGAACACTGTCGTGCACCCGATAGAATTATGGTACAAATTTCTTCGATTAACATATGCAGAGTAAGAAGAGTTTTTGAGATTATCCTCCATTGCAAATCAATAAAGCACAATCTCGGGGGCTACTCCCATCGGGAGCGCTGTCGCGCACCCGATAGTATAATAGCAAATATCAGTCAACAAAGGGCATGACTCGTCCAACAAAGTTCAGAAATCATACTCGAAATATTCCCGAGTTGCGTCCGTCGCAAATACCTCGGATGCTGCACGCATAGTGCAAAGGTAAGACCCGCCAAACTTTTGAGCTGGGCTAAGGACCGTTCCAGCAACGTCAATCCTTATACTTTCCGTGTCAGCAGACATGATGAAAAATCCCGACGGACGCGTTGGGTAAAATTCAAAGTTATACTGCAGATCGACTCAGTAAGACCTCAGCGGCCTAGTCGAATCTGACCAGTTTGTTCCAGATTCGAGTCCGGGGACTCGAGTTTGATTGAAAGCTAGTAATGTTTTACCCGAATGTGTAGTTAACCAGTCCCGATCCGTCGAGTGTACTGGGCCAGCTAAGCTATTATCCCTTGATCATCATAAAACACAGTCGATGAGATACACGACATAGCCAAACGTGTGCTATTCATACAGGAATTCCAAATTATATATACAGAATTCAAAGAATGTGATGTGCACTTACGAAAGAGTCCATGCCCGATTCTTCGAGTCAGACAAGTACTCGGGGGCTACTGACATGGCTATACATATCGGGTACCCTATCATGAGGGTACCTGGTGCACGTGACGACTAAGGCCCAATAAGGAAGAGCCTACTCGAAACCCAAGACAAGAGGCCCAAGAAGATGGAGTACCCTCCAAGACTAGACATAGACATAGTCGGTTTAGGCTTTCCTTACGTGTAAACTAGGTCGGTTACAAACTCCCGAGACCCAGCCTATTTAAAGGCTGGGAGGGTACCGATCTGGGACCAAGCTATACTCAAACCACCAAAGCTCTTGCGAGATCGTCATCTCGCCGGAGCCACCTTGTAACCACATAATCTCCAGCGATCAATAATAGACAAGCAGGAAGTAGGGTCTTTACCTCCACCCGAGGGGCCTGAACCTGGGTAAATCTTTGCCTCTGCTTGTCAGCCGACGAAACTACCCGTACTACCACATTCTCTCCCCATAATCTCAACCCTAGGTCCTTAACCATGGGATTTGATGAGGGTACACCTCGTCACCTGCTTAATCAACACTCGAATTTGGCATACAACGCTCAACAATTCACGAATCTGGGCAAGGGATACAGCTCGCGTCACGCGTTGCAGGTGAACTCAACACGCATGCTGGAAAGGAAGAAGAAAGAAGTCTGAAGACTTGTTACTACTGAATTGATCGATTCCCGACTTATGCGGGTGGTTGCCTGATATGCTACCCCTCTCCTTGCGACTTGGTCTCCGCTGGCAAGTGGGCCCTCTTCGTCAGCCTGTGTCGTATGCCTCTGGCCTTGCTCTGCTCCATTCCGTCATCGCCTTCGTCAGCAACGGCATCGGGACATTACCCCCCCCCCCAGAAGACACGGCCTGTCCCTAGGCCGTCGATGACGGGTACTTCTGCATCACAGCGTACAACGGCTCCCAGGTGCGGCAGTCTTGCGGCATTCCTTCCCACTGGATGAGCAGCTGGGGAACGAGCTTGTTTCCACGACGAATCTCCCTATCGGCGCAAACACGGACTGGGCGCACCGCAACGTTAGTCAAGGAGTAATTTGGCAAATGCTTGCAAACCTGTGTATCGTTGGAGACAGCCTTCTTGAGCAGGGAGACGTGAACTACAGGATGGATGCGAGCAGATGGAGGCAGCTGCAATTTGTACGCCACTTTGCCCACACGCTGAAGTAACAGGTATGGCCCGAAGTACTTGAATGCCAACTTCTGATTCGAGCGAGGTGCCACCGATGTCTGCACATAGGGTTGCAATTTCAGATACACACTGTCACCCACAACAAATTCTCGCTCCGACCTATTTTTGTCCGCTTGGTGCTTCATTCTGCTCTGGGCACGGGCAAGATGTTGACGAATCACATGAATCATTTCTTCCCATTCCTTGATCCAAGCGTCCAACTCTGTGTTGCCCGTGTCTGAGGTTGCAGTCACACCAAACTGTGTTGGTTGTCTGCCAAACAGTACTTCGAAAGGGGAGCGACCCAAGGCTGTATGCACTGTGGTGTTGTACCAATACTCTGCCTGGGGAAGCCATTTTGCCCAGTTTTTTGGTTTAGCTTGCACTATGCACCCGAGGTAGGTTTCCAGACATTGGTTCACCCTTTTCGTCTGGCCATCAGTTTGGGGATGGTATGACGAGCTCATGTTCAAAGTAGTGTCTGTCAGTTTAAACAGATGTTGCCAGAACCCACTGACAAATATTTTGTCTCTGTCGGAAATCAGGACCTTAGGCATGCCATGGCGACAATATGCATTGTCAACAAATGCTTGGGCCACTGTTTGTGCTGTGAAGGGATGCTTCAGCGGTATAAAATGGGCATACTTGGAAAACTTATCCACTACCACCATAATTGTGTCGAATCCATTGGATTTGGGAAGGCCTTTGACAAAATCAAGTCCAACGCTATGCCACGCATCAGGAGGTATTGGCAGCGGCTGTAGCCTGCCTGGCATCTTTACTTTTTCAGGTTTTGCTTGCTGACAAGTTTGACAAGCCTTCACATATTGCATTATATCAGTTTTCATATGTGGCCAGTAGAAAAGCTTCTTGACCTTGTGATACGTTGCCTGAATGCCCGAGTGACCCCCTAAAGCACTGCCATGGAGAGCTAGCAGTAGCTTTGTGGTTCCCTAACCAAACTCTTCCTTTAAACCTGATGATGCCATCGTGTAAGGAATATCCCTGCTCGTTGGATCCTGTCACTGCCAGTTCGGTTAGCAACTTTGTTGCTTGTGTGTCCCCCTGATATCCTTCCACCACTGTTTCCAACCATTTTGGTTGCATTGTAGAAATGGCATAAGCATTAAAAACATCTGGACGTCGAGACAACCCATCCGCTGCTCTGTTGGTGATTCCCTTTTTGTACACAATGGTGTAGTTAAGGCCCATCAATTTAAAGAATGCTTTCTGCTGAATGGGGGTGTTGAACTTGTGATCCCCCAAATGCACAAGGCTCCTCTGGTCCGTGTGTATGGTGAAGTGTTTGTGTTGTAGATAGGGTTTCCACTTCTCTACTGCCATAAGAATCGCCAGACACTCTTTGTCATAGATGCACAACGCCTGATTCTTGGGTCCCAGTGCCTTGCTAAAAAATGCTAATGGATGTCCTTGTTGCATCAACACTGCTCCCACACCTGTGGCACATGCGTCAGTTTCAAGCACGAACTCTTTTGTGAAGTCAGGCATAGCTAGGACAGGGGCTTGAATCAATGCTTGTTTCAGTGATTCGAATGCTACATTTGTTTCTGGAGTCCAAACATAGGGAACATTCTTGCATAGCAGCGCTGTCAGCGGTTTACATATGATACCATAGTGGCTAATGAATTTCCTGTAGTAGCCAATCACTCCCAACACACTTCAGAGTTTGTCGTGGTGGGAATCACGCAGATGCCACGGGGTGGCTTATTCTGGGGCCGAATGGATGCTTGAGGATTCGGGAGAGGGTTGGTGCGGTGGAACCGCACACGAAGAACACGAAGAACAAGAGCAAGAACCGCAAGAACACAAGCAACCACAAAGACACCACGATGTACCCAGGTTCGGGGCCTTCATGAGGAAGTAAAACTCCTACTCCTGCCTTTCCTCTCTCAATATATCAGTTTCGTTCTCAGGTACATGGTGCTCCTCGAGCTGTATGATGCTGCTCAAGGTGAGAGCTCTAGATGGAAGATGAAACTATGAAGGGGGAATGAGCTAGGGTTTTCACCGTCCTCCTCCCTGGAGGTAGAGATGCCACATATATACACAGGCCGAAGTACATTTTTACCCCTGCCTACAACTGACAATGGCATGGCCAAAAGGTAGAAGACAAGCCTCTGCCTCCTGCCAGCTCAACGACCGGATTGTCAGGCCAGCCAGGCCTAGCTTTCCTCTTCCGGTCATACTTCAGTAGCCTGCCGAGGTCTAGCCTGTAGACCTTTCCCGAAATAGCCGAGTCAGCTCCTAGGCCCCCGAGCTTCCGGGAAACCCGTGGACGGACCTCGCCGTCCTCTGAAGCCTCGGGCTACGAGCTCTGCGGCGCCCGTGACCTCTCTGACATGCCTCGATCCTTGCTGCCAACCTCGGATAACACTCCTGATCCTGTACCTCGGTAGAGAATACCTTATTGCTGTGGTAGCTAGCTGACTGCCCCGAGGTTGATACCTCGGAGGATATACCTCGGAGAATATACCTCGGGCGTACACCTTACGTCGGATGACGCCTCCTGCGTCCTTGCTCAATCGTTACCTCGGACAGCTTACTGCCTTAACCTTACATGTCTTTATCTCATCTTTAGCCTACCCGGGGGTAACCCCCCGACAGTAGTCCCCGAGGCTGTGGGGGACTCGCAGAGTCGCGCACAGACTTACAAAAATAAATAAGCATACCAAAACATCTCCATATGCATAGCCTCCTGCCTGCATTGGCGCCTTTGTAATTTGGTCATCTTCGCCATGCCCTCCAGGCCAAATGCGACATCCGGTTGATCGAGCTCACCCGAATCAACAACGAGATGGACAATTTGCACCGGATATATGTTGCCTGCATGGGCACCATTTTATGTCGGTTCTCAGCCCTCCTGGCCTTTACCAGACTCGGATGTCGCCAGCATCGGTTAGCCCTCCTGACTTTTAGCGAACTCGGATGCCACCAGCGTCGGTTAGCCCTCCTGGCTTTTACCGAACTTGGATGCCGCCAGCGCCGGTTAGCCCTCCTGGCTTTTACCGAACTCGGATGCCGCCAGCGTCGGTTAGCCCTCCTGGCTTTTACCGAACTCGGATGCTGCCAGCATCGGTTAGCCCTCTTGACTTTTAGCGAACTCGGATGCCACCAGCATCGGTTAGCCCTCCTGGCTTTTACCGAACTCGGATGCCGCCAGCGTCGGTTAGCCCTCCTGGCTTTTACCGAACTCGGATGCCGCCAGCATCGGTTAGCCCTCCTGACTTTTAGCGAACTCGGATGCCACCAGCGTCGGTTAGCCCTCCTGGCTTTTACCGAACTCGGATGCCGCCAGCGTCGGTTAGCCCTCCTGGCTTTTACCGAACTCGGATGCCGCCAGCGTCGGTTAGCCCTCCTGGTTTTTACCGAACTCGGATGCCGCCAGCATAAGCTGGACCGACATAAACCTGCAAGTATGTATCTGAAAAGTCTCGGTACCTCGGCCACTCTGGGCATATCACACATGTCTCGATACCTCGGCCTCTTTGGGCATATCACACATGTCTCGATACCTCGGCCACTCTGGGCATATCACACATGTCTCGATACCTCGGCCTCTTTGGGCATAACACACATATCTCGGTATTTCGGCCTCTTTGGGCATAACTCATATGTTGGTTCTTAGCCACTCCGGGCGTATACCGACATAGATGTCTCCAGCCACTGCTGGGCTGACATATAACTTGCATAAACATATCTCAAAGGTTGCCTCTGACTAACCAACATAGACACTGATCTGGTATACAGGTAATGCCATGATACATTGGTGAACAGAATAAACAATGATTTGGGACAAGGAATGATGCCAGGATATTGTGACAAACCGAAATAACAGTGATTAGGGATATGAAATGATGCCGTGATACTATGGCAAACCAAAACAAACGGCGATCTAGAGAATACTGATAATGCCAGGGTACCCTGGGTAAATTGAGATAACCAACATAACCATGATACCTCAGATTTCCATTATACCTCGGATTTCCACCATACCTCGGAATTCCATTACACCTCGGAATCCCGTCATAACCCGGATTTCCATTATCACCAGGATTTCCAATATACCTCGGATTACCAATATGACATGGATTTCCAATATACCTCGGATTACCAATATGACCCGGATTTCCATTATACCTCGGATTTCCAATATACCTCGGATTACCAATATGACCCAGATTTCCAATATGACCCAGATTTCCAATATACCTCGGATTACCAATATGACCTAGATTTCCGTTATACCTCGGATTTTCCAGGATACCTCAGTAACGAACATTTTCAACAAAACCGAGGTCACCTTTCAACGTTAGTCCAACATACATGTCATGAAGAATACTTGACGGGAATAACAATCATACTAACCGAGGCAAACTAGCTATAGCACTTGATAGAAAATGAATCTAACAGCAGTTACTAAGCACAAAGATCCAGACTCGGTTTCGACCGAGTCCCCGAGTTACTTTTCTTATCTAGGAGAAGGTGTAAAACAAACTGGCTACCCAGTCCCCGGGTTAAGACATCTTGTCCCGGGGAGAACACTTAGACAAAAAAGCGAGGGGTGAGTCCCCGAGTAACTTTTGGGACAAAACAGAACTGGACTGGCGGTCCAGTCCCCGGGTCAAAACACTCTACCCCGGGGAAAACAACTAATCATAGCAAGGTAGAAACGAGGGGGCAGTCCCCGAGTACTATTTGAGACTATCTAGAAGCATGCAAAGACATATAAATGATACTTACAAGGCCAGGTTGTTGGAGAAGTCTTAATTCGGATTTCCAAGTCTTAACTCGGATTCTCCCAGGATACCTCGGACTTCAGAACACCTCAGACTTCAGAACACCTCGGATTCCAAAACACTTCGGAATCCAGAACAGCTCAGATTCCAGAACAGCTCGGATTCCAGAACAGCTCAGATTCCAGAACAGCTCAGATTCGCACTGCAGCCAACTCGAAAATGAGTCAACTAACGGGGACGAGGCCGAAGTCGAGTCCCCGCGTTGATGATGAAGGTCCCATCCGAATTGATCCAGCAAACGCCACTATCAGCCCCACGGTGGGCGCCAACTGTCGTGGTGGGAATCACGCAGATGCCACGGGGTGGCTTATTCTGGGGCCGAATGGACGCTTGAGGATTCGGGAGAGGGTTGGTGCGGTGGAACCGCACACAAAGAACACGAAGAACAAGAGCAAGAACTGCAAGAACACAAGCAACCATAAAGACACCACGATGTACCCAGGTTCGGGGCCTTCGTGAGGAAGTAAAACCCCTACTCCTGCCTTTCCTCTCTCAATATATCAGTTTCGTTCTCAGGTACATGGTGCTCCTCGAGCTATATGATGCTGCTCAAGGTGAGAGCTCTAGATGGAAGATGAAACTATGAAGGGGGAATGAGCTAGGGTTTTCGCCGTCCTCCTCCCTGGAGGTAGAGATGCCGCATATATACACAGGCCGAAGTACATTTTTACCCCTGCCTAAAACTGACAATGGCATGGCCAAAAGGTAGAAGACAAGCCTCTGCCTCCTGCCAGCTCAACGGCCGGACTGTCAGGCCAGCCAGGCCTAGCTTTCCTCTTCGGTCATACTTCAGTAGCCTGCCGAGGTCTAGCCTGTAGACCTTTCCCGAAATAGCCGAGTCAGCTCCTAGGCCCCCGAGCTTCCGGGAAACCCGTGGACGGATCTCGCCGTCCTCTGAAGCCTCGGGCTACGAGCTCTGCAGCACCCGTGACCTCTCTGACATGCCTCGATCCTTGCTGCCAACCTCGGATAACACTCCTGATCCTATACCTCGGTAGAGAATACCTTATTGCTGTGGTAGCTAGCTGACTGCCCCGAGGTTGATACCTCGGAGGATATACCTCGGAGAATATACCACGGACGTACACCTTACGTCGGATGACGCCTCCTGCGTCCTTGCTCAATCGTTACCTCGGACAGCTTACTGCCTTAACCTTACATGTCTTTATCTCATCTTTAGCCTACCCGGGGGTAACCCCCCGACAGAGTTATTTTGCATTCAGTGGCACTGGCCAGTTCTTGACTGCAACAATTTTAGCAGGGTCGGTGGATACGCCATGTTCTCCGATGATGTGACCAAGGTACTCCAGAGAGGTTTGAGCAAACGAGCACTTGCTCTTCTTGATGAACAACTTGTGTTGTTTCAATATGGCAAACACTGCCTTCAAGTGTTCGGCATGTTCTTCTAGTGTCTTGCTATATATCAAAATGTCGTCCACAAACACCAACAATGTTTTCCTGATGAGATGTGCAAAGATGGTGTTCATGGCTGCTTGAAAAGTTGCGGGAGTACAAGATAGCCCAAACGGCATTACTCGGAACTCCTAGTGTCCACTGTGAGTTTTGAAAGCTGTCTTATGCTCATCTTGTTCTACCATGCGAACCTGATGATACCCCGAGTGTAGGTCCAATTTGGCGAAGTATTTTGCACCAGCCAGCTCGTCCAGCAGTTCGTCGACCACAGGCATGGGATACCTATCCTTTACTGTCACCGAATTCAGACGTTCGTAATCGACACAGAACCGCCAAGTCCCATCCTTCTTTTTCACCAGCAGTACGGGAGAGGCAAAAGGGCTCTGGCTGTGTTGGATGATTCCTTGAGCAAGCATGTGTTTGATCTGTTTCTCAATCTCATCCTTCTGCTGTGGCGAATATCGATATGGATTCACATTTACAGGCTGGACTCCTGGCATGAGAGTGATTTTGTGATCAAATTTCCTGTGTGGTGGTAGTCCCTCAGGGGCTGCAAAACAGTCGTCGTTTTCTGCAATGATTTCCACAATGCATTGGGGAATTTCACTTCCTTTAGTGTCAGTAGCGCACATCTCTATCACATGTGCCACTGCATTGTCAGCTAACAACTCCTCCAATTCGAGTTCAGTGATGGCAGTGCAGGAATTTGGTGCCTCTGACACTCCACGCACAGTTACTCTTTTCTCCCCTTGCTTGAACCTGAAGGTTTTCTTCTTCCAGTCTATCCACATGGGCCCAAGAGTATCCAACCAATCCATTCCGAGTATCATATCATAGTGTGGCAAGTCGAATACTCTGAAATCAGTGCAAAAGTTTGCTTTCTGACACTTCCAATTGACATTCTTCACATCAGTATTCACTTGTGTGGTCGCTCCATTCGCCACCGTCACTGTTACAGCTGGTACATCCACTTTGGTTAGCCCCAATAACTCCACTGCATCTGAGCTAATGAAGCTCCCACAACTGCCTGAGTCGACCAACAAGAGGACCTGTTTACCGTTGACCACCCCTTGTAACCTGAAGCTCTTCTTGCGGACAGTACCAGCCATGGCACACTCCGAGATGGAGCACATGGATTCATCTGTACTGCTGCTGTCGGACTTGTCATCTTCATCGTCAAACTGCGACATTTTTAAAGCAGCCATCAGCTCCTCCATCATGTTCAGAGGTACTGTGGCACTGCACTTGTGCCCTGGATGGAATTTCTCTCCACAGGTGAAACATTCCCCTCTTGCTCGGCGCTGAGCCTTCAGAGCTTGCAGTTTGGCATTCCATGGCAGTTTTGCTGATTGTTTCTGCTTCAATTCTTCAGGTGAGCCAGCCAACACTCCCTGTTTGTATTGGTGTGGAATGGCTTTAAATCATGCCGGAATCGCCCACTCGACGTGTGTCGAGCCTCCTCCAGCATCTCCTCCTGCATTTCAGCCAAAGATAGAGTAGCATCAACAGTTCGAGGCTTATGCAAACGTATAGCTCTCTGAATATCTTTCCTAAGCCCACTAATGAATTTAGTGACAAAGAAAGCCTCATCATAATGATTGTTATGCACCAGCACCTTATGCCTAAGCTCCTCAAATTTTAAGAAATATTGCTCTACAGTTCCTGTTTGTTTGCAGCGTTCTAAAGCCTCTAAAGCCCTATGATGCTTGTCTTTGCCAAATTTAGCGTGCACAACAACCCAAAGCTCTTCCCAATTATCTATGTCATGTTCGGCCTCAACATTTTGCAGCCATAAAGCAGCGTTACCAATGAAGTGGATGGTAGCATAGTTAGCCCATGTGCTGTGATCGACATCATACATAGCAAAATATTTCTCACATGTTTTCTTCCACCAGCGAGGATTTTCACCATCAAATTTTGGGAAATCAGATTTAGGTGGACGACTGCTACGGTGCCTACTATAGTGAGCATGCATTGGCGTGTCAAGATCATCCTCAACACCACCAGATCCCTCCCCTAAATTAAATGTTACTGGAGAGTGGCGAAAGGCAGGCGTACCCTTTGCCAGGGCAGGTGCCATGGCCTGATGGCCACTGGTCACGGTGCCCTAATTCGATGTTGCAGCGCCGTGCCCATGGGGCCGAGGAGTGGCGTCGACGCTTGAAGGGCGGTCGGCTTCCAGGATGGCCACGCGCGTGCCCACCTCCTCAAGGGATTTGTGCATCGCCCTGAGCGAATCATCGATCGCAGGTGCCCAGTTGTTTAGGCCCTGGATGTTCTCCACAATTTTGCCCTGGCTGTGTGCCATGGCCTTCAACGAGTCCTTCACCGCCATCAGAGCGGAGCTTGTGTCGTCGCCTTGTTTGTTGAACAAGGTTGCCAAGGACTGGAGCTCGGCCTTTAAGTCGTCCATGTCGATGTTGTTGTCACAGATCGCCCATGTCTCCGCTTGTGACGCGAGGGTCTGCCTGCGAGCTCCGCCCCCAATTGCTTACGGGGTAGGAAGCAACTTCGTCGGAATTTTACCAACCGCGGCCGAGATCCGCGGTCAACCGAGAAATTCTCCCTGCTTCTACCGCCGCCACGCCGATCTTCTACCAGTTGTGCTCCACGCACCGCCGCCGGAGCTGATCTAGGAGGGGATTTTACCGGTCTCAACCCGAACCCGCCTCAGATCTCGCTCGCACCATCGCCGCCCAACTCTCCCTCGATCTAGATTTTTTTTTGGCTGGATTCAGTGGAGAGCTTTGGATCGAATGGCTCTAGATACCATATGTTATATGCCTGCTTAATCAACACTCGAATTCGGCATACAATGCTCAACAATTCACGAATCTGGGCAAGGGATACAACTCGCGTCACGCGTAGCAGGTGAACTCAACACGCAGGCTGGAAAGGAAGAAGAAAGAAGTCTGAAGACTTGTTACTACTGAATTGATCGATGCCCGACTCATGCGGGTGGTTGCCTGATATGCTACCCCTCTCCTTGCGACTTGGTCTCCGCTGGCAAGTGGGCCCTCTTCGTCAGCCTGTGTCGTATGCCTCTGGCCTTGCTCTGCTCCATTTCCATCATCGCCTTCGTCAGCAACGGCATCGTGACAGCGTCCTAGGTGAGAGGTGCGGCCGGCGGGGGCCTCAGAAAGAGGATCGAGGGCGAGCGGAGGAGGAGAGCTTTTTTTGTTTAGGATTCAATTTAGAATAGGATTCACAAGTTTAATGATTGTAATTTTTCTTCTCGAGATTCAAAATGGATTTTTCCAATGAAAAATTAGAAAAGGCTATCGTCGTCGGCCGTCGGTCGCGGGATTGAATGGATCCGAGGGAACCGCGGGCAACCGTTTCATAGCAGTACACGTGCGAAGAAAGATAGGGAGGCACGAGACGAGCCGTCCAGGTTTAAGGGTATGTTTGGAATGTGTTCAAACTGTGCCATACCAATCTTTTGGTCATGCCCAAAAGGTTGGCTCTTGTTTGGATAGTGGCCAATTTTTTGGCTTGCCAATGCTCCACTACCAATTATAGTTACTTTTTTAGCCAATGTTGACCAACTTGTGGGTAAGGAAAAGCTCAACCAAAATTTTGGCTGCCAAATTTTCGGTAGGGCAATCTTGGGCAAAACCAGACACACTAAGTCTCCGGAAACCACTTGCGTCCGACGGTTTCCCTACGCCGTCATCGGCCCGAGCGGCGCCTGTCCGATCCCGTGCGCGACGAAACCGCGGGGTACAGACACACGGCGCCCTGCATGGCTCAGCGGGTGGACCAGCGGGGTCCTCGGCCGACAGCGGCGCGAGCGCGCTGGGCCGTCGCGTCGCGTCACGTTTGGGTTGGTGAGGCGAAACCCGTGACCGGCTCCGCCCGGTAGAGGACTTTTTGCGCGCGCACCCTCGCGAGATGTGGAAATATGGGCCGATGTTCCCGAGGAAACTCAACGGGAAACTCTCTTTTCTCTCTCTTCCTTTCTTGACGTTCAAACCGACCATGACCCTTCGACCAAGCAAACGATAAGCGCGGTCCTGGGGTTTTCGTGCTCAACAGGTTGGTTGCCGACCATCTTTTTCCCTCGGCGTATAACCATCTTATCTCGCCACTTAAAAAATACGAAACGCACCATCGTGTTGTTTTCTGGAGTAGTTTAAAATCGTGAAGCATGCTTTACCTAATTGAGTAGGTACATTTGAACGACCCAGAGTCCATGTATATATAACTGAACTAAGCAAGGGCAGCATACTACAATTATCTTGAAAGGTGAACAAGTAGCACTATTTTTTTTAGATAGCCCATATTATTGGTCATCCAAACATCTCGAAAGATGAACGTTGGATGGTTTGTGCACCGTACAAACGACACTTCAGATTTCAAAATACTAGCTATGCTTCTGCCTTTTCTTTTCGAAGTTCAATGACACCTTTTTTTTGTTGCTAAAACTAGAACATTTTCTAACACATATGAGGAAGATGTCATAACCAGATTCCATTTCAATCCAAGTTGCCTCATGAGGAAGATGCACATCAAACACGCAACAAAATTTAGGCTCGAGATGCATTATACAACAATCTGCCGACAAGATATCGTGTTACGATACACAATATCAGTTGCAAGCAATTTTTGCTCTACACACGTGTGGCACTTAGTGTGTCTTAGATCCTTGGAACGTGTACACATGTCACGTGTGTAAACCGCTACGAAATGACAAACAATCCAATGTAACAATTTTCTTTTATTGGGGAAAATAAAGGGTGAACGTGCAAACATGTGGCTTATGGCGACATTGGTTGTGCATCATTTTATTTGCGTGTTTTCTACGCAAATGTTGATAGTGAGACGAGCTCGCACGCTATTATTAGCTTTTTTAGACAAAAGGCTCGCAGCGTTGCTTTTATAAAGCAAAATTATCATTTTTACTGCAGTGAACCACCAGTTTATGGTGAAAGAGCTCGTTAACATTAGGTGGAAGTACATTGCGTGTGAATTGTGCTGTATCACTTTGGACCATATTAATCAGGTGAAATAAATTCAAGTTTTGCCCTCTTTTAGAAAGTTCATTCATATTTTTGCATTCTTTTCCAGGAAAATTTGCACCTCCCAAATAAAGCCACCGTCAAGGGCCTTGGAGGAATTAGAAAAGAAACCAGGGGGCCGTTGGAGGGACAGCCCATCGTTCCGACGGACGGAGGCGCACCCAGATCGGATCCCCCGTCTTTTCTTTCCCCTCGTCCAAGGCTCGGCCTCCTTATAACCCCCACCACCCGGCATCCCCCAATCATCCCATCCTCCGAAGCCGCCTCCCCTGCCAACCCCAAATCTCCCCTTCCTCCCGTCGCAGCTCTCGAATCATCCCCAAGCTTCGACCATGTCGGCCTACTGCGGAAAGTACAAGGGTACGATCCATCTCCTCCCCCTTCCCTCGTCGTTTCTCGATGGATTCATCGGCTCGTGTGCAGATCTGCTGCTTGTTCGATGTTCCCTATGCTTATATCTATGCTATGCTCTGCTTGCAAATCCGCGTAGTTTTTGCCATGATCTGCTAGATCCGTACATGTTGATTAGGATCCGTACATGATGCGCGTTTCTGGCGGTTTACATCTGCTTGGTTATTAGTGGTTATGCTGTTTGTTTTATGCGCTGGAAGTTAGATCGGGTGTGTTATGGAATCATCACTCGCGTCGGATGATGCTTTGCATGCTTATAATTCTGAAGATTTGCATCAGATGATGCTTTGCATGATGATAATTCTGCAACTTCTGCTACTGTTAAGTGCTAGCTAGTGAATATTATATGAGTGATGATAATATTACCATCCCATCTGTATGAAGTTTTTTATGGTATACCACGTTGCTAAATCTATAACTGTTTGGTTAATTAGAGGGATTATTTAAGAGTGATATCTAGCTTGAAAGCTTTGCATCTGTAAACTAGATCTACGTGGATCCTTGTGGTTTCTCTTGCTAAGCAGTACCTAGCGCTTATATAATCGTAGTTTTATTATTTCTTTCCCTGTTGTGATGTAAATTCATAGCTGCCATGTGTAGATTCGTTTTTTTTTTTGAGGAATTCTTACAAATTCTTAAATCAATACTGACAGAATTATGGTAACCAGGACGTTATGCATGCTTTACTGTTAGCTAATTGTTGTGAATGGTTACACTCAATTTGTCTGTTGTTTTGTTAGTTTGAGCCCTATTTGTCAGATGATCTGATCAGTTTGAGGCAATTGCTTGTTATACTGATGTTGCTTATCCTGCAGATGAGCTCATCAAGAACGCTCACTACATCGGCACCCTGGCAAGGGTATCCTTGCTGCGGACGAGTCCACTGGCACCATCGGCAAGCGCTTCGCCAGCATCAACGTCGAGAACGTTGAGGACAACCGCCGTGCCCTCCGTGAGCTCCTCTTCACCACCCCTGGCGCCCTCGACCACATCAGCGGTGTGATCCTCTTCGAGGAGACCCTCTACCAGAGCTCCAAGGCTGGCAAGCCCTTCGTCGACATCCTGAAGGAGTCCAATGTTCTCCCTGGCATCAAGGTGGACAAGGGCACCGTCGAGCTCGCTGGAACTAACAAGGAGACCACCACCCAGGGCCATGATGACCTCGGCAAGCGCTGCGCCAAGTACTACGAGGCTGGTGCCCGCTTCGCCAAGTGGCGTGCTGTCCTCAAGATCGGCCCCAACGAGCCATCACAGCTTTCCATTGACCAGAACGCTCAGGGTCTTGCTCGCTATGCCATCATCTGCCAGGAGAACGGTCTGGTGCCCATTGTTGAGCCTGAGATCCTTGTTGATGGACCCCATGACATTGACCGCTGTGCTTACGTGACCGAGGTGGTCCTTGCTGCCTGCTACAAGGCCCTCAACGACCAGCATGTTCTCCTTGAGGGTACCCTCCTAAAGCCCAACATGGTTACCCCTGGATCCGACGCCAAGAAGGTTGCCCCTGAGGTCATCGCTGAGTACACCGTCCGCACCCTCCAGAGGACTGTCCCACCTGCCGTGCCTGCCATTGTCTTCCTCTCTGGTGGACAGAGTGAGGAGGAGGCAACCGTGAACCTGAACGCCATGAACAAGCTCCAGACCAAGAAGCCGTGGTTCCTGTCCTTCTCTTTCGGGCGTGCCCTCCAGCAGAGCACCCTCAAGGCCTGGTCTGGCAAGGAGGAGAACGTGGAGAAGGCCCAGAAGGCATTCCTGGTGAGGTGCAAGGCCAACTCTCAGGCCACCCTCGGCACCTACAAGGGCGACGCCACCCTGGGCGAGGGCGCCTCTGAGAGCCTCCATGTCAAGGACTACAAGTACTGATCTGCCTTCAGTGCCGGTCCGTTTGGGCCTTCCTGCATACCAGTATTATTGTTTGGTTTTCTGAGTCCTATATATCTTCGGATATCGAACCTCGGTTTTAATAATATGAAATGAAACTTCGCTTTCATTATATCGTAGTAGTTTTTTTTGGTGCTTCATCTACCCCTGTAACTCAGGTGCTGCGTATGGTAAATTGGAGCAGCTGGTTTTTGTTCTATCGTCCTGTAATTTTGCTGCTTTAAAAGCTACAATCGGAGAAACCTTATATGCTCAGCAACATGTGTTCAGTTAGCTTTTGTTCTATTTCTTTTTGTAATTTTCTGGCTTTTTTCTTGTTGCTTTAGCGATAGATACTCAGTCTCTCGGCAGGTTTAGCTTCTGATCCTACAATTTCCTCGTTGGGCTTGTTGGCTGCTTGTTTTTAGCTTGTGATCTACTCCTACTCCATCAGAGATGCATCAACAATTTTCTTGATGCGAAACAAATAAACATCTGTCAGAGATGCATCAGCAATTTCCTTTTTGCTTTTTCTCAACGACAATTGATTTTCTTGTGAGTGACCAGCTTAGAACCGGGTACAGGCCTAACGCTAGCCCTTGCAATCCAGTTTTCCAAACGATGATACTTCATGCCCCGGTTTGAATGCTTTGAGCTGCAATCTCAGGACCTCGTCCGGGTCAAACATTTCCTACTCTTGTTGATTAGACTTGAAGAGGAAGATCAAATGAACATTCTTGGTCACAAGTTTAAATTTATCAACTTCAACTTTCTTCTCTAATGATCCTATTCTCTTCATAGTCTCAGGAGGTTTTCTTCCTTTTTGCCCTGTTTGGGATTTGCGTTATTCTTGATTCATGATCCTTTATGCGATGAATAACTGGATACTTAACTTGTGCATACCTTAACTTCACCCCAAAGAAATACGGAGTAGCAGACAATCATCTTCATCATATAGGGTTACTTTTAACATATCCACGATGGAGGTTTACAGAACACTTCTCTACCGGTTGTAACTCACACAGATTGAACATTGGTGCAGTAAAGTGAGTACCCCAAACCAGTAAATTTTTAATAATTTGGCAATTTGCCAGAGCATAGGCGCCAGACTTAGTACACTTCTTTTTCTGTACAATCTTATTATTACCGCAACAATGCGATTTCGCAAAGCCAGTGTAACAAATAATGCTGCTTCGCAACGGACTGACGGCTTTGGCTTCAGCGTCGTCTGCCAGACTCGATCCGTGTAGGATGGTCGGCTGCTGGAGAACCCTTGTACATTCGCTATCTCCTCTTCCAACCCGGAGCTTCGCTAGACTAGGTAGTCGTAGTAGACCAGCAGGAGGTTGTCGGGGACAATCAGAGGCAGGCTGTCGATGAAGCTGTGGAAGTGCCTCACATTCTCCTTCTCCAGGGTCACGGTGTCGATCACGTCATCGTCGCCGGTGAGCACCCAGAGATCTGTGGATCGAACCCTTTTCAGGCTTCCACGGCAGAAAGGGCATGACTTAGATCTTGTATACCTGCAATCATGAAGTATGTAGAGTCGCGGTTTGATGGCACTTGCAGTTGCAGGAACAGGCAAAAAAAAGCAAATAAGGGAATATGCCTGACATTGTTAAGAGTTCAAGGCTAATAATCTGGTGTATATCACCCCACTCAGTTCCTAGAATTGCAAAATTAGCTTTGATTAAAACCAGCTAAAATGGAAGCTTGCCATGTTCAAAAGGAAGCCGTTAACATAACCTTTTTTTCTAGTACTAATGCAACTTGGCTAGAATTTTCATAGACTGGCCACTGACAGGCTAATAGACATATGTCAGTCACCAAAGGTATCCACAGCTAATTTTTTTCAACAAACTGCATCTTAGCCTGAAGCAATGTTGTTGGAGAAGCTATTGACTGCTCCCAAAATTCTAAGGAAGCCGCCAGGTAATTATCATTATAATGACAGCTTGGCATGGGCTTATTCTATGACACCAGGATGACCTGCAGACAACACTTGCCTTGGTTCTATGACACCAGGATGACCTGCAGACAACACTTGCCTTGGTACACACGTATGATCTGCCAGCTAATGAAACATCATTAGTATAAGAATGCCACGTGTAAATGTCCTCCACGCCCTTTCGCACTTATCCCCTTCAAATTTGTTTTTGTGATATTGAAAATTGCCACTACTAATGCACTATTGGGTTTTATTAATGGCCACAGCTTCCAGGTTGTCTCATTTTCATATCAATGATGAAACAGTCAACTGTATTTAGTGTGACAGAGCGCAGGGCTTTAACAATGGTATGACGTACTACAAGTTGGAGTGGTTGGATATGCAGTACTCCAAAAGGATAAATGGCACACGATAAATTGGAGGGGTTGGATTATACAAAATTCCTCCTAGTTAACAAATTCTGTTCGGTGCAACCAAATCAAAACAATCAACAGCGAAGCAGCGATGCCGAATTCTTAGAAGTTCCAATCTTTGGAGAGAATGTAGCTTAAGTTGGATGAATAGAGCTGGGGAGCAAAAGAATGCAGAATTGTCTGCCTCAAAAGTCTACTGTTGGGTTGTTGAACTACCCTCTCCCTACCCGGCTAACAACATTGAACTGAGTAGGAGTAGCTCACAAACAGCACCAGTGTTGAAAAAGAACTGAACCACTAACATATTTGCACAGTACAAACGCATTGCTAAGAACCCGTGATCTCAAAACTGTCGCTGCTTATGCGATTCCTCACCTTTCATCGCTTAAATTAACCTTATCCGAAGCCGTCTCAACCACTAGCAGTTTTTTACATTAGCGTGTGACATGGAGACTACAATTGATAAACATATCATGCCACTTAAACAAATATACTACGGCTCAAACGGATAAGCGAAGGGGAACCAAGAGCAAGAAAATTACCAGTCTCGGTAACAGTTGATGCACATGGCGTGGTTGCAGTTGGGAAGGACCATCTTGGTGCAAGTCTCCAAGCAAATGCCGCACTCGTCTTCTCTCTCGGCGTCCTTGTCATCGGCGTAAAGCTTCCGGCCACCGATGTCGCCGTCCCCCTTGCACCACCCTTTCCCCTTGCACTCTTTCTCCATGACGTTTTCCTCAATTTGTTGCAAGAACGGGTATATTATAGCTGCATTCCATGCACCAGAGTTTATATGGTAATCAGTATCAGTGCACAGAAAAGTCATAAAACTGAAGAAATTCCTAACTATGTGCTATCTCTGCATACCGTAGAATTCTTTAAGGCTTGCTCGCCTCTCAATGGTGGATATGGATTTGTCCCCGTCAACATAAACCTGCAGTCAAACCGAAGCATGTATGAAACATCATTATCATGGAGCAAGAAAAAAAAATCTGGAAATGAAACCCAGCTCATAAATTTCAGGATTTGCAACAAGATACTTGAATGCAATATTACCTTGCAGACAAGCACCTCAAGGAGGCCTAGGTAGCTGGGGAGGGTGTATGAGAGGGAGCAGCTGCAGTCCATCCATTGGATAAGGTTGAGGATGATTGGAGCCATGGAGCTGTAGGACAGCCTCATCTGCACACAGGTGCCCCCATAGGCCCTGTGTATAGCATGCGCCCTGAAAAAATAACCACAGAATCCATCAATTCATGCCTACAAACATCGATTTAATACCCCACAAATTGAAGCAAACATGCCAAAATAAACCAAACATAGTCAGAGATAAAAGGGGAATATTTCCCTGTCTGCATCTTTTCCTGCCAAATCAAGTACAAAAGGAGAAAATCCAGAATCAAAACAGCACGAGGGGAAAGGGGTGGAAGAAGATTGCAACATACAGGGTGTTGGCATGGTGGATATCAGCTTCAAGGGCCTTGAGAGAGCCCCTGAGGGACAAAGGCCTGCCACCATGAAACATGGCTTCTCTTCAGGAAATCCAAGCCAACCTTTGTGCTTTCCTTTTGCTTCCTTCAACCCTAGGCTGAAGCCTACCGCAACAAAGAGAGAGAGGGAGACTTGGGGAAGGAGGAGAGGGGCTCAAAGAAGCAACAAGAAACCAAGCAAGAACCAAGAAAGGAAGGAAGAAGCAAGCTGCTCAGGTTTGGGGTTGAGGGAAAGTAGCTCCGGGGAAACTCTGATGAGGGGGCTTTTGTCCTGGTGGCCTCGGTCCCCTTGGTTTTATAACGAGAGCAGGATATGTCTCTATGCAATTTGCGGTTGCTTTGCTTTCGTTTTGTTTCTCATGCTTGGTTGCTTGGCAGCTGAGAGAGGAAGATATGGAAAAACAAAAGGCTTGGGAATAAAGAAAGGGGAGGAGACAAAGGGAGAGGGAAAGGCTACACAAATACGGCGATGGGGTGTGTGTGTGTGTGTGTGTGGGGGGGGGGGGGGGGGGGGGGGGGGTGGGTGGGTGGTGTTGGAGGAGCAGTTATGAGACTAATGTAATTGTTTCCTCTCTTGTCCAAATTTTTTTTTTCTTCACACTTTTTTCTTCTTGTTGAAAAAATCGCATGCCTTGCTGATTATTCTGTTGAACTTTGAAAATTACTCTTGGGGTAGTACTAGCTTATCAGAAAACAGGCTGCTAAAAATATTGAGATGTTGAAAGGGCTCAGTCTCTCGGAGGTGCTCATAGAGATAGGGTGTGCGTGTGTGCGTTCATAGGGGTGAGTGTATGCGCGTGTATGAGCGCTTGCGTTGCGTTGTACTGTGTTTCTCAAAAAAGAAAAATTGACGAGTAGATAGACAGATTGATGATGGATGGTGATAATGAGGCCCTTGCCGGAGGGCGCAGATGACATTCGGAAAAGAACGGTCTTGGTGGGGAGGTGGCTGCCTGGGCCTATCCACTACTAGCCCGCTGGGACCCACCGCCCATTTTTCCCGGGGCCCACTCTCTTTATCAGCGTGATTCAACGGAGTGCACGGACAGAGACGTCAATCATACTACCGTATTCAAAATCTTTCTGAACTCAATCATGTTTAGGTGCAATTTCAACTGAAGACATCATGCAATTTCATGTATTTAGCATAGCTCACAGATGCTGCAAACTCATCAGAAATGGTACTCCCTCCGTTCACAAATAGTTGACTCCTAACTAAGTATATCTAGACAAGAAATACATCTAGATACACTCACTTTAGAGTCAAGTATTTTAGAACGGAGGGAGTAGTAGTTGATTGTTGTAATAGCCTGTAGTATTACTAGTAAGTCAATGAGTGCATCATGACGAGGAAGGAGTCCATTATGTTTCAGAGAATCTTACCGTTTCTGTCGCGTATGCGATTCAGTATCAGCAACCAGTGTACATTTTTGAACATTTCACTCTGAAAGATAGGAGTATCTCTGGAAAGATAGGAGTATCTACGAGTGACTGAGTGTCTCTGGAACTTTCACTGTTCTGTAGATCTTGCATCGCAGGTTGGCCCCAGCAGATCCCCACTACAGAGAAAGGCTATCACATTCAGATCATAGTCTATTGAGAATATTTTCTCGGTGGCCCTGCCTGAGGATGAGGGCACTGCCTGAGCTCATCGTGTTATCCTGCTTTATCCTTTCAGATTCCTCTTTACCCCAGATTTCTGGCCCCTGTCTTGGCGAAATATCTATCTTCATTTTTTGGAGGGTTTATGACATCGTTCAAATAATTCAAAACAGGTTAAATGCGTAATCAAATAGCGGAATTATTACGAGAATCTGCGATGGGAAAATGTAGTATAGCTGGATGATGCTTGGCGCTTGGTCGTCGCTTGAGCCACCGCCGCCGACCCGTGACGGCGACTTGGGATCAAAGGAACGACAGCAGAAAATACTTTTCGGTGAGGCAAGCTAGTACTACGATCTCTTATATATTAATGTTATGTATGCAATGTTGATCACCGTTGGAGTTTTTAAAACACGGCTGTGATCGTCATCAAAGCTCAGGGAAGGGAACGGAAAACCGTGACCATAATGCACGACAGCGGCAACCGTACGCACGGAGACGAGTTCTCCTCCTCTTTGTATATGGCGTGCTTAATTTACGAGGAGACAGCTCGCGGGTCGATCGCAGCTGTGCTGTTTTGGCATGGCATCTCCTCGACTCGAAGCATTCCGTTCCGTTCCGTTCCGTTCCATACTTCCATTTTCCTCGACGGCTCTTCCTAGGCTCTCTGCCCGGACACGCCGCGCCGAAAGGTCGAGAAGGTTTTCTTCTCTCGAGTGGTCGATCGAGGACAGCTATATGCTTTTTGAATTATTATACTCCAACGATTAGGGGAGCTATAGATTGATCGATCACCTATAGCTTATGCGGCGGCGCGGCGATAAGCATCGGGAATTCGTTCGGGATGAACCGATCGGATCGGCACGCCACGAGATGCCTTGCTTGCGTTGGGGCCGCGTCACTCGCGCAAGTGGTCTAGACCACCACGGCATCATGGTTCAGCCTTTGCAGGCTCCGCCGCACCGGGTCAACCCTAGGCTAGCTTGAATCCGAGTACTGTACGAGTCCACGGTTCTAGATTAGCATGGCCTTTCCTCCACAGAACAAAGATTAGCTATCTGTTCATTCAACGAGTTCCTGAATAATAAAAACGTTTCGTCCCAAACCTAGTCGCCGCCGCAAGAGGCGATCAGGAGGCGACGTCTTTTTCCACCGATCTCTACCGGCGAAAGAGCTAAGCCCCTCTCCTTCCGCTTGCCGCTCCGACGGCAGGAGGGAGGGGGACCCCGTTTTCTCCGTTTTTATTGGTAGTTAGGGTTAGGAAATTTCTGACATGGTGCGTCGTTGGGTGGTGGGAACGACGCCCGGGCAAATAAATCTGTCTCAATTCCACTCTCACACCGGCGTTCTCCTCCATGGCGGCGTCTCGAAGTTAGTGGCATCGTGTTCTTACCGATCTTTCAGATTGGTAGCTTTTGTGTTCATGGTGTCGGCGAGGCGGCGACCCCATCATCAGGTGTGCCTCCACATACGTCATGGTGGAGCAGGGAGGTTGTGTCGTCCAGGAGAACGCACAGACGGTTGTCTGCACAGGTGACAGCTAGAAGATGGTGTATCCGGTGCTGGTTTTGTGGTTGGAGGCTGACAGTTCTGGCTTCCTCCTTTGGCGTCGTAGTCGTGTGGGGGTGTTAGTCCTGAACTTCAATGGCATGTTCGAGGATATGTTGCCCGGGTCTGTTCTTTCAACGACAATGGTTTTGCTTCTGGCAAACTATTTTGGAGGTCCGTAAAGCTGCTGATCAGCGATGAAGCCGCGTCGAGCTCAGGCGATGAGGTGATCTATTTTCCGTCCCTTTGATGGTCGCTTCGGTGGTGCTGAAAGAGGAGGATAGGCGATGATTTATGCATTGGTTTATCCCATCTTTTCAGGTTGTCAGTGTGTACGTGTCTTGTACCTGGATCTTTATTTTATAGTTGAGATACGTATTACCATGAAAAAAAATCTCAACAACGAAAGAGGTGTTGGCATGGCCAGTGGTGACTGGTGGTTTTGGTTCTTGGTTAGAAACGAGTTTGAGGCGGAAGCTTTCCTGGCGAACCGCCCGCCCGGGCTACGTGGACGCTGCTCCTCGTAACAGCCTCACATCTTATTTATTTCTTGTGCGTGTGGCATGAACCGAAGCTATCGGTCGCAGTCGTGATGTTCTTCAGGAAGGAAGCTGATGGGGGTGTTGAGTGGAAGGGGTAGGAAGCAAGCAAAAGCTCTGGTCGGCGAGCTTGATGGCCTTCGCTGGCGGCTGGCCGGCTGCTGAGACGTGACACGTACGACTCTAGTACGGTCACTGCTTTGTTTTTAAGTTCCCCGGTGTTTAAGCGGACCCTTTCGGGTGGTAATATTTTGACTTGCCATAATCGATTCGGTTTGTGCAGGAAAAAAGTAATGCACGGTCGCGTACGGACAACTGCCGCAGTTTAATGGCGGCATAGAAACCACTACTCCTAGTGTCTCTGCTCGCTCCAGCCTATGAAGCAGACATGTTTACTGGTCCTTAAATCTGATCCAGATGATAAAACTGGCGGGTTTGCTAATTCTCAGCTAGATGGGGACTGACTTAACTTAGAGCTCATTCGATTCATCCACCGTTAATTCAACGCGTCGTACTTTGTGCAAAAACCTTGCCTCTTTTCTTCCTCGTGTGACAGACCTCGAGTCGGTGACGAGGAATGGAACGAGCCGGAGCCGACACAGAAAGTGGCGGAGGCGAGAAAGAAACTTAGCTTGGGGCTGCAGGGTTGCCGACGCTAGAAAAAAAGGGTGGATTTAGAGGGATGGTCGGGGTGACGATGGACCAACGGAGGACAAGATCGGGACAGGGCGGGACGGTGATTGTTGTATACAATGCATATTACTTATTTTCATCGGTGATTGTTGTATACAATGCTATACTTCAATAATAAGTACAGATCTTTAACATATTATCACCATATTGCTAAATCCATGGTAATCTGTAAGACACATACGGAAAATGATCCTGCCAACCGTTTAATTTATACTCTATAAGCTTCTATATATTTGCTTATATATATTTTTTTTGCGAGCCAGTACAAGTGTATCACTCCAGCACCCTTACAGAACCATCCTCGAGATAAACGAAAATTACAACCAGGTCCTTAAGGATAAGGAAGACCACGGAAGCGAAGAAGACGTGCCGCCGGCGCGCCGCCGCCGCTCCTCCTCTGCACCCTTGGATCGGACGGAGTCCCATGGCGGTCGGGAAGTCGACGAACCTCGAACCCGAAGGGCCTCCACCTTGCGACGCCGCCGTCGCCTTCGATCTGGAGCTCCACACCTGCAACAAGCCAAAAGTCAACAACCGGAGCCGCCGCCTGCGAGCTCCGGCACGGGAAGAAGGCGCACGGCATCTCCGCTGAGATGCGAGCACCCGGAAGGAGGCGGAGAAGCGGCCGGGCTCCGCAGAGCCCCACCACCGGAGAAGACCACCGCCGCCGCAAACCACACCGACAGCACCTTCTTCTCCACGGCGCAGCCGGCGAACCCACACGAACCTAGCTATATACAGGCGAGAACCAGAGTTTCCCCACCCTCCCGCCGCCGGAGCGGCCGACGGAGGGGGGAAACCGGAGGAGCGTCGCCGGCGAACTGGATCGGACGGGGGGCGAAAAAATTCTCCTCTCCCTACTGTAGCGGGGGAGAGAGCAGAGCCAAGGGTTACTCTGTTGCGGGCGATATATTTGCTTATATAACTCTATGCTACGCCACTCTATTAAAATATTTCTCATGATGCTTTGAAAGCTCTACCAATATACTTAATGAAATTAAAAACAGAGAAGAACATTCACCCAATAACACACATTTATGCAATATAATTCATCAATTGGGGCGTGTGGTTTCGATTTCTTTGTTTTTTACGTTTATGTTAGTTTTGTATCTTGGCAAGCATTATATCTCACAAAGGAAAAAACTTTTTACATAACTCGGTTATATTTTCAATGATATACAGTGAAACTATATATGAGGAAATAATTTTAAAAGTTATCGTATGGTAACAGTGCTAACTAAATAGTATTCATCGTATATTTTTTGTTAAAACCATAATATGATTGAAAATTAAGAAACCATAGAAGTTTAGTACAATTGTATATAATTTAACCCATCTGAATCAAAATTTTAGTTGAATCAGGATCTGTACGCTGCGCCACACTTAGCCAATGTGCAACAATTATACGGCCAAAATGGCCAAGGAGACAACCACTAAGGCAAAGAAGGTAGCCTCCGAAACCAACGAAGAATTAAGAGCGATCACCCTGTTTAATGTCCGCGCTCTCTTTGTAAGGAGAATACCCTAGCGGCAGCGTGTTTTTGTCTAGTATTGACTGCTTTGCCGTTGGAACTTTTTTGCATTATCTACGATGAAATGAAACTCAACTAATTCTCGCAAAATCTCTGAAGAAACTACAGATCAGTGACAACAGAAGAACGGAGAGATGCGACATTAGTCGGCCCAAAAGCCTATCAAATCTAGGATCAACCAATGTGTACTTATCCGACTACAAAAACAACACAATTCCAAAGAAACAAACACATATTAAAACTAGAGCACCTCAACTCTAAAGACCTGATCCGAACATATAAACCCGAAAAACAACGGCCCAATTTGACCACAAAACCCATCCAAAACCATGCATGCGAACTGTCACTCCATGCTGGGAGCACCTATCATACCCTATGAGGCTATTTAACACAAAGTTGAACATATTACTACCTTACGTCGTGGGGGGCGGCTGCAGTGAAGACCGGAAGCACCTATCATACCCTATGAAACACAAAGTTGAGCATATTAAGAACTACCTTACGTCGTGGGGGGGGGGGGGGGGGGGGGCGGCTGCGGTCAAGACCGGGCCCTAGAGGAGATTTCGCTGAAATACTAAACTATACAGATAATTCTTGTACTATATCAATCACATAACTCTTGTACTATTATCAAGCACATATAAAAGAGACTATTAAGCTTATAATCAATATGAAATCGACCTCAGTTTACATGAACAGTTGCACAAGATTAACCAATATGTTAAGTAGTTCGACATCCAAGTTTAAGAATTGTTTGGCGCAAGGATATTTTAACTTGGGCATTAGTACCGGCGACATGAACCCCACCGTGACAGCTCAAGTACCATATGGAGCAATTCCGCCTTCTAGAGCGAGCTACTATGGGACTTCTTTCGAGCTTCTCAGTCAGCTTATCGGTCCCAAACCAGAGAAGCTAAAAGAACTCTCCGGCTTAAATCTCGCTTATTTCTACCGAGAAGCCAGGTCATAAGCCAGGCAGTTTCCCGAGCTTCTCCGCCCACCCACATAACCGGTATTCCAGGTACCCTACAAGTTAAGCTAATTTACAGACAAATGCCACCGAGAGTGTGCTCTCGTCACGCTCTACAGCCCCACCGCGCCGCTGCGAGACCTCGTTGACGAGCCGCCGTTCTTCTGCTTCTTGAGCCCTTATGAGAACTCCCCCGTCTCCGCCTCGTCGTTGCCATCATCCTAGACGAAGGAATCGTCCTTGGGCACCGGAACTCGAGCGCGCTATCCAGTTCGTCACCGCCACCAGCCACCGCCATCTCCATTAGGACCGTTGACATTCGGCTTCTACGTCTTCACCTGGCTCTCCACGAGCTCCAGGGTGACTACACGGTCCGAACTCAACCTCCCCGACGCCTCCTAGTGCTCTGTAACGCGCCACCGTCATGAGCCGCCGAGCTTCGCCGTTCCGGTGGTCGCTGGCGGCGATTCTGGCGACCATACGGCTCCTCACCGCCGCCAATCGACGTCCGCGAGACCTCACACTAGGGCGAGTTTCGAAGGGCCTTCCCGTCCTCCGGCCAATCGCGTCCATCAATGGCGGCAGCCAAAACTGTAAGCGGAAAAGAAGTCTACGGCTGAGTTTCGTTGTGCCACGGTTTCCCCATGCCGGAACTCACAAGCCTGCTTATGCAGAATCAGAGCTCAAAAGAAGTACCCCTAGCTTATGCGGCGGCGCGGCGACAAGGATCGGGATGAACCAAAATCGGATCGGCACGAGAGGCGGAGGTCACTCTCGAGTCACCCGTAACGCAAGTGGCCACGCGCAGCATCACTGTTCACTGCTGCATCCTTCCAGGCTCCGCCGCACCGGGTCAAATTATACGGCTCGAATCGGAGTATTTGCGATAATTAACACCTCCACGTCCACTCCACGAGTCCACGGTTCTAGATTAGCATCGCCTTTCGATCACAGAAGAAATTAGGTGATTAGCATGATGGCATGTTTGTTCAACGATGAAAGAGATGTTGGCATGGGCAGTGATGACTGGTGGTTTTGGTTGGGGTCGGAACAAGTTTGAGGCGGAAGTTTTCCTCCCGATCCGCCCGCCGAGGCTACGTGGACGCTGCTTGATCCTCTAGCTAGGCTGCTACACAACCTCTCATCTTCTTCTTTTCTTGATGTTCGTGTGGGATGAAGAGCTATCGGTCGCTGTCGTGATGTTCTTCTTCTGGAAGCTGACGGTGTTGAGTGGACGGGGTAGGAAGCAACCAAAAGCTCTGGTCGGCGAGCTTGATTGGCTTTGCTGGCGTCCTTCCAGACTGTAGTACGGTCACAGCATTGTTTTAAACTCTGGGAAAGTTTCCCGGCCGTGTTTAAGTGGAACATTACTGCAGTATGGTCTCACTGCTTTGTTCTAACTCGCTGAAAGTTCTATGTGTAACATTTGACTTACCATAATACGAGTATTTTATATAGTACTAAGGGCAAAAGAAATGCACGGTCGCGTACGGGCAACCACTGCAGTTTAGTGTCGACATGGAAATTGGAATGCCCCTCGTAGTGGATCATCAGATTTGAAGAAAAATAACAGAGTTGATCGCTCCAGCTATTTTTTTTTTTTTTTTTGCGAATCAGCTAAACTGCTTCTTAAACATGATCCAGGCGACGAGCTGGTCGGAGAAACCAAGTTGCAAACGGCACAAAACACTGTCTCGGAATGCCGGAGTTGTGTGCTTAATTTGCATCGTAGCGCGACAAGGTCAATGACCGAAGAAGCAGACGTCCCAACCAAAAGGCCCGCTAGCTAGCTTCACCTAATCCTCCTGCCCATCTCCCCTACGCACCGTTTATTAACAAAAAAAATTGACGAGCTGGAAGCACGGCTTAATTAATCAACCAAGAATCTTTACTCCATTGTTTGACAAATTCGCTGCCCCTGCGGACAACATGGATTAATTCTTACGTCATCATTTCATTCATGTCTCTGCTGCCTTCCACTAGTATGTGCGCTAATCGCATCGACCGTCAACCCTAACTAATTAACTAATTAAGCTAAGGTATGTGGCTCCGACATCCGCGACCGAATAATGGAGTACAACTTTGCAGGACGTCGAAAAACCGTGTGGATTTGGATTAGGTTAGGTAGGACGGACGTACATTGGTCATGGATGAATGAATATCTTTGTTGGGTTGATGCACCCGTCCAGCTAGCGAGTCGATCTTTCGTACCGTGAAGCCTGTAGCTATGCCCCGTGCGGTTGGGAGATTTATGTGTGTGCATGTGCATCTCGATCAGATTCTTCTTGCCTGCTGATACGTACGTGTGCCGTGTTTCCCTTATCCGTACCAAACACAACCGAAATTGTGGTTATTTTGGTTTCCGGTTAGGGTTACGGTTAGTAAAATAGCTAACCATATGCCTTGTGGTTAATGCGGTTAATAACCGAAAACCAAATGGTTAACCAAAAAAACCGAAATGCCTATTAACTTTTATTAATTTGCTACTTTTATTGACTTTTATTAATTTTACGGGTTACTTGTAGCATGTGATTTGCTACTTGTATAGACTTTTATTAACTTTATGGGTTATTTGGTTACTTTGGATCATATGCTTATTAATTTTATAGTCTATCCCGTTATTTTGTAATATATGGCCACAAAAAGAAATTGTCATTTTAAAATTCGCGTCAACTTAGGTTAATTTGGTTATTACCGAAACCGAACCGAAATTAAATGGTTATTACCGAAACCGAACCGAAATTAAATGGTTATTACCGAAACCGAACCGTATTCTCGTACAAAACCGTATTTACCGAAGTATTGAAACCGTATAAATAAAAAAACCATATAAACCGAACCAAATTAACAATATTAACCGAACGCGCAGCTGGAGTCACGAGCAATCATTGAGACAAGACCCTCATGTGCGAAAAGTTCAATGTACTTTCGGTTCTCGGCGCTGTGCTGAGTGGCTCGATGGATCGACCCATCGATCGATTCACACTGCACATCGCATAGCACTACCGAGAACGAGGCGCTTTGTGCTGGCCAGGAGCGCGAATCAAAGGCACGGCAGCCACTAGCGGCCGGTGCAACGACGACGACGAGGAGATGAACTCACTCTTCAGGGAATTTCTTCAACGGGCGACATGACGATGCCGGCGTGGGTGCGGAGCTAAAATAAAGAAAAAGTGCCGGTGCCGTCGCCGGCCGCGCGCGCAAAGACCGTGCGGCTGTTTGGAGCGGGCGCTAGATCAGGCTAGTAGCAAGCGGACAAATTTGACGGTGTTTACCACCACGCACCACTAATAAAGTTGTATTAGCTAGCTCGAATTAAACAACAAGATCGCCGCCCTAATCTAGTTGCTTTGGTGGACTACGGCGTCTATGCTGACCATTTTATTCACTTTCACATTTATGTGTGTGTGTGCATATGCTGCCCCCGGACGAATGTTGAACCTGAGTTAATTAACTTCGCCAAAAGTTGCTCGAGGAAGATGGATGGGATGAAAAAGTGCGGTCACCGTATTTTATTCTGCATTGTTTTTCTTTTACGGCGGCATTAGCACCTACTACTACCCATTAAGGCCTTGTTTACCTTTTAGGGGATGTGAGCGGATTATCCCGGATCCCGAAAAATCTCCACTAGTTTGTTTACTTTTATCGTATTTTAAGGAATGGCAGGGGATAATCTCCAAATATCACCAACCAATCATCTTATTTTTGCCTAACACAAAAAATTTAGTCCATGCTAGTGTATTGTAGGGGAAGAATATTTGTGGGGAATTGTGGGAATTGGGTATTCACGAAATCCCCTCTCATCCCCACGTGGTGGTCGCCAAGGTGCGTAACTGACGTGAGACTGTGTCAAATACACTGCCATGTGTAAATTAACAACCTGACAGCCCTATGGCTTTTTATACTAAACAAGTTCTCGTCTTCCAGCGGCGCCGCCGCCGCATGCAAGCTGTAGCGGAGGCGGTGGATGCTCATCTCGCTGGCTGTTTGGCTGGCTACTGGTGATTTTGGGGAAACGGATTGGGAATTTAGAGGGGGGAGTTGGGTGGAGGATTAAACTTGGGAAATGGATTACACGTGTTTGGTGAGCTGAGATTTTATGTGAATTCAACGCGTACCTGAACCGGCGGTCAAAATACCTGATGGCATGAGAGGCCTCCTAGATGATTCAGTTTTAATATCCATAATTGTTTTACTTTTTCATAACCCGTTCTCTCTACATAAACTCATAATAGTAAATATTTAATACAATATAATAATTTATTTTTGTAAATGACAATAATAATGTTATAATGGTAATCTAAGTATTATGATATAATATTTTTGTTGCATATACAATACTAGAGTCTATACTAGAAAATTGCAAAAAAAAATCCATTATGCAATTCCTTTTCGAGATTTGACACTTAAATAAATTTTGTTAAAACACATCATGTTAGTTAATAATTTATACAAAAATTGCAATTTTATTATTCCACAAATTTATTTATCCACACCTAGATCAAATTATAGTGTGCACACATTTTTGTGTGTATGCGTTTCATTCTATTCAATGTTCTTAAATATCTTGTAGAGAGCGCTATGTGTAGAGTTTCTTAAAATATCTTCTTGACGATTTATAGTGCATGAAATATTTGTAAAGCATAAAAAAAAATCAGAATTCGAGTATATGTAAGGTGGCTCCAATGTGTTTATCCTCGTACAGTAGACTTTGACAGTTGGGCCGAACTATGGAGAGCTGACCATACACTATGTGGTGCCGGTTCAAAGCAAAATATTGTCAGAGATTGGTTCGGCTAGGTTTGGCTACTATGTATGGAACCGCACCGAGCTGTTGCCATGGGGCCCAACCTGACACATGCATGCATCTTTTGTGTGCGAAGAAAGCAATCTCTCTCTCCTCTTCTCTGTAAACTATGAGACTAGTGGATTAGCCGCGGCCTCCGCCGCGCCCGTGGGCTAAAATTTTGAATTGTTCGATCGTAAAATTGTTGAAATTCAAAAATTGTCTAGGTTGTAAAGTTGTTCAATTTTTTGAAATATCCATATTCGAAAGCTATTCAGATCTGAAACCGTTGAATTTTTTTTAAAAAAATACATGTGTAAATTGTTTAGATTCTGGAATTTGGAACCGTTGAATTTTCTTGAAAAATATATGTGTAAATTGTTTAGTTTTTGGAATTTGTTAAAATTGGTAACTTATTTGTATGTGAATTCGTTTTTTCGTTTGTTAAATATTTAAATTTTGTAGGAATACACGATTTTAGTATATGCAAAATTGAATTTTAATCGTATTCTGAAGTATTGTTTTTCCATATCTGTAGGTTTCAAAAGTTATTCAGATCTGAAACCGTTGATTTTTTTAAAAAATACATGTGTAAATTGTTTAGTTTTTGGAATTTGAAACCGTTGAATTTTCTTTAAAAATATATGTGTAAATTGTTTAGTTTTTGGATTTTGTTAAATTGGTAACTTATTTGTATGTGAATTCGTTTTTTCGTTTGTTAAATATTTGAATTTTGTAGGAATACACGATTTTAGTATATGCAAAATTAAATTTTAATCGTATTCTGAAGTATTGTTTTTCCATATCTGTAGGTTTGAAATATTGTTGTAGTTATTGTTCAAATATTTATAAAACATTTCCGCATTAATATTTTTTTTCGTGTTTATATATTTGTTTCATATTTTCCTGATGAACCAGCGAAAATAAGTTGATTAATTTAAATTTATAAATACAGAATGGGTTTAGGTTGTTTACAAATATTCATCAAATTGGAATGTTCCAAAATGTATGGATTTTAACACAAACAAATTAGATTTATTTTTCTGAACATTTTGATATATAATTCATATTTTTCTGATAAACCAGTGAAAAGGTATTGTTTTTGCAAATTTAATGATTTTTCTGGATTTTATATATTAAGACGGGCCCACCTTTCAGGGTTTTTAAATTTATTTAAAAATTCGAAATTGCAGTGCCGCTGACAGTGCGGGCCCACGCTGAAGTTAGCAATGACGGGGCCAGATCTGGCCGCGGCGGCGGCGGACTCGCCGGCAGCGTGCCGGCGCGATATGGCACGCGCGGATGGCCGCGTCGGATGCGCCTCATCGCGGCCGACCTGCAGGTGGCGGCGCCGCCCATTTTGGGTCGCCGGAGCGGCGCCGGCGGCCTGCGGGAGCGGCGGAGGCTGCCGCGGACGGCGGCGGCGATCCCCGTGGAGCCACGGCTTCCCGGCGGCCGATCCGCGGGCAGGAGGGAGCGGCGGAGACGCCGGAACGCTCCATGGCCGTGGGTCCGTCGGGGGAGCGGCGTAGCGGCGGCGGCGGCGGCGGCGGCGACGCCGCGGGCACGCGGGAGAGAGAGAGAGAAGGGAGGTGAGCTGTGGCGAGTTTTTGCACGAAGGTCCCTGAAGTTTTTTGTATTTGCGATTTAGTTCTCCGACGATCACAAACAGGTCCTTTCGCGGGGGGTTTTGGAAAAATACGCGGCGACCGGATAGAACCGGCGCGACCGGCGCGTGACCGGGCGACGTGGCGCGCTCTCATTGGACAAAAATGGGCGATGAACAGTGTCGGGCGCGCGGTGGTGGACGTGGCTTCATCTGGGCCGTCCGTCGCGCGGATCAGACGGCCGTGGACTGCCGGCGACGTGGAAGGCCGGAGGAGACAGCGATTCTTCCGTCTTTTATATATAGTGTAATATCGTGACATCGTTTGCTCTTTGAGCCGAACCAATAAGTTGGTTCGCTTCTTTTCTCTGACACAACAAAGCGATGCCTTGCTATGTGTGGAACCGAACCATCAGTGACTTTGGTTCGCTTTTGGAGCGCACATAGTGGCTGGTCTTAATGCCACATCTGTGCTTCGGTGTGGCGCCTTCCCAAGTTCCCATGCGGACTTGAATCTTATCTTCGGATTGATAGGAATGGTCCTTGTTTAAGTATTAAAGGTGTGCTATCTCCCAAACAGTGTACTGAGTCAATATCCGTTGTTAGCGTTGGCTTAATTGCGATGAGATGTTTTTTCCGTCAGTAGTTACCATGGTATTGAAACTTGGTAACCATGCTGCAGATAGGTTATACCACTTGGATGCCACGTTATACTTTCTTGTTAACCAGGTTAGTGAGTTTTACATATGTTATACCACACCTGATTTCACATGTCAGCTTTTCTGCCATGAGCCGGTTTAGGCCTGTAGCTAATCCAATTGGCTTAAACTAACATAATGCAGCAATCTAACCCGTAGCTGCAAAACCAATTGGCATGGTTTTGGCTCAACGGGAGTAGGGATGGGCGTGGGTATCCATTAACCCCGTTTACCCCGCGTTTCATATGGGTAAAATCCCTATTAAGTTAAGAGTATGGGTTAAAATGCAAATGGAAAAATAGCATACCCGCATACATGTATGTATGTGCATCTTAATCAGATTCTTTCATGCTACTCGCTCCGTTTCAAATTAGATGACTTGTATTTGTCTAAATACGGATGTATCTATACTTGTATAGTGTTTAGATACATTCGTTTCTAGATAAATACAAGTCACGAGAACTTGCCCGTGGCAAGATGGTTAGGAGGGTGGTTGTACCCCCAGCCTACCAGAGTTTAAACCCCAAATTTAATGCTGGTGTTTCTCATTTAAGGCGGAATATTCTTCAGTGTGAGGCGACGTTCCCGTCGACAACGAGGCGTCTGTGGTGAATTCGTCAATCTCAAGACTCGACCCGCCGACTCAGTCTCTCGGAGGTGCTCGTAGGGGTAGGGTGTGCGTACGTGCGTTGAGTGTGTGCGCGTGTATATAAGCGTTTGCGTTGTACTGTGTTTAGCAAAATAAAATGCAAGTCACCTAATTTGAAACGGAGGGAGCAGTTGTCTGAAGAATCATATCCTGTGTGTGCCGTGTTTGCCTTGTCCGTACGAAACAACTTCTTCCCGCGAGTTGTCTGAAGCAGTCATTGAGACATATCCTCTCATCAGTACAGCACCTTCCTCCTGGTAAAATAACATGCGCTGACGCTGGATCCCTTCACAAGTTGCAGTGAAGGGACACGTGCAAGAAGGTCAGTGTACTTTCGGTTCTCGGCGCTGTGCCGAGTGGCACGGTCACACTGCACATCGCATCGCACTACCGGGAGCGAGGCGCTTTGTGCTGCCCAGTAGTGCGAAAGGCACGGTGCGACGACGACGAGACGAACTCACTCTTCAGGAAGTTTGTTCAACGGGCGACATAACGATGCTGTGCGGCTGTTTGGAGCGGGCGGCGGACGCTAGAGGCTCGCCGCCAGCGGACAAATTTGACGGTGTTTACCAATAGCTAGGCACTAAAGTTGATCCCGGACTAAACAACACGATCGCCGCCCTAATCTAGTTGCTCTGGTGGACTAGGGCGTTGATGCTGACCATTATTATTCCCTTTCACATTAATTTTGTCCAAAAGATGTTCAAGAAAGATCGATGGAAAAATAAAAGTGCGGTCATGCATGCCTTTGCTTCTGCATTGTTTTTCTTCTACCGGCGTTAGCACCTACAACTACTCATTAACGCTTACCGTTGACACCACTGTGATAAGCTTTCTTTGATTTTGGTGGCAAGGTATATAGCGACGGGTGACTCTGAAGTCTGAACCCATGACTTGGATATATAGAACACGGGCGTCCACACCTTGAGATCGAGCCACGCCGTCTGTGCCATCGTGTATGAGCTCCACATCTCCAGGCTGACCTGTGCTGTATGATTGGCGTGATTCTCAAAGATCGCCGTGGATCATCATCTCCCCGGCCGGCCAGTCGGTTGGATCGGATCGATAGGAAGACATGGCGTATCATCAGTCAGTTGTGCCGCCGCACGCTTTCTGTTCTCGCCGTGTTGTTGGGAAGGAAGATGCAAGGTGGTGATGATCACGTGGAGTGGTCGCGTCCGGTGCTTATCTTGATCGTTTCGTCGCACGCCACGCGACGCGACACGGCCGCCGAATGATTGTATGCGTGATGATGCAGATGGAGTACGATTTTGTGCGGCGTTTTGGACTTCGCAGATGAAGCGGTCGAGATCGCATGGTTTATTGCGTTAATTAGGCCCATGTAGCTACAAACGACTGAGACAGGCCAGCCCAGGAGAGACGGTGTGGGACTCCCACAGTGGGAGGGAGGTATAAGGGTGGCAACTGGGTCGGGTTTTCATCGAGTCGACCTGAGTCAAACCAATGCCCGACATCTCTAATCGGGTTCAACTCTTGCCCACGACTAGGGCTGGACCTGAAGCTCGAGGCTCGAGGCTCGGCTCGGGCTCGACAAGGCTCGGCTCGGGCTCGACTCGGCTCGAAGGTGGTGCAAGTCAAGCCTAGACCTTCCAAACAAGGCTCGAGGCTCGACAAGCCGGCTCGGTGAAACTCGTAAGCCGGCTCGAAGGCTCGATGAAATAAAAAAAATTGGCATGACTTTTGCCAAATATGTAACAACTGACAATTATAATCAACAATACATAGTGTAAATAGTTTCACAAAGTATCAACTAAGCATAACAGAAATAAAAGTTCAACCACAAACACGTGCATAGTTCAACAATAGTCTCATACATCACAAAGTTCAACCACAAACAACCACAAACACGTGCATAGTTCAACAACAACAAATAGAACACAAAGTCTTAACAATTTAACATCAAGTTCAACCACAAAATGACCATTGCACCACCAGCCCATCATTTCATCTCCTTGTCGTCTCTTGTCACTTGCAAGATCAATCTGAAGTGTATAGAAACGGAATTTCATCAATATAAAAATTTCCAGCAAGTAAATCAAGTAAATAAGCATCATTGACATTATTTTGATTCAGTATTTTGGCTGTATAAAAAGTTCCAGCAAGCAAATATAGCAAATAAGACTCATTTACACTTGTTTGCTTCAGTTTTTGTTGTATAAAAGTTACAGCAAGTATATATAAGAAATAAGCACCATTTACACTAGTTTGCATCAAGTTTTTTTTGCTGTATAGAAAGGTCCAGCAAGCAGATACATCAAAAAAAAAATCAGAATTCACAATCTTTTGCTTCAGTTTTTTGGCTATAAATAACGTTCCAGCAAGCAAAATAAGAAGTTACCAGTTGCTCCCCACCACACTTTTTGGAAACGAAATGGTCTCCACATCATCATCATCATCATCCGGCTCCTACAAGAGAGACAAAAAAGTACATGAGCATAAGAAAGGTAACAAGGTAATAAATAAGAAAGGTAATAAAAAATTATAGCACATACCACATTCATTGAAACTTTGACATCATTTTGAGAACCTTTTATCCAGCTAGAAGCACACACCAATGCCTCAACCATGGCTGGCTTTAGAGAACTCCTATAGTCATCAAGAACTCGACCCCCGGTGCTAAAAGTTGATTCCGAAGACACGGAAGTGGCTGGTATACTCAAAAAATTCTTTGCCATCTTTGCTATCACTGGGTATCTATGTGCATTCAGCTTCCACCACAATAGCACATCAAAGCTTTTGTTTAGCAAGCTCTCATTCTCCTCATCAAGATACTTGCCAAGCTCATTCTTTGATGTCTCCAAGGAAGATGCGCTCAAGAAGGAGGTAAACTCGCTAGCACTTGAGGGTAGAGAGGAGCTTGTATCATCAATTGTAGAGGAGGATAAATTTGTTCTATACGAATCAGCCTTCTCATGTTGGTGATGCATATCATAAGTGTCATACAATTTTCCTAACTCTTCCTCTACCAAGTTATATTCATCCATAGCTTTCTCATGATCATAGATCTTTTTGAAACACCAATTAATGTATCTCAGCTTGTACCTTGGGTCAAGAATGGTAGCAATCACCATGACATTATTGGGCTCATCCCAATACTTGTTGAATTTATCCATCATTGCCTCCCCCATAACTTTCAAATTCGGATTGGTTGAATCACAAGCATCTCTAAGTGCAATTTTGACATTGACAATGTGAGGATAAAATATATTGGAAGTAGGATATTTAGAGCCAGAGAATGCCATAGAAACCTCAGCCAACCGAGCAAGAATTGGTGCAATGGTGTTGAACAATGTCCATTCATCATTTGAGGGCTTCCATGTGTAGGCAGCATCTCTATCCGAATAAGAATCTAATGCATCTCTATAAGCAATGGCTGTTCTTAGCATGTTGAATGTTGAATTCCATCTAGTGGTCACATCAAGTTTCAGCCCCTCCCCAATTGTCATGGCAAGTTCACGGCAACATTCCACAAAGGTGTGCATCCGAGAATTTGATTTCTTTATGTACTTGACAGTTTCCCTCACATTCGTTGTCAAATGGGAGATGGTTGTTGTCCCATCGGTCACCACCAAATTAATAATATGAGCACAACAACGAACATGGAAAATATTTGGGAAACTCATGGCATATAATCATCTTAGCAATTAACTTCCTAGCCTCCTCTTGACTAAACTCCCTAGAAGATTGCAAAACAGGAATAGTAGAATCACATGCACTAGATGGCTGAAAATTGAGAAGGGTTTGACTTGCCGCAGCTGCCATTGCAATCTTGTAGTCAGGACATGCATTGCTGTAGTGTCTCGAGAGATGTGAAGTGGCTCCCCCTTGCTCCTTTTTGTAGGAGAAGAACTTCTTGCAATAATTGCATTGTGCCATAATCAGACCAGCATCCGTGGGGGATGGCTTAGGAACCTTCTCAAAGTGATCCCATACCTTTGAACCAGACTTGTTGCTCGACTGAACAACAACCTTCGGACCAACCTTCATTCCCTTTTGCCGCTTCTTCTTTCTTCCAGAAACCCCATCATCATCGGATATAACAATGTGACCATCGTTGGGTATGGGCAGCTCAATATGACCATCAAATACATCATTCTCGTCCATGTCATCGTTCTTGTCATAAGAATTCTCTTCCTCATCGTCATCGTAGAGATTTCTCGGCTGCACCTGCACATAAGGGCAAGGCACAAGGGGCATGGTCATTCAATCACACTAAACAAACAGCAAGTATTACCGTAGTTGCATCAATTTCAGAAGGGAAAACCAAATTACCCTTTCTGTTGGAGAAGCTCCTGCTTCCCGCTGCGACGAATCCACTGCTTCTTCTGGCGACACTGATGGTATAGTCGAAGAGATGCCGAGTAAACCAGCTGTTTTGGACTTCATTGCGTTGTGGTACGCAGCCCTCTTTTTCTGCGATGTTGCCTTTGAAGCAGCACTACCAGGTTGCATGTCGATTCGTCGGTGCCTTGAGAAAGAGAGCACGATTTGAGCAACAGATCACAAGAAAACTGTTACATAACCACTTCCTTGCCCCATTGTGCCTATATTAATTTCTAATACAACACAGTTTTCCCCAGTCCCACGCGTACCCTGTAAAGTTGTGCATAGCGTCCTGAAATATGTAACCATAAGCAGTGCCTTGTACAAGGTCACAAGGCCTAGACATATGCATGACAACAACCAGAACAGGTCACAAGGTTTCTGATTCTTTCATGTGCATCATGACAACAACGAAATGTAGTCAATGCTACCGAAACTGTAGATGTAGGCTAAAAAAATTTGAAGCCTATTTTACTTAAGAGCCACATACAGAGAGATAAAGATCAACAAAGCTGTTCAGAAATACTACTTCTCTAGTGGTAATCTATCTACACAAGGATCCCGGCCAAAGCCTATGCTATTCCAGGTCTTTATCCCAATGCAATGTTATGCCTGTTCCAGGAAGAGTAAAATCACTTGCAAACTTTTACAATGACACAATCAGTGTCATTTCAGAAAATACAATCTTTGATAACGGAGCAACAACTGAAGCATGTTCGAGCCGCAGGCAAAGACACGAAGAGTACTGCACTGGGCTGTTGTGGATCATTAGCAAAGCTTCAACCTGATGGTAATACCTTGAAAGTTACAAGAACATTTCCTTCACCTTTTTGCGACGGCCAGGGAGTAGGGGCCGGCCGGCGGCCGCCACTGGAAGGTCGGCGACGGCACCGCGCGGCGTGCGCCGGTGCGCGTCCAGACGTCCTTGATTCCATGGGCGGCGGACGGCGGTGGGAGCGGACGGCGGTGGTAGAGGCCGGCGGCGGGTTAACCCTAGCGAGCGTGATGGGGATTTGGGGAAGGACCGAAGGAGAGAGGCAGAGAGCACGGGCGATGCGTCTCGATGGGGTCGGTCAACGCAGCAGCACGGGCAAGTGATCGATTCATGTGAAAAAAAAATTGCTGCGGCTCGCGAGCCGGCTCGGCTCGGCCTCGAGCCTGACGAGCCGAGCCACGAGCCTACTTTCTGCTATTTTTTCAGGGGCAAGCCGAGCCGGGCTCGGCTCGAGTTTTTCCGAGCCTGACCGAGCCGAGCCTCGAGCCGGCTCGGCACGGCTCGGCTCGATTCTAGCCCTACCCACGACCCTACCCATGAGCTTCAAGTCAGACCCATGCCCGGACCCATCGGGCGACCCGATTAAATCGGGCACCGCATACTCACACAACTGACCACGTACGATGGAGCGACTAGGGGTGTAAACGGATACGTTAATTTCCGCACCGAATCCGTCGCCGAATCCGTTTTAAAGAATCTATATCCGGTTTCAAAGAATTCGACGGATAAGGATATCCTATTCCGAACTGAACACCCGGTTACGGTATAGGATATGGTATGGAAAATAGCATCCAAATACGTATTATCCGAAAATTAATTAGGATTATCCAATAGTTATAATCCGAATAATCCGTTTTTCTACCGAAACGCCTAAATTAATAGAGCACAATTTATAATTAGTGAGCTGTGTAGTTCATCCATTGAACAACAACTTACTTAAATGGTCATTGTACAGACTATGGAATACAACTTTGTTAGGTTATTAAGTTGTAGAGCGTTTATTTTTAGTTATGTGGGTTAATGGTGTACATTGCGCGTATCGATCCGACTAATTTTATTTCCGCCCCGAATCCGCTCCGTTTCCGTTCCGAATCTGTGGTCATATATATCCGGAACCCCACAAGTATTACGTTTTGGACGCAACACCCCTCAACTTTAAACTGGCACACTTAACCCTCACAACTATAGAAAACCATGCAATTGGCCCCCTACCCTGTTTTGCAAGCGGTTTTGCAAGCTGTTTCGCACGGAAATACGCCATTGGGCGCCCAGTTCATGCCGTCAATGGCATCTCTTGTCCTTGGACTGCTATAGGCATCGTTGAGCACCGAGACCTTGTCCTTCGTGTTAGCAAAGTACCGGCGTGGGAGCGACGGCTCCAGACCATAGAGTAAAGCCGCGTCTCGGCCATCGGCGGCCACGCGCCGGTGTGACGCACGCACGGCGGGCAGCATGTGGACACGGACAGCTCTGGATCGAAACCTGCCAGACGCGACTCCGAAAAGACAGCATGATCGATTGGCTTTTGTTTTCGATCGATTAGCTTCGGTAAGACGCGCACCTACAAACTCCAAGCAGGCAGCTTGATCGGTGAGCTTTTTTTTTTAGAACCGTGGGGCAAAAGATTTGCCCCTTATATTAATTAAGAGAGGACAATATAAGAAAGTAAAGGTTTAAGTTACAAGACAACTACTCTCGCGGCATCAAAATGCCCAAATGTTTGGCACCCGCAATGACCCACAACCGGGATTCTCACTTTATTTTTTCAAGAATGACTAGGGGAGGTGCGAACTTGTTTTGAAAGACTCTTGCATTGCGTTCATTCCAAATTTCCCAAGTGGTGAGCAAAGTGAGAGAGGCGACGGCTTTGCGATTTGGGGTCAACCCATCCGTCATCAACAACCACCACTCCTCCATCGAGAGGTTATTCCAAGTGTAGGGTTGAATTGATTGAATCCCTATCCAATCCTTGATAAGCTCCCAAACGCGCCGCGTGAGTCGACACTCCACACAAAGAGGTGAGAACCTACAAACTACAAACATGTTGATCAAAACCTGCTAGCTAGCTTCACGTGTGCAACTTGCTGGATTGATTAGGTTGCTACAGCGGCACACACGCACCCAACTGTGCTTATGTCTAACAAAGGTCGGCCCGATGCCGTCCACGGCGTAGTGATGGTCAGTCCCGTCGGGCACCATGCGCACTGCTCCTCCAGCGCGTCAACCATGAAGACGCTCTTGCTCCTCCCACTCCTGAGCCCTGATCAACAATGGCACATGCGCCAATATGATTTGCATCTGCTCTGTTCTTGTTTCATTTCGTCGAACATGTTAGGTGCATGTGTGTCCACCGTTTTTCAGCGCAAAACCAGGTCCATGTCATCAAAACCAGCCTCCAAAACAGCTTAGAGGGGGTTAGGGGGGTCAACTGCATGGTTTTCTATAGTTACTAGTTGACCCGTTGCGCGACTGCGCAACGCCGGATGCAACTACCACATTGTTGCCAACTAATTTTATTTGCATTCATTTAACTTATACCATATAGAAACCCATAACTTGTATGAAGCAGTCGATTCACCTCATTAAGGGAACATAAAGGGAAAAAGAACCAGGCTATACTGAACACTGAATCAATGACATAAAGGGGTGAATTAATGAGAGAATAATAGAGTTACAGACTGAATAAATGAGATAATAACTGAAGCAATGAGAAAAACAAAACAATGAGAGCAAAATAACTTAAAGAAATACTGAGAAATAAGGATGAGTAAGCAGTAAGCATTTGCCATCTAAAGAGGTAACAGAAACAAATTACTTGGGATGGTTCATGCAGCAATAAATACTCTCTCAGTCTATTACATAACATAGCTGAGTGAAGTCAGGCTACAATTTTTCAAATTTAATAACATAGTTACATTAGAAGGGTCGAACTATAAAGGGGTTCATTGGCCTGAGTAGAAATAGGAAGACGCCGTCTACTTCACGCAGCATGAAAGTCTAAGAGCGAATTCGCCATAAGCATCACCATGGTTCAAATCACCTGATAAAGACTCATCTCCTTATTATTGTTTTGTCTTAGTCGTGGATTGACCTGAAACAGGACAATTACCTGTTAGAAGATGGTCATTGTATTATCTTTCAGCAAAACTTAAACCTGAAATAAAATATTGAAAAATGAAACAAAGAACAGTTTCCTAATCCGTTGCGCAACTGCCAGAAGCAATACCGTATTGTTGTCATAGGCTAATGAGATAAAAAGGAGTCGACATCATATTCCTAAAACCACCTCCTTGCAAAATAAAATGGAGATTGTCTATTGACACAACTCGAGTAATAATTTTATGAGTGCCGGAAGCAGGACCGTATTGTTGCCATAGACTAATGAGAATAAAAAAGACTTCACATCATAGTTATTCCTAAAATCACCTCTTTGCATAATAAAAAGGGAGATTGTATATTGACACAACTCGAGCAATAATATTACAGCGGTAGAAAAATAGGGAAGCTAATGCTGCCATGAAACTGAACCTGGGTGCAAACAAACTGGGGATTTATCTCAGTGAAAGCAAATCTATATTGAATTGATATTTTCCATTATACAGAGACATTGAATTGTTATGAAAGATACTTATGCAAAAGAATCACCAGAGAAAAAAGAATGACTGAAAATAGATGTAACTGCGATTGTAGCTCCAGCTTAGCTATTGTTTGTAACTACCAAGTGCTAATGCAGAGGCAAGTAAACAGCAGGAACTGGATATGTATTGCATCATAATAACGAAAGCGAATGTAACTTGGAGGAACATGATCATAGCACCAAATCAAGCTGTATCAGTAGTCGCCTTGACCTCTGTCGCCCAAATAAGCACACCCAGATTTTGCTTCAAGACAACAATCATAGTGGATACTTCAGTTAGATGGTTCCCCAAGAAGAACAATAAGTTCGTTTGAAACCGGGTCTTGCATGAAGCACATGGTCCATGTACGCAGCAACTTACTACGTTTGAGCTTCCTGGCTGTAAAGTTTGGAAACAACTCCATCAGCACATGGTCCATGTAGGCCGCAACTTACTACATTTGAGCTTCCTGGCTGTAAAGTTCGGAAACAATTGCATCAGCACATTGCATAGATATTAAGATATAAACATTGAAACAAACATTCTATATGTAATTCTAAAATATGATATACCCAAACAAAGATTAAGGTGAAGAAGATGCAGTCAAATAGTTTCTGGTACATGCGTAACCTACATGATTGGATGATTTTATATTTCCAGTCAAGCTATTGTCCTAGTGCGAATGCCAACATTCAGATGGTCTCGTCTTCTCAATTGGGTCATCTTTCTCCTCGGCAACAGTTAGATATGCAGCTCACTCATCTTGTTCTTCTAATTTACGAAAATATAAGAAAACATAGTTTACATATATCTTCACAATTTAATTATTTTGTTTGTCATGGAGAAATTTGGCTACTGTTCTTCAGTGTGGAACTACAACTAAACGGAAAATAGTCCACCAAGTAATAGCATGTATGAGAGAACATGTATATCCCAAACACAATGAGTGAAATCCTTGTTGAGGTGTGACATACAGAAGTTTAAATGAAGGCGTGCCATTTCTGCAAAGATGAGAGCGTGGGTTTACAAAATAAATTTATGTTAGATATTTGAAGTTAGTGAAAAGCAAACAATAAATGTCGACTTAAAACAGGTATAATCTCTAATTAAAACAAGTAACCGACAACACATTGCAATCAAATTTTGCGGATCAAAATTATGGAATACTTATTACGTTGACAAAAAAGTATATATACCAGGGTCCTAATCGTTTGAGTGAAGAGTTGATGTACTAAGTATATTAAATGCTCACACATACATCGATCATCGTGATTTGCCTTCCTAGTTAGATGGCAATGTCATACAAAGAAAATAGTGTTGAAAAAAGCAAGTTATAGCTTTCTTAATCTCTACCAGGCAAAAGATTTGATCATGCCAAATACTACATGGTGTTTTTGTTTTCTTTAAGAAAGTGGAGTGAAGAAAGGTGGCCTTGGGAAATAGTTTCTATTTTGTTAGAGAAACAGAGGCATGGTTTAGGGTAAAAACCAAAAGGGTGCCTGCACAAGACGGTGGTGGTCCTGTAAGGCCTCCTAAGCCAACGGCTGCATATTGCTACCATGGAGGCTTGATTAACCGTTGTATAACTTTATGGCCATTTCTTCTAGGATTAGCGTGAGCCATTGAAAAGAGGGTACAATTGCTAAATGTAATAATCCTTATATAACCTAATACGATAATACTATAGAAAGATAATAAGTGGAAGTAATTGTACAACTCTATCTTAACTTTTATGATAACTGAAAAATTATTTGTAATTTTGAATCTGCCATTGAAATATCATGCAGCCAACAAACTGTCACATAAAAAGAGGTAACCTTGATATACGATATCAATATCTTGATTTCAGCACATGACATAAGAGCATACCTTATGTAATGAAATATTTGCATCGTCAGTCCTGCTATCCCTGCACAATAGCAGAAATTCTCAACGATCAAATGCACTGTAATACCTACTATCTCCTCATAAACTAAATGGTGGAAGAGGCAAAACTGAGCTGTTAAATGAAATACTAATGAGAAAGCCGGTGAAGGCACAATGGCGGCCACATTTAATCTGCCACAATCATACATAGTTTTTCTTTTTAGTAAGCTGTTCAGAGTGTCAGCGGACCTATTGTATACATATGTCTGCACCTATTGAACACGCAGCCAAAATAAAACTCATGTGGTTTTAATGTGCAAAAAGCTCAAACCACCTATCTAAAGAGGCATCAATGTACTTTTTTCTGAGGCCTGACAGAATAGAATATAGATAAGCTCAAATCGCCTGATCAGAGACTCACCTACATAATATATTATTAAATTGCTCAGTCACCCATTGACCTGAAAAAGCACAATCACATGGTAGAAGATTGACCAGTTATCTTTCAGCTAACTGAAGCCTGAAACGGTACTGAAATGAGATATCCAATGAAGCTAAGAAATTGAGATGATAATCACCAATAAGGAGCTGAGAAGATAATGCGACATGCTTGTGGCCTACCCTGGTGTGTTTCTTTTTGTTTGATCAATGGATATTGAAAGGCGATGTCGTTGTTGTCATTGCATCTGTTACGCTATATCATGGAGACGGAAAAACAATCCACAAAGTTTGAGATCAACCTGTCCACGGTAAACCTGCAGAAATGAGAGAGCACCAAAGAATCAGCTCATGCCATGTCTTAAGTTAAAGATGAATTTGTCTGCAGTCTTTGGAAGACCCATCAGAATTAGCTTGACATGCAATTTTGAACCTAAAACTGAGCATTCACCACCGAGCATTTTTATTAGGTATAAAACAACCACCATCTTTCTAAGATAGGGACTGTCCTATGTAGCATAGCACAAATAATTCTAACATTAAAGCTATAAGAACAGAGTAATAAAATACATACTGGAACAATATTGATTCATCCATTTGATGTTCAAACCATACACGGAAATGGCGCAGATATAAATAAATAGCAATTAATTCATCCATGGAGTAAGCTTTACATAGCACATATATAGATAACTCACAAATCAGTTTATTCACCAGCTAGCTTCAGTTAATGTTATTTCTGGCTCAATCCGGCATAATCAGCTCTATGCGGAACAAGGGAAGGTCTTTTTTTTTGCAATGATGACGCACTGTATATATAAAGGGAAAAGCCTATAAATAACTCACAAATCAGCTTATTAACCAGCTAGCTTCAGTTATTGTTATTTCTGGCTCAATCCGGCAAAATCATCTCTATGCGTAATAAGCGAAACACTACTTTTTTTTGCAATGGTGATGCATTGTATATATAAAGGGCAAAGCCTGACAACTTGGAAATTATTCAAAATAACATATATCATTACTCTTCTTTCCTTCCCCTAGCTAGCTTCTCCCAGATCCCTGTACTAATAAAATTATCACTTTACGACCCCTATCAAAATAACCATAAATACTTCAGATCTAGCAAATCGCAAACTAAAATGACCAAGCGTGAGGTGAATATGTCAAATAATACACATTCACACATGATCAATAAAAATGACTTTTATTGACCGAGAGCACAACAAACAAATCTTGTAGCCACGAATATGAAAAAAAGACAATATGCTACTGCAGAACTGAATAAAAACAAGACAATACACAACAACACAAAATGCTCGAGTACTTTATTAGGGCACTTAAATCGTTCCTTCCATCAAGAGGGTGCACATCAAAGAGGGCACTGGCTGTGTTGATAGCTGAACCTGAGAAAGCTCAGAGACACCAAGATTAGCAGAGACATAAAAGATACATTAACACTCTCCTACATATGAAAAAAACACAATTTTTGCATCTACAAAAACTTGTAATTTGATTCCCATATCTGTACTTTTATCTCAAGCAACGAAACATGCATGAAAAGGGGCAACAAATAGAGAATAGTTCTGAAATCAGCCTGATATAGCAAACTTACTTGCAGGTCGACCAATGGCCATTAACAGACCACCAAAACCTGAAATCCATCACGAATCAGGCAAACATTATTGATACGACTTCAACCAAAGACTAAATTGACAGATTCATGACTTTTTAAATGGGCAGAGTGTACTACATGTAAAGTAGTAACATGTAGTCATGACTTGAGCATTGTAACTCCTGCACTGGTCAGACTGTACGTAGCCAACCGCAGAAGAACCAAAGCACAGGCAACAACAAAAATATGCACAACTGAATCTGCTAGAGACAACAGGTTAGGCATCCAGATTTCTGAAACTGTGCTCTTCAATACCTTCAGCTCAGGCTCTCTGAAGTTCCATGAACCTACAGTTAGACTTACAATACTATGCGGCGTAGGGCCGAGCATGCTCGGCCTGGTGGGTGAACTCGTAATCGAGGTGGACAAAGGCGCACTCAATTCCGGGCCAGCTCTCCAGCTTCTCTTCCAGGGTCTCGCCAATGGCAATGTTGTGTGCCTCTTGCAAGGGAATGTCGCACAACAGAACAATGTCCACGTGAACAAAGCATGGGGAGCCGAATGTGTATGCCCGCAGGGTGTCAATGTGCCTGACAGCCTTGTGATGGTTCCAGCACAGGTAAGTGAGCTTCTGAAGAATTTCTGGGTTGGCTGATTGGCCAACCAGGAAGCGGACGTTTTCTAGCACCGTCATAGACCATGTCCTGATTGTATAGATCACCAGCTGCAAAGCAGAAAAGAGAGACTATGTCAAGATATGTATAAATGCAGAACACGAGTCTATTGTCTTCTCCGATCCAATTCAGTTTCATTTTGGATGATCATAATCGGTCAAAGTTGAGGAAGATGGACCACCCAAACTCTAAAATATCATACTCTGAACATTGGTATAGTATATACTTTTTATGAACATAAAAAGTTGCAATTCTATACTTGATTGCTTGTTGCATGAACAGAACTATGATTAACATTGTAAATCTATTTTCAAAAAACTGCAACATCATACATTGCCGTGAGGAACAGCATAAAAGCAATCCAGATGCAAATATCATATACTCTGAACATTGGTGGTAGTATATACTTTTTATGGACATAAAAAGTTGCAATTCTATATCTTGATTGCTTGTTGCATGAACATAATTGTGATTAAAATTGTAAATATTTTCAAAAAACTGCAACATCATACATTGCCGTGAGGAACAGCATAAAGGCAATCCAGATGCAAACCAGAACAGTGGAAAAAAATGGGAGACATATATTAGGTAAAATTTAATGTAACTGAAAGGCAAACACAATTAGGATTTGTTAATGATTTATCGTCATTTATCATCCCTGAGCTACCTTTCCCCATTGTATATGTTCATCTGAGCAAATTTGGTCTCCCAACCAAATAAGAAAAAACGTCGCCTCTGAGTGCAGTAATGAATCCTCCAAACTACGAAAATATCAGGATACATTACAACCAATGTATTAAACTGAAAATGCATAAAGGTTAGATACATAGACAACTAAACGAAATGCTCATTTTGCAGTATAATCTGCTTACCACACTTTCTAGCATAATTCAACAAAATTCCAGGAAATGCGTTTACTGATATCATAAAAATGTTGTACAAATTGTATCTCTATTGTGCATTTACTGAAACACATGACATGCACAAAGAATAGATGATGCTAGTGTAAAATCCAGGGATAATCGCCTACCTCACTGCCCCGTCTCACATATTTGTGTGTTCCCTGATTCCCTCCATAGTCTTCCCATTTATTGTATAGTGATAGTATCAATCTTCCGATATGTGTAATGAAGCAAATTGACCTCCAGGTAGAGCGGAAGAACTGGCCAGTAGAACATACCCTGCTTATCCAGCTTCGGCTCTTGGTCTGCTCCACTGATATGCTATACTTTCCAGCCTTGTCCTTCTCTTCCCTATACAAGTAGCAAGATCCTAATTAACTGATTAAGTTCCACACATAGTAAAGCAACAAGCAAACGAGGCAATACTATTCAACATGGATATGGAGGCTTAAGGCACACACATAATGTAAAATCCTAGTGAAACCAGTCTTTTTAACTACAGAAGCAGACTAACATACTGAAGAGTTCCCTTTATACAATTTGTGGATTGGCTAAAAAAATATAGATTAAATTCAAAAGGAGCATTGGTAATTAAGAAAATATAAGAAACATGTCATCTCAAGATTCAGTAGAAATTATGCTAAACGATTTTCAAACCGCTGTAGCTAATTGCTGCAGAAATAAGGAGAAAGAGAATAACACAAACAGCTTAGTCAAACACAGAAAGCATCAATGTTCTAATCAGCATTCAACAGCAATGTTCAACTGAAAATTTAATCAACGTAAACTCTTTATCCTGCAAAAAAAACATTTTCCCAAACTGTATTTGAAAACCTGATGCCACATAAGCATACCAAGAAACTCAATACGGAGGTTTGGCAGTGCCAACAAATATTTAGTTATGCTGCTCAAGAATTTAAAATGGCTTGAATAATGCACGATGTAATTCATCACAATGAAATGCCACCTACATCAAAGTTTTGTCTAAAGTTATATCCATCGTGAATCCATATTCTTCATTGTAAGGATTTACCATAGGTAAGCTATATCAGAACACAAAGCTTCACTGAATGTAGAAAAGGACTCGGCAACGAATTCGAAAATCTGAGCTAGAAGATCATGGTGCCAGTTTTCCAGCTAAACCTCACATAATTCAGAGCTTGCAAAAGTTGTACTATTTCCTGACACAGTTATGTAGAAGCAAGATATGATACAGAAAAACGAAACTTGCTTGAAAGGATAAAACTAAAACAACATCAGTCAGGCAAGCTTAATGTTATCACTCAATAATCGCCAGTCTGGGGCACACACCGCCTCACTGGTCATGTGCATGCCGATTTTAATCTATCGTGTTGTGTACCATTTGTCCTCAATTCGATACAACATATATTGTAAAAGGACAAATCACAAATGAGCCACAAATTGCATGCCCTAGTCTTGTGATCCATGTGTAACACATTTTCTTTCCGATCAATAATGAAAAAAAACTTCACAGCTTTTACCTTTTCTCCGGTAGGGGAGAAACTTATTTGGTGAACCACTTAAGAAGTAATTATAGAAAAGCTCATAGCATTTGGTAGATTCAGAAATTATAAGATGCAAAAGTCAGAATAAAAATGTACCATCTCCGGCTTCTAATTGATCGACCAGGCAAGAAAATGCACAGCAAACGATCAACCTAAGTAGAACCGAACATGAACATAGGGCAGCGAAAATGGATCCACTTGAGAAGGACACGAGCAACCTGAGAAAATATAAAATCACTCAAGCGTATAACCACAAGACAACAAAAGAATAATCTAAATGAATGGCCATAATCATCACAAACCCACCAGCTGTGAGGCTGTTAATAACTGTGCAGTAGAGGCTCGCATAGTAACTTCAACTTCCCTCAATTAACAGGAGCTAACCGTGCAAGGAGACAACGATGGAAACTGCTTCCTTATGTTCATCCCATTAAGCATTTACACACAAATCCTGCAAAGAAAACAAAAAAAGGAGGCCAGTCACTAATTATATTCCTTCTCTCCAAGTACAATCCATGGTATGAAGCTGAAAATAAAGCACAAACAGGACAATCCAGTAATTCAAATAAAAATTTATTGGTTACTAAATAATTTAAACTCCAGTGACTTTAATTGAGATCATCTGGGTTTAGAACCAACCGCTTTGTGTACGTTCTGACACCATGCTTCTATTCCCAAACTCCTCACAGATTTTTCAACCATGATTTACTACAACTGTAGAAGTGATTGATTCTGACTCGCTATTGTAATCTCTATAAAGCCGGGGATCACACCAGCACCAAAACACACTACAATCACACTACCACGAAAACACACTACCATCATCCGTACCTGCTCCTTCAGCTCACTGACTGCATCCATAGCCAAAAATACTTCTCCAAGATCAAGACAGTTGACAACATTGATTCTGTATCAATAGGACACGCATGACAAGTGAGACATACCTCGAGGTAAACAAATGAACTGTAATGGCAATTTTTCATTGTCAAATGAAAGTAAATATTAGAAAACACCAGGGAAGGAAACAACTATCTGCATAATATAATTAGGTCGCATACAACCGAGGTCTGCAAGCAGAGCAGAGAAGCTACTGCTTTGATTTCTTGCCCGGCCCAACCAGCTTGCCAGGAGGGTTAGGACTGATACACGAGACACACGCACGATTATCATCCTGTGCAGCAGTCACACTGACATAGCGCTGTCATTTATGTCACAAAAGGCGTTTGCGAAAACATTTTGAAAGCATCATTCATGTAACCATGCAACATTGACCTCAGGTAAAGTAGGCATTATAAACCAACCACGCAGTAACCAAGCCCACCTGGTAATAGGCAAATGTTGCATGGTTACAATGATTGTGCCTACTGTGGCCAGTCATGAGGTGATTTCTAGTAACAGGCCAATGGCGAATAGTTTCCCTGTTTTTTTAAGATTTGACTGAAACTACTATATTTCTAACAGAAACCAAAATTCTGTACCAATTCAATGATGGACGATTTGAAACCTGATTGTCATGGTACCAGTACCACAAACACTATACTAACCATCTCTCTTGGGTGAAAAATACGGTGACACCCTCACTGCCGGAAAGCACAGCTATCGCCTTCACCACTGTCTATGTGTTCTGCAATCAAGACACAAGACATGGCAAAACCAGTCAGCAGTGTTGCAACAAAAACATATCATAAAATTTTGTAATTAGTGTATAGAAATTCTAGATTTATGCTAGATACAACAACTGCAGCACTTCACCCACAAACCATATGAATTTACCACAGACAGCAAAATTACCATAAAGAGCTTTCTGCTCAACTAACTTCTAGATTGAACAATTAGTAGTCAACATAAATCAGCAAAATAAGAAATTTAGATATGCAAGAGTAAAAACAAATGTAGGCAAAAAAGAAACTTGAATCTTTATTTAATATAAGTATCTTCATCTCTGCTCAATCCAAATATCAAAAGCGTAAACAACCTGCTTGGATTTTTGTGGACAATATGGTGGAAAGGTCTGGCTCCTGCTCACCTCGGCTGATCGCTGTCATCAGATAGAAGAAAGGCTTGGCTTAAACTCCGAGCTCTGCGTCCTCTTCTGCCAGGAATTCGCTTCTTAATTGTTGCTTGCACCTCCTGCACTAAGGAGGCACAAATTAAAGGACAAAATCCAGAAGGTTGAGCACGAATTAAACAGACCAAACCTAGAAAGAGAAAATGGGGACTTACCAACGAATCTGGAAACAATATTTTCATATGCAACTCAGACTAGCAAGAACAGAGAGATTGGGAGATGCTCACCTTTGCGTCATAGCCACCACCGATCTAGCCCTCAAGCGAGTGCACGAGGTCGCATCCAGCGCGTGCTGCTCTGCGTTCACGCGTGGTCCTTCCCCAACGCCATCGTGCTTGGGTGGTCCATCCCCAACCTCTTGGTACCTGGGAGAGGACGCGGGACGGCGCCACCGCAAGCCCAGCTCGTGGTATTGTGGGCAGACGGGGCTAAGAGCCGGGCACCAGACGAGGACGCTCGAATGGTGTCGACGGAGATGAGGACGCTCCATGGTGGCTCGTAGGAGACGGCGCGCTCACGGCGGGCCAGCAGCCTTGTCGAGCTCGTCGACGCCCGGCCGCGCTGCCCTGCCGGGCCACCGCTGCCCTGGCCGGCCGCCGCAGTCCAGCCACCCGCCGCCTCCATGCCCGGGCGCGCGCGGTACGGCCGCCTCTCCCAGCCTGGCCCGGCTCCGACTCCTTCACGCCCTTCTCCTCCCGCATCCTCTCCCAATCAGGAAGAGCACAGCCGGCCGCCTACCATCGGCGTTGCCTCCTCCCCTTATGCCGCTGCGAGCTCCCTCCTCTCGTCCTCTAGGCCAGCGCCTCTCTCCCCCTCCACCCCAAATGGCTGCAGCTCCTCCTCAGGCTAGTGCCCCCTCCCCCTTCACCCCAAGCCCGCCCTCCTTCTGGGCTGCCGTCGAGCGGAGCGCCCGCAGCCGCTGCCGTCCGGGCGGCGTCCTCCTTGCCGCCCTCCTTCTAGGCCGCCGTCGAGCAGAGCGCCCGCGGCCGCTGCCGTCCTCGCCGCCGTCCTCCTCGCCGCCCTCCTTCTGGCCACCGTCGAGCGGAGCGCCCGCGGCCTCTGAGCTCCTGCGGGGCGGAGCAGAGGTGAGGGCGCAGGGGAGAGCGAGAGGGAAGAGGGAAGGAGAGAGGCGGCGGCGCAGGAGGAGGACGGGAGGGGATTGGAGGAGAGGAGACACGCGCGATTGGAGTTAGGGTTTGACCGCGCGCGTTTTGTTTCAGGCATCCGAGCGTGCCAAACTGAGAGACTAACACGAGCTGTTCTCGCCCACTGGTTTGCGGACCTGGTATGCAGCGAGCCCCACCCGTCATCGCCTGTGCCCCACGGAAGAGAAGTAACAAAAAACTTTACTGCATCCAACGGTGAGAAGTGAAACACGCATGCTATTTACCCTGTGCAAAAGCCATCCAACGAACGAGCGCAACGCGTCGGGGCAAGTAGGGGGGATAGGCGGGTAGAGCACGGGCCTTTATAGAAGAGATGAGGGTTAAGTGTGCCAGTTTAATGTTGACGGGTGCTGAGTCCAAAACGTAATTTTTTTTTTGCGAAATACAGTACAACGCAGACGCTCACATATACGCGCATACACTCACCCCTATGAACGCACACACGCACACCCTACCCTATGAGCACCTCTATATCCACCACCAAATTCGCAACCGTTTATTATCCAATCCAAATCCGAGAAAAAAATGTGGTAAAGGATATGATAGATGCAAAATTTGATCCGATCCGATCCGTTTACATCCTCGGAGCGACCCACTCTATTTATATAGGGTTGCAATGTTCGTTTTGTGGTACTAAAGTTTTCCCGTGTCGAGTGAAACAGATGGAGCACCAGCGTTCCGTGCTCTCTTCCATGGGCCGGTCGCTTCATTTTTTGGGCCCTGAAATTCCCTGGCAGTGGAAGAGGCTAGTGGCGTACGTTTTTTTATGGGAGCGTACTTTTTTTATTTAGAATGGGAGCGTACGTTGTTGGCTGCTCATTGAATTGGATCGTGTATTCATATAGTGGAGTGAACTCACGATTTAAATATGTGGAGGTGGTTCATGGCATTAACATATTAGACAGTATGAGTGTATCACAGGCCTCACATGTCAGTTATCGGGCGACCCATCCGGTCACCCATGGGTAAGAATCGTTGCCCATACCCACCTGCCCATTAGGGTCGAGCGTCCATGGGCGGACGTGCCCATGAGTCAAATTGTCGGGCTTAGGGAGGTACAACCTGTTGCTCCCCAAAACCGTTACGCTCAAGGCCCGGTCCATGTAAGGTACAAGACAGAGTTGATGACATCATCAGGCATCACCACGCTACGAAAAAACAGGACATATATGATGCTACAAGATGCGCTCTGAACCGGGCAAAAGAAACGTGGTGCGCTCTGAACACTAGCTACCGGGAACCTTGTCGCCGGGCAAGAAGATGGCACGCCTGAGTGTGGCAAGGACGAGGGAGGCGCTAAGAAGCTCGGCGTCCACGGGGAGGAGATTGCGCCCGGGAAGGTCAAGAAGGGGAGGAGGAAGGAGAGCGTCTCCGATCCACAAAGCAAGCGGGCTTGCGTTCCTTCTTCAAGGTCATGATGGGCCACTTCTCTGAGAACATGGTACTACTCAGTACTCACTGCAGTTTTTTTTTTCCACTAAATACTGTGCACACGTTGTGACAATTTCAGAAGCAGATCAATGGCCGTACATTCTGCAATGCTGCACAGATCAAAAGTTATGTTGGATAGCACAGTTGCACAAAAAAGTGGAATGTAAAAGCATTTGACAACTCCTTTTCTTACTCTTTGGAGGCATTTAGAGATGATGAGAAGATGAGTTTGAAGTCATTTGCAGCTAAGGTGAGGAAATAATTCAATATGGTTCCTGACGGGTGGAAGTGGGGAAGAGCAAGGAGATCTGCACTGAGTTTAGCAAAAAAAAAAAAAAAAGGAGATCTGCACTGAACATAATTCATGGTGATAAAGAGGCTCATTATTCACAGCTATGGGATTTTGGGTAGGAGCTTAGAAGAACAAATCCCGGTAGCAGGTTTTTCCTCTCCACACAAAAGATAAAAGAACATACTAATGCACAACCAAAAAGAGCATTTCAATACACTTTTCTTTTCACTTGATGCATGCAAAAAAGGATTTCGAAGATGGTGTAGGACAATAATGCATTGATGTTTGTCACGTCAAAACTAGATTCAAAGGAATTTTTCTTTGTGCAATAGGTATTGACCCCAATGATTATAGTTTCCCTATTGCCATGGGACTAGTGGAACTGGAGTCAATTTCTAGTTGGGAGTGGTTTGTGCGTAATCTGAAAATTGACTCAACATCATCAACACTGCTCCCTACACAATCACGAGTGACAAGCGGAAGGTATGGTCTGCTAATGTTGTTGTCCCACTAATTTCTCTACAATATATTGGTTTAGCTATTAATGTTGAATTTGGACGGTTTAATCAAAGCAGTGCAGAAGATATGGCCTGATGCTGAACACAAGTTATGTGCGAGGCATTTGTACTAGAATTTTCACAAAAAACACAAGGGAGAAACATTGAAAAAAGTGCTACAGTACCGCGGGCACTGTAGCGGGAGCAATACCTCTGTTCGTCGACGCGAAAAACGCGGTGTGTTTTTTTCTTAAAAAAAACCCCTGTGCTACAGTACCGCGGGCACCGTAACGGAGCACAGTAACTCGCATAATGTAGCTATCTACAGTGCCGTCGCGCTGACTCGCTGTGGGGGCTCAAATCTTCTCTATCTTAATATATATAGTAATATGTTGTCATGGTGGGTCCCAAAAGTCTTATTACCATGTCAAGCTAGCCTTTGGTTTATGTTTTCCACACAAAGACGACTTGCAAATCAAAAAAGTCTTGAAATACCTACATGCTATTATATATTGGAAAACTGTGTGTAATAAGTTCTTTTATACTCCCAACATGATTAAATGAATCTATTAAAAGAGGAAACCTAATGTAATAATTATAGGGGAAAATTGGTTATTTAACCTAAAGTTGAGCACCCTTGGATCATCTACAGAACTACGCTCAGATGTTAAATTTCTGTTTTGGGAGTTTTCTACATTTGTCCCAAAACCTGGAACGACATGAGGATTCCTGGGTCTAGCGACAGTCAGGTGGAGAAAACACTTCTAAAAGGACAATACCATAATGGCCATGGATCCATCTGGTGGTAGCCGCCAAGGTGCCTAACCGGCGTGCAAACGCATCAAATACACTACCATGTGCAGATTGACCACCCGATTGGCCAATCGTTTTTTATACTAAATTATTTTACTTACTCATAACCCGTTCTATCAATAGAAACTCATAATACTAAAAAATATAATATAACAATTTCTTATTTTACATAAAAACGATAATGTTATAATGGTAATCTAAGTATTATGATACAATATTTTTGTTGCTTATACAATGTTAGAGTTTATACTAGAAAATACGTTTGCACCTAATTTAAATTCCATTATGCAATTACTTCAAGAAATTTTATGCTTATATAACTTTCGTTAAACCAAACCATCTTAGTTTTTAATAATTTATTAAAAACTAAGATGGTTTGGTTTAACAAAAGTTATATAAGCATAAAAATCAGACCATTGTCGTCCGGGAATCATACATTTCCCGGGCAATGGATAAAACTCAGACCATTTTCGACAATGGATAAAACTAAGATGGTTTGGTTTAACGAAAGTTATATATGCATAATAATTTTATGTTTATGGAAATGTATGATTCCCGGACGACAATGGTTTTCGAAAAAATCAGACCAGGGCAACATGTCCCCGGACATGCCATCGAAGGAGGAAGCCAGAACTGTCAGCCTCCAACCACAAACGCCAGCACAAGATAAACCATCTTCTAGTTGTCACCCATGTAGACAACCATCTACGTGTACTCATGTACGACACAACCTCCCTGCTCCACTGATACGTCCATTTTGCATCACTATTTTATATCATAATTTATTGTTATTCATTGATATATTTCATATTAAGAGGTGTACTTATGTTATTTTGTCTTATTTTACATGTTTGATGATTATTGGATAATTAACTGCCTGAGTCAGATTTCAGCTGGAAAAAGCACCGTCAAGACACTATATTTCTGGAGCTCTAAAAATTTTCAAGAATACAGAGTTCCTATTTTATCAGAAGATGGAGGCAGCCAAAAGGGGAGGCTGAGATGGGCCAGGAGGGGCCCACACCACCCCTGGGCGCGGGCCCACCTTGGCCGCGCCCAGGCAGGTGTGGTGCCCCTGGCCCACCTCAGGCGCTCCCCCTTCGCGTACTTCATCCCCCAGAAACCCTAAGACAGGAGGGAGCCAGAGAAATATTCCGCCGCCTCCACGGGCGGAAACAACAGAGAGAGAAAAAGCTCTCCGGCAGGGAGAAATCTGCCGGGGAAATTCCCTCCCGGAGGGGGGAGATCATCGCCATCCTCATCCTCATCGTCATCGGCTGGACTTCATCGGGATCATCATCATCATCATCTCCACCGCCATCACCATCATCACCGCTGCACCATCTCGTTCCGCTGTAACATCTAGGGCTATACTTTGTTTAGTTCATAGGGGAAACTCTCCCGGTGTTAATTACTCCTTGTGGTTGATGCTATTGAGTTTTATCGGTGAATTAAAGTATATGTTCAGATTGTTATCATCATTATATCACCTCTGATCATGATCCATATGATGTCTTGTGAGTAGTTTTTAGTTCTTGAGGACATGGGAGAAGTCACGCTAGTAGTGGAATTATGTTGAGTAATATTTAATGGTTTGATATTTAAGTTGTGGTGCTATTCTTCTAGTGGTGTCGTGTGAACGTCGACTACATGACACTTCACCTTTATGGGCCTAGAGGAATGCATTGTGTATTTGGTTGCTAATTGTGGGGTTGCCGGAGTGACAGAAACCTAAACCCCCGTTAGTATACCGGTGCACAAGGGAGCGTAGGATCTCAGAGTTTAAGGCTGTGGTTAGATTTATCTTAATTACTTTCTTGTAACTGCGGATGCTTGCAAGAGGTATAATCACAAGTATGTATTAGTCCAAGTAAGGGCGGTGCATTAGCATAGGTTCACCCACACAACACTTATCAAAACAATGAAGATTAATCAACTATGTGAAGCGAAAGCACTTGACTAGAATCCCGTGTGTCCTCAAGAACATTTTGTCATCATAAGTAAACCAACCGGCTTGTCCTTTGCTCTAAAAAGGATTGGGCCACTTGCTGCAATTATTATTACTGTCTTTTACTTACTCGCATTTTATTTACCTGCTATATCAAAAACCCCTAAAAACTTGTCTGCTAGCATTTACAGTGAAACCTTTACCGAAACTCCTTGTCAGCACCTTCTGCTCCTCGTTGGGTTCGACACTCTTATTTATCGAAAGTACTACGATACACCCCCTATACTTGTGGGTCATCAAGACTATTTTCTGGCGCCGTTGCCGGGGAGTGAAGCGCTATTGGAGTGGAATTGGTAAGGGAAACTTTTACTGTAGGTGCTATTTTTATTTCTGCTTGCTACTTTATTTTATCATGGAGAGATCTCCATTTGAATCCCTGTTTGGAAATACTACTACCACTGCTACGGTAGTAGAAGAGGAACCACCTGATCAAGTAATTCCATTTAAAATACCTATGAAAATTGTTGAACGAGTTACGAATAACCGCTATGCAGGAGATGGAACTGTCCCTCCTGGGGATCATTTGCTATTTATTCATGAATTATGCGAGTTGTTCAAGTGTGCAGGTATTTCAATGGAAGAGGTCAAGAAGAAATTGTTTCTATATCGTTGAGGTAAAGCTGCAAAATGGTATAGGATGCTGAAGAATGGGCGTTCTATTGGCTGGGAGGAGATTGTGCCTCTCTTTTATTCTAAATTTTATCCTCCTAGTGAAATTCATCAAGATCGGAATCATATATATAATTTTTGGCCTCATGATGGAGAAAGTATTGCCCAAGCGTGGGGGAGATTGAAATCATTAATGCTCAAATGCCCCATTCATGAGCTTCCTGGTAATGTCGTTATTGATAACTTCTATGCAAGGCTTTCTCTTCAAGATAAAACTCTATTGGATACCTCTTGTGCTGGATCATTTACGCGTAATAAAGAGGAAGTTAAATGGGACCTTCTTGATCGGATTGAGGAAAATACTGAAGGATGGGAGAACGACAAAGGTAGAGAATCAGGTATAAAGTATGATTACGAATGCATTAAAACTTTTATGAATACTGATAATTTTCGTAATCTCTATGATATGTATGGTCTTGATTCTCAAGTTATTGCAAACTGTTACAAGGCTTTTGCCTCTTATCTTGATGTTCCTAAAGAAAGTTGCAATAAGTATCATTTGCCTTACAAAGATAATACTAATTCTGCCAATATTAAAAACATTGAAGTTCATACAGTTGATCGTATCTTGCCAGAACCTTATATTGAGAAACCACCTTTTCCTGTTAAAATTAGGAACATTCTATCATAGCTAGTGTGGTTAATAAAAGTGCAAAGAAAGCTTTAGAACCTGCTGAACAAATAGCGGTTGAACCCACAATAGCAATAGTAAAGGATTTGGTAACTGAAAATGTAGAAGGAGGACATATTATCTTTTGTGAAGATGCCTCTAATATTGTTTCACATCCCAGTAGAGCTAGGAAAACAAGTGTTCCTGTGCTTTCAGTCAAAATAGGAGAACATTGCTATTATGGTTTATGTGATATTGGTGCAAGTTCTAGTGCTATTCCTTTTGATCTTTATAAAGAAATTATGCATGAAATTGGTCCTTGCGAACTTGAGGAGATTGATGTGGTTATTCAGCTTGCTAATAGAGAAACTATCTCTCCAATTGGTATTGTGAGAGATGTTGAAGTTTTATGTGGTAAGACTAAATACCCTGCTGATTTTCTAGTACTTGGTTCTGTTGCTAGTAAACTGTCCCATTATTTTTGGTAGGCCTTTCTTGAATACATGTGGTGCATTATAGATTGTAAGAAAGAGAAAATTTACACTAAATTTAATGGAGAATCTTATGAGTTTAATTTCTCTAAGTTTGGTAAACAACTTTATGAAACTGAATTACCTAATGAGAATTTCAAGTTGAACAACTTGCTTCTATTGCTGTTGCTCCTAACAATGCCTTGCAGCAATTCATGGAGGAACACGAAAGTGAAGTATTTATGGAGGAAGGAATGAGATTGACAATGCCTTTCTTCGTCAACCACCAATACTTAAGCATAATTTGCCTGTGGAAGATTTGGGTACCTCAGCGCCTCCTAAGGAAGATCCTGTCTTCGATTTAAAACCTTACCTGATAATCTTAATATGTTTATCTTGATGAAAGGAAAGTATATCCTGTTATTATTAGTTCTAAACTTTCAGGTAATGAAGAAGCAAGGCTATTAGAAGTACTAAAGAAACATCGAGGAGCTATGGGATACACTTTGGATGATTTAAAGGGGATTTCTCCTACTATATGTCAACATGCCATCAACATTGAACCCGATGCAAAACCTGTTGTTGAGCATCAGCGTCGCTTGATCCCTAAGATGAAAGAAGTGGTAAGAAATGAGGTATTAAAACTTCTTGATGCTGGTATAATTTATCCTATTGCTGATAGTAGATGGGTAAGTCCTGTGCATTGTGTCCCTAAGAAAGGAGGAGTTACTGTTGTACCAAATGAAAATGATGAACTTATTCCTCAAAGAGTAGTAGTTGGGTATAGGATGTGCATTGATTTTAGAAAGGTCAATAAAGTAACTAAGAAAGATCATTATCCTTTGCCTTTTATTGATCAAATGTTAGAAAGGTTGTCTAAGAAAACTCATTTTTGTTTCCTTGATGGTTATTCTGGATTCTCACAAATTGCTGTTAAAGCACAAGATCAAGAGAAAACTACTTTTACTTGTCCTTATGGAACTTATGCTTATAGACGTATGCCTTTTGGTTTGTGTAATGCTCCTGCTACGTTCCAAAGATGCATGTCTGCTATTTTTCATGGTTTTTGTGAAGAAATTGTGGAAGTATTCATGGACGATTTTTCCGTCTACGGAACTTCCTTTGATAATTGCTTGCACAATCTTGATAAAGTTTTGCAGAGATGTGAGGAGACTAATCTTGTTCTTAATTGGGAGAAATGTCATTTCATGGTTAATGAAGGAATTGTCCTAGGGCACAAAATTTCTGAAAGAGGTATTGAAGTGGACAGAGCTAAAGTTGAAGCAATCGAGAAAATGCCCTGTCCAAGGGATGTGAAAGGTATCCGTAGTATTCTTGGTCATGCCGGTTTTTATAGGAGGTTTATTAAAGATTTCTCTAAAATTTCAAAACCCCTCACTAATCTTCTTCAAAAAGATGTACCTTTTGTTTTTGATGATGATTGCAAGGAAGCTTTTGAAACTCTAAAAAAGGCTTTAATCACAGCTCCTGTTGTTCAACCTCCTGATTGGACTTTACCTTTTGAAATAATGTGTGATGCTAGTGATTTTGCTGTAGGAGCTGTTCTTGGACAGCGGGTAGACAAGAAGTTAAATGTTATTCATTATGCTAGTAAAACACTTGATGCCGCTCAAAAGAATTATGCTACTACTGAAAAGGAATTTTTAGCAGTTGTTTTTGCTTGTGATAAATTTAGACCTTATATTGTTGATTCAAAAGTTACTATTCACACTGATCATGCTGCTATTAGATACCTTATGGAAAAGAAAGATGCTAAGCCTAGGCTCATAAGATGGGTACTTTTACTGCAAGAATTTGATTTACATATTGTAGATAGGAAAGGTGCTGAAAATCCTGTTGCTGATAATTTGTCTAGATTAGAAAACATTTCAGATGATCCTATACCTGTTAATGATAGTTTTCCAAATGAACAATTGGCTGCGATAAAGGTAAGCTCACGCGAAAGTCCTTGGTATGCTGATTATGCTAATTTATTGTTGCCAAGTATTTGCCTCCGACCTTTACAGCTCAGCAAAGAAGAAAGTTCTTTTATGATTTGAGGCATTATTTTTGGGATGACCCACATTTGTATAAAGAAGGAGTAGATGGCATTATGCGAAGATGTGTTCCTGAGTATGAACAGAAAGAAATATTGAGCAAATGCCATGGAAGTGCTTATGGAGGACATCACGCTGGAGATAGAACTGCAAAAGGTTCTACAATCAGGTTTTTATTGGCCTACCCTTTTTAGAGATGCTAGAAAATTTGTTTTATCATGTGATGAATGTCAAAGAGTAGGTAACATTAGTAGACGTAATGAAATGCCTATGAATTATTCTCTTGTTATTGAACCTTTCGACTGTTGGGGATTTGACTTTATGGGTCCTTTTCCTCCTCAAATGGTTATACTCATATACTTGTTGCTGTTGATTATGTTACTAAATGGGTAGAAGCTATACCAACTTCTAGTGCTGATGGTGAGACATCATTAAAAATGCTTAAAGATATTATCTTCCAAGGTTTGGTGTGCCTAGATATCTCATGACTGATGGTGGTTCTCATTTTATTCATGGTGCTTTTAGAAAAACTCTAGCTAAGTATGATGTTAATCATAGAATTGCTTCACCATATCATCCCAAACAAGTGGTCAAGTAGAATTATCAAATAGAGAGATTAAGTCTATTTTGCAAAAGACTGTTAATAAATCTAGAAAAAATTGGTCTAAAAAGCTTAACGATGCTTTGTGGGCTTATAGAACTGCTTATAAAAATCCTATGGGAATGTCTCCTTACAAAATGGTTTATGGAAAAGCTTGTCATTTGCCTCTAGAATTAGAACATAAAGCCTATTGGGCGGTGAAAGAACTTAATAGAGATTTTAAACTTGCCGGTAAAAAGAGATTGCTTAATTTGAATTCTTTAGATGAATGGAGAAATGCAGCTTATGAAAATGCTAGGCTCTTTAAAGAGAAAGTTAAGCAATGGCATGATAGAAGAATTCTTAAGAGAGAATTTAACGTAGGTGAAAAAGTTTTATTGTATAGGTCTCGTCTCAGATTTTTTGCAGGAAAATTACTTTCAAAATGGGAAGGACCTTATATCATTGAGGAGGTCTATCGCTCAGGTGCGATTAAAAATTCACTAGATGGGGACAGACCACAAGTGGTTAATGGTCAAAGACTCAAGCATTACATTTCTGGAGATTCTTATAATGAAGATGTTGATTTATCAAAGTGGTAACTCCAGAGGATTTTATAAAAAGTCAAATTCAGACAACTGCAGAAGCTGATTTGGAATAGGTAACAGTTTCGGTAAGAAAAAGTTCGCGATTTACTTTCAACTAAATATTTGTTGTTTTTACATAATATGGAAAATTATGAGTCGGAAAAGGGTAGGAAACGGTGCCCGAGGGCACCACACCACCCCTGGGCGCGGGCCCACCCTGGCCGCGCCGTGGGTGCGTGTGGGCTCCTCGGAGCCCGTCTCCGACCCCGTTTCGTCCTGTACCTTCCTTTTGTTGTAAAACTTTTTGCTATATAATCACCCGGATCTCCCGAGGTCCGTATATCGTGTTTTCGTCGAGTTTTGTTTTCGAGCTGTTTCTGCCAGGTTTAGCTCCAAGATTAGAAGATGTCTTCATCCGGGGCTCCGAAGGATACCTTCTTCAAGAACGTCGTCAACCCATACATCAATGAGCTAAGCAGCACCCTCAAGAGATGCGGCTTGTGGATGGAGTCCTTGTTCGAGAAGATGTCAAGGGACCCAAGGTTGAAGGGGACATGAAGGCTAGGCTAGAAGAAGTAGAGCATGAAGTTTTCCGGTACCAGAAGATGATAGAGCGCGGAGTGGAGATCAACCACAAGATCATTAATGAGCTTATTGATGAACACAAGAAGGAGACTGATAAGCTGTGGGATAATCTTCGCACTTAGTAAACTACATCCAAGTTACAAGGGCAAATTTACGATCTTCAAAACCAAAACTGTGAGTATGAAGCTAGGTTCAAACGCATAAGCTCAGCTGCTAGTTTCAGGTTCTTGGAAACCAAATCCTCTTTCGTTGATGGGGAGCCTCTGCCTTGGAAATTTGATGACGAGGAGTCCTTCACCACCAAGAGATCAAGCCTAAATCGTCAAGGGGTAATGGCACTCCCTTGGCTTGTTCCAAGCTTGGGGGAGTGCCCAGTATCATCTTTATCCTTTCGTTTTTATAATTTCGTGGTCATATCATGAGTAGAGAAGTTATCTTATAAGATGGTTTGCGATGTGGAGTGTCATCCTTTAGTTATCCATGTATCCGTTGGTTTGAGTGTGTCTTTGTTCAGAATATTAATGAGAAGTTCCACCTTTACTTTCGGTACATTTTATTTTAGCCTGCAATCTCTTTATGTGCTGATCTTGCCATTGGTATTGACGCCACTTTTGGGTACATCAAGTAAATTATATTAGTTGTGGCAAACTTAGTATTGGTCATTAGCAACAATACCATGAAAACTTAAGTAGAAGGAGGGAATTACATGCAAAAATATTATCCCTTTATCTTTAGCCAATAAGATTAGTATTCTTTGAGTTAAAACATTTGTGCTTACAGGGAAGATAGCATGGTTGCTTCTATTACATGTATATTTGTGTGTATCCCCCAACTTTTATGCTTGCCACATGACCTTGCTAGCCTTAACCACCGTACTGAGAGGGAATGCTTCTCGTGCATCCAAATCCTTGAGCCAAACCCATGCCATTTGTGTCCACCATAACTACCTATATGTGGTATTTCTTGCCACTCCAAGTAAATTTTTCATGTGCTACCTTTAAATTATTCAAAATGTTATTATTCCCTTTTGTGTCAATGTTTACTAGCTCATGAGGAAGTAGTGTGGTTATCCTTTATTCTACTTGTCAAACAGACTTTACACCTGGACTAGTGGCATATACATCCGCTTATCCAATAACTTGCAAAAAGAGCTGGCAACGGGATGCCCAGTCCCAATTAATTACAACTTTAACCGCTTAATTCTCTTCACACTTTTGCCCTGATTATCAGTAAGCAATGACAAACAGTGAAATATCTGCGTGTGTAAACCAAAGAGAAAGAGGGATGATCTGCCTTGCTGGTAGAAATAACGTCCTTCATGGGAGCCGCTCTTAAAAGTCTGTTTGACAGGGAGAATACTGTTTTCACCGCTACCATTCGTTGACAATTAACAAACACCTCTCAAAACTTAATTTTTACTCTCTATATGATTTCAAAAACTAAAAGCTCTAGCACATGACTTAATCCCTGCTTCCCTCTGCGAAGGGCCTTTCTTTTACTTTTCATGTTGAGTCAGTACACCTATTTCCTTCTTCCTTGAGCAAGCATTTGAGTTGTTGTGATTCAACCATATATATCATTAATATTGATCATGTCTTTTATCCTTCCTTGTCTTAGCACAAAGACTTTTGCCTCTAAGAATATAGCTTTGCAAGTTATCAATGACTGTAAAGAGGGTGTGATAATTGAGTGTAAGTTCTGCAATATAAGCTCTAATATAAAGACTCCTTTCGAAAGATAAGTATTGATTGCTTATTGTTCTATGACCAAGAATGAAGTGTGCCATTACTAATCTATAATTTCCTTCGTGTATTTTTATTGTGGTTGTTTCACTACTCATGTTCAAGTTAGGTTATATGAAGAGTAGTTGCTGTTTAAAATGATTTGTGTTGTTAAGTAAATACTGATGCTTCTTGTCCGTATTCTTTATTATCGACGCTTCACTCCATAAACTTTTGTTCTAGTTTACTGAGCTCAGCTTTCGCTTGGGGACAAGCGAGGTCTGAGCTTGGGGGGGTTGATACGTCCATTTTGCATCACTATTTTATATCATAATTTACTGTTATTCACACTACTGGGGAAGTGGCTTTCTATGGAACGCCTTTTTGTGGCGCACCATTATGCCGTTCGCCACAGAAACAATTTCAGTGGCGCACCAGCCAAATGCGCCGCAGATTACTGTGGCGCATGCACCAATCCATGCGCCACAGAAATGTGGTGGGTCCCGCATCCAGGAAAATCTGGTGACATTTCTGTTGCGCATGGATTAGGGTGCGCCACAGAAACATGACATTTTGTGGCGCACGTGGGATGATGCGCCACAGAAATATATTTCTGTGGCGCATCCACTTGGGTGCGCCACAAAAAATACGGTGGGCCCCACACCAATGTTTGCCTGGGTGTCCATTCTGTGGCGCACCCTGTCCCGTGCGCCACAGACAGTCATGTTTCTGTGGCGCACCGGGGCCCGTGCGCCACAGAAGTCCGACACTTAGCCATTTTGGCTCGCGCGGGTCCACCCTATCCACACTAGCTCCCACTCATCCCCAACCCCACCTCTCCTTCCCCGCGCCACCGCGCCGCCGCGCAACCTCGACGTCGCCACTCCTCCCCCTCGACGCCGCCCCAACCCTCCCCACCTCCCTCCCCGCACCACCGCCCCAGCCCTCCCCACCTCCTTCCCCGTGAATCGCCACCGCCGGCGGCCTCAATTCGCCGCTCGCGCTCCTCGCCGCGGCCGCCGTCACAGTCGAGCTCGTCGTCGACCGCTGCGCCTCCGACCCTGCTTCCCCGCTCCGGCGGTTCAGGTAGCCACCGACGCCCACCCTCCTCCTCCTCGCTCCCTGAAATCTCTGCTACATAGTGAAATTTAGTGAATTTATTTGCTTGTGTAGTTGTTGTTATATCGGGAACATCGGGAAAAGGTATGGATCTCCAGGATCTTCCCCATGATCTCGTCTCGGATCCCTCCTCCCTTGTGCACCGTTTGGATTTCGTCCCTGGCTCCTCCTTCCGTGAAAAAGTCTGGATCAATGTGGCGACTCCGGTCCATCCTGTTTCGCCCCGCTCTAGATTTTTGTTGGTTGTCTCTTTTGGAAGATCTTCGTTTGAACTCAATCCTTTGAATGTTAGTATTGCACTCTCGGCTTGTCTCGGAACAGATCACACCAAAATTCGAGTTTCGCCTCTACGAGGCAGGGTTTTCATTTTTGATGTTGCTTCTAAGGCTGTGGGATTCATGATTCAGAAAATGAGATATTTCACATCTAAGGATTTCATATGCTATTTCGATCTGTGGGGTTTCGGTGGACCTAATTGGCAGCGAGAAGAGAAATTATGCTATGCAGAACAAGACAATGAATGGACTTTGGTTCGATCACATAATAAATCTCGTGTTCATAGATCTGTTGTACAGCCTCGGTATCCTGTCAGATATGTTCCAATTGATGTAAGGGCAAATTTATTAACTGGTGCTAATGCAATCCCTATCGGGAGGGGCCATCAAGATGATCTCCGATCTGTATCTCCCAACGCTGATCGTGATTTAAGATCAGATGCGAATCTCCAGCTGGACAGGAATTCAAATTTGAATGCAGGCAACCAATCTGGCCCAGGTAATTCAGATACCCATTTTTTGAATCGTGCTGTTCCTCGTGTTATTGGGCCTCCATCTTCACATTTTTATAAGAAATCTAGATTTGTTTATCGTCCGGTTTTCTGTTCGAATTGCTTATCCGATGTGCACAAGAAAATCTCCTGTAAAAGCCAGATCAGATGCAAAGTTTGTTACGATCTTGGGCATATCGCTAGAAGTTGTTTAAGCAGGCGCAACAAGAAGAAATTGATCTGGAAAGCTGTTTCAAAAGAGCTTGATTCTCCTCGGATCGATAAGCCCTCAGGAGATACTACTCCTTCGATAAATAGCCCATCTCATATATCTGAAACCCTTCCGAGCCCGCACTGCCGTACCACCCAGCATGGAGTGGCACCCAATAATGCTGCACCTGCTGATGGTGCACCTGCTGCAGGCGGTTTGTACCCAGATACACCTGATGTGCAGCATGAAGGAAACCAGCTATCTGACCCAGTTGATTGCTTGAGAAATCTGATTGAAAAGCTTGTAGTGAATGCAGGAGATCTGCTGCCTATGCTTAATGATTTCAAGATATCAGGTGCCAGATGCAACATAACTGAATCCTCAGGAACAACTGGATTAATTAAGAATTGTACATTAGAGATCAGTGCACTCTGCAAAAATAAAGAGCCTGTGGTGCAAGAGAGCAGTGCTACTGTTGGAACAGAAATAAATCCTCAGAACAATGAGAGCCAGCTGAACAGTACTGCTGTGGTGCCAGACAACAGTGCTGTTGAGATGGAGCTTCAGAACAATGTGAACCAGCAGGAGCTTCAGCCAGAAAATCAGAACGAAAATGAACATGGTATGCAGCTTGAGGTTCAGACAGACAAGCCAAAGAACAAGAGGCAGAGGAAGGAGAAACTCAGAGATACTCAGAGTGTGAGGCGCAGTGATAGAATTGCTGAACTCAATGGAGGTTTCAAGGACAGCAAAGCAAAGGAAGCAGCTGAAACAGCAAAGATGGGAGCATCTGATGCAGCAAACCTTTCTCCACTGTTCGAGGCTGCTGTTATAGACCACAATGAAGCACCGCCACCACACATCCCTGTCACCACTCTCCAGGCTATAGGAACTAGCCACTGCAAGATGCCACCTGGTGTGGTGTCGGACGAAGCATTGAACTACGACAGTTCAAATGATGATGTGTGAAGAAATTCCTATCAGGGCCATGAGCAGGGCCTTCCACTGCTCCACTATCCATAGTGTGTGGTTTATTGCCCATCAGTTATTCGATTTCAGTGTGCTTTATTGCCTGTGTTATTGCTGGAAATTATGGCCTTGCTCCTGGGTTTGCTGCAGTATACTATATGTTGTTTTTATACCTTGGATCATATTCGGTTGTATCTGGGAGCTGCACTGTTCATCATCTGATTCCTGGTCATGTTATACTGAAATTACTTGCACTGCAATTGAGAACAGTACCTGTTCTCTGTGTATCACTTATATGAGGTTTTCCAATGAATACAAATAGAAATTGGGGAATATGTAACTGGAATCTAAGAGGGATTAATTCCCAGGAAAGATGGGATGATATTGGAAACAAAGCAAATGAAAGTAACTGCAATATTCTATGCCTTCAAGAAACAAAACGAGATCACTTTGATAGTGCATATCTCAAGAAGTTCTGTCCTAGGCGTTTAAACCAATTCATATATGAACCATCTATTGGAAATTCTGGGGGAATAATTACGATATGGAATGGAAACGCATTTGATGGGCATGTAATTAGTCAGTCCAGATTTCAAGTTACTGTTGAACTAAAATGTAACTTCTCAGCACAGATAATTGTGGTTACCAATATATATGCTCCATGTGACAATGAAGGGAGGCAGGAGTTTGTGGATTGGTTTCTTCAATTAGACTCGTCAACATTTCACCATTGGATTATCATGGGTGATTTTAACATGATCAGAAGCACAGAGGACAGGAACAGACCAGGAGGTAATAGTAATAACATGCTTATGTTTAACAGTATTATTCAAGCTTATGATTTGGAGGAGATACCACTGAAAGGTAGAGCCTATACATGGAGTAATATGCAAAGTGAACCACTGTTAGAAAAGCTTGACTGGATCTTTACCTCTCATGCATGGACAACTTCCTTTCCGAATACCATGGCATTGCCTATGTCCAGAATTGGGTCAGACCACATCCCTATTCATATACAAATTGAAACAACAGTTCCAAAAGCACAAATTTTCAGATTTGAAGATTTCTGGTTAGAATTTGAGGATTTCAAAAATGTGGTAGAAAACAATTGGCAGCATACTGGTCTATATAAAAATGCTGCACAGGATGTAACTGCAAGGTTTAAATCCTTGAGACATGGTATTAAAAAATGGAGTAAACATCTGTCGAACTTGTCTGAACTTATTGATAAATGCAGTTATGTGTTAGCTCTGTTTGATGGAATTGAAGAACAAAGAGTCCTTTCTGTTCCCGAAAGAAATTTCAGAAATGCCTTGAAGCAGCACACAACCAAGCTATTGGAGGCTAAAAGGATATATTGGAAAAAAAGAGCTACCATACGATGGGCCAAGTTAGGTGATGAAAATACAAAGTTTTTCCATGCCATTGCCACTAGGAACTATCGGCACAACCATATTGCCTGTTTAACACAGGAGGATGGTAGTATTGCTACTGAACACACACAAAAGGCAGCTATCCTTAGGAATTCTTTCAATAATAGGCTGGGCAAAACTGAGGATATTAATATGGGATATGAACTTGCAGAACTAATTACCCCACAAGATCTAAGCGAGTTAGAGCTACCAGTTACAAATGAGGAGATTGATGGTATTATTAACCATATGCCCAGTGATAAATCGCCCGGACCTGATGGTTTCAATGGTTTGTTCATGAAGAAATTCTGGAATGTTATAAAGCCACAGTTCTATAGTCTCTGTAATAATTTCTTCACTAATAATCTGGATCTCATAAGCATCAACACAGCCCATATTGATCTAATACCCAAAGTCAGTTCTCCAGAGAGGCCAAATGATTTTAGACCTATATCACTTGTCAGTATGGGGCTGAAGATCATCACCAAGATCCTTGCAAATAGAGTGCAAAAAATTATAATACCTTTACTGCACAGAAATCAGTATGGCTTTATTAAAACAAGGACCATTCAGGATTGCCTTGCTTGGGCATTCGAATACTTTCATCTGTGTCATAAATCCAAAAAAGAAATTGTCATTATCAAGCTGGACTTCGAAAAGGCTTTTGACATGGTTGAATACAAGGCTATATTAGCAATGCTTAAACACATGGGTTTTGGGGATGTTTTCTTGTCCTGGATTAGGAATATCCTATACACTGCTTCTACTTCTATTATACTAAATGGAGTCCCAGGAAGAACTATCAAGTGCAAAAGAGGTGTACGACAAGGAGATCTGTTATCACCTTTGCTATTTGTAGCTACAGCCGAATTGCTTCAAGTTGTGATTAATAAAGCATGGCAAGATGGTGCCTTGTCACTCCCTCTGGATAATGCATATGGTCAGAGCTATCCGATACTGCAGTATGCAGATGACACATTACTCATAATGCCTGCTGACTTGGATCAGATTAATAGTCTCAAAAATATACTACAAACTTTCTCTAGCTCCACTGGATTAAAGATCAATTACCATAAATCATCTATGGTACCTATCAACTTGAGTGCTGAAAGATGCAAAGAATTAGCAGATTCATTTGGCTGCAAAGTGGAAAACATGCCCTTTACTTACCTGGGTCTTCCTATGGGTACTTCCAGACCAAAAATGGATGATTTAATGCCTGTTATTTGCAAAATGGACAAGAGATTGTCTGGTATATCAAATCTGCTCTCTAATTGTTCAAGAATTGTAGTGATAAAAGCTGTGATCTCGGCTATGCCAAATCATATTATGTGTGCATTAAAAGTTCAGTACACACACATTGACCATATGGAAAAATAAATGAGGACATTTCTATGGCACGGCAAAGATATTGAGAAAAAAGGGAAGTGTTTAGTTAAATGGGAGAATGTTTGCCTACCAAAAAGAAAAGGAGGCCTGGGAATTCTCAGTCTACGGGACCAAAATAAAGCACTGCTTATGAAAAATTTATCAAAGTTCTTCAATTATACTGATTTGCCTTGGGTTCAGTTGCTATGGAGAGCACATTATTTGGATGGATCAGTACCTACGATGCATCAACAGAAAGGTTCTTTCTGGTGGCGAAGCTGTGTGTCATTTCTTGATGATTTCAAAGTACTCATAAAAGTTAAACCAGGAGCAGGAAATAGTATCCTCCTATGGAAAGATAAATGGCATGGTGATTTGATGCAAAACCAATTCCCTCAGCTGCACTCATTCTCACTCGACAGTAACATTACAGTACATGCAGCGAAGCAACATACTACAGCTGACTTGCTCCCACTATTTCAACTACCTCTGTCTATGATAGCATCAGAGCAATTACACCAATTGATTGGCATGATGGCTGAAATTGCAGACAATGAAGAAAGAGATACCTGGACTTTCCCTTGGAATAATGTAAAGTACTCTACACAAAAGGTATATCAGGCACTTTTAAATAAACCTGATGCTCCCGCACCATTTCAGTGGATTTGGAAATCCCCATGCCTTCCAAAGCATAAATTCTTTTTCTGGCTTATGATACAAGACCGACTGAATACAAAGGATCTCATGGAAAGGAAGAACTTTCATGTTGAATCAAATTCATGTGTTCTTTGTGACAGCACTGAAAAGGAAACCATGCTGCACCTATTTTTCGACTGCACATTCAGTCAAAGCTTCTGGGAAAAACTTGAAATGGAATGGAATACTAGTATCCAGTTTCTTGATATGCTCGTTGATGCCAAAGGCAGATCCACAAATCAGTTTTTCAATATTGCCATGATCACAGGATGCTGGAGTATATGGAACCACAGAAACAGAATTATATTCGAGGGTGAAATAAGAAGCTTAGGGCTATGTTATTCCTTTTTTGTTGAATCTGTTAATGTAATTAGGCATAGAATTAGACCTAGTTTGAAGGAAGGTATGCAGGCTTGGTTAGATCTTTTATGAACTCCCAGGAACTAATGTAATAAGGTTGTAAATATTTCACCAGCTGCATGCAATAGAAAATGGAAAATGACGCAGTGGGGGTCTTCCCCACTGTCAGACGCGTCAAAAAAAACATCGGGAACATCGGAAAAATCGGGAACATCGGGAACATCGGGAACATCGGGAACATCGGGAAAATCGGGAACATCGGGAAACATTGGGAAACATTTAATTTTATGCAGTTTTTTATGTAATATGACTTGTATGACTCGGATCGTTTTCTTGTTTCTCTTCAAGTTCATGATCCTTTTTTTGGTTGTACAGGTGCAGAGGTGAGCTATTGGTACCCCAATCGAGAAGTTGTGTGTGCTTGTGTTGATCTGTGCTACCACGACCATCGTGTCGTGGTTGTTTGTGCTCCGACCATCGTGTCGTGGAGATGCCGGCCGGAGATGTGGATTTTTTGTGAAAAGTCTGCAGGTACCCCGAGAGGCCCTTGAGTTTGCCGGAACGTCGATTAACTTCCGTTACGGCAAATTCGGGTACTCCATATGTCCCTTTTTTAGCAAAGGTCATGCCGAAATTTTTCGTGAATTTTGGCATGACTTTGCTAAAAATAGGACATATGATGTGTGAAATGTCTGCAGGTACCCATGAGGCCCTTGAGTTTGCCGGAACGTCGATTAACTTCCGTTCCGGCAAATTCGGGTACTCCATATGTCCCTTTTTTAGCAAAGGTCATGCCAAAAAAAATCGTGAATTTTGGCATGACTTTGCTAAAAAATAGGACATATAGTTGTGTAGCTTAGATTTAGATAATTTTAGTTGTGTTCATTGTTGGTTTATATTGTGTAATTTCCACATTGCTAAAAATGAGTTTGAAAATTGTGTTGTTGATATTAATTTGATATGGTACTATGTTATTGCTTGCTACTTAAAAATTGTGTTTTTAGTTTATTGTTCTCGGCAACGATGTCACTGTTGGACCAGAGGGGCGATGTCCGCGACTGGACTCCGCCGGGCTGGCACTGGGAGGTGCTACCTTCCGGGACGCGTATCTTGGTGAGGAATCCGGGTGACATCGTCGACCCAGATCTTCTTTGGTGGCGGTCGCGTGTGCCATGCTCGGTGCAGAGGGAGCCGGCCCCCGAGGAGGTGGTACGTCGCCGTATTAGGGAGGAGGACGAGCACGTCTGTCGCTACATGTATTTGTTGGATAGGCAGTACAACAATGGATGGTCGTTTCTTTAGAGGGTTCCTCCTCACGTGAGCTATGACCCTGTGAGGGTTCCTTATCTATGGATGCGCAGTGCCCGCGGCTCAGCACCCCGCGGCTCAGGACCCGGTCGAAGTTAGTTTCAGAGGTTCATGCATGGGAGAGGAGATGTATTAGTGATATTATTCGCGATGTATTAGGGTTAAATAAACATGGATCAAATTATTCATGGGATCAAGATGTATTAGTTATACTTTTGCATATTTGATCAATGTCCCTACATACATGAATATAATTTTGGCATGACTTTGCTAAAAATAATTTTAGTTCTGTTCATTGGTTTATATTGTGTAATTTCCACATTGTGTAGTTTGTAGTATATAGTTGTGTAGTTTTTTGCTTCTAATGAATTTGTTTTTAATATGTTTTAGTTTCACGGAATGGCCGGGTTTAAGGGTGTGAGGGCGTCCTATAGGAAGAAGCTTGGTCGGTACGTGTATGGATGTCAGATCCATATCAACAAGAGGAAGCACTGGCTGGGCAGTTTGATACAGGGGAGGAGGAGGAGCAGCAGGAGGAGGACTGGGAGAAGGACTGGGATTCCGACTCTGAGCAGTGGCAGCAGGAGCAGCAGCAGGCGTCGGAGGAGCGGCAGCAGCAGCGGCACCAGGAGTGGTAGGAGTCGGAGCAGCAACTACTGCGGATGTTTGGGCCGCCGAACCCCGATGCTTATCACCACAGCGACCCTAGGCACTGGGTCGAGGTGAATAGGCGGGACGGCGTACCTCCGTTCCGCACTCCTTTGGGTCTGCCGTGGGGGAGCGAGGACACTGATGACCCCGCGGATCCGATGTTCTGGGCCAAGCTGAATAGTCCTAGGGATGACGACCCATAGAGCGACTTGTCCACTTCTTTCCGTACTATGTTTTATGTTGACTTGTCCACTTATCTATGTAGACTGATGTTTCCACTGTACTTGGTTAAGACTAATGTTTTATTTTCATGCATCACATGGTTGACTTGTCCACTTATGTTGACTTTCATGTGGTTGTTTGTGCTCCGACCATCGTGTCGTGGAGATGCCGGCCGGAGATGTGGATTTTTTGTGAAATGCTTGCAGGTACCCCGAGAGGCCCTTGAGATTGCCGGAACGTCGATTAACTTCCGTTCCGGCAAATTTGGGTACTCCATATGTCCCTTTTTTAGCAAAGGTCATGCCGAAATTTTTCGTGAATTTTGACATGACTTTGCTAAAAAAAGGACATATGGGGTATTGCGACTAATGCATGGGCCAGGGTATCTTAGTACTTAATTACGTGATTTTTTTTCTTATATTTGGTGTACTAAATTCGACGTTTTTTCCTTATAGGTGCGAACATGGCTGACAATAACGAGGCCGAGGGTTCTCGAACAGGAGGCGAGGAACCGATAGAGGAAAATAGTATGATTCAGACGGTCATCGCACAGGCAGTGACAAAGACATTCACGTCGCTCTTTCCTACCGTCTGTGAGGGTGTCAGGGTTTGGATTGAGGGAGGGAAAAAAGGGCCTCCCCCAGTGATCAGCTTCGGCTCCAACAAGTACTCAATCAATGTGGGTACAGAAGATGCACCCCCAGCATCCCTAGAGGTAAAGAAGAAGCACAGGAAGAGAAGTAAGCCAACTCCTAAGACGACTATCCAGGGGTATGAAGACATGGTATCACCCCGTGCGGATGGCGTGACCCGAGTTCATGAAGCTGGTCAACCGATCCTGTCTCAGGATCTGCTCCGCCTCACAGACGGATGCATGCTCTCTTTGCAAAATGCTATCCTGACGCTAGAGGGCAACCTTCTTAAAGAAGAGGATCCAAATTACCCGGTGTTCACTGTCAAGGTGCCAAAGGACTTGGCCGACTTTGTCCATGAAGCCCCCACGGATCTGTTCTTCATATCGTACGAGGACGTCTTCAAGCTGTTTCACTATAGACGGCTGGACTATAACTTGGTCCGCCTATACGCGCTCAACCAGGCGATGAGGATCAGGAGAGATAATACCCCGTACGTCAAGGTAGTGGATCCCTACTACATGCGCGACAGCCAGCTGGTGGAAGGATCAACGACACCGGCCATGGCCACGGAGTTCCTCTAGAGAATCATGCTGAACAACCAGGATAAGAATAGCCTTCTTCTGCCTTTCTTTTCCTAGTAAGTACACATCCGGTCGCCGCCGTCATATCTTATGCTTTCTTATAGATTTCTTCCGTTGTTGATCCTTTCCAACATTCCGTTTCAATTGTGTTGAGCAGGGACAAGTACTGCATACTCATCGTCCTAAGCCCGAGGTGGTCCATTGCCACTTATTTTGACTCGGGGAGTCTTAAAGACTACACCAGAATAAAGGGTGTTCTCGATGAGGCTCTCGAGGGCTATGCCAAAATGGGAGGCCACTTCCACAAAGACAAGAATTCCCGGGAACATTTCACGAAGGACAACAAACACATTTTCCGGGATGGGACCGGGTTCCATTGCATCAAGCATGCGCCTGGCAGCGTGAAGGATGCCTTCTATGTCCTCCATCATATTAAAGGGTTTGTCCGGGATGCAGAGCAAACGAGGTGGCCATCGAGTCTCCAAGAATGGACCAAACTTAGTGGGGAAATCACCGACGCTGACCTTAGAGAAGACTTCCATCGCATCCAGATGCAGTTATCGCAAATCATCGTGGAAAATGTCATGACAGAATGGGGGTTCTTACACAACGCCAGAGTAGGATGTATTATAAAAGAAAGCCTTGCCTCACTCGATAGAAGTGCTTCTTTATTTTATTTATTATAGAATTATCCACTTAATTAGATGAATAAATCATACTCTATTTATATTATTAACCAAATATATATCCTAATCCATCTCCAGGGTTGTCTAAGTGGGAGATCGAAGAACACCTAGACAGGCAAAATGACATGAGGACATGGATGACGAAAGACTGCTATAAACCGTTCCCGGAGCCGATCAAGAAGAAGGCTCAATCCTACCAGTGGAGCTAGACGTGTTCTCCATTAGCGACCCAGCAAGAGACCCCAGCAGCGACCCCAGCAGGAGCCGGCGTGATACGTGGGCCCTAGTGATTGCTTAGACATTAAGGGATCACTAGGCCCCACTTATCATCGTCGGCTCCTGCGCCCCACGATGAATCTGGCTTCTCAGCCTTATTTGTACTATGACTTATGTGACATGAGATGAACTTTTATACAATTAATTTGGCACTTGTCACTATCTTTATGTATCTCGGGCTCTAAGTAATGTGATGACATAGTAATGTGTCTGTTTTCATATACCGTGTCAAATATATTATTGTTTCTATTGTATCTGTATAAATCCTGTATATATACCTGTATTTCCTGTAATATACCTATATTTATACAGCAGGCAACAGCAATTCCAGAATACCTGCAAATTATTCTGTTGCGCATGTATTTTTTTCCTGTGGCGCATGCATATCTGTGGCGCACGCCAGGGCGATGCGCCATTGAAATAATTCTGTGGCGCACCCTGAGTGGTGCACCACAGAAACCTGGGCTTTCTGTGGCGCACCCAGGTATGCGCCACAGAAATATATTTTAGTGGCGAGCTAACTGTGGCGCATCCTCCATGCGCCACAGAAAGCGTTTTTGGTGCGCCACTGATGGCATGTTTCCTAGTAGTGTCATTGATATATTTCATATTAAGAGGTGTAACTTATGTTATTTTGTCTTATTTTGCATGTCTGATGATTATTGGATAATTAACTGCCGGAGTCAGATTTCAGCTGGAAAAAGCACCGTCAAGACACTATATTTCTGGAGCTCTAAAAATCTTTTCAAGAATACAGAAGTTCCTATTTTATAAGAAGATGGAGGCAGCCAAAAGGGGAGGCTGAGATGGGCCAGGAGGGGCCCACACCAACCCTGGGCGCGGGCCCCACCTTGGCCGCGCCCAGGCATGGTGTGGTGCCCCTGGCCCACCTCAGGCGCTCCCCCTTCGCGTACTTCATCCCCTCAACCCCAATATTCGAGGAGGGAGCTAGAGGAAATATTCCGCCGCCTCCACGGGACGGAAACAACAGAGAGAGGAAAAGCTCTCCGGCAGGGAGAAATCTGCCGGGGAAATTCCCTCTCGGAGGGGGGAGATCATCGCCATCCTCATCGTCATCGAGCTGAACTTCATCGGGATCATCATCATCATCATCTCCACTGCCATCACCATCATCACCGCTGCTCCATCTCATTCCGCGGTAACATCTAGGGCTATACTTTGTCTAGTTCATAGGGGGAACTCCCCCGGTGTTAATTACTCCTTGTGGTTGATGCTATTGAGTTTTATCGGTGAATTGAAGCATATGTTCAGATTGTTATTCATCATTAAATCACCTCTGATCATGATCCATATGATATCTTGTGAGTAGTTTATTTAGTTTTTGAGGACATGGGAAAGTCTTGCCGCTAGTAGTGAATTATGTTGAGTAATATTTAATGGTTTGATATTTAAGTTGTGGTGCTATTCTTCTAGTGGTGTCCTGTGAACGTCGACTATATGACACTTCACCTTTATGGGCCTAGGGGAATGCATTGTGTATTTGGTTGCTAATTGTGGGGTTGCCGGAGTGACAGAAACCTAAACCCCCGTTAGTATACCGGTGCACGAGGGAGCGTAGGATCTCAGAGTTTAAGGCTGTGGTTAGATTTAACTTAATTACTTTCTTGTAACTGCGGATGCTTACAAGAGGTATAATCACAAGTTTGTATTAGTCCAAGTAAGGGTGGTGCATTAGCATATGTTCACCCACACAACACTTATCAAAACAATAAAGATTAATCAACTATATGAAGCGAAAACACTTGACTAAATTCCCGTGTGTCCTCAAGAACATTTTGCCATCATAAGTAAACCAACCGGCTTGTCCTTTACTCTAAAAAGGATTGGGCCACTTGCTGCAATTATTATTACTGTATTTTATTTACTCGTATTTTATTTATCTGTTATATCAAAAACCCTAAAAACTTGCCTACTAGTGTTTACAGTGAAACCTTTATCGAAACTCCTTGTCAGCACCTTCTGCTCCTCGTTGGGTTCGACACTCTTATTTATCGAAAGTACTACGATACACCCCCTATACTTGTAGGTCATCATCCACCATGACGTCGGAGACAACGCTGCAACAACGGGGACAGAGCAGAAGGAGACACACACCTGATGGGGTCGTTGTCGCCGCTTCGCCGACACCATCCATTAAACGAAGTCCGCGAATCTGAGGAATCGGCAAACACACGATGCCATCAATTCTGAGGACTGCCATGAAGGACACCGCCGGTGTGGGAGTGAAGTTGAGGCAGATTTATTCGTCCGCGCGCCGCTCCCTCCACCCCAACGATGCACCACGACCTACAAAATCAAACCCTAACTACAAAAAGAAGGAAATGGATCCCCCTCCCTCCCGCCGCAAAAGCAGTAGGCGGAGAGAGAGGGGACCAGCATGCACGCCGGCAGAGATCGGGCGGAAAGCGGATCGCCTCCCTGATCGCCTGGCGGCTAGGTCAGTGAGCGAATACGTTTCACGAGTAGCAGCCGCGTGATGAGGAACACGTGCTTTCTCGCAATCCAACTACCGAGAGTCTGATACCACATATGTGGTCATGTATGGCGTCTTCCATGCATATTTGAATCTTATCTTGGCATTTATAAGAATGTTCCTTTAAAAAAAATTAAGGTGTGTTATCTCTCAAACAGTATATTGAAGCAAGATCCGTTATTAGTGTTGGCTTAATTGCGATGATATATTTTTTTCGTCAATAGTTGCCAGGGTATAGAAATTTGGTAACCATGTTACATATATGTTATACCACTTGGATGCCACGTTATATTTTCTTGTTAACCAAATTTTGAGAGGGGAAACAGCCACCACTATATTGATCAGTAATGTTTATAGGAATACAAAAAATCATCCAGGGTCTGGTGAAGCCACACGTGGCAACCGAAATCACCGTACATAGACGTGCGCTAGCCCGTGAGCCTCCATGTTCGAAGTTCTTCGCTCGTGAACTAAACTAAACGACGCAAAGTCTGCTGCTCGGAGATTGACCTCTTGGAAGATGGGACTGGATTTGCTCAGGTAGGGTCCCTGCAAACTTGTGATCACCTCCAGGCGGTCCGAGGCAACCTTGATCTTCCTCATGTTTAGGTTTGCGGCCAAGGTGAGGGCCTCCGTACACGCGAGCGCCTAACTCCCTGAAGAACCAGGTTAGTGAATGTTACAGATATATTATACCACCTGATTTCACATGTCAGTGTTTTTACAATGAGCCGGTTTAGACCTGTAAAACTAACATAATGCAACAATCCAACCCATAGCTACACAACCAATTGACCTGGTGATGTCAAAAAAAAAACCAATTGACCTGGTTTAGGCCCAGTTCTTTTGGAGCTTCTAGACAGCTTAGAGGTCAAAATAAGCCTAAGCCTAAAAGAACTCAATTTTAAGCCATTTTTGCGGGCAGCTGGCTTCCGCCGTTTCATGTTATACCAAAATGCAAGCTGTTTGGGTGGCTGAATCTGCATGGACGAATCATGACCGCGGACAATCTGGCTGTTCGGGGTTGGCCTCACAATTCCATATGCCAGATCTGTCTCTCGGAAAATGAGACCGTCGCTCACCTTTGCAAAGAATGTCCCTACTCTGGTGCGGTTATGAGGATGGTGGCGTCGGCCTAGGGACTGCCACCCCCCACTCCATCAAACCAGCTCGAATCTCTGGACGCCTGGTGGGAAAAACCTTTTCATTGCCATCTAACGTCAAGAAAAGGGAGCGCAACAAAAACCTAATATATACCTTGTGGAACATCTGGAAGGAACGGAACCGGCGGATTTTCGAAGGAAAGAGAAATCCCTACACGGAGGTGGCGCACCTCGCCCTCGACAACATTCGTATGCATTTGTCTAGTAGTTTCTTAATTCGGGAGTAATCCCCAGGCCGAAGTGCGGGGAGTCCTACGGGACTTTCTGGGTTTGTAAAACTCTGGTTACCAGTTTCTTCTAAATTGAAAGGCAGAGCTCCTTCCGATTTCTCTGAAAAAAAATCCCCATTATCCCAACCCCCCCCCCCCCCCCACCCCGATAGGTAATATTTTGTGTACACATTTTATGAAATGTTTCCTCATATCTAATATATTAGCTAAGTTCTTTAGCATATCACTACAGGAAAATACTACCTTGTGGATTCGGATACCCGAACAGAATATAGGATATCTAGCGCCATACAAAACTACTCAGAGGAGAAGAGACATTCAACCATCGTCATTCGGCAGCGCGAAACTCCATCGAAAGAGGATTTAGTTGTCTCAAAATAAATTTCGAATGCTTCAAGGCATAGCTCACAGACCACCTGAGCACCAAAAGAAGATAATTACTGCTTGCATGTGTCTACACAACTACATTCGTGATAGCAACGTACAGGATCAACTTTTTGACATGTTTGATAGTGGAGAGTATGTTGAAGAGGAGAGTGCTTCATATCCTAGTGCTCCACCCCAAGATGATTGTACTTACATGAAAGGGATTCATGAATATATCGCTAAGAGTGTGTTTCCTTAGAATTCTTAGACTATATTTGTATCTTTTCTTGGGAAGAAAACATTGCAATACCCTTACTTCTATTTGAGTTGTAATCAACTAACAATGAATCCTACTTTTATTGTAATATTTAGCAATGTATATGATGTTCTAATTATTATTTTGTGACCATATATGCGAAAACAACACAAAAGAACTCAAAAAAATCTGTTAGGTAGAACATAAATTTATTCCAAGAGCGTTACAGACTTTTCATCATACAACTCAGATAATAAGATAGGATCGGAGAAGCCAAAACGAACTGGACTGCATTTTCTTGTGAGCATATTTCCATTATTGTTTCTCTAGGCAGCTCAAGCCAGAGTGGCTTATGCACAAGCCGGAGCCAAAAGGAACTGGGTCTTAGTCCCCACGGACTGCTCACGTGGAGTGGTCGCGTCCGGTGCTTATCGTGATCCATTTCGTTGCACGCGACGTGACACGACCACAGAATGATTGTGTGGGTGATGTAGATGGAGTGCGATGTTGCGCGATGTTTCGGAATTCTCTGGTTCGCCGCAGAATTATAGTGTGTGTGATGTGATGCAGATGCTAGAAATTAATGGAGTAGTACGAGATGTTTGCACGAAAATCAGTTTTGGGTCCTAGGTGCATATGATCCCACTACTCAAAAACCACATTTCAAAATGTCAAAAATTACAAGTAATTTTTTTGGTATAAAAACGAATATTCTATGGTGGCATACAAAGTTTTGCGGGAAAAAGACATTTTTGTGAGTTGTGTAAGAAAGACAAATCCCGGTGCTTCAAAATGACTTTGCATGAGACATTTTTTATGGGCAAGGAGGTGCTGCGGTCGATCCGGATTCTGAAAGAGCGTTTTTTTAGTCGGTTCGGTGGAGAAGAGGAACATAGATGGGCTGGTTGTTTCTACTACAAATGGGCCAAATAATGGGCCTGCAGAAGGTCTAGGCATCACGTATCGCATGTCTATGGAAAAAAAGAGGCGTGGGAACGAGGTTTTCTCACAAAAAGAGAAAAGATAAACCGGGACATAAGTAGCTGATGTGGCAGATTGCTAAGTTTAACTTTATGGAAAAATAGCCGCTACTCACATGGGTACCTACACACCCTAGTTTGAAAAATTCGTATACGTCACGGAAACAAAGAGAATACTCAAAAGAGTGGGGATCTCAACATTAGAGTTACTAGGATTATTCAAAAGTATTTTGAATTTTTTTCAAGTCATATCCTGACTGTGATAATTATTTCTAAATGTCAATGAAAAAAGTCAACAAAAAAGTCAACCCTAAAAAAAGAGGACCAATTTTTTTTTTTTTGAAATTCCGAAACCAGTTTTGTACACCAAAAATCCCTACTCTACTACAATATCAATCCAAAACTGGTATATAGGGCTTACATCGGCGTGTAATGGCATGGTGTGTAGGTACCCATGTGAGTAGCAAATCGCCTCTCTTTATGGATTGTTCATATTTAGATATTATAGATTATAGATTTGTCAAGCAATTAGTACCTATTTATTTCTTGTTTCCGCGTAAGGTTTGTCATGCTGCAACGGAGAGAGGATTGAGGTGATCTCTATAGTATTCACAATGGTTGACTTGGTCCTCTTCCCCCTCCTTTTGTTTGTAGATGGTAACATCTCCTTTGCAAGGGGCGACGGTAAGAGCGTGGATGCTCTTAAGGATACCTTTGAGATTCTGGACAAAATATTGATCTTGAGAAGTTGTGAGTATTTTTTGGTCAATCAAGTGAAGTTTTTGTCAATTATTTTCAATAATGAAAATCAATATAACTATTTTCCATATTATGTGTTCTTCTATATATAACCATTCAAAAAAAATAGAAACATTATTCGGCAATGTGTATGGCATCTTCATGCATGCCATCCACATCACCAGTTTGTTCAACACGCTAATTTCACCTTATCTACATCAATCAATCGGGTACAACCCTCAATCATAACGACTTTTAAAATATAAAATACATGTTATTTTGATTTGTTCCAAATTCATATGAATATAAAGTGAGAGGCTAACTTCGGAGCGAAGCGGAGGCCCGTCGCGCCGTAGGCTTGGGCCGTAGCGGTATGGTACACGTCGTTTTCGGGTCGGACTGTAGCCGACCTAGGGTTTTACCACTATATATATACATCTTGTAAGCCGCCGGTTGGGATAAGTCGCATTGTGTAAATCCCCGGAGTTTGTAACCTCACCCGATATATTGAAGTATTGCTGGCTGGCGTCCGTGGTTTTTTCTCCTCCATTGTTGGAGGGGTTTTCCACGTTAAATCTCGTATCCCCATTGATTTGATATTTCCGCTCTTCATCGTTTACCTCGCTATCGTTTATAACAATACATATCCATTTCATGTCTATCAAATTTGGCCTCTTGACTGCTATGATCAATTAAATCTTTTAAATTTGTATTGTCAACTTTAGATTTTATGTGTTTTATTAAATTTCTTAGGAGATGCCCAGTGCAGCGGGCGGGGTCTAATGCAACTGCCGGAACTCTTTATGTTGATGTTCTTTACTAATCAATAAAACACGTGTTCTCGCACAAAACAAACCTCAGCAAAACCCAAAATTTGTACTTTTTTATGGAGAATTCTCCCCCACTTTATTGATCATTATTCATATAATTATTACAAACACCCTCAGGTGGAGAGCCTAGCCACACCCACACATGCCTTCCCGTATCTAGGAAGATTGAGCTCCTATGTGCGTCAATATTGGAAGACCTCTTCTCATGGACGAACTCGACTAATGTGAAAGCAGTCGCCCTTGCCTCGATCTCCTCGACAATGTGGCCATATGAGCCATCACCGGACAAGCTTCGTATGACATTACTACTATCAGAAGCTATCCTGAAGCTTTGTAGCATCAAATTGGCAGCAGTAGCTAGTCATTCCAATGCTTCTAGCGTCTCTGGGTCAGTAACCCCATCAATCACCACCGCTGACGAGGAGGCGGTGTCGGAGATGAAGACAAATACAGCTCCTGGTCCAGATGGCTTCCCGGTGATTTTCTATAAAGAATTCTAGGGGGAAGTGAAATTTGTGATCAAAGAAATGTTGGATGACTTGCATGCGGGAAATTTAAATCTGGGGAGGCTGAATTATGGTGTTATTACTTTGTTACCAAAAGTGCGGGGGGCGAAGGTTATTAAACAGTACAGGCCGATTTGTTTGCTGAATGTAGTTTTCAAAATTATAACCAGGGTGTTGATGAGCAGAATTATTAAGGTGGCCGATAAAATTATTAGCGTAACGCAAACAGCTTTTATTCCGGGTAGGCATATTTTGGAGGGAGTGGTAGTATTATCTGAGGTGCTCCATGAGTTACACAGCACGAATGCGCAAGGCATAGTGTTGAAACTCGATTTCGAGAAGGCCTATGATAAGGTACATTGGGCGTTTTTGAGAGAGGTGTTGAGAAAGAAAGGGTTTTGTGAGCAGTGGATCAGCTGGATAATTTTGGCTGTTGAGTCTGGAAAGGTGTGTGTCAACATCAATGGGGAAAATGGGGAGTTCTTTAGAACGTTTAGGGGCCTGAGGCAGGGGGATCCACTCTCTCCCATTCTTTATAATGTGGTGGGAGATGCTTTGGGAGCAATGATTTCGGCAGCCAAAGATAATAATCATATTAAAGGGTTGGTGCCTCACCTGATCGAGGGAGGGCTCACGCATCTTCAGTATGCGGACGATACGGTGTTTTTTTTGGAAAATGATAATCATTCGATAGCTGTGATGAAATTTATTTTGTATTGCTTTGAGGCGATGTCAGGGTTGAAGATAAACTATGAGACGAGTGAGGTCTTTGTGATTGGAGGGGATGAAAATGAACAGAGGCGGGTTGCGAATCTGTTTAATTGTGAGGTGGGCATGCTCCCGTTGAAATATTTGGGCGTTCCAGTATCTTCTAAAAAGCTTTTAGCTTCGGATCTGGATTTTGTGTTGACAAAAATTCGGAAGAAGTTGGGAGCTTGGCAACCGGCGTCCACAGGTGGTAGGAAAACGCTGATTGATGCTTGCCTTAGTAATGTGCCTACGTATATGATGGGGATCTATATGCTTCCTGATGGGATCCATCATGGTGGGGACATGGGAAGGGTGGATTACTATTGGGAAGGTAATAGTGAGCAGCACAGGTACCACATGGTACGCTGGGAGCTGTTGGCTAGACCAAAAGAATTTGGGGGGATGGGCTTCACAGATAGCAAGACTAGGAACATTTCCTTGCTAGCAAAATGGATAATTAAGCTAGAAAGGGGAGATAATGATCTGAGTTGTTAGATCCTTCGGAAGAAGTACTTGGGTGAAGGTAGCTTCTTTGATTCCTCTCCGGCTGGGGCCTCGCAGTTCTGGAAAGGGCTACATAAAATTAAAGGCTGGGTTAAGAGAGGTTTGGAGTATCGAGTGGGAAACGGGTGTAAGGTGAGTTTTTGGGAGGATGTGTGGTGTGACAAAGTTCCTTTAAAAATCTGTTTTCCGACGCTTTACGCTCATTGTGATAATAAAGGAGTCAAGGTTAGAGATGTGTTTTTGGGAGGGCTCCGTTTTCTGGTATTTTTGTCAAGGTTTGTTGGGGCGTCGTTCTGATGGTGGCGGCGGCGTCTCTTTCAATAAGGTCTCCCCGGCTTCAACCCCATCTCGGCGGTGACGTCGAGAAGCTTGTGGGAGTGTGTGTTTCTCAAGGGCTTTTCCTGGCGGTGACGATCTCCGGATTGTCGTGGAGCTTCATCGGCGGTTCATCCTTCTTCTTCGGCACCGGGACGGATGCGGTCTTCTTGACCCGTTCGGCGACTTCCCGTCCGCAACCAAAAACGTCAGGCCGACTCAGGGAGGAGCGGCAGCGGCGGCGCGCCGTCGACACAGTCTGGAGGTTGAAGACGAAGGACATCTCAAGGATCTCGTTGTAATTTTCGTTTTTGTTGAGATGTTTTGTACGGTTCGATGTTTCTTTTAATACCAGGGTCCTTTTCGCAAAAAGGTTAGAGATGTGTTTGGGCAGGGTGGTATTGACCTCAATTTCGTCAGGTCGTTTGGGCCAAGAGAAGTTGAGGAGTGGGCGGGTTTGAGAGAAAAAATGCAAGGCATTTCGTTGACTAGTGAGGTGGATATTGGTTTCTGGGCTCTTTCGGAGTCGGGACAATATTCGGCAAAATCTTTGTACAATTTCATCTTAGACCCTGGTGTGAAAGACACTAGGATCATGGAGTTGTGGAAAGCAAAAATCCCTATGAAATTTAAATTTTTCACCTGGATGTGTTGTAAGGGTAGGATTCAAGTTACGATGGAGCTGAAAGCTAAAGGATGGCCTGGAGAGTTGGGATGTTGTGTTTGCGGGGAAGCAGAGTCGGTGAAACATCTGCTCTTTGGCTGCCCTGTTTCGCATTTTTGTTGGTGGTTTTTGAAAGAGGCGTTGGGTTGGGATCACCCTCCGACAGATTTCGAGGATTTTATCGCGGTGGCTTTGCGGAAACCTGGGGCTGTGGGGAATGATGTTGGCTGGGCGGTCATGAGTGCTATGGCTTGGTCGATTTGGACTACGAGGAATGATGTGGTTTTCAATAGAAAAGTATCTACTTCTGTTTTTTCTAACATCTATAAATGCATTTCCTTTTTGTCACAGTGGAAAGCCCTTCTGCCGGCAAAGCGTAAGGGGCGTTGGGATGAACTGACACTCAGGCTGGAATCGGCGGCTAAAAGGTTCCAGCTGCTGGAGCCTCGCAGGAGTCTGTAGCCTCTGGTTGCCCTTTTAGTTTGCTCTCGTGTGGTCAGCCCGATCCGGGTGTGGTGGTGTGTTGTTAGCAGCGTTTGTTGTTGTTTTACTTTCCTGTATAAGACTGTATGTCTGGCTGGACCAGTGTGTTGGCTTTCTAATAAAGCCGGGCCCTTCTGGGTCTTCGTTCTAAAAAAATCACCACCGCTGACGCCCCAAGAACAGCCCTGCATCATCTCTGACAACAGCAGCAAACGCCGAGATCGGGGTTTTGATGTTGCAGCGTCAACGTTTATCTTCGTCATTCCTCCTGGTCGCTGCAGAACAAAGCGCGGCCCAGCTGATGAAGTCCATTCCATAGGTTCTGGGCCGGCGCAACAGATAGATCTGTAGCGAATCTGGGCCGATTGCTACATTTTACTAGGCTACCGATTACAAAACAATGCAAATGGTACAGTCCTTGCGATGCACTGATCCCTCAGGCGAGCAGTCAGACAAACCCATTTCCACTCTCTTTTTCTCTTGAAACTGGTTAGGATTCTAGAGGATTTGCTTTCTTTCTCCACGACGATTTTGGCGGGGGAATATTGGATCCAACCGAGCCAGATTGCACCATAATTACCAGTATATTTCTCCAGTAGTTTAACACTATCTCGGAGGAAAGTGGAGGTGACAAGTAGCAGCTAGCCCGTCGGCCATGGCGAGCATAAAGAGTTTTTTGGCCGGCTCTGGGAGAGAAAGCCGGCCAGCGAGCGATCTCAGGTGAGATTTCATTCCCCTCGAGTGCTGCCGAGCCGGGCAAAAGAGGTGGATTTGATGCCCATTTGATGCGCTGCGTGGTTGGACACAGTTTCCTCGTAAATTAAGAGCTCTTGCCGTGGTGGAATTCTGCAGGCATGTGGAGCGATACGGCCGGCCTTCTCTCACCGCCGGATTAGAGTATTATTACAAAGGAGATATCGAGGAAGAACACTGTAATCTCGTGATCGATTCTGCTCAGGTGTGAAACCTATCATGGAAAAGGACGATCACGCACGCGCGCGCACCTGAATTAAAGAGCTGATTTGGAAGACGTACTCCTCCATGCATATCTATCGTCCAAGTATCATTGGTCTTGTTAAGTACACAACCGGAATTCGGAACTTGCTTTAACCTGCATTAGCAGTTTGCTATCGCCCTTTCAGGAGTCCATTTGATCCTCAAGAAATTTTGCAGACAGCAATGCAAGAGGCATCTAGCAGGAGTCCAGGTTCAGCACCGCAGGAAAAAAGGTTCAGGTTCCCTCTCCTCCCCGCTGATGTATGCGATACAACTACGCAGCCGGCCGGCAAGAAATTCTGTCGCGGAATCTCCAATTTACACGCGAGAGGCTGCTAGCGATCGATGGCCGCCCGGAAACATCCATGTAGTTTCATGTTTCTGTCACTGGCACTGGGATACCGGATTCTGCGTACGAACCAAGCTACGCTGCAGGCAGATGCCAGTGGCCTTCCTTTCGACTGCCAGCATCGAAAAATTAGCTCCGTGTATGTGCAGTTCACGGCCACATGCTCTCTAGTAGTACTAGTATAAAGAATAACGCGATGAATGAAGCCTGGGGAAAACTGTTAGTTGCACGAGTAAATGACACTGGCGATCACACAACTCGTCCGCTATGTGCACTTAATTCACACAACTGGAAAACGGGTTTTTTTGTCACACAACTAGACTTTTGGTGCACGCGGGTCACAAACTCCACATGTCAGTCCGTTTTCCGTTGCAGGAGTGCTGACGTGGACACGTAATTTTGCAGAAAACCCCCTGTATTTTTGACGGTTTTCTGCAAAATGTCAAAAATACAGGGGGTTTTCTGCAAAATTACATGTCCACGCCAGCACTCCTGCAACGGAAAACAGACTGACATGTGGGGTTTGTGACCTGCGTGCACCAAAAGTCCAGTTGTGTGACCAAAAAATCCCGTTTTCCAGTTGTGTGACTTAAGTGCACATAGCGGACGAGTTGTGTGACCGCCAGTGCCATTTACTCTAGTTGCACTCTATATTTCTAGGTATCAAAAAATACTGAAAAATATATATACCTACATGAGAGCATATGTTCTAACCATGGCCCACAATGATTTGCTTCCCTAGTGCAACATCCGAGGAGTGGGTAATCAACCATAAATGGAATGAGTAGCATTACCTAGTTAACCAAAAAAAAAACACTGTCAAGTGAGTTTAAACAAAGGATTTGGATTCTCTCTGTTAGTTTGCACGGATTTTCCTTTTTTTGCAGGGGTTCAAGTTCTGGTATATACTCGATCGGTACATTTGATCAACAATCAAAACCCAACGGAATGTTCTATGTGATTTTTGTATGCGAGTGGCCTTCTTTTCGACTGCGATCACGGAAAATTTAGCTCCGTCCATGTGCAGTTCACGGCTACATATTCTCTAGAGAAGAACGCGATGAATGAAGCCTATGGGAGAAAAATGTTAGCTGCACCTGATCACCGGTGCTCTCCGTTCAAAAAAAAATAGAAAACAATATATATTTCTAGGTATAAAAAAACACAGAAAAAATATACAACTGCATGGCAGCATATGTTATGTCCGCAGCACACAATGCTTTGCTCCCCTAGTGCAACATCCGAGGGGTGGGTAATCTATATCTTTCATAAAATAAAACCTCACTAGCATGTATTCATGTTTTTCTGTCTCAACATGCAACCTATTCACATCATCTATTCACTTAGCCATTCAATTGTTCATGTCATTCACTCATTCCCACTAATATTTGTTAATCACTACATCTAAGCTACACATTATCCATTTCTTAAACCATCAGATTGTTCACATTAAAAATTTGTAACACATACTCATCTCATGTGCATTAAATTTAATATCTCAACTATGATCAATTAAATTTTGCATATTCCTTTAAATAGTATATCTTATAACTTTTTTATGGAATATAGATTCTAAAGGGATCCCCAACTGCAAAGAAGTTTTTTCGTATGAAAATTCAAATGGTCGCATGCCTTGAATTGACAGCTTCTCTCATTCATTTTGCTCGGTTAGACCTAACATGTAGACCCCGCATGTCAAATCATTGTCAAGTGAGCTAAAACAAAGGATTTGGATCGTGTTTGTTTGCACGGTTTTTCCTCTTTTGCAGGTGTTGAAGTTATAGTGTGTTCTCGAGCGGTAGGTTTGATCACCATCAAAAACCAACAAAACAAAAGTATTTTTTAAAGACGACGATCTTCTTTTCGGTTGTGATAATGGAAAATTGTGTATATGCAGTTAACGGCTACATGTTCTCTAGTCTAGAGAATAACACGATGAATGAAGCCTATGGGCGAAAAAATTAGTTGCACCTGAGCACCAGTTTTCTCTTTTTTGAAGAACTAGAAAATGGTATATATTTCTAGGTATCAAAAATACTGAAAAAACATATACAACTACATGGGAGCATATGTTCTATCCCTGGCCCACAATGTTTTGGTCCCCTAGTGCATCATCTGGGAGTGGGTAATCAACCATAAATGGAACGACTAGCATTACCTAATTAAGTCTGAACCAAACCGCAGTGAGTTCTTTTTTGTTTAAGAAAAAATAAAGAAGTTTTTGCATATGAAAATTCAAAAGGTTGGACGCCTTGACTTGGCAGCTCCTCCTCATTTGTTTGCATATGTGATACACATACCTGTAGAATTTCCCTAATTAAGTCTGAACCAAACCGCAGTGAGTTCTTTTAGGTTTCAGAAGAAATAAAGAAGTTTTTGCATATGAAAATTCAAAAGGTTGGACACCTTGACTTGGCAGCTCCTCCTCATTTGTTTGCATATGTGATCCACATACATGTAGAATTTCATTTTTATATATTTCGATTTCTGAACTGCAGAAAAAAGTATGTGTGGATCTATAACACTACAACCATCATGTATTCACATATTGAAAAACAGTATGTGTGGATCTATAACTCTACAACCATCATGTAGTGTGAATATATATGTACCTGCGGAAATAGATGATTTTGGCACTTACAATGTGTTTTTCAGTTATTTTCCAAAAAAAAAAGGCTCTATTTTAGTGTTCCTCTTCATAAATTGATATTTAATCAAGAGAAATACAAGTTTAAGGTTGGGGCAAGGCTACTTGCTTGGCCACCACTACTTTCCGTCCCCGATTGCACATGACATGATCGTCAACTAGGACGTGGTTCCTGGCTTTGGTTGCCACTTTGGTAACTCTGTTTTAGCTAAAATCTTGTTTACTCTTAGTTGAAAGGCATTCAATATTTCAATGGGCGAATCAACGTTGAGCTGGGCGAGGGGGCTATATGCCCCCACTGATGCATATAAATGTCATATATTCACAGCAAACAATAGTTGAACTTGCAAAAGAAAATGCCCACTCATCTTTTTCAGTCGGCAGTGTTCAGAGGGTTTAGGAAAAAAAACTGAGTGTTGCTTTCAGAAAAATATGAACTTAAGCATGAAGTATATTACATCCCTGGCCGAGCTGTAGTTGGCCCACTATGCCCTGATCGATGATGCTTGAGGCGACCACATGTTTGATCGCTTATGTTGAGGTGTGAAACCTATCATGAAAAGGTACTTAAACTGCTAAAATTTTACCACAGCTTTAGATATTTAGTTAGCCTTCTGAGGACTAGGTTTGGTTCGCTGATCTGGCCCGCGTTATTGCATCGCACGAAACTTAAAACAGCCTCGGCCCTGCTGATGCAAAATTTGACCGTTTGGTTTCCTGATCTGGCCCGTGTTCCTGCATCGCATGACCTTTAAAACAAGCTCGGGCCAGGCCCGATAGTAACCCCTACCCGAAAACCCATGTGGATGTAACACCTCTTAAACTGGTCCACTTAGTGTCTCTATAATCTAGACAAATATTGATCGATTCAAAATAAAGTGTACATGAAAACTATTCGTGTCGACGAGTAAGTTACATTCCCGTGCTTGGTTTCGAATTTCATTGACTGTAACTTGTCAAATTTGGGCCACAGTTTTTTTTTTTCAAAATAAATATGTTTTACATGTAGCTTCATCTCAATGTTCTGCACGACTTTCATGTTGTAAGTTTTCTGTTTCGACGGTCATATACGAACAGATCTTAGACTGTATATATGTACGGGTTCCACCGGTCACCGTCGGCACAACAGAAACTGCCTATGCTTGTTGTACATATGTTTTTAAACCTCAACATCGTCTTCACTCAGCCGCCGTCGCTCGTAGCCATAGAATCCGTCGTCGTCGCAACGGTTATTAGTCCGCGCTCGGTGTACATGCGTTAACTTACCACACACCTCCGCCGCCCCGGCGTCCCGGCACCCGCCGCGCCGCTGTCCTGCTCGCCACCTTTCATGGTGTTGTGATGGTGTGAGGTAAATTTAACACGTATACACGAGGTTAGAGTACTCGAAACATAGATAAACACCAAACACCGGGGGTTGAAAACTGGTTTCCTCTCATACGGGACTGCTTAGAAACTTGTGGGCAACCAAATCAAGTGCACAACATGACTCAAGTCCCATTTTTCCAAGATCAGGCCCTAGTGAGACACGGATATAAAGTGACAAAAAAATGACGCGAGCAACCAAACACCTGTAGTTTTGTGTTTCTGTCATGAGTATGTACTGCACTCGGATACCGGATTCTACGTACCAACCAAGCTATGCTATAGGCAGATGCGAGTGGCCTGAAAATTTTCAGGTTGCTAGATTTGTCTTTTTTCAATATATTTTTTTCGAATTTGGACTTGAAATTATTGTAGGTTATACACATATACCTTGTGAACACTCAATTTGTTTTATAAAAGTTTTCAAAAATTTATTATATCACATGGAGAACCTAAACGGGTGGTAGCACTAGATATTCTCTCCCAATGCACAGTGAAAAAGCTTTGGTAAAAATTAAGGAGTAGTTTAGAACATTTTTTTTTACCAAATGAGACCATAGTGTACTAATAATTAATAAGCAAAGGAGATTCCTGGAGTGAGGTGTTTTTGGATCCCAGGATCCTTGTATCCAAAACAAAAAGAATGAAATGTCATATTTTGAAGTTTTTTATGCAACAATCTCACATATGCATCTAGATGATCTACATACCTGTAACTTTTATAAATAATTTTATATTATGAGCTACAAAAAAATATATGTGGATATCAGGATATATAACAGTACTTCAATTATGTAATCAAATTTTTTATCCTTTTTCTATTCCACAAATAAACATATCTCCTCATTAAGTTTGACATTTACATAGTTGTGAGTATGTATCTGCGGGAATAGATGATTTTTGACACGTACAATGTGTTTTTCAGTTTTTTAAAACATGCTTTACTTTTGTTGTACTCTTCATCAATTGTTGTTTAATCAAGAGAATTCATCAGGCGCGTATGACATGCCGTGCCGACATGGTTCCTGACTTTGGTTGCCAATATATGGTAACTTTGGTGTAACTAGAATCTTACTTACTCTAAGTTTAAAGGCATTCAAGGGCGATTCGATGTTGAGCTAAGTGCGGGGGATTATATGCTCTCACTATTGTCTAAGAATGCATATAAATCCCATGTATTTATGGCAAAACGTAGTAGAATTTTCTAAAGCGCCCAACTAGTAAAAATCCAGTCGGCAGAGGTTCAACAAGTTCAAAGAAAATAAAACCACAAAGGTTGCTTTCAGAAAGAAAAAAACCACGAAGGTTTTTTTACTCTTCATAAATTGCTATTTAATCAAGAGAATTACATGTTTGAGGGTGGGCAAGGCCTTCTAGTTGCTTGGGCACCACTACGGTCCCTGATTGCGCATAACATGCCGACATGCGACATGGTTTTTGACTTTGGTTGCCAATATATGGTAACTTTGTTGTAACTATAATCTTATTTACTCAAAGTTGAAAGGCATTCAAGGGTGATACGATGTTGAGCTAAGCGCGGGGCTTATATGCCCCCACTAATATCTAAAAAATGCATATAAATCCCATGATTCATAGCAAAACGTAGAAGAAATTTCAAAAGAAGTGCCCAATTAGTAAAAAATCTAGTGGGCATTGGTTCAGCAAGTTCAGTCATGGAAAGTTCTCCGTGTATTTGTAGTTCACGGCTACATGTTCACGAGTACTAAAGAATAATTAACGCGATGAATGAAGCATATGGGAGCATATGTTCCGTCCCTGGCCCACAATGATTGCTCCCCATCCGAGGAGTGGGTAATCTACCATAAATGGAATGATTAGAATTGCCTAATTAAGTCTGGAGCAACCTACCCCAGTGAGTTCTTTCATGCTCCAGGGAAAATAAAGAAGTTTATGCGTACAAAAGTTCGAAAAAATGCAAGTCTTGACTTGGCAGCTCCACTCATTCTTTTTGCGCTGTAAGACCTAACAAGAAGGCCCCACATGTCAAAAGCACGGTCAAGTGAGGTAAAGCGGAGGATTTTGATTCTCTGTGTTTCGTTTGCACAGTTGCACGGTTTTTCTTTGGCAGGGGTTGAAGTTGTGGCATGAGATCGACCGCTAGGCTTGATAAGCAATCAAATCCCAACAAAATAAATGTTACGTGAAAAAAAACAAGAAAATGTTTTATGTGATTTTTTAAAGGTTGTGGTGCTACATTCACGCCCCAATTATTAATATTCATCATTCACAAAACAAAAGTGATATGTTTCCTTGAAAATTTCAAGCAAAAAAGGACAAAAGGATCTGCATGTTTTTTTTTTTCTTCTAGTCTTGCCAATAGAAATACTTAAGAAATACACACACGAGCATGTGGATTCTCTAGATGCACCGCAACATTGAACTATGGGTGGAAAGCGGAAATATCTCCTGAGTTTCACTGAGCTCGTTTTTAACTTCATTTGAAAGCTCATGAAAAAATATACATGTACTTGTAGATGTGTACTATATAGTTACAAATTTTATCAACATATGTTTCGAGCTGTGATCTATACAAAATACCAACATGTGGATCATAATAGAGTTTATTTTTATTTTTTGAGCCCCGATTTATTTATTTTAAGCCTACAATTTAATTTATTATTTATCAAAAAATCATATATGTTGGAATTTTTGGAACTTGTAAATGTATTTTAGGATTTTTAAATTTTGTTTGGCTCCCCAGGGCCTGGGAGCCAAATTGTTGCACTCCTTCAAGGCCCTCCATCCTCTACCATCGTTGTGCACAAATGGACGAGCTTTGGTACAAAATTAAGGAGTAGTTCAGAATTTTTAGTCGAATTAGGTTGCAATACTAATAATTAATAAGAAAATGAGATTCACAAAAAATGGAGTACGGTGTTTTGGATCCCTGATCCTTGGAACTGGAACAAAGTATTTTCATTTATAAATAATTTTATATATGAGCTGCACGAAAAAATATGGATTTATAACGTAGCATCCATTATATATACACATATTTGTGTTTTTTGTACCCGACAAATAAATATATTTACTAATTAAAGAGACAAGTTTGAGGGTAGGGCAAGGCCTTCTGTTGCTTGGGCACCACTACGGTCCCATGATTGCGCATAACATGCCGACATGGTTTCTGACCTTGGTTCCCAATATATGGTAACTTTGTTATAACTAGAATCTTGTATACTTTAAGTTGAAAGGCATTCAAGGGTGCTTTTCGACGTTGAGCTAAGCGTGCACTATTGTCTAAGAATGCATGTAAATCCCATGTATTTATAGCAAAAGGTAGTAGAATTTTCAAAAGAAGTGTCCAGCTAGTAAAAAATCCAGTCGGCAGAGGTTCAGCAAGTTCAAAGAAAATAAAACCATGAAGGTTGCTTTCGGAAAAGAAAAAAACTTAAGCACGAAGTATATTAGCCGAGCTGTAGTTAGCCCACTAGGCCCAGATCGACGATGCTTGAGGCGACCACATGCAGCTATCTGACGAGGTGTGACTGTGGTGTCCCCAGCTAGCATTGCCCCTTTGTGCTCGCTCAATCGTGGATGGATATCCTCGATCGAGTAGCCTTTGCAGCCGCCGCGAGCTAGAGTGGTCTCCCCCCTGCACGATCGATCATGAGCTTTTGTTAGGTAGCACAAAAACTTTCTCCAAATGGTAGAGTCAGCTCGTTGTTGACATGCCATTCTAGTTCTACTAGTAGCAGTTGCAATGATGCAAAAACTACTAGTCAAAGTGCTTCCTAGAGCTCTATTTTTGGCCATTTTTACAGCAATTTTTACAGTTTTACTACTAGTATAGGGCAGAGTAGTATAAATCTCATCCAACCGTTGATTTGCTGAGGGTTTTTTAGACTGAACATTGCAATGGTACACATTGACAAGATCATAACAACATGCTACTCCCTCTATAATCCGAAAAAAATCTTTAGAAGGTCATACGTAAGACTTGCACCGCTTATGTTGTTTTCTCACAACAGTTTTTACGGATCAGAGGGAGTATGCACATTGCAATGGCGTGCATGTGTTTCTGCGTTGTTAAGCAGAAGATGAATTAATCTGCTGCTTTGGTTTCCCTTTCTTTAGTTTTGCTAGCTCTGTTCAAGCATTACCAGGGTATATGCTTTGAAAGGGAACATGAACATTGCAACGGCACAGATATTTTCCACGTAGAATCCCTCTACTATGGCAGGTAGTTTTTTTTTTGTTTAATTTCAGGTAGAGGCCTGCAGCAATGACATGCATGCATGACAGCGAAGCCTAAGCTAGATTTTCATATGAAAGAAGGTAATAGGAGTCTCTGGCTCTGTACAGCCATGCAAGATCTGAATGCATGCCTAATTGTCTATTGCCTATTTACTTGATTAGTCATGTCAACTCATCCCCCTGGTAGCCAATGTCAGGAAGTGCTTAATTGCTTTATAGGACCTGATGGACAAATGAGGAGAGCGATCCGGGAGTTGCTTTATACCTAACCATTTACAAGTTCTAATATTGTGCATAGACAGTTAGATTTTTTTTTTTTTACCGCGCGGGGTTTGGGCAGTGTCAAACTGACAATCACTACCTGATGGCTTCACTGCAACTGCAAGGTTTCAGTGGAATCGTACATCAGAAAACTCAAGGGCCAATCTGCTGCAAAAGGGGAAAAAGTCTGAAGAAGGCAACTGTCCGAAACATTATCCTGCACTTCATTGCTTGCAAAGGAAGATGAAGGGCACCAGCCACATTCTAGGACAACACAAGACTCATAACCATTTGACTGCTTTTTTCTGTGACAGTCTCCTGGCTCATTGCCCATTCCTTGACCTTTGAATCGGAGAGGCAAAGTAGTAAGCCCTACAAGCACCAAGGAGTCAAATGAGCAGGCAGAAAGACCAATCTGGCAAAATCTCGAGAGGGGTACGTATATTTCTTTTTCGGGAGGTGAAAGGATATATTTGTTTAACATTTGTTCCTTCAAATACTACAACCAACTTGCCTATCCCATTGTGAGTCTCTGACTACCCAAAAGAGGCTTCAAAGTGCGCTGCATAATTTAAACAATCATCTCAGTGGCACTTCAAAAGGCAGGGGAGAGGGTGCAACCCATGTGAAAGTGAGTGCACTGAGAATTTGTGTGCCTTTTTTTTCTTCTTTGCTACTAAAATGCATCTATTGGTTGTGTATGCCATCAAGATAAGACACACCAAAATTATTATTTTTCCTCCAAGCCATAACACCGCTTTACACAATGGTAAGGCCCTAGCTAAGGACATTGTAAATTGGGGGTACTATGCCCTTTTGAGCCCCACACTGGGGGAAAGAAGTCGATACTGTTTGCCTTGTCATTAGAGTACCATAGTTTGGCATATCTGAACAGAAATCTCCAATGATTAAGCTCCTCGTTGGCCTCACATTGTGGCTTGCATGCCTCCCTTGTGTCTTTCTACTAACATAGCATCAAGCTCAAGTGGTGGTATTAATTCCCTTGTGCAACAGAAAAGAGAAAAAGTGCTAGTATTCCAAACAGGGTCTTTTGAGTCACTACTCTACGAACATAAAAAGAAGAAGAAGCATGAACTTTATCCTGTTGAGAGGCCAGAGCCAGACAGTTGCTGCTAGTTGATTGTTACTACTGCCTTTCAGTTACACTTTCACGTAGGGGTCAACACTAGCCGGTAAATTCAGAATCTGCTTCTCTGATCAGTACACTAGTATATATAATAGCACAATAATCGCCACAGAAACAACCTTATCATTAGAGACAACAGTTTTTGCCAATGCAAAGAAGGCACTGGATTTTACTGTAACAGCAGGATAGATCAGGATATGGATCCTCATCTCAAGCTTATCAAGTGCACAAGCACATGCACCACCAGATACCTAGAAAAGCAGCCAGGCATGGGGTGCTTAATTTGAACACCTGTACCCTCATGAGGCATCTCGTTCAGAGATTTTGCAAATAGTTTTTCCTTTTCTTGCAGAAAAGTAAATTTGGAACCATTAGTATTGGTGTCATGTCTGATTTGGAATCGTTTAACCTCAACGCTAGACTGGTTTTGTAGATAGTGCTCTTGCATTTCGATGTTTTCAAACAATGTCATGTACATTAGTCAATGTTAATACTTAATTGTTTATAGCGTCCAAAATTCCATCAATAACAATGACTAAAATTGTGTCATATGCAAAACTAATAATATACCAATTGTCTCAAATCTATATTTTTGTTGATTTTTTCCGGGTTCCCAATCCTAACCTTTCCACCCCCCCCCCCCCCCCCCCCCCCCCCCCCCCCCCACCACCACCCCCCACACACGCATATTTTTAAAATTTTGTATTTTTAAAACAACAAAAATAATTGTGTAAATCGGTCTGGAGTTCATTTCAAATACTAGAAAAAATATTTTGTATCTTCGAATAGATAAACCATTCTAAATAACCGGTCATGGTCCAGAGGGCAATTTAGAATTCTGACTTTATCACATAAATGAAAAATGTATCAGTGTGGGGAGGATATAGAGTAAGGACCTAGAAAAAAATCATCAACAAATATAATCATTTAGGATCCATACAAAAAGAAGCTACAAAATAAATATTGAGCTCATCTTGTCACTTTTGCACATGACATTAAAAGACATACTTTTTGTAGTATATTTTTTGCGGATTTAATAACATTCCTAGTATCCACTGTTTTCTCCACACACAAAAAAAGGCCCAAACTACAAACCCACTTTCAAAAACCGGCCAAGAGTTCATATTAATGGTTTTAGAAATTCCAGGATTCTATTTATAGATGATTTAATGTATAGTTTAGTGTTCAAGTCGAATAAGCACAACCGTCTAGAGTTCAAATTAGGCGTGTAAAAAAGGTAAAGTGGTGGAATCACTGGAATGTAATCAAGCCACTAAACATAACTAGATTCTCTGCTTTGTTTAACAGAGACCAGGACAGCGAGTTTCACGTGAAGGTGGAACCCCTGCAGCTACTAGGAAGGAAGAGAGACGATTACTTGCAGACGGACAAGGAGATAGATAGAGAGGAATCTACCGGCCGGTGTGAGGCTCTGAGCCCATTGGCCGGGAAGCAAAGGGAAGCGGGCGTAGGGCCGCCGCGCGGCGTGGCCGCCCCCTCGCCGCGCCGCCCATAGGAGGCAAGGGGGCTCCAATCTCCATAGATACCCACTTAATTAGTTAAGCCTTTGCCACCATAACCTATGCTAGGCTAGAGGGGTGGCTTAAAGCCCCGGAGCTTTTGCCATGACACGCACGCGCCCGCCAATGGCGAGGCCAAGTACACCCATCCATTATCATCGCTTTCGAATTATGAGGGAATCCACCACCGGGTGATGGATGCCGTACTTGTGTGTCCCGGTTGCTGGTTCGTCCGTATAGGGTAGCCTCTCTTTTCCTCGCCGGGAGTGTTCGCGTGAACGTCGCCGTGCCCCGTCCATGGTCACTGCTGCCGGTGGTGGGCAAATATTCTAACTACCTACATTCCCCGGATCGCCGGCCCCGGGCTGCGGCGGGGGCGATGCGCGCCGCGGGGATCAACGATCTGTCTCTTGTGCATTGGCCCGTGCTTGAGGAGAAAGCCATTAAACTGGGCTGGTGAAGTGCGTGCGTGTGGACTTTTTGTTTGCCGCTCCGCCGCATCGGATGCGCACCGCCGGTGCGCGCGCGGTGCTTCTGCCACTCGTTCCCTTTACCACCGAGCACGGTGCGCGCGGGACCCGGCCGTGGTGGTGCCTGTAGGTAGGTACATGCGTGCACACCTGTGCGGCTGTGTCGCGCTCTCTGTCGTGTATATGCGGCCAGCACTGGCACGCGGCGGCGCATGCAGGGGGTTGCCAAAGTGTGCATCTGTGAGGCTGCCGGGCGTCGACTCCGGCTTGCCATCGTGTCGGCAGGGTAATGGATCACGCGCGCAGGTCGCGGCCGACTACGATACCTCGGCGTGAAAACCATGGGACGATGCCGGGAGCCTAGGAAGGTTCTTCCCCCAACCGGCGGCTGGTGGCAGTCACTGACCGAGGGGCATGCAGCGCCGAGGCACCCGGCGCCGGTGGTGACTACGCACGCTTTTGGCAGAGACGATGGAAGTGGCGAGGCGAAGCCTGTGCCGCGGCCTTTCGGGGTTGCCAAATGAGGAGCTGCTGATCCATCGATCAATCGAGTTTTTTTTTTTTTTTTTTTTTTGCGTGACTGAATGACTGATGCCAATTAAGTTCCGTGCTGGTGAGCAGGATTCGACCGACAATTTTCATTCTTTCTGGTGAAGAAGGGATGGCGGGGGATCCTCACTTCGAGTGACAAGATCGCCACCACCAGGGCACCGGGGAGGATTGATGGACACATCGTGGGGAAAAGACGGTGAAAGGAATGGGCAAACTTTGACCTGAATAACTGAATTTCAAGTTTCACGTCAGTAGAGTTAGCAATCGGGCTTCAGCTGCGAGTAGCTCTGCGTGCGCATAAAAACTCCAACAGTTGCTAGGGCTTAGAAAGTGCGTCATTAAAATTTCCTATCTTCTTTTGGGGTGTTAGAGATAAGCGTGACTCTAGAGCAAACTTTTATAGTAACTAGTAGACGGTGCAGTTGAGACACATGATGCAATTGAGACTATCAACTATAGAAGAAAAACGGATGCACTGCAAAACACTAATAATCAAATTTTGTGCAAGGTGGGAGTGTTGGTTTTAAAGTGAATGAAGACATTGGCTACTATTTTCAAACTAAAAAATGAATTAGGCAGGGTGATCCTTTGTCTCCAATGATTTTTAATATTGCGAGAGCAAAGGACCAGGCACATTGGTGGTCCCATACCTCTTCTAGCTGATGGAGGGATATCCATTTACAATATGCGGACGACACAATACTTTTTCTGAAACACGACCTAGAGAAGCCGTTAACATGAAATTGATTTTGTGCATCTTTGAAGAATTATTTGTTTAAAGATTCACTACCATAAAAGCGAATTTTTCTGTTTTGGAAGAGCAAAAGATGTAAAACACTAATATAAACAATTATTTGGTTGTGAGGCTGGTTTTTTACCTTTTAGATATCTTGGGATACCTATTCAACATAGAAAACTTTGTAAGTCGAAATTTAGCCCAATATAAACTCACTTTAGTAGGAAACTTCGATGCTGGCAAGGCAAATTCAACCAATATAACAAATATGTTTGGTAATTGGTAAAATGGTATCGATGAAAAAACTAATGCTAGAATATGTATTGGCATTTCTGCCTTATGTTGGTCTATATGGAGGTACATGAATAACATTATATTTAACAACGATGGTCCGACAATTTTTGTTGCACGTTATCCATATTACTTCCCATTGGATTCAAATATGGTCCTTCTTTCTTCCGCTGGAGGAACAAAAGCTTATAGTTATTGGATGCAAACGCCTGCTTTTGGTTGCTCGTGATACATACATACAGGCTGGCTAGCTAGCAGCACACTAATAGGCTCCATGGATAGTTTCTTGCTTATTTTGTTTCATTATCATATTCATGTATTGAATTTGTGTGATGTGTGAATTGTAAAACTAATAATTGTTTAAACTTTGCACTAAAAAAAGTTTGTATGCATCGATTGATGCAGAGGCCTAGGGTTATCCCATTTCGAAGAAAACGCTAATAATCAAATCTAAATTTACTTGTGTATCATACTTTTTTTTAGGGGGGGGGGGGGGGGGGGCATTCTTTGTATGCACAAAATTTCATTGTAGGAGGTTAGCCTGGCTTAGTACGGAGGTACATCCTATTTGTGATGTCAATTGACATCATAAAAATCTGATGAACAACATGATATTGACTATATGTACATTAGTTTTTACCTAAAAGTATTAGACGATTGACTCACTAATCTCATATATCACTTATTTGGGCTTTTGACATCACTTGCTCTTAATTCTAGCTCCTCTGTCATTGGCTCAATTATCTGCACACGGTTTATAGTGTAGCTACAAATATAATGGTGGTACACATAAAGTCAGTTGGTTTATGCATGGGCTTGCCTATGTCTGACTAAGACAATAATTGCTCTTAGACTAAACAAGAAAACTTGAGTATACATTAAAAACATTTCAAGAAAAACCATATACCATGTTGTTATCGTCGAGATAACAGGAAATTCGGGGTATCTCTTGTTGTCTTGTTGGTTACTGGTTTTGTTGTAAAGTTAGAATGGTATGTAGGGGCTTACACTAAGATGATCACCATAAACTCAATTTTACATGTATTTTTATAAATAGGTTTGATCGTCTCGTAAGACATCCGTGTGAAACAGTATCTACACATTGGTTATAGAGGTGGCAAGAGTTATGTTTGGGCTTGTATAACATCTACGGATGCAACTAGTTTCAAAGCTCCCATTATCGTGTTGATCTAAGCTTTACTAGTTCCCTTCTGATAACTAACCCCAAGACTTACAAGGTCCCTTGGAAGGTGTGCATCTCCTATTGACTCAAGCTAGAATGGATAGAGTACATGACCTAGGATGCTACCCTTGAGAGAGAGGGGACGTGTGGGCTTAGAGAGTGTGCATATCCCATTGACTCAAGTGAGAATGAGTAGAGTACACGATCAAGGATGCTACCCTTGAGAGAGGGCATGTGTGGGTAAAATGGTAAATCGTGGTCCACTAGTCAATGGTAGACTATGGATGATGGTGCATAGCCTATGGTGATCAAACCCATCAATCGCTTCATTCTCTTTGGCTTCTTACTATCGAGTCTCCCTTGGCTTTGCTTTTTAATTCATTCTCTCACTTTGGCTTGTTGACCCTGCTAGTTGCTTAGATTATGTTGACATTGCTTAAATTGGACTAGATGAGACTAATTCCTCCACCATATCAATAATGCCATATTTTTATGACATATATAATTCGAACCTTGTAAAGTTTGAGCACAAACAGAACCTGCCTACAACTTTACATACATCAAGTTCATGGTTTATGCCCCATACATATTTAAAACCAATACCTAACACCAAAATTTCACAACTTTAAATATCAGAAAATAACAAAAAGTTGGATATAGAGCGCATTTTTTCCGCCCCTGCTGGCTATAACTCTTCATTGTGTACCATCGGTTCGTGTTGTAGTATTCACATGTTTTATACCGCTACGTAATACATCACTATGCCATCAAGATGAACACCTCATAGTTTACATGGAAAATGACTTATATGTATGTTAGGCATTAAAAATGAATTAGTGATTAGGTGATAGTCCAATCTATAGCATATTGGTTTTATTTTAGACATTCCAAACGCTCTTGGGCTAGGGAACCCTTTAGCATCTAGAGCGACCCCAGCGACCCCATAAACTAACACAAGTTTGTTCAACACACTTTTTTCCTACTCAAGAGCACCATGGGACAACTTCCCATGGAGGTCACATATCCCACTGTTACTACCTGTCAAACACGTTTTATGTTCTATGACTGTGAGCTTGCATCTTGTTGCTACGAGTATTACTATCAATCCTTTAAAGCCTTGGGCTATGTTGTTGTCACAATGTGACACGGTGAGATAACAAGAACATACATAATCTTAATGCACGGTAGGGCGCAAAATCTCAAATAGGTATAGGCGTATAGCACACCAAAAGGCGGTATATGTATTGTCGAATATTAAAGATTGAAAATTCATCACAACCGTCTTTTCACCGTGAGTTTCGATCGAAAGCACAACACAATAATTATCTGCAAATATGAGTGGCATGATATCCAATAAGCATTGGTAACATAGCAAAATCCACTCCCCACATGGGCATTAAACCATCACCCACTAGCTAAAGAGCACATTATTCAGAACATTTTAGCCACTTATCCCCAATTACAAGGCAAGCTCGACTTAACAAAAGCCTCTACCTTAGCCAATAATAAAATTTGCCCAACCAAAGAGAACAAGCAAAACCATCCGAAAAGCAACACGCTTCACACCCCCACTTGATCACACGGCTCACTTCGCTTCTTATTCCAAAGCAAAAATAAAAAGCCGTAGTCGGAATAAAGTCATTTAAGCAGCAGGCAGGGGAGCGCCAATATTAATCGGCCCCGTCGTCCGTCCTCCTCCCCCTCCACTTCGCACCCTTTTTAACCGCCTAGCTGCTCCCCTCCCACTCCACTGAGACACCACCTCCCGGCGCGGCGCGCACCGAGAGCGAGCGAGCCAGGGGGCGACACAGAGCGAGGAGGCGGCTGAGCGCGGCACGGGCGATGGCCGACGCCTCCGCCTTCCCCTACGGGCTGCGCGTCCTCGTCGTCGACGATGACCCCACCTGGCTCAAGATACTCGAGAAGATGCTCAGGAAGTGTTCCTACGAAGGTTGGAATCTTTGCCTTTCCTCTTTCGTTCGTTCCTTCCTCGAGCTTGATCGCTGCGCTGCGGCCTGAGGCTGTGGGTGCATGTGCATCGGTCGCCCGTGCATGTTTACTGTTTGTTTAAATTACTCTGAGAAAAGGATTTGGGAATACTCGCTGTTAATCGTGGGTATACATGCATGTGTTCTGGAAAGCAGTCTATTTTTGGACCTTGTCGATCGAATCGAATTTATGGTGCTTTATAGAATTTGTTGTTCTGCCAGCAATTTGCCTGCCTTTTGGACTCCTGTGTTTCTTCTTGCTTGTGTATGTAACTGTTTGGTGTCAACTGAGAGTTGGAGACCAATAGAGGCCTGGTCCATTAGCTATTTTGGGCTAAAAATTTCCGTAGCCAACAAATCATGCATTTTTGAGTGCTGATTTCTCAATTACTTAGATGGATGGGTTTCTTGTCCACAGAGCAGTTGGTTTAATTGCAGCATAAAATACTTTTCTTTGGAGGTAACTGCATAATTTACTTTGAGGCAGCTCCTCTGTAAGTTACTACTGGTGACTAGGCATTAAATTTCAGAACAGACAGTTCCTACGATATGTTCTGTGTGGTCTTGCGGACCATTTAGGTGCTATAGTTCTGTGGGACTGTGACTGGGCCTTTAAGGGCTATGTAGTTTAAAATTTAGCATACTTACCAAGTTACTAGTTCTTTTGGTAGAACTATTGCCAATTATCACTACTGAGTGGTCAGTGTTTTTGTGCTAACTTAACTGCCAATCTATTAATCTTAGCTCTCTTTGTGTTTTGTGTGTGCACGGGCACATTTTCTTTTTTATGCATCCATATTTATGATTAATACTCATGATTTTTTCTGAAAAATAACCATGACCTATCTACTTTTCTAGTTAGAAGACTAAACTAGTTGTCTACCTGCAGTTACCACATGTGGCCTGGCTAGAGTTGCTCTCGATATCCTCAGGGAGAGGAGAAACAAGTTCGACATTGTAATTAGTGATGTGAACATGCCAGACATGGATGGTTTCAAGCTTCTCGAACTCATTGGACTTGAGATGGATCTACCTGTCATAAGTTAGTATTCAACACCAAACCTGTCTCCCTGCAAATTTTAAAGAAGAAATGATATCTTGTATTCAGCTTGAATATCTACTCAAAACAACCAAACTGCCCATTCTGTTTTCACAGTGATGTCCATTGATGGAGAGACAAGTAGGGTGATGAAAGGTGTCCAGCATGGTGCGTGCGATTACCTCCTCAAGCCCGTTCGGATGAAGGAACTCCGGAACATTTGGCAACATGTGTATAGGAAGAAAATGCATGAGGTTAAAGAGATTGAAAGCAATGATAGCTGCGATGATCTTCAAATGCTCAGATATGGTTTCGAGGGATTTGACGAGAAGAGCCTATTTATGACAGCTGATTCCGGAACCACGAGAAAGAGGAAAGATGTGGACAAGGACCACACAGATCAGGACAGTGACGGTGCTAATGCTAAAAAATCTAGAGTAGTTTGGTCTGTTGATCTACATCAGAAGTTCGTAAATGCTGTGAACCAAATTGGATTTGACAGTAAGTGGTGTTGAAATTCTACATATTTGTAGCAACCTTCTATAAAATTATAAAAATTTCATAGTCCTCATAAAGCACAAATATTGCTATCTTGCAGAAGTAGGGCCAAAGAAGATATTGGACTTGATGAGTGTTCCTGGCTTAACAAGAGAGAATGTTGCTAGCCATCTTCAGGTATGACATGATGTTCAAACGGTAATTTTGCTATGTTCACTTTTGTAAGAAAGAAACCGAGTTCATAAAGAGATTTTAAAGTTGTTTTTAAAAAAAATTAAGAAAGTGTGTTTACAGGACACGATAAATTCAGAAAATTGCCCCATGACTTTTCTCCAGCTCACTGTACCTGGTGTGAATTCACAAATTTGTGCAACAATCAGCGACCTGTTTTTTGAAACTCATAAAGCAAATAAAGAGCACAAAATTCGAATTTATAGTCCGATGCAGGTAGTTTCTTGTGCAATAAGAATCACCTTTATTAAATAAAATAAGATCACCTTTGTCAGAGTTTCCCCTAGAAGTAAGTGAAAGAAGATTCTTGTTTCAGTAAGTGGCAGAAAAAGGGATGTCATGGTGTAGCAATGAGTTCCCGGCGAGGCGTACTCTTTTCCATAGCCATGTTCATGTATTTTCTGACAGCACCCTTTCATCTTGTAGTAAACTTGTTCGCAATTTATATTGACTTGAATCCTTACCTTTTAAAAACCTTTCAGTATTCAAATTTTCATGAAAATCCACTAGAAGTTTGAGTAATCTCATTTTATCAATACTCCAGAATTCAAGTTAACATCATTGTATTCCTTAAAACTCAAAATGAAGTTCTGGAATTCATAAGAAGAAAATTTATTATTATGCAGAAATATCGCCTCTACTGGGTAGGCTGCAAAAGCAGAACGAGGAAAGGATATTGGGAGCTAGGCAAGATTTCAGCAGCAAGGGACCATCAGAGAACCTTAACCTCAGAAGCTCCTTCCAAGAGCAACCAAGCAACATTTCCAGTGGATATCCACATGCTTCCCAGAAGTTAGAAGGTCCGAAGAGTGTGTTAGAAGACACCAAGCGCACGGTCCCCTTACCGGTGTCAGATAAAAGCATAAATTCTGTAAGTTCTGTTGCCGACTCTCAGAATGTCGCTGGCCCTTCACCATTGGGCGGGGTGCTGTCTTTCAAAGGTTTTCCAGTGAATCAGGACAGGAAACCATCAGAAACCATGATCCTGGAATGCCAGGCCTGGAGTGCAGGCGCGCCGTCAAAGCTGTTCATGCAATACCCAAAGCATAACCATGCACGCTGTGACCTGTTAGGGGACTATGCATGCCTACCAAAGCCAGACTTGGAGCGCCCCATTGCTCCTGGTCATCTGTTTACACCACCACCGCTAATCTCGATGAGTTGCAGTATGGAGTTGGATGCCAGGAACTTCTCAGATGTGAAGCCAGCCCTTCTTGACCGCATCAAGTCCTTATCCCCGTCGGTAACGTGTACAGTTGACTCGGTTTCTGTTCAGCTCAGTGACAGTGTTGTGACCTCAACTGATGCTGACCGGAAGTTCTCCAGTGTGGAAGGTTTGCCTAGCACTAACTTCGATCAGACGAACAACCAAGGCGCTTTGCTCCGTTCGCAAGAGCCAAGCATCATATGCGGCGCAGACTTTTCTTCTCTCACTGAGGATCTTCCCGGCTACCCACTTCAAGGTGTCTCCTTTGAGAATATAGGGCTGGGTGGCATCGATTTATTTCACTACAATGATGCGATGATACTGTCCGGGCTACAGAGCAACTGGTACGATGATCAGGATCAGTTTGCCAACGAAACGATAGACTACCCACTGATGGATGGATGTCTCTTTGCCTGACCCGGCGGCTGCCCTCCATTGATGATGGTGGTTCTTTGGTGTGTTCCCATATAGCACGTAGGGCTATAGTGTTCTTCTAACTTGATCCTTTGGTGGAAGGATCTAACTGTAGTAACTCCACTTTTGATAAAATGTCTGTATGATAGACTGTGCCATGGTATAATCTATAAGCTCTTCGACAATCTCTCAAAAGTATATATGGAGACTGTCGAATATTTCCTTACAAAATCGACACTTGTGGAGTTCCATGGATTTGTTTTCTGTGATGCAGCATTGCAAGCTGTATGTGAGACCATCATTGTACTATTACATGCAAACACTCTTTAACATTTCAGTTCCATGTTCGCCAGAATGATTTCCCCATAGGCCGCAATGTGTGAAATTACTCGTTCATCCAAACCTGAAAAAATTTCGTACCGGTGAAGCGGAATTCAGTACGGTCAGATGCAAAGCAAAACTAGTCTCGCGGATGCAAAGATGAAACAGTGGAGATGCAGAGAAGAACAATCCTAAATAGTTTGCATCACATTTGCACAGGAACTCGTTGCTGGCTGCTGCACCATCTGAAGTGTTTGCTTCCGTCTGATGCGGTAAGATCATGAGTTGTAAGAGCATCTCTAACAGATGCCCTAAATTAGGCACCAGTTTTTGGTTATAGGGCAGCTGTTTTATCGTTTTAGGGCACCAATTTTTTTTCTGCTTTACCAGATGCCCTATTTTAGGGCACCGCGGCCGCACCCCTCCTCTTCTTTTTTGTATTATTTGAGAGATAAACATGAAGATATGATCAACCATAAACTAAAACATTGCAAAAATAGCACATATAAATTAAGTTCAATCCATAGCATATCATAGATCCACTCAAACGACACATACTTCAAACCATAGTATAGGTCCACACAAACAACATCATAAGTCAAAGCATAGAAGCAGTTAAAACTAGAGAAGAACATATAGTTCATGCATCATTGCCTTTGTTGGCATCATCTACATTGGCCTCCTCGGTAGTTCCATGAGTTGGGTTCGAAGTCGGAGGTTGCATGAACCCACCCATGCCACCACCACCTCCCATGGCACCACCACCACCGAAGCCGAGACCACCTCCCATGCCACCACCAAAGCTGCTGCCACCTCCCATGCCACCACCACCACAACCGAAGCCGCCACCTCCCATTGCCGCCCCCATGAATCCCATGTAGCTCATGGATGCTCCCATGCCTCCTATAGCACTCATTGCACTCATGTAGGCCATTTGTTTCTTCGCCAACAATTAACCACGGCAAAGTTCCACATATTGTTTGTGCTTCTCATCCATCTTGCTTGTGTCCATGAACATAAGCTTGGCATATTAATATGTCCTCCGCGGTGGTGTAGTTCGCTGCTCTTCCCCTAGGCACAAACCCCTCATCATCATTGTCAAGACCCTCATCAACTTGCTCATATTCTTGAGATGGAGTGTCTTGGGAGCCAACATCTGAATGAGTTTCAACATTCATATAATTGAAAAACTCCGTGACATTATCGAGTCTACAATGAAAATTTGAACAATCAACAAGTAGCAACATTTTATAGATGAAAGATGAAGCAAAGGAGAAGTTTTTACCCCATTGACAAATCATCGAGCACGTTGGATGGAGGCGGAGTGGAGGTCAGCGACGTGACAAAGGGGAGGTCCTCGGGCAGCGAAGGAGGTGGCGGAGGCATCACAGCGACGTCGGCGACGTCTTTCGGCTTGGGGCCGCGACCGGTGGCGGCCTTTTGCTTCTTCGATGTCGTGGCGGCGGCCGTCGATGCCCTCTTGCCGGCAACGGCTGTGGTGGACGTCTTCTTGCGTGTGGCGGCTGGATTCACCACCGGGGCGGCCTCCGCGGCCGGAGCTGAGGCGCCGGAGACGGCGCGGGGAGCGGCGAAGACCTGGCGGAGGAGGGGCGAAACCCTACGGTTTTCCTCGGTGGCGGCGCCCGAGGCCGGGGAACGACCGGAATTGGTCATGGGAGGGGCACGAAAGTCAGGGAGGGCACCATCATCATCGTCCACGGCGCGGAGGTCGCCGGCGGCGGCCAAATCGGGGGCGAGGCGGTCGCGGCGCGGGTCGGAAGAAGGTTCAGGGTGGCAGTTGGCTACGCGCACGGAAACGAAATGGATATGGCAGCCCTCCCGCGCGGTCCTCTCTGCCCCAAAGATGGGGCAGATAGGAGCAGAATTTGGAGCAGTCCCATGTTAGGGCACGTGATAGGGCATCTGTTGGAGCCCTAAAAACTGGTTTTTAGGGCATGAATGATGAAATAGGGCATCTTTTAGAGATGCTCTAATGCAGGGACACTAGTTTTTAGGCTCGACTGTGTTGTGATGCCTAAAGTGACGTTTGGAGAACCAGCTGTGAAAAAAGAGGATATCGTATGTTATATCCAAATTGTCTAATTACTTGTAAAACTCCTGCACTTTCGCTTTGGTCAACCACTAGTCGAACATACGTGGACTATGTGATCAAAATCAGCACCCATTGATTCGTATTTGAATGTACTTTTCTATCGTTGTGATTTTTAATTTTTAGACGTTCTAAAACACGATTTAGATGTAATACTTTTGTATTGACCGTTCAAAATCTTTAACTATTTCTCCATCTGTTTCTAAATATAATATGTTTTATCCATTTCACATATTGACTAGAAGCGGACTAAAATGAGTGAACAAATACATTAAAACATGTATAGATACATGTGAATCTGAATAAGACTAAAACATCTTACATTTAGAAACGAAGGGAATATTTAACAATGATATATCCAACTGTCGAGAACAGATATTGTACTTACCTTGATTACTCCTACGCCTTTATACTCTCAATGATCATACTTATGGTATTTTAATTAATTAATTTCTTATTTTATGTTATGTACATGGGAATTATTGTTGTTTCTAAATAAAAATTGTATTGTAGGGCATATATATGAACAAAATCATGTCCTCTCTCTCCAGATGTACATGTTATTGATTTTTGTGAGCAATGTTTCTGATTCAACATGAAATTCTACCGTGATTACATTTTGTTTTTGAAATTCTACCATGATAGATATGCCTACATGAACATCTAAGTGAATAATTATAGTGAAAACTATGAAACTAATTTTTAATGTTGAATTTTCATGGTGCCATTTTTATATTACTAATTTGTTGTTAATTAGTGGCTAAATTTTGCAATTTTTGACTGTGTTTGTGTAGAAAATTATGTAACTTGGAAGAAAACTGTAGCATTTTTCCAACAAAATGCAAGATCACATCATTTTTTTATAGTTTTACGATAATTGTATTGAAGGTAAAATAATATGTTAAAGAAGTTGTGTTAATCGGAAAGTGCTTTTGGCTCAAGCACCAGTGCTCTTGCTAGTTTAAAAGACCGAAAATTGTATTTACAATTTTTTTTTGAAAAAATCCCGGATGTAGCCAATGTTGTATCCACAAACGTGCAAAATATCAATTTTAAATATTTTGTATTATGGGCTACACAAAAATAACAAAATAATTTTATCTGATATGTCATTTTTGTGTAGGTTAAAATACAAAGTATTTGAAATTAACTTTTTACACGTTTGTGGGATACACCATTGGCTATCTCCATATTTGTTTTCAGAACTTTTTGAATCTTGTAAATATGTTTTTAAAAAAATTTAATAGCAGGAGCGATCTCGGAGCCACCCCACTCGTTAACCTGTGTGTTTTTTTTTTAAATTTTTCCATATATATTAAACCAACAAAAAGTACACGATTATATTGATTACAAAAACAATACTAAAAAAGACGAGCAAATCTATGAGATCTTCAAACCCTTTCTTCTTCCATGACATAATCTTGTACTTTTCTGAAGACAGCCGTAGAACAACGCCGAAAATAGCAAACCACAGACCTGTGAATAGCAACGAAGGTTCTCCCCTTTTAATTTTAAGCCGCAATGTCAAGGCTTTGTGCACGAGCGCAGCCATTAAATTAATCAAGCAACATCGGCAAGAGCACCACCACTGATATTCCAGGACAAATAACCGAGCCACTTTGTCGACGTTGTTGGGAGCCGAGAGAACGAATCACCATTGCCGAAGACGTAGTAGCCGGGATAGATAATGCGAGGACAAACCTCCTCGCGGCAACCATGAGAAACATTCCAAGATTGATCTGGCGAATCAAGATCTGAAGAACCATACCTAGAAAAACTTAATCTTTCAAAGCCACCATTGACGTCGGAAAGGAGATCTCGCCGATGAACGAAGCGCGGAAAATCACTTATTGCAGACGATGCCATCTCCATTGACGAAGAAGACCAAAACCAAAACCAAACTCTAACATTAAGAACCTTTGTATAACGCCCTGCGCAGATCCGATGTCCCCACCCCTCCTAGTGCCAGAGCGGCACCTAGAGTAGGTGAGGACCCATCAATTCTTAGACAAAGACGACGATGAAGATTCAAATAGCGACGGCGGCGAAGGCTAGGGTTGAAACTCTATGCCGCCTTTCTTTCTTTCTTTCTTTCTTTCTTTCTTTCTTTTCCGAAGCGACTTACTAGTGTTTACACTCGTTAACCTGTGTTAGTTTCATTGTACGTGCCCAACGTGCTTTGCAAATGAACGGGGAAGTTTTTTATCCCTTTGACGTAGCACTGGTATCTTCCCGTAAACCGACTTGGATGGCGTCTTTTCGATCACCCGTCAGATGTCAGCTGTGGCCTGTGGAAAGCTCAGTCAGCGGGCTCGGACAGGGACACAAACCGGCGAGGAACCGAAGGATCCAGGCACGAGATCCGCCACCCCACCACAAATGGCGGGGGTGATCGCCGGCGCGGTGGCGTTCACGCTCCTGCTGCTGATGCCAGCCGCGGTGGCGGCCGTGCGGGAGGGGCGGCGGCTGCACACGCTCTTCTCGGTGGAGTGCGGCGACTACTTCGACTGGCAGGCGGTGGGGCTCCTCCACAGCCTGAGCAAGGCGGGGCAGCCCGGAGGGGTTACCCGCCTCCTCAGCTGCGCCCCCGACCAGCTCTCCTCCTACCGCGGCCTCCGCATCGGCCACACTCTCCAGGTCCCCTCCTACAGCCGCCACCCCCGCACCGGCGACTGGTAGGTAACTCTCGTCTCCGCACGCACGCACGCACATAAACACCTCTTCCTTCCCCATTTATTGTAAGAAGTAACGGCCCTTCTCTAGTTCACGGGACTCTTGTTGTTAGTCATTGCCAATTGGAATTTATGGTCTAATTTGGTGACTGCGCCTGAAACTGAAATGTTTGATTGAGGTGGCTGAGTTGGCAGGCTATTTTTGTGGATAGTACTGAATAGTTTTGTGCAGTGACAACCGGGGGGATAAACTGGAGTGTCAGATGACTACGAGTTTGGAAAGTTTTGTCTAGTCGAGAGTGTCACAATTGCAACACAAGATTCTTCATATGAAATGAAAATGAGCTTTTGCCATTTTTGGTGTGCAGGTACCCAGCCATCAATAAGCCTGCAGGGGTGGTACATTGGTTGGAGCATAGTCCTGAGGCGGACAATGTAGATTGGGTCGTAATCTTGGACGCAGACCAGATTGTTAGAGGACCTATTATTCCTTGGGAACTCGGAGCAGAAAAAGGCAAGCCTGTTGCAGCTTATTACGGGTATGGTTTTAGTCAGCAGTTCAGCATTGACAACATTTTTGTGCCTATTATGGTCATACGTAATTGAAAGGAGAGAACTTCAATAAATGACTGAACTAATATATCGTGTCAGTAACTTGGACAATGTTTTGGACGCTCATCCTTCCTCGTGGAGTATACGTTTTCTTAAAGAGTCATTTGTTAACTCTTTTTTTTCCCTTGGTACCAAGTGCAATACTGCATCATTCTTCTTCAGCATCTTTCTCTCTAAACATGTTAAGCAACATGAATTTTCCTTGTATAAAATTGATTTCAGCTTAAAGCAAGTCTTTATAACACATTGCTTATGCAACCTTATCTCTGGGTCATCACCTCGTAGCTCGGTATATCATATCATTGTCAGATTTGGGCTTCGCTTCCAGTCAATCTTATCTATGCGTTCCCTTAAGTAGGTATTTGAAGGGTTGTGATAACATCCTTGCACAGTTGCACACTGCACATCCAGAATTTTGCGACAAAGTTGGCGGAATTCTGGCCATGCATATCGATGACTTAAGGGCTCTAGCCCCTTTATGGCTCTCGAAGACTGAAGAAGTGAGGGAGGATAAGTCCCACTGGTCAACTAATATTACTGGTGATATATATGGCATGGGTTGGATCAGTGAGATGTATGGTTACTCGTTCGGCGCTGCAGAAGTAAGATCGATTGCTCTTCTTTATTATGCAATGTCAAAGTAAACATTTCCACAGTATGTATTTCTATGGTCTTGCGTGTATCTTCAATTCTTCATTGTAATAATACTCTATCCTCTTCAACAGGTAGGCCTACGCCACAAGATAAATGACGACATAATGATCTATCCAGGTTATACTCCAAGAATTGGCATTGAGCCTCTTATCCTCCACTATGGTTTGCCATTTAAAGTTGGGAACTGGTCTTTCAGTAAGTTGGAACACCACGAGGATGGTATAGTTTATGACTGCAACCGTTTATTTCCTCCACCTCCATTCCCTAAAGAGGTAAACAGTCTTGCTAAACATTATTTTGTAACGTTCTTCTCTTACTGATAGGTGGTAGCTATTCTGTATGCGTCCTTTTAACGTTACTAACTTTATAGGTTGAGATGATGGAATCTGACCAAAATGTGAAGCGGGGCTTATATCTAAGCATCGAGTGCATCAACACATTGAATGAAGGGCTTCTTTTGCATCACACATCTGTTGGGTGCCCAAAACCACAGTGGTCAAAATACCTGAGCTTCCTTAAAAGCAAAAGGTTCTCAGAGCTTACGAAACCAAAGTACTGGAGCAGTCTAAAGGTTGAAAGCAAAGTAACTGTACAACATGTTGCATTGTCTATACATCCAAAAATACACACCCTTTTCTCCACTGAATGTTCGTCGTATTTTGACTGGCAAACTGTTGGGCTCATGCACAGTTTTCGTTTAAGCGGCCAGCCTGGTAATATTACACGCTTATTGAGTTGTACAGACGAGGAATTGAAGAATTATAAGGGTGACGACCTTGCTCCCACACATTATGTTCCATCCATGAACAGACACCCATTGACAGGAGACTGGTATAAACTTCTGACTTAGTATTGTGTTCTAAACTTTTATTCATTACCCCATAACTTATTCGATTTGTTCTTGTTAGGTACCCAGCAATCAATAAACCAGCAGCAGTTCTCCATTGGATTAACCATGTGCAGACTGATGCTGAGTTCATTGTTATCTTGGATGCTGATATGATCATGAGAGGTTCCATCACTCCATGGGAGTATGGTGCAAAACTTGGTCATCCTGTTTCAACTCCCTATGAGTAAGATTTTAATGTGGTTCTATGAATTTGCAGCCTGCATTTTGTGATTTTTGTAATATTACATTTCCTGTTTACCAGATATATGTTTAGTTGTTTAGAGGTACTTGTATGCATCACCTCCATTATGATTTTGCGCGAATCTTGTTGCACATCTTAGAATTCGTTGAACCAACTTACCACTTGGGTGCTTCAATATTTGTGCAAGTCTCCTTGCAAGTTGAGGCACTGATGCATGAAATTATTGGATATGTCAGAGCAATGTACTAATATCATCCTTTCTGCCTGTCAGATATCTCATTGGTTGCGATAATATACTTGCAAAGATGCACACTCGCAATCCATCTGCATGCGACAAGGTTGGTGGTGTCATTATCATGCATATTGACGATCTCCGACGTTTTGCTATGCTGTGGCTGCACAAATCAGAAGAGGTCCGTGCAGACAAAGAGCACTATGCAACAAACATTACTGGTGATATATATGCATCTGGCTGGATAAGTGAGATGTACGGTTACTCTTTTGCAGCAGCCGAGGTATGTCTGGTTATGATTTATCTTTGTGTTATTGCATTTGCAAGCCTATGGACTATGGCTGCACCGCATTAGAACTTACAGGCTATATTGCTGCTGAGTGCATTGCATGTATCTGAATACCTGTAGCTGTTAACATCAATGCAAATATTGTGTTAGTAACTTCTAGAGATATTCTACCCAGAGTGTGCACTCACAAGTTCTAGAAAGCTAATATGGGAGTAGTAAATTTTTATCTTGCTGCTTGACGCTTTCTTCTTCACTTGACACACAGCTTAACCTGCGGCACATCATAAGGAGCGATATATTGATATATCCCGGCTATGTTCCTCTACCTGGAGCAAAATACAAGGTTTTCCATTACGGGCTGAGATTTGGTGTTGGTGATTGGAGCTTTGACAAGGCTGACTGGAGAAATACTGATATGGTAAACACATGTTGGGCCAAGTTCCCTGAACCACCTGATCCATCTTCTATCACAAAAGGCGATCAAAATGCCCAGGAGAGGGATCTTCTCAGCATTGAATGCGGTAGGTCTTTGAACAAGGCTCTATACTTACACCACAAACGCCGAAATTGTCCTCGGCTAAGCACCGCCATAGGGGGCATCTCGAAGAAAATTGAGGAAGTCCCAACCTCCAATAAATTTGACAGAGTTACACAACGTTCATCTGCGACAACAGTTGGACGGAATGCTGAATCGCTTGATGACACTGTATCACGTGTACATAGATCAAGGAGACTAGCCAGATCATCAAAGATGTGGATTATTGCTATCTGGGCAATATCTGTAGTTGCTTTCTTGCTGGTAGTCTCAATGTTTTTCTCGGATCGAAGAAGAAGTGTTTCAAGATCTAGGGCTTCCAGAAGCCAGAAAGCCCATATTTGACTCTAAAGCAAAGTAACAAACAGTATGATCATAAGTTTATTCCTTTGCCAATACATCACATAAAGGGAGTACAGTACCAGGACACTACAGGCTAACACCATCGAGTTGAGCTATCAGAAGCCGCAGGCGATTGACCATGCCCATTCCTTGTTATCTTTGACAAGTTTCTTCTACTCCCTCCGTTCCAAATTAGATGTCTTCCATTTGTCCACATGCGGATGTATCTAGACATCTAATTTGGAACGGAGGGAGTAGTTGCTAGTAGCAGATTTTTGTTTCCACTACTGCAGCTACAGCTGTCCGTGTTCAATTTTGTATGTAGGTGTTTGTTTAGCATGGTGTAATTGATAGGCTTTCCCCCGTTTTTCCTTGTCAGCTAAGGTTTCAAGGTGTAGAAAGATCAAAGATGTATGTGATTAACTAGCATACAAATACAATAAGCATTTGGGTTTGCAACCCAGGATTGTGCTATACATAAAGCATAGGTGTCTCCCCTGATCAGATCAGAACAATAAGTTTTTTTTTGTTTCTCTTGTTAATATAGGATTGTGGTATACATATTTGCTTTTGAAACTTGTGACAACCGTACCCAGTCACCAAAGCACGTGTAAATGGGTTTTGCATGATAACAATCATGTAAAAGCAGAACATACACATTTTCTTTACAATAATTTTTTGATAGCTTTGCGTCAAAACTTAATATTTATCTTTAAAAAAAACATAATATTTAAGAGAAATTAGAACATAGCTTGGCAAGCGAAAAAAAAGATACAGTAAGAAGAGAAGAAAGGCCTTACGCGAGGCCCAAAGGCCCATCTTACCATCTCAGCCCAAGAGTACATAGTATCCCACCACTCGCCGCCACCATCTCCACTCAGCTACCTCCCTCCTCACTAGCCGCTACCACTTCCGCTTCACACGGCCGAAAACATTTCGAAATCCCAGCCCCAAAAATCCCCACCCCTCGAAATTTTTCCCGCCCGAGCCCGCCAAACCCTAGCCGGATCTCCGGCCGGCGACGCCCCCGGCGGCCGGCGAGATGCACATCAAGGAGGTATGCCTGGAGGGGTTCAAATCGTACGCGGGGCGGACGGTGGTGCCGGGGTTCGACCCGCTGTTCAACGCCATCACCGGGCTCAACGGCTCCGGCAAGTCCAACATCCTCGACTCTATCTGCTTCGTGCTCGGCATCACCGACCTCCGCCAGGTGCGCGCCGCCTCGCTCCAGGAGCTCGTCTACAAGCAGGGCCAGGCGGGGGTCACCAAGGCCACCGTCTCCATCGTCTTCGACAACTCCGACCGCGCCCGCTCCCCGCTCGGCTACGAGGACTCGGCCGAGATCACCGTCACGCGCCAGGTTGCGCATCCTCACCCCTCTCTCGTTTGCGCCGCCTGCCTGTATTTTGACGCTTCTCTATGTTTGTGCGTAATTGGGCACCGTGGGTGAACCTGTGAAGGGGTAATAGCCCGTCCCTTACACTTCTGTCCTTAGTGTTTCTCGAAATTGGCGCTAATTGTTGGGTGGAGAGTAGTTGTCCGTCTGTCTGTTGGTTTTCGAATTCGTCATACTGATTCAGGTGGTCTTGATGCGTGAGGAGATGCAGACTGCAAGGTTTGTAGATGTATCTATTTTGGGAAATTTTAGGGATGGTGGTACCATGGAATATGGATATGCTCTTGATTTAGGTGGTTGTGGATTTTGGGATTTCTGTGTATATAGGGATGCATGTTTTTGTCCACTAACCCGCAATAATGCCTAGTAAATTCTTCTAGTAATTAATTCTTGTACTTGACTTGATCTGCTTTAACTAAAGTCGCTGTCTGCAGTTTGTTTTTCTTGATCTTTGTATGTTTCTTTTGGACCAGTAGTGCGTCCAGCTTTACTGGGTATTGATAAACTACTCTCTTGTATTTGTAGATTGTAGTTGGTGGACGGAACAAATACCTTATCAATGGCCATCTTGCACAACCTTCCCGGGTGCAGACTCTTTTCCACTCTGTGCAGCTTAATGTGAACAATCCTCATTTCCTAATTATGCAAGGACGTATCACGAAAGTGCTGAACATGAAGCCTCCAGAAATTCTTTCCATGTTGGAAGAGGCAGCAGGCACAAGGATGTATGAAATGAAGAAGGAATCTGCTCTTAAAACACTCGAGAAGAAGCAGAATAAAGTTGAGGAGATAAATAAACTTCTCGATGAAGAAATCCTTCCTGCATTGGAGAAACTTAGAAAAGAGAGGTGCCAGTACATGAAATGGGCCAATGGTAATACTGAACTAGATCGACTTAAAAGATTCTGTATTGCTTATGAGTTTGTTCAAGCTGAGAAAGTGCGAGAGAGTGCACTCAGTGATGTCAAACAAATCAGGGGAAAGATTGTTGAACTGGATGAAAGCACAGAAAAGCTAAATGCAGAGATAAATGAAATGGAAAAAAACATAGCTACCCTAGCTGCTGAAAAAGAAGCCAAACTAGGTGGTGAGATGAAGGTTTTGTCGGAGAAAGTGGATAAGATCCAACATGCACTTATTAAGGAAACTTCTCTGATGAATAATGAAGAGGAAACTCTAAGGTCAGAGGAAAAGGCTGCTGAAAAGGTAATATATTGTTCATATTCATGTCACTCAGTAAGTAATCCACATTTATTCTGAAATACTTGCAGTCTGACATACACACTATTTGCTTATAGATTCTCAAGAACATTGAGGACATCAAGAGATCTATAGTTGAGAGAGATGCTGCTGTAAAAAAGGCAGAGGATGGTGCATCTGATATGAGTAAGAGAGCAGAGGATCTGACAAAAGAGTTAGATGAAAGTGAGAAAGAATATCAGGTATGCAAAATTTCTGAAATCATAGTGTATCAACAGACAACGTCTTGACTTAGTTTCTTGATACTAAATTCTACTTGACACAGGGTGTGCTAGCAGGAAAAAGCAGTGCAAATGAGAAGAAATGTCTAGAAGATCAACTTAGAGATGCAAAAGCTGCTGTTGGAGAGGCAGAATCTGGACTAAAGCAGCTGACAACAAAGATAAGCCATTCTGAGAAGGAGCTGAAAGAGAAGAAAACTCAGATGAAATCCAAGCGTGATGAAGCTACTGCAGCTGAGAAAGAACTGAAAGCTAGGACAAAAGAGTTGGAAGCTATCAAGGCATCTATGGGGTCTATAAATTACGAAGAGGGCCAGATGGAAGCTCTGCAAAAGGTATGCATAAAAAAATATCAGCTTTCCTGTGGCATACATACTAGAAGTTTCTTAACGGAAATCTTGGCAATGTTTGGGAACTATTTTTCATTACTCTTTGTCACCTATGACCGATTGTAGGATCGGTCAGCAGAGGTAGAGGTGGTTCAGAAATTGAACGACAAAGTTCGCGCACTTACTGGTGAGCTGGGAAATGTTCACTTCAGCTACAGAGACCCTGTTAAAAACTTTGATAAATCAAAAGTGAAAGGAGTAGTTGCACGGCTTATTAAGATAAAGGATAGCTCAACAGCAACGGCATTGGAGGTTTGTCTTAGCAAACTCCTGATTTTGGTTCTGAAGTTGAATCTACCTTTCAGTGAAGGGACTGGTTTAGCTGCATCACTTGAACGTTAGTCAAATTATGCAGGTTGCTGCTGGAGGAAGGCTATATAACGTGGTCGTTGACTCAGAAACCACTGGAAAGCAGCTTCTACAAAATGGTGATCTCAGAAGAAGGGTAACCATAATACCGTTGAATAAAATCCACACAGGTACTATACCTGATAGAGTCCAGCAGGCTGCTCGTAGAATGGTTAGTTATTTTGTTTTCATTCGTTGGATGTAACCTTTTGCTCAACTTTGAAGAATGATATATTGGTTGCTATTAGGTTGGAGCCGAAAATGTAACATTAGCTCTAGAACTGGTTGGTTATGACGGAGAAGTAAAGGTTGGTATTTTTCATCCTATTAGTCAGCATTTTTTTGCGTATTCCATTTGATATTTTAGTCTGCTAGATTCCACTTTATTTCTGATTTCAGTGACTTATGATCTAGAAAATTATCCAGTGTTATATGTACCTACCTTGTCATTCATTACATTAACAATCTCAAAGATACACTCCTAAAGAGATTTTCTTATTGCAGAATGCTATGTCTTACGTCTTTGGTTCGACATTTGTGTGTCGAAATATGGAGGCAGCAAAGGAGGTAATATAGCTTTTTTCAGAAATATGTTTAGTTATCTATTTTAACCCAGTCTGCCTGTGCAATTTTAATATCTATGAAGGGTTGGTTCTCGCTGATATAGGTGATTCTTTTCTTGTTACAGATTGCCTTTAATAGGGACATTGGCAGTACTAGTGTGACTCTTGAAGGTGACATTTTTCAGCCTAGTGGTCTATTGACTGGAGGTAGTCGCAGGTAATTTTGTGTCAGTTTTGACACTTCACTTAGTGTTAATGCTTGCATCTGATTTATTTTTAGATGGATTCTGTAATGGGTGTTCCTTCCTGTTGCTATTATCCCTGTTCTTTTGGAGTATTGTTTAAATAACTCCCGAGATGGTTTTGCTACTGTGGTAGGTTGACATGGCTGAGGATGCATATGTTACCTCACACTTCCAGGAGAATTAATCATGAAAATGTTAGAAACAAAATAATTCAGGAGAATTAGTTTATTTTTCTACAAGTTACAATTTTAAGAATCCCTGCAAAAGAAATTCAAAATGTTAACTAGTTGGAAATAAAAATTGGTCAGGTTTCTGGTTCTAGACTCATTGAATACAATTTTTTTTTTGTCTTTTGAAATTTCAAATTCAGGAAACAAAAGAATAAGCTCTTTTAAGTGAGACATAATTTTGAATTTTGAAAATAGGATGTTGGGCACTAAGGATGAGATGTGGCCTGAGGACGATGGTCAAGCAATAAAGATCATAGGAAGAAGGGTCTTTCGTTGTGTTAGAGCAAGTAAAAAAATCGGTCATGTGTGCACCAATAAATTAGTGTTGGTTCATTTGTGTTTTTTTGCTAAACTGTCGGTTAAACTTGTGACTACAATAGTGTATTTTGTTTATTAGATGTCTTTTGCTTGAGTCGTTTGCCCCACCTGTATGGATAATTGTAGCTATTTATTCAAGTCCTTTGTAACTTGTTGGCCCACATTTATTATATACTCACTCCGTTTTTAAATGTAAGATGTTTTAGATGTTTCACATTTTGTCTAGATACATACTAAAACATGTCTAGATACATTTGTATATACTAGCAAACATGCCCGTGCGTTGCAACGGAAGAAAAAACATTACACCTCCTAACTCAATAAACATGGCTCAAGACACCCCTGGTTCGATGTCCTATATTTCAACACTTCATCCCACCCATGTCGCCCTTATCCTCTTTATCCCTGTCAACAGTGTGCACCCCATTACAATGTGTGTGAATGTGGTCAGTCCCATGGAGATGACCTTGATCACCGCACAACACACCTATCATTGGACCGCGGCAATAATTAGTGTTAAAACATAAAAACTAATCTCGTTGAGTTGGACGTGACTGTAATTAATAAACTGATATCTATCTACCCTATTAGCTCTTAGGATTTTTGCAGAATTCTCAAATTGACCAATAAACAACAACATATATGTTGAAGCAACATCACGTGAAGCAAACAATCTATATGCACATGATCAAGCATCCATCATTTGCACTTGTGTACTGTCAATAGCTTAGTAGCAGTGGGACAAGTGTCGGAAATTCTTTCACAGGCTCAACCAAAAGAACCACAAGTCATGTTGATTAGGAAAGGCAGCTAGCTTTTTTTAGTCCAAGAAAGGCAGATAGCTAAAGATCGTAGGTCAGCAAAGTGCTCTTTTCTCTCACGCGCTGCTGCCCCTGCACACATAGTACAACCGGAAAAATCCCTACTAATCAATCGGGATAGGACTCGGAGGTGGAATTTTTTTAGAGCGGGAGAACTTTCTGACTATCGACATGGAGCACACTTTTGGGCTGCTGGAGCCAGTTCGTTAGTGTGAGGGCCGAAGAGAGTTTGGGCTGCCATCGGCTCAGTTGTCCAGCGATCAATGATGGATTGACGTAACCAACGATGGGCCCATAAAAAATAACCACGCCGCAACGTCGTATATTAGTACCACCTTGACTAATTACACAGATGTTAGTAGCGCGGGATGAGGTGACAAACGTCTTTTACGTACGAACCAAACGGTGGGCGACGTACCAAACGACGTAAACCTCGATCAAAGACGACGTACCAAACCAACGAAGGAGCCTTAATGCCTTTATTATTAGGTAAATATTTGAATGTGGACAAAGTCTAAAAATCTTATATTTAAAAACAGAGGGAGTAAGTACTAGTGGTGGGAGAGTGAACTCACCACCGACTCTCAACTTTATAAGTAGGAAAATAATGGTGTTGCTCATCTTTGGCTTATAGTTGTATTTTCTGGATATAAGCTAGATTCCTCTCAGAAAGCAGAACAGTATCCTGCATTTGTTGTCATTTTATTTTATCTACTAATCTGATGAGATAAACACCTACGTTTCCCTCTGTAATGATTACACATGTTATAATATTATAATGCAGAGGTGGTGGGGACTTGCTAAGAAAACTCCATGAATTAGCTCAAGCTGAGGCTGATCTCTCTGACCATAAGGACAGGCTCTCTATTATTGAACAGAAGGTATTCACTTGACGCAATGCTAATAGATGCAATCCTCTTTTGAATTCATATCTATTTATATTGTACTCCATAAGCACCATAACCCAGGGCCTTGTTATGTGATGTGATACTGCAATATGCTCTATGAACCACATTTTGCCCTTAAATATCTGCTTTTATATGTTAACTGAAAGTTTGTAAATTTATATTATTGTTTTGCAAAGACAAAGAAATGGGACTAGCATGTATACAAGATGGTCTAGAAGGAAAATGAATTAATGGTGCTACCAGTTAAATTCTAGTTGATCACATATCCTAGATTATTAAGCCCGGATTAGTTTTTGTTTGTTCAGTATTGATTATCTCTGTTCATTGGTCTGAACATGTTATATGTTGGCATCATCTGTTAGATTGATTTTTCTGGGGAATGCTTCACAATTATCGGAAAATAGATATTTTAATTTACCTTGTTTTCCAGATTGCTGTGCTTCTGCCTCTGCACAAGAAGTACGCCGAGTTGAAATCTCAGTTTGAACTCAAATCATACGATCTATCATTATTTCAGAACAGAGTTGAGCAAAATGAACATCACAAGGTATTATTTTTATGCTATCACTATGGTTACCTTGGGACTTCCATCTTCAAATTGGATCAACAATTGTTCTATTTGTACTTTAGTTAGGTGAACTTGTAAAGAAACTTGAGCAAGAGCTCGAGGAATCAAAGAAAGAGTTAACAGAGAAGCAAGCGCAGTACAAAAAATGTGTCGCAACTGTTTCTGAGTTAGAAAAGACAATTAAGACTTATGGCTCTGAACGTGAAGGTCGGCTCAAAGCTCTAGAAAATAATATCAAGTCATTGAAATCGGAAATGCAGTCCATGTCGAAGCAGTTAAAGGTGTGATTTCTGACTGTTTTTGCCATAAGGGATTTGCATTTGTTACTTGCATTATTATCTCTCGAGTGTTAGCATATTCAGTAAGACGTTTCCTCTTATATTATTTCGTAGTTAACTTCTAGCTCTAAACTGATTTCTCTATGGTTAGTCTTTTTTTTTCTTTAGGTCTGTCCAGTTTTTTCGTGGCACACATGTTCTGTTGGATATCGATAATTAGAGTGCTTTCATTAGGCTGCTTATTGTTGTAATTATCATTGACCATGACAAGCTCTTGCTGAGGATGCCTGTAAGTTATGCAGTGCAGGGTACCATACTGTTCTTGTTGGAGAAGTGATATAGTTACATTTGAAATGCTTTGGTTATGAATGTTCTGTGTGATATTGTATTCACGACTTCATTATTTTATTTTTAGTACAGTCTTGAGCATTAATCCCAACAGTTCAATGGATAACATATCTGTTGTATCTATTATTACTTATCCTGGATAGGCTCATCAAAGTGAGAGGGAAAGGCTGATTATGGAGAAAGATGCAGTTGCTAATGAACTTGCTATGCTTGAAGAGCAATTAATAACTTCGAAAGCTCAGATTACTGCTCTGTCTGAAACCTGGGGCACATATAAGAGCAAGGTACTCCATTAAGCTGTAATGGTTTAATTTGAACTTAACTACAGGCCTTTGCATCTCATTCATTAAATTAATCCCGTTTGTTTCACTCATCACATACAGGTTGCTTCCACAAAGCTAGATTTGGATCAATCTGAATCTGAGCTCAATATTGGCCGTTCCAAACTGAAGGAATGCGACTCACAAATAAACTCCATGTCCAAGGAGCAGCAAAAACTTCAGCAGCTACTTAGTGATTCGAATGTTGAAAGGAAGAAAATGGAAAACGAGGTACTTATTGGGTGTAATCACTGGTGCATATTTCTGCTTGAATACTTTATTTTTTAGTATTGGTACTTATTCGGTGTAATATCTGGTGCATATTTTCGCTTTATAACTGACTTATTTTTCGAACTTCTTAATGTACCATACAGGTTAAGAGGATGGAGATAGAGCAGAAGGATTGCTCTTCGAGGGTTGATAAGCTAATGGAGAAGTACACTTGGATTGCAACTGAGAAACAGTTGTTTGGAAGAAGTGGTACGGATTATGACTTTGCCTCGTGTGAGCCACACAAAGCACGTGAAGAACTTGAAAATCTCCAAGCTCAACAATCAGGGTAATCTTTCAGCTGAAAAAAGGGGAATAAAAAACTTCATGTACATCTGATTTTTCTTGGTAGTTGTACTCTTATCAGCTGATTAATTTACAATGCAAAGCACCGACTTATCAGTTAATTGTCAAATGCAGTCTTGAGAAGAGGGTCAATAAGAAAGTTATGGCTATGTTTGAGAAGGCAGAGGATGAATACAATGATTTGATATCGAAGAAAAATATCATCGAGGTAGGTCTTGCCATATATAAATTTCGTGATAACTTGCGATTGACTTTTGTAGCAGCATGCAATATAACCTTTTGCTGTCATCTTCAGAATGACAAGGCAAAAATCAAGAAAGTGATAGAAGAGTTGGATGAGAAGAAGAAAGAGACATTGAAAGTCACATGGCTCAAAGTAAACAAGTAAGTATACTTTATTATTCTGTAATCTTTCCTAGCAGATGCATCACTGCATGAAATATTGCTCAGACTCCGTAATGATGGTATTCTATTTACCCACAAATGCACAAAGTTAACTAACCTCTCATTTCTATTTCAAGGGATTTTGGGTCTATATTCAGTACTCTTCTACCCGGTACAATGGCAAAACTTGATCCTCCTGAAGGTGGTACCTTCTTGGATGGTCTTGAAGTTCGTGTGGCATTTGGAACAGTTTGGAAGCAATCTTTATCCGAACTCAGTGGAGGACAGCGGTCCCTTCTTGCTCTTAGTCTTATCCTGGCATTACTTCTTTTCAAACCTGCACCGCTTTACATATTAGATGAGGTATGTCCGCATGCAATTTTCCTACTAAGTTGCTCACCAGTTACCACTGTCTCTAATCTGGCTGATCATATTACAAACTAGCATAACCTAGTAAGATTGTTCTATCATGTTTTTTTACTCCTGTATACCCCATGTCTCGGATATTTGTGGCTAGGTTTGATGGGAGAGCATAAAATTGAAAACAATAATAATCCTTTTCAGCTGATCTGGACGTGCTTGTACTGCAGGTTGATGCTGCCCTTGATCTGAGCCACACCCAAAACATCGGTAGAATGATAAAGGCACATTTCCCGCAGTCCCAGGTAAGCTTAATCCTCTAAGTTGTGTACTTCTGTGGTAATTGATGTACAGTTACTGTGTGTACCTGTGTGCTATGACCTTGTTTCATCCCTTCAGTTAATAATTCAAAGTTGATTACTACTACTGTCTTTGCAGTTCATAGTTGTGTCTCTAAAAGAGGGTATGTTCAACAACGCCAACGTGATATTCCGAACGAAATTTGTTGATGGGTGTCCACTGTGACACGAACAGTCCAATCTAATAAGAAATGATAGACATGCATCATATCAAGGTATGCTCTGAACCTGAAACTTGGTTACTTAAGATGAAAATTATAACTATATATGAATTGCTGTTTTTTATACAGAAATGCGTAATGCAGGGAGACGTCTGTGTGAAGAGCTCTTTGGTCATGATAGTTAAATGGCCGGTTCCCAATGCTATGCGCTAGTGTGATTAACCTGTTGCTGTTGCTACAGAACGTCTCAAGCCCCTTGCTTGTCGGGAAGTTAGCATCAGACCGTCTTTGTGGAAATATGTAAACTCGGTATTAGAACAGGATGTTAAGTTCATGTATATATCTCTAATTGCTTGTTCGTATTTTGGTCTGGCAGATGCGGCCAAACCATTTTATTCTAAGAGTTCTGAACGTTCTTGCATGCTAAGCATAGTATAGTATGTAGCTGCCATATTAGTATGGCACACTAGAGTCTCTGTCGCTTGTTTGGTTCAACCAGCCTGCTCGTATTGGTGTAATATTACATCTATGTACCACCTATTTATCCACCTCCTATTTTTATTCGCCCTATTTCTGTCCATTTATCTGGGGTCTATTTGCATGTGAAAATGGATACATTTTCTCAGCCGGTGCTGATCTTTTGACTACTATCGAAGACCGAGGTTGAGTCGTCGGGCCTTGTCCAGGGAGATTGCTCCGCTGTATCTTGTCAGGTGCGCGTCTTAGTGCGTGAGGGAGGGTGAGGTTGCGTCTTGGACTCTTGGGCGTCTTGGCTCTTGGGCGTCTCCCGCAGCTGGCTGCGTTGTGTCTGCTGCTGCTGCTGCTGCAGTTTGGCATCCTGGAGGCATTTGCGTTCCTGGTCTCCGAGGCTTGTGGTGCCTACATGCGCTCTGGTCGAACGTGAAAAGCGCACATGAACTTGTGAGGAGACCGCCGAGAAAAGCAGCGAGTCCAAAGCGTGGTGATAGAGCGGCAATATGACGTGACAGCTTGACAGGTGCAGTCTCACGGCCTGTTGCCTCATGCATTATTAGTGATTTGTCAAATTTGCATGATTTGAGTGTGATAATCATAAGAGTTGCATGCTCAGGTTTTATAAATGGGACGCTAATTGCTCCCAGCGATTGCAGCCTTTTTTTAGATGCGTTTGAACTTCGTTATCTTATTGGTGTATGATGACTAGGATATTGGAGTAAACCAAACCTCTTGTGAAAAACTTCATCGAGTTCCCGTGTGTTGTCCAAAACTATTATCTTGGTTTAATGTAGGGAAATTCTGTATACACTCCAGACGCAAGACATCCTCGCGTCGAAGAGACGAAGGCCAAGCTATTGGAGATCATCAAAGGGTTGGTGGTCTCGGAGTAGCCTAGCTGTTGAGCTATTTTTGTTTATTTCTGCATTTGATGTGAACTTAGTTCTTGCTGTCTCTAGTTTTCGGCTGCAGTTTCTTCTACGCTTAAACCTTAGTTTCGTTGTAGCTTCGTTTCAGTTTCAAGACTTTTAGTCCTTGTAAGAACTCGCTGTGGCTGGTTTCATTGATGAAATGGAATTGGGCTCCCCCATTAAGGGGCCCTCTTGATCTAAAAATTATGTATACACCCAATTGGGGGAAATTAGTGAAGTTGTGTTTCTCATTGCTGATGGATCGCATTTTAACACAATGATGTGAGTTTCTCTTTCATCCTTATGCGTCTTTCTATCCAGATCTACCATTGGGGTTTATTATCCAGATCCATGGAAATGAACCAGTTATCATTTTTTCTGTGAATAGAATGAAGTTGGACGAGGCCAGGACACTGTTTTTCCGGGACTACAGGTGGTGAAGGGGTAAATGCCAAAGTCTTAGCACAAATATGAACGACAATTGGTGCCCGTTGTTTCTTTCTACCGGAGGGATTTCATATGAAATGTTGTATAATATCTTCTCTGAGCTCAGTGTTGATCCTTGCTTTCTCTGCTAGCGCACCTACAATGTTATCTTTCTATTTGAACCTTGACATGGGGTTACCACGGCAAATTCGAAGGTCGAGATACTTAGGGTTTCGTGTAGAGAGAAGTTGGCGCGCTGGTAGTTTCGGACGGCTGACAAGTAAAGATTTACCCAGGTTCGGCCCCTCATTGTGAGGTAAAGACCTACTCCTGCTTGTCTGATCTGTATATATGTATGATTACATGGTGGCCGTAATGGCGATGGTGTGAAACGTGGTCTCGCTATGCTATGCGTGTATATGATCTGTCTATGGGGTACCCCTGCCTGACTTTATATAGGGAGCCAGGTAGGGTTTATAAGAGTTCTAGTAGACTACGACTTGGAGTACTTGCCTTGTGCTTGAAGTAATTGATGGACCGCCAGGTAGGCCTTCGGTTGGGCCGCATCGGGTACGCCAATGGTGGGGTGACTGGAGGGTATGCCCACGTCAGTAGCCCCCGAGTGTCTGGTCGATTTCGAAGTATCGGGCAGAGACTCATAACAGCATGTCGAGTAGGCGTAGTCGATGCGTCGGGTACGTTGATGACCATATGATGACTGTATTAACCATGTTTTGAGAGTTGAATCATTTATGAAAAATCCAATGTAGGTGTAAGCAAACCGATAGTAATAAATTGGATGCGATCGATAGAGAGACCGACTTTGAGAAATCCGATGCAGGCTATAGAGAATCTGACTTTGATAATACCGATACGAGCTTTATAGAACCCGACTTTGATAAATCCAGTGCGGGCTATAGAGAACCCGACTTTGAAAAATCCGTGCGGGCTATAGAGAACCCGACTTTGAAAAATCCGGTGCGGGCTATAGAGAACCCGACTTTGAGAAATCTGTGCGGGCTATGAAGAACCCGACTTTGAAAAATCCGGTGCGGGCTATAGAGAACCCGACTTTGAGAATTACGTAGCACTCGAGCCGACGGCGAGGGACTCCCGATGGGAGTAGTCGATGAAATTTGCACTGTCCAAGGAGGTGCTCAGTTTTCGTATCCTTACTGCGTTGTCTGATGCTTTTGACTTGGTAGTATGCCAGGTGCGCTCTTTAGCGCTCGTCGGGTGCGCGTTCAGCGCTCCCGAAGGGAGTAGTCCCCGAGTGTCTGGTCGATTCAAAGAATCGGGCAGAGACTCATCTGCTTGCTTTGCTGTGAATCCTGTATGCCGACAATGTGTCATTTTGTTCTTTGTTCGCTAAGTATATGTGAGTCGAGATTGCCTCGATTGTGCATGCTGAGTCAGAAACACGTCGACTGATGCTTTGCGTGTATTTTTGTTGTCCTTCTGACAGTTTTCAGGGATGGTGGCTTAGTAGGCCTGGTACACTCGACGGATCGGGACCAGTTATCTGCTCATTTGTGCAAAACCTTACTAGCCTACTTCAAGTTTGATTCCCCGGACTCGAACCCGGAACGGGTTCACTACTAGAAACATGACCATTAGTCCCGGGTGGTAGGGGCCTCTGGTACCGGATTCCCACCCGGGACACCGGATTCGGGACTAGAGGCCCCCCTCTAGTCCCGGGTGGCTTATGACCTGGCACTAGAGAGCTCCACGCGGGGCCTGGGCAGAGCGCATGGCAGAGGACCTCTAGTCCCGGGTGGTCATACAACCCGGGACCAGAGATTCTCCCACGTGGCGGCCTCTGGTTTTTTTAGTGTTTAGGGTTTAGGGTTTAGAGTTTAGGGTCCCTATTGAATATTATGATTAATCTTGCAAAATATATGGTTAATTAATTACAAATCAGAAAAATACATATAGCATATCAAAATATTCATAAAAGAAATCTTTATGAGAATTCGATCATTTTTAATTGATTACATGGAGATCACAACCGGGACTAGAGCCCGTCTGTTCGATTAATTACATAGAGATGATATAAAACAGGGACTAGAGCCCGTCGTCTATTCGATTACATGATCATCGCCGGGACTAGATCCCGGTGGCATTGTATTTTCCCTTTGGGTTTATGACATAGTTCATCAAAAATCCCGCAATTTCCTCTTGAATTGGTCGAAAGCGGTCCTTTGGTTGCAGGTCCCTCCGCATTGTATCCATCTATAAAAGAAGGAGATCAATATGAATATCAATCATCATAACAGAAATTATGAATGACACTCAACACAATTGATGGTAATAAAATAAAACTGTGAATATATTTGTTCACTTACTTCTACAAATGTCGATGGGTTCCGCTCAGAGACCTCCCGGCGAATCCACTCGCAGACGTAGTATCCACACAGATTGGTCCCCAGTGGCTGCCTTTCACAGTACTTTACGAGAATAGATTTCAATCAAATAATAATCAAGCATGGTATGATGGTATTGAAATTTGAATTAAAGAGATGCGAACCTAGCTCGTACTACTTACCTTGGCATTAACAAAACTAAGCTCCTCTTTAAAATCACCAGATGTACACCTTCTGAAATCTTTCCAAATCCTGCCGGCAAACAAATGAATAAATGAGTTATTAATTAGTTACTTGATATCTCAGGAATTGAACAAAAGAGACCGATATAGTACGATAATGATTGAAAATACCCTTGGAGCACATCTTTAATATGTTGGTACTTCTCTTGGGGCCACGCCAATGAGTCGAAGATTTCAACTTTTGCCTCATCAACTTCAATGATTAGCAGAATGTAATGGTCGCTGCGCACGTTTATATATGTCAGTAACTAATCAGTTACACTTAACATCGAGTAAGCAAAAACTAATGTGTACAAGACAGTAACACTCTTACCTGAAGTTGTAAGGAAACAATATCTTCCTTTTATAATCTTGCCTCTTTATGAACCTAAACAAGTTGGCCACCGTTTCCTTTGTAGTTCCGTAGCAGATTTTCATTAACTCGGGTTGGGTCAATGAACCCAATCTCAAAGATTCTTTTCTGTCACATTCATCACTCTTCATTCTGCATAATAGCGTAGTGAGCATAATTAGAACAGGCAATGACCGAGCTGAGCTATAGACTTTATTTTAGAAAATAAATGAATTGAATCACTTACAGACAATAGGTACTGACGATACTCAAGTCGAGGGCGTCAAGCTGGTATAACTGATAGAGTTCTTCAAGATAAATATTTAACTCGTCTTTACCTTTGAAATGTTCCTCTGTAACTTGCACAAGGAGCACTTTTCGATCTAGCTTTGTGACTTCCATGTACCAGTCATGCAGTCTTAGCATTTGTGTTGGTAGATTCTCGATCTGATCAGGTGGCACTAGAGACTTCCCGTATTCCCAGGTCCATTTATCAGGTGGCATAAGGAGGGGAGCTCTTCTGCTTCCAGTTGAGAAAGTGAAATACCAAGTTCTGCAGCAAATTCGCGCGGTAAGCTAAATCCGCCGCGCGCGGAGTCCTTATCAGTGGCCACCTTGAGCGGGGAGATGGACTGTTTTGACTGCTCTCCGAGCTGGGCAACCTCTCTTTTTCTTTTCCCGCTGGTAGTACTACTTGTCCTTGTGTTGGGGCGAGTTCTCCTCAGACAACGTGCATAGTCATCTGGCCTATTTATCTCAATTTGCGATGGATGATTAAAAATTCCGTAGCCCACTTTTTTTGCTCTGTCGTAAATACTTGCTTTGGCGCGGGCTGTCTTTTCGCTTTAGTTCCGCCATCTGTCTTTTCGCGTCGGCTGCCAGCCACGCGCGCCTTGCTCTGGAGTCATCTCGACGTCGTAAGGTCTCGGGGGAGGAACCTTCGGTACTTTTGGGAGGGGCTCGTATTGGGGTTTGGATCGGAAACTTATCGACGGAACGGCGGTCTTAGCCTTAGTGGGCGGAGGCGGCGGAGACGACTGAGGAGTCGGCTGAGGAGACGGCTGAGGAGACGGCTGAGGAGTCGGCTGAGGCGGTGGCGGAGTCGGCTGAGGCGGCGACGGAGATCGAGATGGACTCGTGTTGTGGTGGTCGTCACTGCCGTCATCTCGACTCGGAGGAGGCGATGGTGGCCTTGGCGTCCAGCCTGGAAACACGATGTATTTCTTCTGCCATAGAATGAGTCCACCCTGGACATCTCCCAGTGTCCTCTCATCATCATCATCTCCAGGGATGTCAAGCTCGAGTGATTGAAATCCGGGTTCAACTTGATCCACGCCGACACGAGCATAGCCATCTGGAATCTCATTGCCACGATACAGTGTGTAGATTCACAAGTTAAAGCATAGCCGTCCGCCGCCTTCACGGTTAAGTTTCTCAGTGGCTCATGTAGCTCACAACTTGTCTTCTCAGTGATAAAATCCACGGGGTAGGTTTGCTTCGATGCCTCATCAGCACCGACCGCCGTGGAAGCCACGCTGCTTTTCCGTTGAGATGGACCACCTGCTTGACTATCTTGCTGCAGCTGATGAGTTACCCCTTGACAAGCTTGCTCGCGCAATTGATCTATTTGCTTCTGTTGTTCGCTAATGATACTTTCTACTTTGCTCAACCGGTCTGAATCCTCCTGCTCCTTCCTCTTCCTTGCTCTTGCTCGGCTTCTATAAGATTCACGGTCCTCGGGAAACCCTTCATTCCACGTCACAGAAGCTCCCTTGCCTCGTGTTCGTCCTCCTTTTTCTTTATTACCGAGGCCCTTTGTCAGCTCGTCGTACTCTCTGTCGGGAATAAACCTTCCTCTCGAGCATCGGCGATTGCATCAAGAATTGCTTTCCGGGGTATAGGAGTTTCTTTCGTTTCATCAACTATTAGATCACCTGATGCGTCATACTCCGCCCCATGAGCAAGCATCCAATTTCTGACCCTACGGGGCCAGTTATCTGTAACTGGAGTGATCCCTTTTTCGCGCATAGCGGCCTCAATCAGATCCCACTTAGGCTCGGCACTTACGTAGCCACCTCCCCCCAACTTATGGTGATATTTCTTTTTCGCTGCATTCTCCTTATTCTTTTTTGATCTTTGCTTGGCTAGTTCTGAATCCTTGTATTCCAGAAATGCCTTCCAGTGAGTCCGCTGGCTCTCTAGTGCTCCAGTGAAATCTGGAACTTTATTTTTGAGACCCAATCACGGTATAATATGTTCTTGTAATTATTGAATTGTTCAGCCATCTTCTTCAGAGCGAAATGCTTGACTTTTTTCGTCATGGCTTCTGTCTTTTCGGGACAATCCAACACCGGTAGGGTGAACTTTGCTATGAGCTTGTCCCAAAGCACATCTTTAGTTCTGTCGCTGACATAACTAGCTCCCTCTAAGTTTTTTTGCTCAACCCATTCCTGAATGCTGATCGGAACATTGTCCCTAACAACAACTCCGCATTGATGAACAAACTTAGCTGCGTTCGCCTTGGGCTCCAACGGTTTGCCATCTGCAGAGACGACCTCAATTATGAGATGCGCATCTGCGGCCAACCCTTTGGCATGACCTCGTTTACTAGATTGGGTCGATGCGGAGGTCTAAAAATAAGAAACATTTGTTAATACATATATATACAAATCAGTTATTGCATCTGATCAACATAGGCTTAATATACCTTGCCAGACGGCGGGGGTCCACAAATTTGCGTTGCCATCTTCGCAAGTTGGGTACAACTTTTTTTTGTGATCCTCTAACATGCGCTCCAACTTCAACTTCTCGAGTGCACTTTCTGCTTCGGTCTGTGCATCAACGATGACCCGACGTAAATCATCATCTATGATGGGCTCATCTGGTACCTCTTCATTTTCAGCTTCCCCCTTGCATTACCACTGTATTCAGAGCACATGTAGTTGTCATTGTTCTCTTCTTCTTCGTTGTCTTCCATCATAACCCCTCTTTCTCCGTGCTTGGTCCAACAATTATAGCCGGACATGAAACCAAACTGAATCAGGTGGATGCGAAGGGTTTTTGAGAAAGAGTAATCCTTCTCATTCCGATAGTTATGGCATAGACAACACATAAAACCATTCCGCGTGTTTGCCTCAGCCACGTTGAGAAAAGAACGCAGGCCTTGCATGTACTCGTTAGAGCGTCGGTCAGCGTACATCCATGGATGGCTCATCTGCATTATATAAGTATGTCAACCGCAATCACGATGCTAAAACCCATTACGGCAAACGAACAAAATAGATAACTGACCATATTCATTAATACAAGTTCATCACATTAAAACCAAAGTAGAATAGTGACCAAATGTAATACATAGTTCTCATAAAACATACATTTAAACCAACATACAACTATCCAAAGAATTTAAATTCAACAACAAATGCGATCAAAATCGCAACTAAGCTAATTATTGAACCAACAACATAATGATACCAAGCCTCTTGACTAATGGCATATTTTCTAAACTTTTAAATCTCCAAGCGCATTGCATCCATCTTAATCTCGTGAGCATCGACGACGTCGGCAAGCTTGAACTCGTGTTCATCGACAATGTCGGCAAGCTTGAACTCCAATTTCATCTTCTCTTCTAGGCATTGGAGACGAAGATCTTCATTTCTTTTCAATTTTGCTTTCAAATCATTATTTTCATTTACAAAAAACTCGACAATAGGGTCGGTTGGAATTTCTGGTTCAACTACCTCATAGATAAAAATATATCTATGTCAAGTTGGTCGGCATGATTGTCATAAACACGAAACGAAACAAATATATAGTTATAACAAACAATCATACCACATCCGAATAATAGAGCGAACGAGAGCCGGTGTGGTCAGGTGTCAAAACCATGGCACTATATATATAACAAACAATTATACAACTAATAAAATTATACAAATAATAATTATGCATCTAAATCATACAACTAAGATTTTTTAAAATAAAAGTTTTTAAAAAGAGGCTTACCGAGGTGGTGCCGGTGACGGGACAACGCGGCGATCAACGGCGGTGGGCACGGCACTAGAACACACAAATCATATTTTAATTTTAGCTCAAATTTCATATAAAACAAATGAACTTCCTAAATTGGGCATTTCATCAAACACCTACCAAGCACTACAAAAATGAAATGAGCTAAGCTAGTATGAAAATGAGCTAAAATGAGCAATGCCGGATGAAAGGATCAAGTTGCTAACCCTTAGATAGATGGGTGCCGCTAATCTTGAAAAATCGTGAAAAAAAGGGGATAAACTCGAGCTTAAGAGAGGAAACAATGGAACAAATGGAGATGAACTCGAGCTGAAAATGGAGGGCTGCTCTCGGGGGTGGAAGATGATATAGTGAGACCTCTAGTACCGGCTCGTAATACGAGCCGGTACTAGAGGTGTCTCACACGTGGTCCTGCCGAGCCAGACACATCTAGTACCGGTTCGTATTACGAGCCGGTACTAGAGGTCCCTTACGACCCAGAACTAGTCTGTTGCGGCCTCGTAGCCTTTGAACCGGGACCAGTCCCCCCCTCTAGTACCGGTTTGTAACCCAGCCGGGACTAGAGCTCGATGTGGCTCTGGACGAAAGCCCTTATTTCTACTAGTGGTTGGTCAGGCCCGACTCAGGCCGCGGAGGTCTTACAGGGTCGTCCTGCAGCATATTTTGCGGGTACCTAACGCATCCGCTAGGATTTTCTTCATGTCGTCGGACAAGGAAAGTTTCAGGGCAAACACAGTATGTGCGGGCCCTGGTCCAGCTCGACGGATCGGCGGGTTTTACCTATGCACCATGCATGTAGCTTCCGAGGATCGTCTGATGCAACTCGGGGAGATTATGACTGATTTTGCCTTTATATGAGCAGCTAAGTAGCTGAGTCGAGTAAGCTTCGACTGTGAAATATGCACTTTGTCTTTGCATGTATTCTATCGGGTGCGCGTCAGTTCTCCCGATGGGAGTAGCCCCCGAGGCTATGTGCAACTATTTGTAGTTGGGCATAGGCTCAATTTGCCTTCCTTTTTGTTATTGTCGAGTATCTTGCGACTGCTCCAGTCTTCGTGCCTGTTGGCGTAGATATTTGTCGAGTGCGTAGCACTCGAGTCGACGGCGAGTGCCCTCCCGATGGGAGTCGACGCGGCGCAGGTGCGGCCGAGGTAATTGTGTAGCATGTATGGCGCAGCCCCCGAGTGTCGGGTACGAAATCATGCGGCGGACCGGATTCGACGCGGTGGAGTTGAGCGAGGCAGGATGTCAACGCGGCGGACCGGAGTCGACGCGGCGGAGTTGTGTGGCTGAGGGGACGACGTGGCGGACCGGAAGCGACGTGGTGGAGTTGTGCGGCGGAGGGGTCGACGCGGCTGACCGGAAGCAACGTGGTGGAGTCGATGACGACACTGCAGTCGCTTGCCCGCGTACAGCGATTAATTTGTTGTTGTTGTTGTAACGTCAACCCCCGAGTGCACATGTGCCCTTCCGGGGGCAGGCTTTCTGTGCCGCGTGGATGCTGATCGTCGTTGTAGAGGTTGATGAAATCGAGGGACTCAAGTTTGTCCGCAGTGCACGACACCGTCCGGGGCGGAGTCGATCGATCTCGCCGCAAGGTTCGGCTAGCTAGCTGTCCCGCTCTTGCATCCACCTCGTACATGTATACGTATGTTTTGCAGAGGAAATAGTTAGTAAAAGATAATTAATATAATAACTGAAGGAGTAAGAGAATGACCAATCAATGTAATATGCTACTCCCATGCGTATGCGTTGCATGTGCTTTTCTGTAGCTAGATTTGGATATGAATCAGCTGGCTCGACGACGCATGTGTGTAGCCGGGCATGCAGTGATTCACGCCGGAAGAAGTGTAGCGGAGGAAATCCCCGCGGCGGACAGAGTCAACACGGCGGTTGCCATGCTCAGCCTCCGAGTATATCTTGTCGAGTTGGCGATGTGAAGTCAACGAAGGCATCGGAGTCGCCCGATCAGGTGCAGCAATGAAATTGCGGTTGTTGTTGATGTAGAAGCGCCAGCTCCCGAGTGTCGGGTGCGCCGAAGTAGTTTTGAGGCGCAGGCCCCGAGTATCAGGAGCGCCCTACGTCGGTGTGGAAGTTGGCGAGTGGACCATGAAAATGCGCAGCACCGCCGCCGCCCCGAGTCGCCGGTCTGTCGGGTACGTGCGGTCGAAACCGATGCGCGTTCCGCCGATGCTGACGGTGTCGCGATGTCGCAGAGCCGGACATGCATGTACAGCTTTTCGTAAGCCGGCTGCTATCCTTGTGATTGATCGTTGGGACTTGGTTCAACGTGTACATGCACACACATGCTTAAGAGATAAATTTGTTAGGAGAAAATCTCTACTATATAATATAGCTAAGGTTTTTTCCTCCCGTTTTTTCGTCCATTGGTTGGTATGTACGTCGTGCGTCCCAGCCCGTGCCGTTCCGGTCTCCGATTATCTTCCAATCCAAAACCGAAAGAAACTGGACTCCTCGTGGAAGAAAACAACTATGTTTCCTTGCTCCTACGTACCCCCTGGTTCCCTGTATATATACACGAGAGATCGATGGGGACGTTAATTAGGTCGAGCAGACTAGATCAACGCTTGCCCCTAACCTAGGACCATCGGTCATGGGCATCTACTCCAACCGCGACCCCGCCGGTGATCGAGATCCGGTGGGACGGGCCCTACACACTCGAGCCAGGAGCAGCGGTTGCGGCGCCGCGCCGTCCGCGACGGAGGCCAGCGCCAGCCGCGACGTACTGCTGCGAAGAACGTCTGAAAGCGAGGGGATTTCCTTAGGAGTTGCCGTTCCGAATATATGACAAGATCCTGCATGACCCAGCGAAGAACGTCTGAAAGCGAGGGGAGTTCCTTAGGTACCCGTTCACGGCGGCCGAGCGGTAGGCCGGCATGGTTGACGCGGTCGTGGAGCTTACGTGGGAATTTTTGCCGGGAGCCAACCACGACCGGGGGCTTACGTTTGTATCGCTGCTCAAGGCATATGCGGCCGGCCGGGACTGCTGGCTGGGAGGAGGGCCGGCGCCACGGAGCACGAGTAACTGATTTGCAACTACGGACGTATGCAGTACCGGCAGCATAGATGGCAACCAGGGCCTGATTTGCAACTACTCAAAATCCGGTACGTACGCAGGTCTCGATGGGCGCCACCGCCACTCGGTCGTCGCCGACTCGCTGTCCCTGCCGTCGTAATTCAGCCAGCTTGTGGAGAATTGGCAACAAGGCCCCAGCATCATGGCCACGGGCCTGGTTCACTGGTTGGAGGCGCGCCGTAGGCTCGCAGCAGGTGTAGGCGTTTCCTAGGCCGACCCCGGACGCAACAGAGCGATCTAGGTCATTGTGCATGTCAGCGAGGAATCCTTGCCGAGGATGACCTTGGCACCTCTCCACATGAACCATGCGTCCATCGCCTTACGCCCTTACCCATGCCGCTTGTGGCGCCGGTGTTCATGGGCTCACGGCCACAAGCCCACAAGCATGCCTTCGATAGTGCGTCCAAATGCCTAGCGCTCACGGCCAATCTGCCGCATCATTACGTCCCGTCTGGTCGGACCGGCCGACCGCCGCGATCATTCCCATTGAGTGTGCCGCCGCTGCCGAGTTCTACGTTTTCTCATTCTCTTCTGCACTCTGTCACTCTTGGACAGGCTAAACGGCAGGTACACTGGTACAGTACAATTGGGAGCTTGGAACGGAAGGCCTACAGCTATGATTCGGCTTTTAAATTGCTGGTGCCTGAGAATGTTCAATGATGGGCAGGGATTTAGCATGTTCAATGATGGGAGACGATTAGCAGGTTGTTTGGTGCCTGAACTTGACTTGCAGATGCATGTGTGTTCCACTACTTTGGTTGTTTCCTTTCTTCAGTTTTTGTCAGTTTAAATGTGAATTTGCACAAAGCTTTTGCTCACGTGTTTGTAGTAGCGAGTCAAACTTTTTTTACAGCTCAAATGATTAATCAAAGATCATTTGAGCCACTAACAATAGGAATGATGTCGAATCATTCGTTTATGAATTCGTTTCAACTTTGTTTAGTATCTCTTCTACAGTGCTATTATAGCAACATGTTTATGAATTGCTTGCTTGAAAAAAACGTTTATTATTGGGCTAAAAGATTTTTTCAACATTAACTTTGTTTGAGCTACTAATCATACTAGGAAACGTGCCCGTGCGTTGCAACGGGAGAATAAAATCAGCATTATGGAGAACCATAAAGTATGTTCTCGTTGGTATAGTCGCGCCATATCGCGAAACCAACCAGGTTCAATGCGTAGGTGCACCGCGCTACCTTCTTTACCTGTCGGGCCACCCGGCACACACGCACCGTGAAGCCTTCGCCTCCCATGGGATTAGAAAGTAGAGAAATCAGAGGAAGGCTGATAAATCACTTTGGAGAGGACTCGAGCGGATCATTTGAACATCTGTTCTATAACCGGCGACGCTGAGCCCTTCGTCGATGAATTCCCATCAAATTCGACGGATGTCAACGTGTGGCGTCATATTGCGTACCTTGCTTGGTGTTGTATCTGTCATCTAGGCATTTTTCTGTGAACTTTGATACCAAAAAATATTACTATTAAAACAATTATTCATTTCTCTGATACGTGGGCTATAACGCAAGAATGGACAGTTTCATCGTGACAGCTCAACAACGTTTCAACGCGCAGCTGTACAAACTCGTCTAAAGAATTAAGGCCCAATCATGTTTAGCCAGCGGCCCATGAAAAGATATCTTAGCCACAACGCACACAGCGCTGGCGAAGAACTCCACAATTTAGTACCACCTCGACCAACAACGGAGACCTGGGGTGCGGGTTAAGGCAACGGCTTTGACGTACGAAATAATTAGACGATGGAACCACGCACGACGTACCAAACAAACGGACGAAATTTTGGAGGAAGAAACGTTACTCGTATTATATAGTAGAAAACAAATGTGGAAGGGAATCGGAGACCGGAACTGCACGGGCTAGGACGCACGACGTACGTACCAACCAACGGACGAAAAAACGGGAGGAAGAAACCTTAGCTATATTATATAGTAGAGATAAACCGAGTCTTACTGTTATGTAGCAACATTTGTTTTCTAAAGTACATACCATCTGGCAAAGTTAGATTTACTGTAATGTTCAATCTTTGACAATTGCATCAGTTTCTTTTTCAAGAATATACAGTTTCATTTTATTTGGACAACGTGAGTTAACAAAAAACTTATCGGAAATTACAATGAAAATATTTTAACATAATTTTGTCCCGTTACAACGCACGGACATTTTGCTAGTAGTGAATATAATGATTAAATGAATAAGACAAGGATCGATCTATGATAGAGATCGAATCTATGCATTGCATGTGCTTGCTGCTCCTTTGCCATCCGACGTATGTGATAATGTGAATAAGATAGAAACTCGTCGGCTTCCTTGGTCCGCTCGAGTGCGGCGGTAGCGATCCGGCCGCGGCAGCCGAGGAGATTGCATTGTGCGTGCGGCGTCCAGTGATTTTGGCCCTGCCTGGCCCTTGTTGATGTAGAGGGTGCGGGAGGTCATATGCCGACCGGAGTCGAGGGAGCACAGGGTGCCGGCGATTGGCCGGTAGCTGTGAAGGTTACCTGCTCCACTCGAATACTCCACCTTGTCTCGTTGATCCGAGTAGCCGCGCGTATGGGCAGTACTGATGTCAAGCCCTTGTAATGCAATCAGAAGATTAGTACATGCAAAATTAATATAGAGTAGTACGTGAGATAAAAAAGCTAATTGAAGGAAATGGCGATCAATCCATGCATGATGCATGCGCATGCATGCGACCATGTGCCTGGCTGAACGCGGACGCGACGCGGGCAAGTGTGGCTTGAAATCAGCGGTAGCAGTTCCGTCGATGAGGTTGGATCGGGCGTAGCTCCGCGCGGAACGCCGCCACGCGCGATTTGCCGCCGCCCGATGGGATCGCGGGAGCATAAGCACGGCACGCAGCCGCCATTGTTTATCCGATCAGCAGCGCGTGCGGAGGCGATGGTGATGTCGAGACCCCGAGCGCAGAAGGTGGCGTAGACGACACGTGGATCGGAAAAAATCGGAGCGCTTGCCAGCAAATCGGGAGTTGGCCGACGCCTTTGTTGATGATGGTGCCGATGCGAGGGAATTGTTGACGTCGAGCCCCCGGGCGTTGTATTGCTTTAGATCTTTGATGTGATCGTGCTTGTAGAGCGACGTATGTACTCGGCTTGCTTGCGACCGGAGCTTCGATCCGTCGCCAGCGATTTAGTAACTTTTTCTCCTGGTAATGTAAACAAAGTGATTAGGGTCTAAAATAAAATATTAAGAGAATCTTAAATAGTACACGAGAAATTGATGAGCTTGAAAAAGGCCGATTTGGTAGCAAGAAGTGGAGAGTTGGACCTCCCCCTTATCCCCTTCTACAGTAGATAAGGCGATTTCTGGGCGACCGCTCGTGCTCAAGCTCACGCCGGCGATTCGCCGGATTCCCCGCCCTCCGGCGGCCGCTCCGGCGGCGGGAGGACGGGGAATCGACGGATCCCGCTATGTGAATAGCTTAGGTGTGCGTGGTGGTGTGGCTGCCGGCGGCGCTGGGGCGGAAGCGGCGGCGTCGGTGTGCTTTTGGTGGTGGTGCTCTTCCCCTCTGCCGGCGCGGCTCCGTGTGAGCTCCGCCGCAGATCCACTGCCCCGCCCTCGTTCGAGGCTCCACGGAGTCACCGAGAGGGCTCCCCCTTCGCCGGAGCTCGAGAGAAGGCGGTTCCGGCGTCTGACGACATGGAAGGTGCGATTCATGGCGGCCAAGGTGGTGTTGTTGCCCGTCGTGCAGGGTGGAGGTGCTTCGGCACCGAGGAGCGTTGACTCCCTGTCCGCGATGGGGGGCCTCCCAGTCCAAGCTACCGGAGGTGATGCGGCAGGCTTCGCCGGCGCAACGTCGTGCGCGATGAAGATGACGCCAGAGCTCGAGAAGGACTTCTTTGTAATTTTATGTTTCTCTGGGCTTTTCTGTAAGAGTCTTGGCCGGATGTAATTGCATATTCCCTCGCAAAAAAAAAAAAAAAGGCCGATTTGAACCATGCATGCTGCCTCATGCATGTAGTGGCTAGCTGCTTCTTGTGATCGATCAATGGTGTTTTTTTTTGGACCTCATCGATCAATGGTGTTTGCATGCACACGTTTGAGCAATTTGCTTCGGCTGTCTGGCGTGCAGCGCCGGGTCGCACCTGCACATATGTCGACTGACAGACGACGGAAGACATGCGGTAGTTGGAATAGGGGCTTGTGACGTTGCAGTAGATCTTGATCCGCTCGCGTACCAGCCGTAGCCGCTAGCCGACGAGATTGGATGTTCGTGGCTACGACGGAGCGCCGCCACTAAGAAAATCTGCGAATATCATAGTGCTAGTCGGAAGTAAAAAGTTCTCTGAAAGAATCAATCTGTACGTAGCAGTTTAACAGAAAAATAGCACCTGATGTTGCTCTCGTGAGGCTGCCGCGTGTGTGTGCTGCTGCAGCAACACCTCCACGTACGTGGTCTTGCTCCTGCCTGGGCTCTCGCGCCGGCAAGGGGTTGCAGAGGCGGATCGAGTCCGTGAGTAGGATCGACCGAGCACGCCGCCCTGCTGCGATCTCCTCTGCTCGATTTTCGTGCGTGCACCATCTGTCCACGTTGAAGCCAAACGACTCCGTGCGGCAGTCCCGAGGTTTCGAGTCCCAGCTCGTGTCGCGTAGATTGGATCGCGCCAGCGCTGCATGGCATGCCTGCGCCAGGTTGGATCGCGGGTGTGTCTGTGCGGAAACGCCGCCGTCAGATTGGATTGCACCAGCATACGCACGGAACGCTCCCGCTGCTGTCGATTGGATCTGCTACATACGGAACGCCGCTGCCATTATTTATGAAGATTTTGTCGTTGAAAATTGGAGTCGTCGGAACCGTGGATCCAGCGCGCGTTCTCCCCACAGACGGCGCCAATTGACGTGGGGTTATCACGGCAAATCACTAGTAGGAAATACCCTATTTGTGGCGTACCAAAAAAGACATCTGTGGCGCATGGTTTGGTGTGCCACAGAAGTCACGCCACTAAATTTTATTTCTGTGACGCATATCTACATGCGCCACAGAATTCTCACATTTCTGTGGCGCACCCACAAGATATGCGATACAGAATTCTCCAAAAATTCAAAAAAATCCGAAAAAACAAAAAACGAAATAATTTGGAAAACCTAAATATTTGAATTGTTTCCAATTTTTCTGAATTTTTTAACCTATCTCAAATGATGACTTCTCGCTAGGTCATCCATCATCAAATTGCTCCAACCCAAGCACGTTTAAACTCTAAGTTCTATCATCTCAGCCACCCTTGTGCTACTCAAGTTCTTATTGATATAAGTATCATATCAACCCTCTTAAGCCTTGTATGTGTATATATGTGTTTGTGTAGTTTATGCGTGTATGTGTGTTTTTAAATTTTAAAAGTTTCAAAAACTTTAAAAGTTTTTAAAAATTCAAAACTCAAAAATCTCAAAACCTTCAATAAAATCTCGAAAACTTCAAAAAAATTCAAAAACCAAAAAAATCAACAATTCAAAAAATCTCGATTTTTTTTTTTGAAATTTTGATTTTTTTTTATTTTGTAGAATTTTTTTCTTTTTGAAATAACTTTTTTCTCTAGTTTTTTTTATATATTAAACGCATTTTTTCGACGTCGTATGCAAAAGTTATGCCCGTTTTAATTTTTTTTCTTCTGTTTTTTGCAAAAAAAAGGTCAAAATTCATATTTCAAAATTTCTATACCAACTAGACACTAAAACCTAACTACATCTCAAATGATTTTATTTTTTGAAAATTTTATCATTTTCTTTTATTTCTACAGAACTAAAAAAGGCGATCCACGGGTGGAGGAGGGGGGGGGGGGGGGGGGGGGGGGTAGGCACAGAAACTTTAGGTGGCGCATATACATGCGTCACAGAAATGTGCCTTTCTGTGACGCACATCCAGCATGGACCACATTTCTGTGGCGCAGGCACATTTCTGTGGCGCACAGATGCCTTTCTGTGGCGCATACTATATGCGCCACAGAAAGACATATTTCTGTGACACATGTTGGAGGTGCGCCACAGAAATGTGCATTTTTGTGGCGCACATCCAGCATGCGCCACAGAAATGTGCCTTTCTGTGGCGCATATACTACATGCGTCACAGAAAGGCAAATTTCTGTGGCGCATGTGGTTTCCGTGCGCCAGAGAATTCCAAAATTCTGTGCCACATGCAAAACTATGCGCCACAGAAAATATTTCTGTGGCGCATGGCAATTTGGTGCGCCGTAAAAAGTGATTCTGTCTATAGCTAGTTTCCTAGTAGTGAATCCGAAGATCGAGATACCTAGGGTTTTGTGTAGAGAGAAGTTGGCGCGCTGGTAGTTTCGGATGGCTGACAAGTAAAGATTTACCCAGGTTCGGCCCCTCATTGTGAGGTAAAGACCTACTCCTGCTTGTCTGATCTGTATATATGTATGATTACATGGTGGCCGTAATGGCGATGGTGTGAGACGTGGTCTCGCTATGCTATGCGTGTATATGATCTGTCTATGGGGTACCCCTGCTTGGCTTTATATAGGGAGCCAGTTAGGGTTTACAAGAGTTCTAATAGACTACGACTTGGAGTACTTGCCTTGTGCTTGAAGTAATTGCTGGGCCGCCAGGTAGGCCTTCGGCTGGGCCGTATCGGGTACGCCAATGGTGGGGTGACCGGAGGGTATGCCCACGTCAAACCTAGTTCTTTGCTTCCATATGTCCTCTTTCTTCAGGAACCTCATGCATTTAAGTATATTTTGTATGTTGCAGAACTTCTAAAGCCTTTTTACATAAGCCTCCCTACATGAGAAATGACGGGCCGTAAGTATATATATATCCGAAATTACATTTATAAATTTACCGATGAAAAAGAAACATTATATGTTGAGTTGTTTAATTTTTCAATAAACATTTGTTACCCTATAATACAACGAGAGATAAATATAAAGTTGTAGATGTGAACTCTCTTATATTCTATCTTATTGCCTTATATGGAAATATTCGTAAACATGCTTGGTGTAAGAGAACTCATAATCGGCAGTTCTTGCAGGAACTCAGCACATAGCACTTATGCTTGCCCAGTTCTTGATGCTGCTGCTCACATTCATCTGCTGGATTTTGTAATAATCTTTGTACTATGCTTCTGAGCTGAAATGAAATTTCGGGCATGCTAGTGCCCTTCTCTTTTTGTGTAAAGAAAAAGTGTTGTGTATGAGACACGCCTATCTGTGTTGCTTGTTTTGGTTCAACCAACCTACTCGTATTGGTGTAATATTTACATATGTATTACTGACTCCTATTGTACTCGTCTTGTTTCTGTCTATTTCATCTGGGTCTTTTTGTATGGGAAGTAAAAATGGATATGGCAATGCTATCTGCGCTGATCTTTCACGGCTATCCAAGACCGAAGCGGAGTCATCAAGGGTGATCGCTCCGGCCTCCAGGTGAGGTGTTTTAGAGCCTAGCTCCATGTAGCTCTTAAAAAATCGAAATTTGCATTTTTAAGTTTCCAAAGTTCCTGAAAAAAAAACTCAGATGTAGGTACTTACATGATCCACAAGTGTGCAAATTTTTAACTCGAAACTCGGTGTGTTTTAGACTGGGCAAAAATGACAGCACACCGTTCAAAAAACTTGAAACTGTATCAAATTTGTCTTTTTTGTGTAGCCTAGAATAATACGAATTTCGGATTAAATATTTACACATTTGTAGATCTCAACATTAAGGATTTCCTTTTCAAAAAATTTAAAACTAAAGAATGCCGATTTTAATTTATTTTTAAACGAGCTAGATGGAGATGAGGCTCCATTTACACTTTCTGGATTTCTCCGCCCTATGCTGTGAGGTGCCCGTCTTGCGCGTCACTACAGAAAAAGGAAAAGATAGTTCCCGACGGCCAAAAACCGTCGACAAATATGCAATAACCGTCGGCAAACAGGTAGGCCGACCGCAACCGTCGACATCTTCTCGGTCGACATACAATGGAACACCGTCGGCAAAGCCGGGCCGTCGGCATACATAGGTGTGCCGATGGTTTTATGAGGCCGTCGGCAAACAAAGGCCGTAGGCAAAAAAGAGTACCAAACGGCGTCGACGTATTTTCCGACGGCCAAGCCGTCGGCACAACGGCCACGTGTCAAAACCTGATGAGCCTCCGTTTGCCTATATGCCGACAGTTGGATATACATATGCCGACGGTCCAGGAAAAAGACCGTCGGCGTAGCTACGATATGACGGCAACCGTTTGGCGACGACCGTTGTAAAAGCCGTCGATATATGCTCCGTATGCCGACCGCCGCGATAAAAGGCCGTCGGCGATCATAAAGCTGTCGGGAACTTTGCTTTTTCCTGTAGTGCGTGAGGGAGGGGGAGGTTGTCACTTGTTCGTGAGGAGACTGCCGAGAAACGCAGGGAGTCCATAGGCGGTACTTCTTCAACGCGGGCACGCTGCAACCAATGAGAAACAGGTCCTAAGATGACGTGAGGGGTGTGGTCTCACGGCTGTAGCAGTTAGCATGATCTGGTGAGCATCACCGCGTGTTGCCTCCTGCTTGAGTGATTTATCAAACTTGCATGATCTCGAGTGTGATAATCATGTGAGTTGCATGCTAAGGTTTTATAAATGGGTCGCTAATCGTTCCCAATGAGTGCAGCCTTTAGTTTTCTTATTTTTGGAGGAATGGGATGAACTTTGTAACCTTATGAGTGTCCGTTGACTGGGATACTGGAGTAGACCAAACCCCTCAACGAAAACTTGGTCAAGTAGCTGTCTATTGTCCACCATAGCTATCGTGGTTTGATGTAGCGAAATTCTGCATCGATTCAATGGAAGAAACTAGAGATAGCGTGTTCCTCATTACTGTTGAGTCACGTTTTATTAAAATGATATGGTTTCTTATTCGTCGCTACAGATCCACTCGTGACTCGTGGGAGTCTATTTTCCAAAGCCAACGAGGTGAACCATTTAGCAATATTTTATGAATTGGATGGAGCTGGACGAAGCTAGCACATTGTTTCTCCGGGACTAGAAACGCGAGGGCTCATCGTGCATATCAACGGCAATTCAATTGCACATTGTTTCTTTTTACCAATGAGATTTCACCTGCACTGTTGTATAGTATGTTTTTCTAGCTTAGTGTTGAGCCTTGCTATCTCCGCTTGTGCATCCACATTAATATCTTTATATATGAATCTTATTCTTTGCTCCCATATGTTCTCTTTCTATTGGAAACTGTATGTTCTGGAACTTTTGAAGCCTCCTTACAGACGACATATCCGAATTTACACTCTTCTAAATTACCTATGTAGAATAAATCCTTATATATTGAATTTTTAATTATTTTTAACAAACATTTGTTACAAAATAGGGATAAATAGTAACAAAATAATTTCTTAAATCTGACACAACCTAATGTCCTTGACTATGGGGTTTTTCTTACCGATACCACGAACCTAGGGATAAATAGTAACAAAATAATTTTTTAAATCTGACACAACCTAATGTCCTTGACTATGGAAGTAGCTCCGCTCATTTTTGTCTCGAGCCATTCGTTGACTCGGATCGAGCCAAAGCCGAGCGGGGTCACTTTATTTTTGAGAAAACTTTGTGTCTTATATTCATTTTATTTTCGAAAATTTAATAACAATTAAAAATTCAAATGGTTGAACAAAATGATCTCAGTTTTCTAGAATACTCAAATAATCTATAGTTGCTAATTTTAGTTTTCAGTTTTAGTAGTTTTAGTCCCATTAGACAATGACATGTGGGGTGTGCTTCAACCTACAGATTAGTAGGTTGAAGCAAACCCAAAGGTCACCGTCTGATGTGATTTTTTTTTTTTATTGAGGGGGTGTACAAAACCGGGCAAAGAAGTCCATACTCCATACAAGGGGGTGTTTTGGCCAGTATTGTCAACCTGAGGGGATCAAGTGTGCTAGTTTGGAGTTAATTGAGGGGTGTACCGTCTAAATAAAGCGAATTAATTAAGTCTCCTTGTATATATGTAGGTATCTGACTTACACAGTTGCTTCAGATGTATCATTCGTTCAATGAGAACAGTCCGTGCTTCCTCAAAGGATTGATATTATCGCGCATAAGGTTGAATTTATTAGAACGTAGATGGTGCAACTAATCCTTGCGTGCAAACACTTGGATGTAGATGATATATTTGGACGGGGCTTGCCTGCTCCGCGGCAATGCTCCCATCCGTGCTCCCACACACGTGGCGCACATCCAGAGCACTCGCGGCCCACTCGTCCAACCAAAGATGGAAAGAAAAAAAACTGTCTTCTTCCCATCTCCACCCGATGCTTACGGCGCAGCGGCGGAATTAATGATCAGTGGGTGATCGAGCCGGAACTACTTCTCCGACGACATCTCAGTCCTGCCTCCGTCTTGTAGTCTGCCCGATCTGGACGGAAACGATGACCGATTCGTGTCGAGCGCGGGGACTAATGGGGAACGGCTGGTTGGAATCGCCGCATCGGGCAAGGCATGGTGCCCTGGTCGGCTGTAGTTGAGGACTCGGCGACTCGCGTCCCGCGTCTCCGTTACCTGGCCATAGCAGAGATAGGCACATAGCCACCACATCTCCATTAACGTCCTCTCTCCTCTGCACGGTCTGCGTGCTAGCCTGATTGGTCGAAGCCCCATATTAGCAACGTGAACTCGCACCATGATCCCGACTGCACGATAGTCGAGCGTCTGGGCTATCCCACTGCGGCTGGCGGTGGAGACACTCGAGGACGATGATCCGGCCGCCGGCGGGCAGCGCTTGGATGCAGCAACGGAGGGAATAAAATTAAGTTAAAGGCAAATTAGTCAGGGCGTGCCGCGAGTGCTCTGGATGCGCGCCACGTGCGTGGGAGCACGGATGGGAACATTGCCGCGGAGCAGGCAAGCCCCGTCCGATATATTTATGGTAAAACCGGAGGATAGAAATGTAACATCAGTGTTATTTCTGCCGGTAGCATACTATTTTTTCCGGAGAGAAACACTTCCGGTAATGCAGCACAAATAGCAAAAAAAAAGAAAAAAAAAGAATGAGCGTCTAGGAGGAACCTAGACACTACTTTTATTAAGAAGAAGCTGAGATTTGAACCCAGCATGCCTAGACCACCATCCGTGGTGCTAGCTAGTAAGCTCCTGGGTGACTTCACAAATTGCACAACATGTCTCATAGGATGTACCAAGTTCGTGGACATGGAGGCCCATCTTTTCCCCACCCCTCTCCTCTCGTTTCTTCTGCTCTTCTTCCTTGAGAGTCGCCACCAGATCCCCGGCTTGCTCGGCTCGCCTCTCCGACGGCGCTGCCGTCCGGCGTGGTGGAGAGAGTATAGCGCGGGTTGTACATAGTAGATTAGGTAGTTTAGTAGCTATCGCTTTGCTTGCCTATATGGCGTTTGCCTGGATGGCGTCCTTCCCTCTCCTCGGCTGGCTTCCGGTGGGTCGCAGCGGCGCCAGAACCTGTCCTTCTTTTCTTTGCAGGTTGATTTCGTGGTGGATTGCTTGCAGAGAGGAGGAGGATCAAGGCCGATTCAATAAAACCGCATGCCGTATCACCTGCTTCGTGAGTCAGAAGTGGATTCGTGTTCCTCCGGCCGGCCGTGGCGGCAAGGGGAGGAAACGGTGCTTCTGCTTGGCGGGGTGGTTCTTGCTGCAAACTGGTGTTCTTCCAGATGTGGATAGCTCCTCTTCCTCGATTTTTGGTGATGTGCACGGAAGGAGCAAGGCTGAGTTAGCTGGGAGTTCATCCTCAGCAGACGTATGCTGGCAGCAGGTGGCTGCCTTGTTGCTGATCTCTCTGGCCTCATGGTGGCCACTCCCACCCTGGTTGACGGCGATTTGCTAGCGCAGGGATCTCTACTACCTCCAAGCTTTTGAGCCATCAAGGAGGCCCTCTGGCTCCGACGCGGTGAGCTCCCGCCGTAGTACCCCAAGTGGTGGCGTCCCCAGTGGTGCTGCGGTTGGCCGTCGTTGGGTGCGTGATGAGTCCGGTGGAGAAGGAGCAAGAAGGAGACTTGGACTTGATTGCTTTCTCATCTTCTGTTCCAGGGTCTTCGGTGTAAACTTTCAGGACTATGTTGTAACTTCTTTTTTCTTTAGGGTCCTCTATGTAATATGTACTCCACCGACAGTGGTTTAATGCAGCAAGAGAACTTTGTACAAAAAAAAGTTCGTGGACATGGCTTCCATGGAGAGGGTAGCTTCCTTTTAGTTTAAACTAGAAGAATACCCCGCGCATTGCAGCGGGAATCTCTTAAAAAATTATTATGTAAATGAAATGGTATACGACGTATTAAATATTCAATTGTCAAGATTCAGTTAATCACAATAGTTGAGACACTAAGTTTAACTCGTGTGAAATTGTTAAAAATTTGAGGACTAAATAATAATGACATGGACAATTATATGGCTAAAAAAGATGGCATGGATAGGTTGTATGGAATATGTGCTATTATTAGTTATTTTAGTTGGGGTGACATGGAAAATTGATTGGCTATAATAGTGGGTGATGTGGATAGCTTGCATGTTGAGATAGAAAAATAATTAATGCACTTAGTGGGGGTTTTCCTTTATAAGAGGTATAGATATGCACCATCCTATTGTTGGACTCAAGACTGAACCGACAACTGTTGCTTCTCTCTTATATACTGCCATTTCTTGGGAGTGCAGTGATATGGAGGCCGAGCTATATGACTCTTTTTTTTTTTTGAAATCTGCACTTTTGTTTGTCCAAAAATTCGAAACAAAAATTCTGTGTGAAGATAATGTTGAGATCTATAGTTGTGTAAAATGTCAGTGAAGAATTCATAATATTTTGGTCTGGGCAAAAAAGACAAATCCGCAGTTCAACAGTGCCGAGATTCAAAAATTTGAAAACTTGCCAGATTTGTCTTTTTTGCCCAGGTCGAAATATTACGAATTTTTTGTTGAGATTTTGCGCAACTATAGATCTCAACATTATCTCCACTCAGAATTTTTGTTTCGATTTTTTGAAAGCTCAAAAGTGCAGATTTCAAAAAAAAAAAAAAGCGGGAGCCATATAGCTCGGCCTACGTTTGGGGTTTCCGCATTTCTTGGATGCTACAATCTGTCTGACAAGAAACAACAAGTGTGACTTCATATGTTCATTGTGTGATTTTTTATGTGGTATATATAGAGGGCAAGCGTACCCACCTTTGCATCATATTATGAGCGTGAAACCATGTACCAAATTTTCATGGATGCACTATCTTTTTGGCGACTGTGCGTAGGATGACCGGGTCCGGGTGCGTGTTATACACCCCCCGTATGACTGAGAGCATAATCACACGAGTTGCATGCTCAGGTCGACCTCATAGAATGCCATATATAAAATGTTCTGGAGTCCTGAGAGTTTAAACTTTTGAACCTTACATGTTAACCACTACCATGGTGCGTGATTGTCTGATGGGTGCTCACCGCACCTATTGCCTCGTGCATGATTGTCGAGTAAATTACAGAAACATACCACAATTGGCTGTCAAACCATCAGTCAGTACCAACTTTGGTGATTTTTTCGTGTCAGTACCATTCTTGAGGCGAGGAGTAACAGATGGCGCAAATAGGCTGGTTTAAGCTGCAGATGGCGTTCTGACAGGGCTGGCCCGCTTGTCAGCGCTGACGTGGCCAAACGGCCGTTAGACGCTGATGAGGTCGTCTCGTTGGTGACGCCGGCGAACGGGGTGCGGCCGTGGAGGAGCTCGTAGAGGAACACGCCGTAGGCCCACCAGTCGACGGCGGCACCGTGCGCACCCCCCGAGGCGACCTCTGGCGCCATGTACTCGTGCGTCCCGACAAAGGAGCTTGACTGCGCAGACACCGGCTCGGCCACGAAACGCGGGGGCGACGCCGTGCACGGCGAGGACGCCGGCTCCGTCGACGCCTGAAACGCACCGGGAAGCAGGAAGACACTTTGCCCGGCTCGTCCTCGTCGGTGTCGATGACAGGAAGCTCAAGCGAGGGCGAGGCAGTGGACTCGAGCGAGAGGCGGCGTAGAACCTGGCCGACGCGAGCGGGAAGCGGCGGGACGACATGCGGTGGCGCAGCGAGTGGAGGTCCCCGCCGGGGCAGAACTCGGTGGCGACGCACGAGAGGCGTAGGGCCACGTCGAAGTCGGCTAAGAGCGTGGGCAGGAACGGGTGGTCCAGCAGCCGCAGGATGCGGCGCTCCGCCGCGGCTCGCTCCAGCTTCCGCTTCCACGCCACCAGGCGCCTGTCCACCACCTTCATCGCGTACAGGCATGGGGTGGTCTCCCTCTCCTCCGGGGTGGCGCGGAGCTGGCAGAAGTACACGGTGCCGATGTCGCCGCCCCCCACGCGCCGCACCAGCTTGAAGTCCGCCTGCCCGAGCGGCGTCGCCGGGGAGGAGGATCTGGACGCCGAGAGTGCGCGGATGGCCGCCCACGCCACGTCGCCCGAGCGGTGCGGCCGGTTCACCGGCGCGACGGGACGTGGGGAGTAGGACGCCGCTGCTGCTGTGGCCACGGTCGCGGAGACGGAGCAGTCGAAGGAGAGGCGCGAGAGGCTGGAGCAGCGGGCGAGGCTGGCGGCGCTGCTGGCGGAGCTGAGGCTTGAGTTGGGCGCCCCGTGGAGGACGCCGTCTCCAAGTCCGACAACGGCGACGACATGCCGACCACGAGAAGCATCCCGTCCTTCTCAGTCGCCGCCGGTGGCTTCCTGAGAACGTCCGTAGCTGGAAGCGCAGCCACCATGGATGGAACACCAGTCTTCTTGCTCCTGCTCTGTCCAAGCTCAAACACAGTGACGCGATCGAAGCTTCTTCTCCATGCTAAGGACTGACTCTGTCGGGTTCCGACCGGGTCGGTCTTGACCAGCGCGTGGGCACGGTCGGGACGGCGGCGTCTAACGGCCGTTTGGCCACGTCAGCGCTGACAAGCGGGCCAGCCCTGTCAGAACGTCATCTGCAGCTTAAACCAGCCTATTTGCGCCATCTGTTGCTCCTTGCCTCAAGAATGGTACTGACACGAAAAAAATCACCAAAGTTGGTACTGACTCGTGGTTTGGCCGCCAATTGTGGTATGTTTCTGTAATTTACTCATGATTGGTGTGTGATGATCATATAAGTTGCATGCCCGTGTTATATAAATATGTGATGTATGTAATTGCTCTCCTTGGGACTCTATGTCTTTGTTCTTTTTAGGGAAGCGAGTTGAACTTGTCTTACATGTGCTCGTGGATCGAGATACCAAGCCCCTCCCGATAATTTGTAAAGATGTTACACCCACAACACGACAACACTCACCTGGACGTTACCATGATATCAGAGCATGCAACAAGTGTGGCGTCACATTATTACTCCTATAAAAAGCTGCATGAAGAAAGTAAGGCATCAAAGGGCTAGACTTCGAGTCACTGTTCCTCACGGACTTGGGTCACGTCTTCCTATGTCGTGGAAGTGATCTACACTTATAAGGAGTGTGTAATTTGTGAGGGCACATTTAGGCGAGATTTAAGTCTGAGTTTGATACCCATGAATGAATTCTTGCTATGAACGTCTACCTGCAAGAGGCAACCATACCCTGAACTCCTGAAGACATCAGAGTTATACACGCCTATGTATGCGACTGTATCATGCATTGTTTCTCATTGAAAATCTTACCTTAACGCAGTTTAGGCTTCTTCACACCCCTGCTGCCACGCACTTGGCGCACATACCGTAAGTGGGAATTGAATGTGGTATGGTTTCGTCTCGTCTGAAATAGAACCAGGGAAACCTCACATTATCGGGGTCCAAGAAGTAAGGTTTGATTACTGGGTACCTGTTAGTCATTCTTGATTATCGACGAGACAGGCTTATAACTTTTGCAAGGAAGAACATACCACAATTTTAAGCCGCTTTCACGATGATCCTAATCCTTCTTTTTTCAAACACAATTTCTTAAGCAGTCGTGAGAGCCTGTCAAGCGCGTCCCTCCCCAACTTAATAACCAATGACTATTATGTGGGATGAGAAGATCAATTTGATTGAGCATAGCATAGCGTGGTGATCTGGAATGAGCCTCTTCTTGTTCTGTTTTTTGGCTTAGCTTTTGGTTTGTCGGTTTGGCTATAAAACTTCCACCATACTTGTCATGTATATTATTAGTGTATAGCCGGAAGTCATTTTGGATCCCGGAATCCACTGATTTCTGTATTTTTAAAAATTCAAAAACTATATATATTTTAAAAATCTGGATGTAGTCAATGATGAACCTTACAAATGTGCAAAATCATAAGGCAAAATTTCTTTGTAGTATGGGCTACATAAAATAACAAACTCTTGTAGACTTTGGAGATTTGAAAGTGTGTATACTTAGATCCACATATTTGTCTTTTTTGTGTAGTGCAGAATATAAAGTATTTCAAACTGAGAATTTGCACTTTTGTGAGATACATCATTTAAAACGTGTACTCCCTCCGTTCATAAAAGGATGTCTCAACTTTTACTAAATGTGCATGTATCTACACACTAAAATATGTCTAGATATATGCAAATTTAGACAAAGTTGTGACATCCTTTTATGAACGGAGGGAGTAGATTTTAAAAAAAACTTATAAATATGATTTTTAGCGAAAGGAATCAATTGGTCCCCGTGAGCAAGAAATCTCCACTCGTGTATATCTTGTTTTCTTTGAGTATTTTTGCATGGTAGAGTGTGTTGCTCACTTTGCATTCATATCTGTTTTTTCTTCATGTCTATGTATTTTGGGGTCTATTTGTATGTCTTTCTTTTTTTAATAGATATTTTGGCATGGTAGAGTGTGTTGCTCACTTTGTATTCATATCCGTTTTTTCTAACCGTCTATGAATTTTGGGGTCTATTTGTATGTCTTTCTTTTTTTTGGATATTTTCTTTTTTATATATTTGTAATTTCTTAATTGGGCCGACTGGTGGGGCCCCACTGTCAGAAATCGTATCAATTCACGTTCAATTCGGTTTTAAGTTTTTTTGTGAGAGCGAGCGCAAAATGTTGTGAATTTTTGCGATTCAAAGTAAAAGTGGTACCATAATAGAATTTCTGCTACAAAATACGCTAACAATTCGTGGAGTCACCAGGCCTGGTGCACGCCGACTGCCTTGCGGTGGGCTGCGAGGTGTGTGTGATGGAGGCGAGGTGTTGTTGTTGCCAAGGCCATCGCTGCCATGCCGCCAGCAAGTGGCCGGCTGGCCGCTGCTGGCCTACATCAGGTCCTTCAAACACGAAGAACGCAAGTGACGAGGCTGCCGAATTCTAGAACAGATTCACTAATATGCATGGTCTTGCTTTTTTTTGAGAATTATGCATGGTCTTGCTAATTTCGCATCGTATGCCGTTACTTACCATTGGACATGAGCGCAAACAGCCTCAAATGATGGATCCTGATGGACATAAATTTGACTAACTAATCATCATCAATGAAGACCAGACGCCTAATTTACAGGCGTCCTCAGATATTAATATTATCATGCACCAAAAAAGATTCCCTGGGAAATACTATCGAATTAACCAAAAGTAAGAGCAAGTACAATAAATTCACGTGGGCAAGTTATAAGGATTAAAATATATATCTTTTCTTAGTTGGAGAAGAGAGAATGGGCTCTCTTGAAACTTGAAAGAGCCGGCTCTAACAAGTGCTCTAGTCATTTTGTGAGAATGCATGGTGGCCATGTATTAATAAAGTAGCTCATCTTTGTACCTTACTATTATACATGTTGACTATAAAGATTACTATACAGGACGTGACACTATCTTATAGCCAACACTTGACTCTACTACTGAACTTGATTTAAAACAAGTATGGTTCACATTATGGAAAGCAAGAACAAGGATTCTTGGAAACCCGCTAGCTACGCCTTGGCGTGCGGCACAGAAATCATGTAGTCCTACTCAAACTCACCCCCACCACGACGACGGCTGCAGTTTCGTGGATCCAGTATGCAGTACTAGTACTTTCTGGCTTCCTTTATTTTCTTCGGTAAAGGGTGCATGACCGATCCATCAGAATTTACGTGAACTGGGGCGTGATAATCAAGCAAATAGCATGCTCGGATCATATAAATAGTACGTAGTTGCTCTCTCTCTCCAAAAGTATCAGGTCTGAGCCTTCTTTTGAGGGGAAGTCGAGATGTATCTAAACTTTGCATACTGGTACATGTGGACTGAGATAGTGGAGTAAACCAAGCCACCGTAGCCATTTTTTGTTGAGTCCCCACCCGCTGCCAATCACTACTTGCTCAAGTGCAACCGTGTTTCACAAGACTGTACAGCAATCTCCTTCTAGTTTTCACACGGTCACCAATCCATTCTTTCTTCTCATTCTGAGATTGGCAAATTTGACGAGCGTTCGCTAGCCCACTAGCCCCGCTCTCCGCCAATCCACGGGTGGAGTCGAACCGAACGGTGCAGCTCCGCGGAGTTGGACTCAGCCGCTGTATAGAATACGAAGCTGGGTTTAAGCAAATCTAAGAAGTTCAAAACACGGAGTTCACATTTACAGAAAATACCACCTCCAAGAGGTGGATACTTGTTCGCATAAATAGAATTGCCCCTTTCGTCCACCTCCGAACACAACGACAACGATCTGGGCTCTCTTGCGGAGCCGGACTTCAGAATTGGGAGGAGGATTTGAGGATTCAGCGACAATCGGAGCATTTCCGAACACACATTTGGTTGAATAATATAGGAGTATTATAAGAAATAGTAGAAGCAAACATGATACGGTTGAAGCCAAAAGAAAACTATGCAGGTCAGTGCCTACTAAACGAGAGAAAATTATCCCCACGAGGATCTAGATCATCCTACTCCGTCCAGTCTCTCAGAAAGATAAATCGTCATTCCTTCAAAATTCGACGACACGATCTAGGAGCATGAAGTGGATCAGACGGAGACGTCTTTTTTTTTAGATAAGGGGGTGCGGATCCCCGGCCTCTGCATCAAAATGATGCACACAGCCATCCGCAATTATTCAACAAAGCTTACAAGTTACAACACTGATCAAATCGAAGTCCACCGCTCGGCAACAAAAAGTCGCTACAACTACGATGGAGGTGGACATGATCAAAGCCGCATGCCTTGACCTCCCACCTACGCGCATCATCTACAACCGGAGTACCGGTCCAGCAGACCCTCAACGCGCACCGCATGCGCGCGCTACAAAAGTCGCTTCCGCCATCTTCCTCTAACCCATCTTCAGGCAAAGATCAATGCCATGACCTTGCAAGGCCAGCCGGCGACGTCGCCATGACGCCAAACAGCACCACCGCCTTGCCCTCGTTCATTCGCACACATCCACGCCGAGACCCCACTGCACCATGCTGCCGAGTCACCATTGTCGACGCGGAAAATGGCACGCCGCTCCACCATCAGACCTCTCCAGCCAGGATGTGCTCCAACACGATGCCCCCAAGGAGGAGAACGACACCAGAAGTGCCGCCATCGTGCGATCCGGGACACCCAGATCTGGAGTTTCCTCCGGAGTATCAGGGAGGGAGGCTAGAGCGTCGCAGCAACGACTCCTTCAACAAGGTAAAACGCCCGCGGGCGCCGCCGTCGTCGGCTCCGCCATCGGAGCCCAGCTCTCGCCGGCCGACACTCTTTCCTCCAAGATCCGCCGCAAAGGAACCAGAGAGGTAGGAGGACGCCAAGATCGGAACCCTCACTGCTCCTCACTCCTCGCGGAGATCTGATCCGCGCCGCCATCACCTGAAATCCGCAGGCCGGCGAAGCCAGCCGCCGCATCCAGGGTGCCGACGCCGGCAGGATCCAACCCCACCTCCCAGCCGCCATCATGGAGGTCCCGGGTCGCCGCCGCCGCCGTCAAAGACAGAGGCGCCTGCCCTGCCGTCCGTCCATGCCCTAGAGACGGCCGCCGCCACGCGCTGCCGAGGAGGACGCCGTGGCACCCGGTAGCGCCACGCCTCCGCCAAGGACACCGGCCCGCGCCGGCCCCCTCCACTCGGGAGGACAAACGATCCTCGCCGCCGCCGGCCAGCCAGGCTGTGCCCGGCCGAGATCAACGGCGACGGCGAGGGGAGGGAGCGGAGAGGGACGGTCGAGGGGCTAGGTTTAGGGTTTCCCCTCCCGCCGCCACACGGGGCGGACGAGAGGAGAGCAGCAAAAAATGTTTGTCTAGCGCCGTCGGTGGAGTGAAATCGCTTCCCCCTGGGCCAGGAAGGCCAATCAAAGCTTCATCGGTAACTTCCAGTGTCCAGAGAAATGCTAAATAGGATACAATAGTAACTTGCAGTGTCCAGAGAAAACCAGACTTCGAGTGAGCAATCTCACGCTGTTAAAATTCCACACTTAGAGTGACAGTAACTTGTTGCGTCTTGTATGAGTGATTTATCAAATTTGCATGATCTAGAGTGTGACTTCGAGTAGTAGATCATAGGATCGAGTTGCATGCTCAGGTTTATAAATGTGATGCTAATTGATTCCAATGAGTGCAACCTTTCAGTGAAGTGGGATGCGTTCGAACTTTGTTATATTATCGGTGCCTGTCTACTGACATGGAGTATTGGAGTAAACCAAAGCCCTCGGTGAAAACTTGGCCAGGTTCCTGTGTACTATCCACCACAACTATCTTAGTTTATGTAGCAAAATTTGTACTTTCGTGCTTCTTCTTAATATTAAATTATTTTTGCTTAGTTAAAACCGTTTGTATTATCAGATATTTGGTCTGTTGTTAAGCTTTTTTAGTCGTTTACATACTATTTTTACTATGTTTTTACGTGGACTGTGCTTTGCAACTTACGGTCCCGGTATAATTTTACGAGTATGTTTACGTGGGCCATGTTTTATAGCTTGTGGGCTGTTGGGCTCCCTGGCCAGTTTGTTCACATGTTGTTTTCAGTCTACGGGGTGTGTCCAATTCGTTGGATTGCGGGCCATATGGGTTGCCAAGAGATTTGCAATTCGGAGATATTATTTTTAATAGTATTTTGATTTTGCAATTATGTTGATGCTACCGCCAGTTTCCTCAATGGAGTTTAAATCTAATATAAAGGGGATTGCGTTCAAAAGACTACATTTAATTGATACAAATTTGTGCTACCAATTATTATAATTGTACTAGATAAATATAGATTCACATCTACTAATATTTGCCCACGATTTTATTTTAAAGGCATATACGATAGGCTAGTTATGTGGTGGCAGCCTATTATAATATGTAGCTAATGCTTTTCATCTAGCTCCTCGAACAAACTAATTCAATTCCCTAAAAAAATACCCTTGAGACCACTTCTTCTGCCTCCACAGCACTGGACACGACGTCTGAGGCAGGAAAGCTTCCGGGTTCTGAGATGCCTGATTCAACAACAGTTGTTTGTGCAAGCGAAGCAACTTCGCATGCACAGTCAATTCTTTGAAGCGTCCGACGCCACCCCCCTTTGTGAGAGATTGTATTTTCACCTTCAAGACTTTGTTCTCCCCTTCTACGCGGCGCCAGTCAATGCCACAATTAAATCGATCAAGGTCATATCAATGTTTGTCATACCTCAGTTAGATCTCTGATTTGGAAGTCATAAATTATTTCGAATGCCCTCGTCATCTATTCTGCTGCCTTTTCCTCGACCATTACCGTTGTTGCAAATTCATGGATGCTCGAGCTAGTCTTCTCATGCAGCTTGATAGGAACACCAAGATAAGGCACAAGTACTCTTAAGTTGCTACAATAGCCACTGTACTTGAACCAAGTTTGATAAACAAGCTCAAGAAGAGGCAATGCCGGCAGATACTTACACCATCTCATCGTAGCAATAGACTATCTCTTTAAACAAAGGTATAAATTTGAGGAAACTAAATGTATTTTAGTCAACACAAATACATTCTTACATCTGACATACTAGGTCCGTGTTTGCACACCATGTTCTACCATTACATAAAATAAAAAACTCCATTCAAAATGTACAATGATGAAAGATATATTTTACAAAAATAAAAGCATGTGAACTTATTAATTTAATATTTTAAAAATAATGACACCAGTGTTGTAAATATTATTCCAAAGAGAAAAGAAATCTCACAACACATTTATTATCCTTATAATAATACAACACCAACAAGCAGCACTACACTTTTAGAAGATAGCAACATTGTAAACAGCATATAACAAACTACTAGCACGATTCTAATACAGCAAATTCTACTTTCTTGAAATTAAGTATACAAGCAAGATTCCTCAACTAGAGTACTATGTTTCTACACTAATTGCCCTCCTCATAGCATTTGTCCCTTCCAACCAAGCAAACTTTGCAAGATTCTTCAACTTCATTGTGTTAATTATAACATGTTTAGCATCTTCTCCAAAGCCAACAATGCCAAATTCAAATAAACAGATTCACAAATTATGTTGGTCATATTATGCACTAAATCTGCAAGCTTGAGACTAAACGCCCAACCATCAACAAGAGAGTCTACCAAAAAATTCAGCAGAACAACCTTATGTTCCAATCTTTCAGCACGACCATACAAATATGCTTTGTCCTGTTCATGCTCCTTCATTCTGTCCCAATTTATATCATCAACTTCAAACTTAAGCTCCCTTCTAAGAGAACGGATTAAATCCTCTGCAGCTTTATCGGTTGCCTCGAATTCCGTATCACAGAAATCATGGCTATACCCAATAACTTCAACCCTCTCCAAGCTGCCTCTAGACTTGGGAACATCAACTTTGATACAAGTGAAATAGCCATTGATAGTGCAATCACAATCGCATATTGGTTGGTTACCATCCAACTGCTTGATTAGCTCGTACAAAATAACTGTACGAGGGATCTTCATAACTGCCACTTCATCTAAAAATAAAGATAATAAAAAATAAAAAACAAGCAATCAGAGTTCTACTTAGTTGTCACAATAAAATCACTAAACTTAAACAAGAACACATCAAACAAGCATAGATAGACTAATACATGATATATTCTAAAAAAAAGACTAATTCATCATATCATACCATCACCCTGAAAACTAGATGTAGGATGAGGAAGATCTTCACTGTTTCGTAGGATTGATGGCTACTCATGATAGACGCAAAAGAGAGCAAAACGAGAGGGCAAAGAGATATGAGAAAAATGCTAGCAGAGGATGCAGCCGAGCGTCGAAGGATTAGGAGCAAGCAGACATCACTATATAAAGCGAAAAAAAAAACTGCAACATATGGTCGCCATCGCAAACGCGTGGTTTGTTGACGACCCTAAGCGTACCACTCTACTGATACACGCAACGCCGGCAGTATCAACACGTCGCCATCCTAAATTCTTAATGTTGCGTTCTGTAACCGGCCGGCGCCAAAGCAGTCGTGGCTCCACATCCACTTCAAACGAGAAACGCACACAGGGGGATCTCAAAGGAAGGAAGGCAGCAACGAAGCGACAGAAGCACTTTGCATGTAGCATGATCATGCATGTCGCCTCCTACGTGAATGATCATACTCAGGTCATACGAATTGGACCAAGCTCTTATCTCCAGCCTCCAGGACTCCAGGTTATATAGCCTGCCCGAGTTTTCCAACCCTGATCAGCCGAGACTTCATTCCACGGAAGTGAAATGCATTTGAAAATTGTACACATCTTATTGCTTTAGGGTTGAGATGCTGGAGAAAACCAACCCCCTTCGCACAAACATTTCTTGGGTTCGAAGTCACCACGTGCCCGGCTTAAGATTAATAAAACCCAAACGGCAAGGTGCTCATGGGGGGCCAGCTTAGCATTTTACAAACTGACACTAGGGAACAGATAGGGCAAAGCAAAACGGTACAGGTAGAGCGCTTAGCTCTGCGCCGCAAAAAAGAATCCAGGAAAGACATCTCAGATTGTCTTAAAACCCATTCAAAATGGAAAAGAGATCAGAAAAGCTAGAGGGATTCTAGGGAACATCCAACATGCCAAATTGAGATTGTTATTGACGTAAAATGAGTGTACACAGTGAGTAGTGTGAGTGTGAGTGACTGAATGTTAAATTCAGATTGCAACTATGTGATTTGAGAGCGCAGTTGAGTAGAAAGTGTGACTGAATGTTTTCTTCTGGTTGTATGCAAGTGTGAAGCGGGATTGTTACAAAATATTATATGTGAAGAGAACTTTACCATGTTCTCATAAGTTTAGTAGTGTGTTCACATGTAGAACCTCCATCCATCTGTCCATCTCCATCAAGGTAGCAGTTCTTCTGAATTTTGAGACATGGTAGGCAAAACCTATTTTAGTTCCTTGTATCTACATACTTAACTTGGGCTTCCATCATTTGTTCTCTGAGGATCCTGACTAAGACCGTGTTTGCTCAAAGTTTTGATGTAATTTCGTGACAGACCGAATTTGTTAGAACCGAGATTGTGCAGATAATCCCAAGTGAAGATCCCTGTCTTGTGCAAATCATCAAAGAGTATCCTGTGGTGCAAAAGACTGTCTATAGATGAGACTTGCAGATAAAAACAAATCAGTTGTTTTTTAGATGCCTCAACTATCGTTTTTCTGACGAGGCATATTATTTTCATGACATAGATATATCTGCCATGAAATTTATTCTACAAAGAAAATGACCCTCACTGGATCCCATATCGTTTTAGCTGACATTATTCCAACATGTATTCCCCCAGAGATATAGGGGGATTGTAGATGCCGGAGAAAGCTCCCGCCACCAACTGCCTCCTATGACAAACAGGGGCGAACTGGAGAAGTGCCTGCAACAAAGTGCTACTAATCGATGTGCGTGACCACAAAGATGGCGTGACGGGTCCAATTTTACGGATGTTGTATGTAGCATGACGTGTGTCCTCTGCCCACGCATGTTGCCTCATGCATGAATGATCTGCATGCTGGGAGTGTGTGATAATCTAATAGGTCAAATCTGCATGAACTGGGGTGATAATCGAATGAGTGGCATGCTCAAGTCATTTGAATGGGGCGTACTAGTTGTTCTCCCCAGGTTATATAAACCAGCCCCAGTTTTCGAACCCTGATCAGCCGAGCTTCTTTTGAGAGAAGTGAGATGCATTTTAATTTTGTGTATCCCAGACTTAGAGGTGAGATACTGGAGTAAACCAAGCCAGTTTGAAGTAACAATTTTTTAGTTCATGCACCCTACCCATAACTATTTCGTTCAACGTAGCCGCGGTTTGCGTCGTCCTCTTGAATTAAACCATCCGATTTGCGTTCCAAGTTTTAATAGGTGTAGCTAGTTATCAGCTCGAGTTCGAATGAGTTGGACAAGGCGAGGACACTATGTAGAGTTGGACAAGGCGAGGGTACTGGAGGAGAGTGGGTGCTGGTGGATGCTTCAAATACTTTACCAATCTCATTCATATATTTTTAGCCAGCTTAGTTAGACTAAGAAGGTAGTCTCCATTCATATGCGATGGTCTGTGATCTGTATTCAGCTACAGCTTAGTTAGATTCGAAAGTCGCAAACAAAAATTGACCTCTTCCCATTAGAAAACCATTTTTTCCAAATTTATTGTCATATACAATTTGTAATGTCTACTCAGCTCATTTCTCAAAGAGAGAATACATTTATATGCTATGATGAACGTGTTGACTTGTTACATTTATGGGATAAAATGTTACCCAATACGAGGAGAGGTACATGCAGGGGCTCTTCTTTCTTGTCTCTTACTAACCCGTTCTAGCACTTCAAACGACAAACATAGAAGGTATATAAAAATATACTTCGTATTGGCGAATTCATAATGGAAAACAAATTCTTCCGCCACAGCTCAAGAAAGGCATACAATCCATTTCAGCACATATTGATCAACTCAATGTAAAAGAATTTCATCATATCTGCGATTGTAAACAGTTCCTATAATTACATAGTAAGTTATCTGGTTTTAGAGACCCTGAGCTCACATGTAGAAGCTCCATCCATCCCCATCAAGGCAGCAGTTCTTCTAAATTCCATGACATGGTAGGCAAAGCCTATCTTCCCTTGTATCTACATATTTTATTCAAACCATACTTTTTGTTCCATCATTTTCTTCTCTGAGGATCCCGGCTAAGACCGTGTTTCCTCAAAGTTTTGATATAATTTCGTGACAAACTGAATTTGTTAGAACCCAGATGGTGCAAGTAGTCCCAAGTGAAGATCCCAGTCTTGTGCAAATCATCAAACAATATCCTGTGGTGCAAAAGACTGGCTATAGATGAGGCTTGCAGATAAACACAAATACATTGTTCCAAGAGATAGAGATGTCACAACTAACTATTTTCTGCAGGAGGTATATTTATTTTTCATGAAATAGATAAATCTGCCATGAAATTTATTCTACAAAGAAAATGTCCCTCACCGGACTCCATAATTTCCTATTGATTCAGCTGACATTATTCCAACATGCCGCCGCCCAAATATAACCTGGCATAATTTGATGGGTAGATACTTAGCGGAAAAAAATACAGACCAACAAAATATGCTAATATTCTAAAGGCATAATTTAGGACAGGTAACATTCCAGGGTTAGCAAGTACGTAGTAGCTCTAAATTTGCCATAGTACCATAGGCCTTCAGGAAGATCAGAAGATGGTTCTTGCACTTCAAATGGCGACAAGGAATATATCAGTACTGAAAATACAGTAGACGTTTACCTTCTCACCAGCTATTGATCTGATTTTGCTGTCAGCTGCTGGACTGTAAACTCTAAGAAACTCAGCAGACAGATGGAATGAACTGCCATCCGCAAATTCAACCTCCACCTATGGACAACCAGAAATAAAGCTCAGTTCAACATTACGACATGTGATTTTTCCAGCAAGTTAGTATTAGCTAGAAATAACTTCCTTGTAGCGTGTACAAACCAACTTTAAGCACCGATGGCTATCACATTCACACAATGTGCAATTTTCGTAATTATATCTTGTGTATAAGTTTGTCCTAGTCACGGAAGACAATACAAAACAAATCAAGATCAAGACTCTGCAATGCGTGGACACATTTCTCATCCATTGGTAGATAATACTACCATGCAATGCTCTGGCAATGATTGATCTCAAGAAACTGAGCAGCAGATAGCGTACTACGTGCTAGTGATTATACCAACCAGAAGAGACGAATCCATTCCTTAATTCAGGATAAGGCCACTGAAAATCGAAATACACATGGCACTGACAAACAACGAAACGCACACGACTGGTCAGAAATCGGATAACCAACAAAGGGCAGAGCGAGACGCGGACGCAAATGCCCACTTCCCACTACCACTGGCATGGAGCTGGGCATGGACCGCACGGCAAGATTTCACGTCAATTTCAGTGGCCACATCACATCGAGCGAACACATATTCTTCCTGTGCTGCTGCGCACTTGGCATTTCAGGTGAAATTAAGGAGCCTAGAGTACTAACCATACCAAACAGAATTTTATCACCGAGCTAGAGCACGGAGGAGTAGGAATCTGGTAAACCGGAGATCTGAGAACTAGGAGGAGGAGGAGGAGGAGAACGTTGCTCCAGGGAACGAGGAAGGGGCAAGCAACTCACTGATTTGGGCGCGTGCAGCGCGAGCTTCTTCAGGCGCGGGGCCTGCGCCGCCGCGCTACACAGCCGCCGGGCCGCCACGCCCACCCTCGCCGCCGCCGCCGCCATGGAGGACTAGCAGGCGACGGAGCCAGCCGGCGGAGAGCGAGAGGCCACCCACCCACCGCCCCCGATCGCAATCACAGCCGTCCGTTCCACCCCACGTGCCCCTACCACGCCACGTTTTCTCTGTTTGTGGCGTGCAGTCGTGCAGACCTGGGCTCGCTCCACTTGTGGAGCACTAGGCTTCGCCGGTCGCCGCCCACGGCCAAGCAGCCACTACGAGCCACGAGTCGGGTGTTGCGGCGCGAGTGATTAGGCCGGAGAGAATCTATCCGCTCCGGTATCCATTCCCCTCTCTCCGGCGACCGCCCGCCGCGGGCGACAATGCCGCTGCCGCTGGCGCAGGTGCAGGAGCTGCGGGACCGACTCTCCGACCGCGTCCGCCCGTGGAGCCGCTCCGCGCAGTTCTGGATCCGCGCCGTCGACATCTACGGCAGCTACAAGGTACGCTTGTTCTGTTCCCCGTCGGGCCTCCGCGCGCGCGCCAGCTGTTCGGCGATATGCCTCTGAGCTTACGGTGGTCGGGTGGGTCTTCAGGTGTGCCAGCTGCGAGCGGGGTTCATCAAGGATGAGGAGGAGCGGGAGGCCATGTGGGAGCAGCAGCACGAGATCGGCGCCCAGAAGATGTACTCCCTCTGCTCCGAGCTCGGCGGCCTCTTCCTCAAGGTTCCTGCTCCTTTCTGTGTTCATCCCTCCGATCGGTCAGCTTGCTTAGTTCTGAAAGATAGGCCAAGGCTTGACGAATTTCGGTGGAGGAATTTAGTTAGTATACCAGCAGACGCCACAGTACTCCAGCTTACTCACGCTCGTTCACCTTTTGTTGAGCAGGCGGCTCAAATTCTGGGAAAGCCTGATTTGGCGCCGACGGCCTGGGTGAAAAGGCTTGTTACTTTGTGCGATAAGGCTCCGTCCACGCCCATCGAAGTTGTTAGAGGCGTCGTGGAGAGGCAGTTCTGCAAGAGCTTCGATGAGATATTCGATTTCTTTGAAGTTGTACCTGTTGGGTCTGCTTCTATTGCACAGGTTCGTGTTTAGGTACTTCTCTTGACTGTGAGATCTGGTGAATCGTAACATTGATGCTCTGCATGGTTCCCTTCAGTCTTAGGCCTACGCATACCCCATTTGCTCCTTTGTGCCATTATGCTCTCACTTATTAGCATTGCTTCATATTTTGTTAGGTGCATCGGGCGAGGCTTAAATCATCAAAGACAGATGTCGCTGTCAAGGTACGACTTAGAACTACATATATCTGTTCATAAACAGCTGTTTCCTTTGTCTGATATGCTCTGATGTGGCGTAGTGGATCCGGTTCTATCCAGGTTCAACATCCAGGAGCTGAAAAATTGATGATGGTTGATATCCGGAACATGCAAGCATTTGCCTTGTTCTTACAGAAGTATGACATCAACTTTGATCTGTTCTCTGCCACAAAAGAGATGGAAAAGCAGGTTTTTAGTCACTCCAACAGTACTGTTTTTGTTGCTTCCTAGTACACTTCTCTGCAACTGTTCTAAACCATCTAGAAATATTGAGCTGTTTGCGGCTTATTATTCTTATGATGTAAACTAAGGCAGACTGACCTGTTTGCTCAAATGTAATTATTTACTCCATGATAAATTGGGAATGCCATAGAGATTTCTGTTACAAAATGATGGACAATACCTAAACATTCACACGTTAACTAAACTGAGCCAGTAAGGCTATTTACTTACTGGATGAAATGGAACCTAAGTATTTACATCTGAGACATTAGAAATTAGAAACAAGATAACAATTTAGGGCATTATTGTTGATTGATTTTTACAATTAGTATATGAATGTAGCAGACTAGATGTCCATATATTTCTATAAATAAATGGCATGAATATGAGGATATGTTATGTGATTGCCAGTTTGGTTCTATGCGCCAAGAGAAACTAGAAATAACAACTTGTATTTTGTAAGAATGTGCACCTTGTGTTAATTATTCATCTTTCGGGCTTCATTGTTTCCCTAGATCTGTTACGAGTTTGACTTTGTGCGAGAAGCGAGAGCAATGGAAAGAATACGAGAATTTCTACGTGTCACCAATAAGAAACCTCCGGTTATGGTGCCACGTGTGATTCCTGGAATGGTTAGCAGGTACTTTGTCATATCTACTCAATTAGCCAAACTGCGGTTCAGGTTTTACTGAATCCTACTTTTGACCATAGTTACAATTTACAAGTAAATACAAGTTTGCCATCAATCAGAAGGATTTATTAGATAAGTTATAGTGGGTCATCTGGTAATAGCAGTTAAGTTGTTTATATTTGGATTTGCTTATGTTCCTTAAGCAAAACTGTCCTCCATCGGATGCTTCTTTACACATAAAGAATACTTGCATTTTTCTGTTCTGGTCCGACAGGCATTAAATGTGTTATGTTTGATTTATTTACCCTTTGTGTGCACGTTGAATCTATCATTTTGATTGATTTAGCTGATACTATAGTCTCTGTATCCTCTTGCCTCTTGCTGAAATTTTCATGTGTTGGCTGATTATTGCCTTTTGAGTTCATGAACATATGAAATCCATCATGAATATAATTATTCATCGCATCAAAGGTCTGTTGCTTTTATACCATGCCTTGTCATTCTTCGTGTACTGCAAATGTAGGGAATGGTGCGATTGTGTATGAACTTATCCCCTGTCAGATAATATGAAAAGGAATTGCCTGAAATATAACAATAACGGACTAGTGATGTTATTTTGTGGAGCCACAACTGCCTCTTCTGTTTCTTTGCAGAATAAGTGTGTGATTAGTTTGTCTTGCTTATGAATTAAATGAGCCATTCTTTTTCTTTGATAGGGAGGTCTTGGTCATGGAATTCATAGAAGGGACCCCAATAATGAATCTTAGCAATGAAATGTCTAAAAGAGGCATTGATCCTGGTGGTAAGCTTGCAGCAATGGCAAAGCAGTAAGCCCCTTCATCTCAAAAGAGTATGATTCTCATTTGCTTGGTTTATGAGACTCTCTCTCCATCTCTCTCTACTGAAGTATCCTCTTAATGTGTCAGTACTACTTAAATGAACATACGGAAATTCCACACCATTCTGATCTTGTTACTTAGCTATTTGCCCTGCTTTTAAATTTTGAACTTAATTTGATGTCAAGCATGTCCTTCCTTCGATCGCTTCCAGTGCTCAGGCCATCTAATACTCTCTTTAATGCAGGAAGATTCTAACAGATCTTACACTTGCTTATGGCCAAATGATCTTGAAGGATGGCTTTTTTCATGCAGATCCACACCCAGGAAACATCCTTATCTGCAAGAACAAGAGGCAAGTGACCTGTATTAAAAATGTCCAAATGCTCCTTATATGGCAAAGGTGTACTTTCAGCTGAATATTTTTTAATGGTGGCTTTCTATTAGGTAGCTTTACTTGATTATGGACAAGTGAAAGAAATGCCAGATGATTTACGACTGGCTTATGCAAATATTGTAATTGCAATGGCTGATGATGACCTTTTGAGGACGAAAGAAAGTCTCAGGTAAACTTAAAGTCGCTTGTCATGTTAGGTGTTTTTTCGTGCGATAATTTGATTTATATGAGGGAAGTAAATTCAAATCAATGGAGTTGAGAAAAAAGGTTCCATTGTCAGTGCGGTGTTCCTCAAGGGACCCTCTCCCCCCGCTCTTTCTTGTTCTGGCTTTGGATCTCCTGCAAACCATTGTGAACAAGGCAAATTTCCCCATTGTTCAGTATGCAGACGTGTTCTTGGCCATGCAAGTCTTTCACCACCAGCTTCTATGCCTCACAGAGCTCCTTAGGACTTTTGGCCAATCTACTCGTTAATGTGTAGATACAGATCATGCCTGGTACTCATCAATGTTCCAGAAGACCAAACTTAGCATCTTGCTTGCCTCTTTCATTGTAACATTGGCACCTTTGCTTTCACGTATCTAGGGTCCCCTCTTGGCCTGTCCAGATCCACAATCACGTATCTAGGGTCTTCTCAGTGCCTCCTGCTGGTAAGCTATCGGCATTCAGCTAGGCCTCGCAACGGATTGTAATCACATCAGCGTGGCCTAAATCGCGTCTAGCAAGCCTTTCTTCATGGAACATCTGGAAGGAACACTAGGTTTTTCAGCAGCAGCATGCCTAGCTTAGGCTCCTGGTGTTTTTTTTGTTTTTTCTTATAAAAGATCTGTTTTCCTTTTCTTTTCTAACGATAGAAGGTTTTTCCTGTCCTCTACATACATTCAGAATGATTAGGGTATTGCATATCATCTGCATATTTGGCTCTTCTCCCTTGAGTAGATATGTTTATGTATTAATAAAAATTACGGACTCTCGTACAGTTTTTGGTTGAAAAGTAAATTCAAGTTGATCTATTAGTTTGTAAAAGAACAATCCTGGGCTAACATAATGCTTAATGACGAGATATTAATAATTTTTAATCTTAAACGAAGGGTTATATCCAAGGGCATGATGGAGTAATGATTCTTAGTGAATAATTGTTGGTTTATAGCTTCTTTTTCTTATGGATTTATATAAATTTCAGGGTACTTGGTTTGAAAACATGGAGTATAGCAGACAATGAGCTCGAAGAACTCTTTCAGATATCTCTTAGAATGTTCGATACAAGATTACCACCTGGAGTTACCGTCCTCTCACCCTTTGCTGACGATTCTTCACTGACTAAAGTTGGAGTCGAGGTATGCGACTGTATTATCTGTATCTGTCCAAACATGAAAGACATATGACATATGTCGTTGGTCCTCCATTTACTTGAAAGATCTTACAGGATACAACTTATTTGTGTATTGGTGAAGTTGAACTTTGAGAACTGCTTCCTAAATTATCATCTTTCTGTTTGCTTTGCTACTTGAAGAGCTTCCCGGAAGAGTTATTTTCGGTGCTTCGAACAATACAACTGTTGCGAGGGCTGACTGTTGGGATGGGCCTCCATTTCTCTTGTGCTAAGCAATGGAGACCAATTGCTGAGGAAGCTTTGTTGAAGGCGGGGAGATTAAAAGGTAATACGTTTTGATCGGCATATCTGTATGTATGTCAATCTCAACAAGCATTGTGGTTTCCATGGTGCTGCTCACTGCATCTCTTAATATTTGGTCGTATAAATTCAGGTTGACTAACCGTAACCATTTGTGTTACTGATGCAGATGTAAAATCAAAAAGGCCAAGAAAAAGTTTTCTTAGAAGGCTCTTTTAGATAAATAGATATAATGAGAGCCAAAGAACCAGTATATGAAACGTTTTGAAAAGAACTGGTGGTAGCCAAAGGCTAAATCCCTCAATGCTGATGCATCTGTAGGTCTCCGACATTGTGATGTGGGCAAATTCTTTTTGTGGTTGTAGTGCGGAGGTATCTGATACTGGTTATTCATTGTGTTGTATCACAGATCCACGCCGTCATTCATGACGAGAAACATGTTTTTCAAGGAAGAAAGAAATGAGAGAAACTTGTACAAATTAATTTGTACTGTGGATGTTTGTTGTTTGCTTAGATAGTTGGTGGATATATTTTTTTGAAACCGAAGACAAAAGTTTTGCCTAATCCATTTATTAAGCAGAATGTGCCTGGTTTATTTTCGGAAGAAATCGGGCGAAAACCATACAACTAACACAACCCCACGGGGCGAAGCCCCCACAACCTCAAGAACAACTAGAGTCAAGCTCTAAACACCACTCTGCAAAGAGCCGGTCAACCATCCCCCTTGCCGGATAGAAGAAGCTGTAACTGCTATGTGAGTAGCAGATACGGCAAAGAGCCGGTCAGCCATCCACCCTTGTCGGAGAGAAGAAGTGGTAACTGCTATGGGAGTAGCAGATACGGGACGCTGCGAAAGTGACCAACCCACCAGGAGCCCTGACGACGACCAACAACATGCCGCCCTGACATGCCACCGCTCGCACCCGAGCTGCAACGCCGCACGACCTAGCTGCCCGCAGCCCAAACTACACAGAGCAACTACCCGCAAACCACGGCCGTCACACCACGTCTGAGGCCGCTGCCTCGACATACCAAAGATTGCTCCTCTCTGTGACACATCGACCGAGCCGACAGCCTCGCTGCACTCACAGCTCGAGAACTGCCACCCAAGCCTTGGGAGACGCCACCTTGCACCATAAGGCCACGCTCGCAAAACTTTCCGAGACCGCCGCCTCGGCGCACCACCACCTTCCGGGGCCGCTGCCCTGACGTCCACCATCCCTGACGCAAGAGGGGAGACATGAACCCATCCACATAACAACTCACCAAGACGACGCCCTCAAGACGGATGAGGCAAAGACGCCACCGTCTCCCACTCCGAACCCGGAGTTTAGGCTTTGGCTCAGAGAGTCCAAGCCGATCACGCTGAGAGATGAAGATGAGCACTCCGACAACACCTCCAAGAAGGAAAACGACGCCAAAGCTCCGTTGACTCCGACACCGACACAAGGTCGGGATAGGTTTTGTTCTGGCTCATCTCATTTCCCACAGGAAAGCTTGCAGATCAACAAGATCATGGAGTTGTGCATGTTTGTGACAACCCTCCGAAAGCGCCAACCACCAAGCACCATCAGGGGGCCCTACGCAGCACCACACTCCGAGAAGTGGAGCACCACTGCCAGCGCCACACCGTCGTCACCCGCATCAGCCCAGGGCCGCCGCCCCGGCGTCCTGGTCACCCGAAACACCTCCTCGTCGACCTCTCCCACGCCTGCATGCCGCCACCGCACAACCTCCAACCTCTAGAGACTTGCGCGACCCCTGCAAGCCCCGACCCCAACGCCTCTGAAGCTATCAGCAGAGGCCCTCCCGACCCAGATTGGGCCCACGTGACGCCGTCCCCTCTCCCGCACCGGACACCGCCGCCGCTGCACACGGCGCCCCAACGTCGCCAGCATGCTCCGCTCGCCCTCGTCGCCCGCCACGGAGAGCCTGCATTGGCGAGCCACCTTCTTCGTCCACAGCCGAATCCGACGGGCGCCGCTCCACCACGAAAGGATCTCCCCCGGCACCATTTGTTGGCAGGGGGGGGGCGCCGCCACCGTGGCACGGGAGGGGGACGCCGGGAGGAGGGTGGTTGAGGCGACGGCGGTGGGCGCCACCGGTGTCGACTGGGAGCGACACGGGGGGTGAGTCTCGGGTCCTTCTTTGTTTATTGCTTCCCTCGGTGGAAATTCGTCAGTTTGTGGTTTTTTGGACAGTGTAAGTTTTGTGAGGCATTTACCAGACACGAGAAAGATTAAAAACTACATAAAGAATAAGTGTTGATGGAAATGAGGTGTCAGCATTGAAGCTGAACATCATTCTCTCTTGACTCTTGTTTCCAGATTTTACAAAGTTTATTTGACATGTCATCCCTTTTATGACAGATTTTTGCCTCACTTTATTTGTTTGCCACATTTTATTTCTTTACATGAAAATATATAAAAAACACACACGCATAGTAATCGGAAAAAAATCAATTTTTTTGATTCTTTTTGTGAATCAAAGATGTTAAAATATTGTACTCGTATATAAATGTTTGGCCAAGAAATGATTCTCCTTGACCTCAGAGTAAAAAAGAACAATTCTCTCACGAATGTTGTGTGTATGGTGTTAATTATTTGGCAAATCTTTGAGCCAGGGGCAATGTATTTTTTAAATCGTTCCTGAGTAGTGTTCTATTGAACTTTGGTATGCCACGTCATGTTCGTAGAAGAAAAGTTAAATGACCACATGGACTCCATATTTGTTGCCCTGATCGGGATGACGCTGGACAGAATGTGTCTTTTTTATAGCTGTTGCACTGGGGGGATTCAAGAGACCAGTCTTGGCTTGTTTAGGGGTAAGCATCTTCATTTGAGTATTCTCTGATATTGTATAATAGAGTAACCCAATAAAAACAATATAATGGAGTAAAAAACTTGGACCAATTCTTGTGCAGATGGCACTTGTGATCGGTGTATTTGTGTATGCTTCGGCTGTCATACTGCATGTGATCCAGGACCATTAATTTACATGAAAATGCTTACAAGGGTTGGGATTTTGCAATGGTGCAGTGGCCATACTCACTACACTCTTCGTGAACGCATATTTGGTTATTGTAGCGGTAAGATTAGTCTCTCAACGTACGTATGTTTAACTATTAGTGATACTGATTATAGCCGGGTCTGCGGAGGCACGTCCCAGCCGCCGGGTCGTGACGCGCATGGGCAACTGGGCGCTCTTCCATGGCCACGCGCTCAAGGTTCTAAGTTCTATGAAATATACAATTTTATAGAACTTATTTTTATATCAAACTTTTATATTTACATAGAACTTATTTTTATTATATCATATTACAGTCTTCTAATTATATATCTTCCCCATATGTAGTTAGCCAACTAACTAGATATAAAGTTTTAATAATAATATGTGTAGCCTTCTTTTACCATAATATAAACTAAAAATACACAACCCTTGTTTTGAATCTAAATAATTTTGCAACCTAAACTATACTAATTTTTTCTGTATAGACATAGGCTAAAATTGAAATGATGGTACTATGCCTCCTCATTTTTTGAGTTGAGTTAAGACAATTATTTTAATATTTCAGAAACATATTTATTGAGTATATTCTAACAAATATCATAATTGTGTTCTGAGTGTACCATTACGTAAAAATATCTATAGAAAGTTCTAAAACATAAATTAAATATTAGCTTGACTCTCTGCCTGTTTTTTTGATCAGGTCTGTATTACTTGAAGAGCTTCCCAGAAGAGTTATTTTCAGTGCTTCGAACAATACAACTGTTGCGGAAGCTGACTGTTCGGATGGGCCTCTATTTCTCTCGTGCTCGACAATGGAGACCAATTGCCGAGGAAGCTTTGTTGAAGGCTGGGAGATTAAAAGGTAATAAGTTTTGATCGGCATATATGTATGTATGTCAATCTCATCAAGCATTGTGATTTGCATGGTGCTGCTCACTGCATCTCTTAATATTTGGTCGTCTGCATTCAGGATGACTAACCGTAACCATTTGTGTTACTGATGCAGATGTAAAATAAAAAAGCCAAGAAAAAGTTTTCTTAGAAGGCTCTTTGAGATAAATAGATATACTGACAGCCAAAGAACCATTATGTGAAACGTTTTGAAAAGAACTGGTGGTAGGCAAAGGCTAAATCCTCAGTGCTAATGCATATGTAGATCTCCTACATTGTGATCTGGGTATATGTAAATCCTTTTTGTGAGGTTGTAGTGCGGAGGCATTTGATACCGATTATTCATTGTGTTGTATCATAGATTCAAGTTGTCATTTATGAAGAACCAAACATGTTTTCAAGAAAAGAAAAGAAATAAGAGAAACTTGTACAAATTGATTTGTATTCTCAACGTTTGTTGTTTGTTTAGATGGTTTGAGATTTGTTGGGAACTGTAAGTTTTGTGAGGCATTTACCAGACACGATTGTATGAGAAAGATTAAAAACTCATAAAGAAGACATGTTGATGGAAATGAGGTGCCAGCATTGAAGTTGAACATCATTCTCTTGTGTCTAGATTTTACAAATTTTATTTACCATTTCATACCTTTTATGAATTTTTTGCCTCACTTAATTTGTTTGCCACATTTTATTTCATTATACAAAAATATGCAAAAAAATGTAGTAATTCGAAAAAAATCAATAAAATCCAAATCTTTTTGAGAAACAAAATTTTCGAATATTGTACTCGTGTAAAACGGTTTGGTCAAGAAACCATTCTCATTAACCTTAGAGTATGAAAAAAAATTCTATGACGAATATATGGGAGACCAGATTTGGCTCCCGAGCTCACATGCTCCTGGTTGAGCACGAAATTCGAAAAAAGTAAAACACTTTAAAAAATTATGAAACAAATTAGAGACGAACATGTTAAAGTGTTCTACATATATATGTGCCAAGTTTCGTCAATAAATAATTTGTTTGTGCTCCGTGTGAAAAAGACAAAATCAGTGCCCATAAAATGTGTCATTTCCTTACAAAACTTTACACATACGTAGGTAACCGTAACATGTTTGTCTTTGATTTTTTTTTCAGAATTGTTTGGGGTGTTTATTTTTCTTCGAATTTCGTACTCAACGAGGAGCATATTAGCTGGTTGCAACTTTGAATTTCCGCGAATATAGTATGTACATATTGTTTTTTGGTAAATATCCTCAATGTATGTCACTCACTTAGTCACTTACGAAACTTTTTGTACGAGTACAATATTAATATATCATGTTTGCCTGGAAAACGGATTCGAATTTCTTTGACCCTTTTTTAGTTACTATTTTGTTTTCATATATGGTGTTATCCAGCAGAACCAATGTATTACACTTTCTCTGGTTAGACAGTCCCATGTATTATCGCAACTTTTACTCCATTTATTTAGAGGGCTGTCCAGAATGGAGTATGGATGTGACCTGTGGCCACTTTCGGCCTGATCTAGAATGGACCGCGAGATAGCCATCTGCCTCGGCATGCCGGGTCAACTCTGCCCCGCCCGACTCCCGTGCAGACGTGCAGTCGCCGCAATCGGAGGAGGGGCGACGGCATCAGGGGGCGGCGAACTTACATGAAAATGGCTCCGCTCCCTTCTGTCCACTGGAAAGCGGCGGCGTTGAGTTCCTGAACTGGAACTGGGGCATGCACACTACGACCGCCTGCCAGTGCTCACGCGCTGCAGCTCGGGCCGCCTGTGACGATGACCGCCGGAGCCGTGAGGTTGGCCGTGACGGGCAAGAGGTTGCTGCCATCCTGGCCGCCAACGGATAGCTCAGCGCCGTTAGCTGCGGATGCTCCGTTATATCCATTCGACCGGTGTCTAGGCTGACGCTGAGAGCCGCCGGCCGCGTTTCTCACTTGCTCTCAATGCTTAATTTCAGTTAAGCTTGAGGAAAGCATTTGTTTATTTATGAGACAAAATTTGGCAGTTCTGGCTAGATGAATTATCTCGTTCTGATGGCCTGAAGATGGGAAAAAAGGGGCCAAGAAGATTTTGTCGGCCACTATTTTTTATTTTGTTTGTATAGTACTCCCTCCCTCCGTTACTAATTATAGGGATGTTTAGGTATTTCAAAATAGACTATATACGGACTGAAATGAATGAATGCATACATTAAAACATCTCTAGATATATAGGTTGAAATCAGGTATCCAATAAAAAAGGTAAAACATTTTATATTTAGAAACATAGGTAGTACCTGTCTTCTCCCAGGCTGCCCCGGTGGTGTTTCTACCTTGGTGTTTGCTCCGGAATCCGTCAAACGCACGGGACAATTTTATTCAGAATTTTTGTTTCCATCAAAGACAGATAATGTGTGCTTGCGGTATAAAGTCCTACAAAAGATGGGTAAATATAATACCCTTGTTTTTTGGGCTTTAAGGGACAGCGCGCTACATAAATCTCCGAAATACTTATATGATTTTCTCTGACTTAAGAATTTAATGATGCCTCCTTAACATCTTATGTTTCTATTAGTTCAGTCAAATTGAGTAGACATAAGTTGCACAATTACATTGCACAGTCTGCCTAGCATCAGATATTTTTTTTACCTTCTTTCTCCTTTTTTAACGGGGAAGAGACCCGAAGGCCCTCGTAGCTTGTATGGGGTATCAAGGACCCTAGCAAGTAAGTTCACAGTAACAAGGCCCTCACATTTTACAAGAAAGTTCCCAAGAAAAAGATTGGGTCGCCGCCAGTGTGGAGGCCGTGGAGCATCGCGCTGAGGCTAAAGATCCTCCACAACGACACAACAACATGGAGGAAAAAGAAGCCGCGGTGCCCTGCACACACCGTAGTTTGGGGTGGCCTCATGGACCATAAATCACGTCGGCAAACCGGGCCTTCGTGGATAAACTCCACCGAAGAGCTTCACCAATCCTTCCCCAAGATGCAAACTCAAGATCTGTCGTCCAGCTTCCACATCCATGGCGGCCAAACGGGACGTACAAAAATAAGAGGAGGAAAAGCTCGAACCTCGAGCTTATTCAAGAGGGGCGCCACAAATCCGCCAGCACCCACCTCTAGCTTTGCTCCCGGAGCACCTCGGCAAGGAGCTAGCAGTGCCGCCGCCAGCCAACAGATGCAGCTCGGTTACATCTTTGATCTTTTTCTTTTGTCGAAATGTGGATCTTATCCGCAGCCTCTGCGTCGAAACGATGCACACACGGAGTTTTAAGTATCAAGACCTAATTAAGGAACCAACTACAACCCGTATGTAAAGAGGTAAGGCCGACGGCGGGAGGAGAAGCCGCCGGGGGAGGTGTGGGGACTCTCAAGGAACCGGAGGGAGGAGAGAAACGAGAGGTGGCTGATATTCTTTATCTAACCAAGGTAAAAGCACTCGTTTTAAAAACTGAAGCCCTCCATACGGGCTGACCAAGTTCCGAGTCAGTCTTTTATACTCTCTCCATCCCAAAATTATAGTCTCAGATTTGTCAAAAAATATATGTATCTGCAGATGAAACATGTGCAAATACATCCACTTTTGCACTAATTTGAGAAACTTATTTTGGAACGAAGGGAGTATAATATAGCCAACACTTGTGCTTGATAGTAAAGATATTCATCACTGACCGACACTAAGCGGTCGTCCGTAGTAACCTCAATGGAAGGCTATTTTTCTAACCAAAAGCCATCACCGATAGCACCGCAACTACATCAGCCACACAGGGACGTCGGCCCCGGGCTAGTATTTTGGTCACGTAAATAAGCATCGGTCAGTTATCAGCTCGTGCGGCATCCGGTAGCGTCACGAGGCCTTGAGCTTTTTTTTGGAGGTTAGGATCTTACCAGATCTTTAGTCAGTTATGACTTCAACGGTTTCTTCTCAAGGGCATTGGTCTGGCAGGACCATAGTCTTGACGACTTCCCATCCACGATCAGCAGTGACTGACCGGCTGACGATGAAGAGACTGTGGCGAAGGTGCGCCATCGGCCCGTTGGGGAGAAAGAAGATGACCATCCCGAAGAAACCTTGATCCGAAGTCTTTTTCGCCAAAAAAGAAAATCACCAAAGACTCGTAGATGGAATCCATCTAGCCTTGTGTTATCTAGCTAGCTGGCTGGCGTGGTTCACTGGTACGGGAGAAGAAATCAATTAATCAAAGTGTTGTTCACGTAAAGAGAGAATAAATCAAGCCGCTTCCTTTTTTCAATACAAAATTAGCTTTTTTTTAGAATAAAAGGGTTTCCCCCGATTTCATTAAAGAAACCACAGGCTACATAGTTCATCCAAAACACCGCATCCACCAGGGTTTAACACACTTCCTTTTCTACAGAGTACCAGCCTGGAATGCCACAATAGGTAAACTAAAAGGCAAAACACTAGCCTAACTCTGCTCCAGAAAACCTTTTATTCCAGCATCTTCTTTTCCTCGGTTAAGGCCCCCTCTCTTGATCATCAAAGCGTCAGTCTTGGCACCCAGGATGCCCAGCTTCTCCTTGCACCAAAGACCTCCCTTGCCACCTTCTCCAGAAGCTTAGCGAAGTACACCAGCTGCTCCCTTGCGTCCGGTTTCACCTGCAAAAGACTCCACCATTGAATCCAATAGCAAATTTTGAAGATCACATCACACGGTTCGTTAGGCCAAATATTTTCAAAACAAGCCGTGTTCCTTTGCAGTCCAATGCTTTGGATGTGCTTCGAGAGGCAAACCTCTGCGGCCAGGGCGCACTTGATGAGGTTACCAGCATGGTGAGCTCCCTTGAGGTCGACCACAAGACGACCATGATGAGCAAGGTCATGGGCATGGTCTCCCAATCCTTGCTTGGGTTTCCTACCAATGCTAGTCAGAAGAAGATCAAGGAAGGGGCCAAGAAGCTGCTATCCCTAGCCACGCCAGCAAGACGCAGCGAGAGGCCAGCGACGAAGACATCCTCCATGCGGGCATCGCGGCGAGCTCAGGCCAGCGCATGCATGGCGCTGGGTCTGATCAAGAGAGAGGACGAGTTCACCGAGGAGATCCTTGCCACATACCTCAAGCGTTTCGATTTCAACGTCAGCAACCATGAAGTTCAGAAATTGGCTGTTGTTACCGGCGCCACGGGGAGGCCGGAGTTTGTCTTGCCGGACAGCGAGTTACAGGAGCTGCTGCGCGACACGCGCGCCTAGGCAGCATGTCCGCTAAGCGTCGTCAAGTTTCCATGATTAGTGCAACTCCAATTATGCCTGCCATGGGTGGTACTCTGGCCTGCTCGTGCTTCTCTCGGCTTGACAAGCTGGGAGATTTGTATCAGTTAGCTATTCTTCTTTGCTTCGCCTTAGCTCTGCCGTCGATCTGTTCAGCCATTACCTGTAGCCGGCTAAACAGCCCGCGGCCGCCTCTCTGCCTTATGCAAGGGATGCATCGTCCTCTAGACTGTCTGTCGGCTCAAGAAATTGCAAGCACATTCGGCTGCTCTGCGACACCTTCGTGTGTCTGTCGAAATCTTCGTCATGTTAGCAAGCCTTAAGCTTCTAAACTGGAACGTCAGAGGGCTTAACGACCGCGCCCGACGGGCGGTCGTGCGGGATCTGGCTATCTCCACGGGCTGCTCAATCATGTGTCTCCAGGAGTCCAAGATCGGACCTCTGACTCTCGCTGATCGCTTAGAAATTGCTGGACCTAGCTTCAACGGCTTCGCCGAACTTCCAGCTGATGGCACTAGGGGCGGAGTTCTGATGTTTTGGCAAGACTGTTTTGACGTTGTCGACATTGTAGTCAGAAACTTCTCCGTCACAGCGGTTTTCCGCGAGCACAACACTACTAGCACATGGACTCTCACCACTGTCTACGGACCGTCAGACGACGATCGCAAGCAAGCCTTCCTAGATGAAATCATCTCCATCCACGATGCCACGACGGGGTCATGGATTATTTGTGGCGACTTCAACCTAATTCTTCACGATCAGGACAAGAACAAACCAAGAGTAAATAGGCGATGGATGACAAGATTCAAAGCGGCGCTTGATCGCAGCTCACTAAAAGAAATTAAACTTGTTGGCCGTCGTTACACTTGGAGCAACGAGCAAATTGACCCGACATTATGCCGCCTCGACCGAGCCTTTGCTAACATTGATTGGCTCGAGCTGTTCCCTGCTCCCAAATTGCTTCCCCAAGCCTCGTCCATGTCAGACCACTGCCCTCTCCTCCTTGTCCAGGACATTGCTGTCCGAGCCCCGCGGCGTTTTCGGTTTGAAAGTTACTGGCCTCTCCTCGCCGGATACACACTGTTGTTGAGCAATCTTGGAACTCCCCCTGCACGCTAACTAATGACTTCGCCATCCTTGACTGCAAACTGCGTCGGCTTGCTAAGCACCTCTCTTTTTGGGCCAAAAATTATGTTGGTGACATTCGTAAGCAAATGTTAGTGGGCCAGGAAATCATGCTTCGGTTGGATGCAGCCCAAGAAACAAGGCAGCTCTCGGAGGCCGAAAGGGAGTTGCGAAATGCGCTGAAAGCTAGGGCTGTGGGCCTGGCTGTCCTGAACAAAATCAAAGCCCGCCAACGAGCCAGAATTAAATGGCTGCAACTTGGGGATGCAAACACCAGGTACTTTCACTTGCGTGCCTCCCATCGTCGTCAGAAAACCCGAATCCAGTCCTTGGTGTCGACTGCAGGCATCGCGGTTACCCCTACTGAAATCGAAGAAGTTGTCAGCCAGCACCTAACCTCGGTGATCGGAACAAACGTTCCGTGCACCCAACGGTTTGATTGGCAGAAGCTTGATCTTCCCAGAGTGGATCTATCTGATTTGGACTCACAATTCACGATGGAGGAGCTTAAAACGGCAGTCTTTGACTCTGCAACGGACAAAGCACCAGGCCCTGACGGCTTCTCCGGCGGGTTCTTCAAGTCAGCCTGGACGGTGATCAAGGATGACTTACTGCGTGCTCTCCGTCAGTTTTACAATCTCAACGACATCTCCTTTAAAAACCTCAACACTGCGTTCTACGTCTTCCTGCCAAAGATTGAGGAGCCAACTCAGATCACTCACTACCGGCCGATCAGCCTGATTCATGCCTTTGCTAAACTTGTCACCAAGATCCTAGCTTCAAGGCTCAAGCCGAAGATGGAAGAGCTCATCTCGCCATGCCAAAGCGCGTTCATTTCTGGAAGAAACATACAAGACAACTTCCTCTACGTTCAAAGCACGGCTAAGTACTTCCATCGAACAAAGAAGCCTGCTGTTTTGCTCAAACTAGATATAGCCAAGGCTTTTGACACTGTGTCTTGGTCATATCTGATGGATATGCTCGAGGCCCGCGGCTTCCCGACACGGTGGCGAGATTGGCTGGCATTACTGTTCAGAACTGCTACATCTCGGCCACTAATCAATGGCGTCGCAGGTTCATCGGTTGAGCACCATAGAGGATTGCGACAGGGAGACTCCTTGTCGCCTTTCCTTTTCGATCTCGCCATGGAGCCCTTCCACCGACTGCTGCACCTAGCTACAGATGCCGACATTCTGTCCAAGCTCAAAGGAAAACAGTGCATATACCGTGCTTCCCTGTACGCCGACGACGTCGCGCTTTTCATCAACCCTACTGCTGGGGACTTCAGTGGACTGCGCCTAATTCTTGATGCCTTCGGAGCGGCCACCGGCCTGATCACAAACCTCGCAAAGAGCTCGGCCACCTTGATCCGGTGCGGTAATCTGGATGTGCATGGATGGCTCCAAAACCTTGGCATTCCGATCAAGGAATTTCCATGTACATATCTGGGGCTGCCACTTTCCATCACTAAGCTACGCAAAGCGGACTGGCAGGCTTTGTTAGACAAAATTGACAAATACTTAGCAACTTGGAAGGCACGGCTGATGAGCAAGGCTGGGAGGCTTGAGCTGCTCAATTCCGTGTTGTCTTCTCTTCCGGTATACATGATGACGATTAATGAGATGCCAGCTTGGGTAAAAAAAGAGTTCGACAAACGTCGACGGGCGTGGCTGTGGGCTGGCGAAGTGAGTTGCAATGGAGGCAAATGTCGTGTTAGCTGGAAAAAAGTATGCAGACCGAAGGACCTGGGCGGTTTGGGTGTCCACGACATCGACAGTTTTGGGCGGGCACTCAGGCTTCGATGGCTTTGGAAGAAATGGACTTGCCCCAACAAACCTTGGGCCTCCATGCCACTGCCCTGTTCCAAGACGGATCGTGCCTTGTTCGCGGCGGCGACCAAGATCACCATTGGGAATGGGGAGATTGCATCGTTCTGGACAGATCATTGGCTGCATGACCTGAGACCATGCGATATCGCTCCTGATATTTACAAAGCATCCATCAGAAAAAACAGGACTGTTAAGGACGCGCTCTCGCAACTAAAGTGGATTAATGACCTCCGATTCAACCTCACGGAGGACAACATGCCACAGTTCATCCAGCTAGCGGAGCTCATCGATCAAGTACAACTAACGGACGAGCCAGACGCAATTGTGTGGACATTCGGCAAAAATGAATTCTACTCCGCACACTCGGCATATCAGATGCACTTTGCTGCCTCCATCCGCACTGATTTCAAACAAATCGTTTGGAAAGGGTGGGCGCCGGCTAGATGCAAATTCTTCGTTTGGTCGTTAATGCTAAACAGTGTCCTGACCGCCGACAAGCTGATACTCCGACAATGGCCTAATGAATATTTCTGCCCCCTCTGCCGCCGTAATCTGGAAACGGCGCAACACTTGTTCATGGAATGCCCATACGTGCTGGACATTTGGGAGAATGTGGCTGCTTCCTTCAACGCCAGTAAGCTGCGGCCGTTGTCATGGACTAACAAAGGACTGTCCATTCAAGATTGGTACAGAAGCACGGTTGACACCGGCTCCAAGGAGCAGCGTAAGCTGGCTCGTACTCTAGCAAAGCTCGTGTGCTGGGAAATTTGGAATGAGCGAAACCGTAGGATCTTCAAGCAAACATCTTTAGAAACTGCTGCACTCACTGTGAAAATCAAAGAGGAGGCCGCTGCGTGGAGTTTAGCTGGAGCACCTATCCCTTTATGTGCTCAAGTAGGGGGAACACCTTTTGATCCAGGCTGAATGAACTTGTCCTTTAATGGGCAAGGTTCTAAAACCTGCTTGTAACCCTTTGTAAAACTCCTAGCGCAATTAATACAGCAGCTCTCCTGCAGTTATTCTAAAAAAACACCCACAGTGAGTAAACTCCTCTGTTTCCCTTGCCTTTTTAACCATTCAGACACCACATGTTCGGCTGAGAGAAACTGCGAATGTACCCCGAATGCGCAACCGACTACATTCCAGATATATCTGGCAAGAGGGCATTCAAAAAAGAGATGATTTATTGATTCTTTCTTACCGCAAAAGAGACATTCTTCCTCACATGTCCCCCCTCGATGTTTCAAGACATCACGTGTTAAGATGCTTTTTTTGAGCACCAACCAAATGAATGTCTTGATCTTAAGGGGTAACTTGATTTTCCACAAGAACTTGTATGAGCTAGCTAGCTTTCTATAGCTAGTAGCTTTGTATGAGAAGTTATGCATGCAATATTAGAAAATGGAATTCTACACCTAGTTGGATGTCCGCACTTATCTGGGGCGTCCAACAGCTTTACGATTTGTGCAAAATTATCAATGATTGTTTAAATATCAATGTATTATCAATAATTTTTGAGATATTCGTATGGTACCTTCGGCGCCGAGCTTCTCGACGAAGAACATGGGCAATCTAATGCAAGGATTTCATTTCGCGCCGAACAAAGGGACCGTATTTAATTATAGTTTTGGAAAGGGGGCATAAATGCTTTAAGTTTCTCCAAAGGGCCGTTTCTAGCAAAAAATACACCGCTGGGTCGACCACTTTGCCATGCCATCCGAGCGGTTGAACACCATTCATGTATGTCAGCATTGAAACTTCTCAACAACGAAAACAAGAAGGATAACAATGTCCGAAGGGCCGCCATCGTTGGCACCGACCAAAGTCCGCGCAAGGCTTTCACCTGAAGCTCGACTCAACTGCGACACGCTGGTTCAGAGTGGCATTGTTGCCGAACATCGAACATTGACCACCTCTGCAGCGCGCCAACTCTCGTCTCCGTCACCGGCAGCACTCCGCTAGATTGAGCCCGTATCAGACCCACATGGACGAGAGCGGACCGAGCCCCATCGGCGTCTCCATAGCACGCCGGCATGGTCGAGGCCTCTACCATCATCACGAGCGCGCCACCATCGCACACGCACCGTGCCCAATCAAACCTCATGCAATACCGAGCACGAAAAGCTCGTCCAAATCTGGGCTGCAACTCCCAACCAACGTCCCACCCGACAACGTTGGCACGCCCTGCCTGCCGCATGGCTGCCACCTCGATCCATATGGGCATCACCGCCTCATCAGCCGCGGCCATCGACCGCATCTCCATCGGGAACCCCCAAACAAGGGGAGAAATGACCGCCTCTTGCCACTGTCTGGCGCGTGGGCTTCGCCTATGGCATCCTCTGGCGGGAGGAAAGGAGGCACGGGGGAGGTGGAGGAAGGGTTGGGGTCGTCACCACCCGTGTCATCCAGGGTGGGTGACACGAGGGTTGCTAAGCTGCTTACATATCTTTACTTTTTGCTTGTGAGTCACAACTGCTTGCTATGAATGAATTTTAGTCTTAGATGTTTCACATCATGTGTAAATGAAAAATACCAAGGGGATGATGTTATCAAATCATAGTTTATTTCGGCACAACTACAAGGGAGACTATAAGGGGAACAGGCTTAAATTGCGTTATGCATGTCACGCCAAATGTCCATTTGGTAAATAAATTTAGATACTCATAATTTAAGCACAACTAACATGTGGATTCTCTAAGAAAACTGAGGAGGTAAATATTATTCTAATCGTGACAGGTGTGCTAAAATGCCATGTTCATCTAAACTATTTAAATTTATAACTGAATGTGCAGAGCAGGAGCAAATACTCCGAGCAGGTCCTACCTCTTTTAGCATTCTTCGTTCTGAAAAGTGGCTTTAGCTCTCGGCCACAAGGGAGCTTCTTTTTTCTAGAAAATCAATTAAATATATTGAAATTCAAAATTCTGAAATATTTTACAAGTACAAATAGATGTCAAGTATGTACACTGAAATTTTCATCAACATATATTTTCAAATGTGCTATTCACAAAATAGATATAAAGTGAATTCCAAATTTTACTCTCTACTTTACCAATTTTTACACTAGTTAAGTTTTCATCCTAATTACCCCATTTAGCAAAAACTTGTACCAAATTTCACCCTTGTAAAATCTGTGACGCACACCTCTCGAATGAGAGAAAAAACGGGTGCAGAAGGGGTGTTAGCCGCGCAGCCATCCAACGTGGTTCGACGAGAATAATTAGATAGATGAAAACCGCCCAATGCGGCGTGCAAGATGTTACTCATCCAGAGGAGGAGCCGCCAGGCAGATATCATCCAAATATGGATGATTATCTCATTTTTGAGATTAGCGAAAAAAGCATCTTCGAATGTTATAATACTCATCTATATGTATGCGTGAAAGAAATTTCGATATCGTCTTTGGATCCTGAGAGGCTGAGAGCTAGCGAAAATGTCGCGTTCCCTTCTCATCTTTTTTCCGTTCCACCGCGGCGTGTCCTCCCAGTCCCAGGTGAAGGCTGCAAACCCATTCATATCAGCGTTGCCCCGCACCGTATTGACTTGCTGACGTCCTCCTCTCCCTCACAAGAAAACAGGAAGCGTTGTCCTCCCCTCTTCTCTTTATCCCAACGGATAATTTGTGGATGCAAACTTGCTCCGATACATCAAAAACTTTTTTGGAAGATATATAAACAAATCTCAGTCTAAAACGTATCACAATATGTGTAAGATATCAAACATCAAACACCAAACACCACAGGTTTTTAGAGCAGATATTTGGGCCGAAGTAGCACAAAAACTGCTAGCGTGTTATTCTAGAGAATTTTGAAGCAAGCATCATCTCCCCGCCGTTGCATAGGATTTTACCAGGCCCAAGACGGTCTCACATGCCAGTGTGAGTAATTTGTCTTTTTTCCTCTCGACGCCGTGACCGGGACCTTGGTTTTCTAGCAATTATGTGAATGTTTATGTTGGTATATTCAGGTGCCGCCATGGATCAAGCGCCATCGCCCAACATAGAGCAGGTGCTATTTGGCGTTCCATACTTATTCAATTTACGGTCATTCCGCTGAAGTTCCCATTTACTCGACGTCTGTGCAGTGCCGGTCCAATCTAACTTTTGACCTGGGGCGAGTTGAACCAATATAATTTGCATCAAACTTTTATACTTTCATAGAACTTATTTTTATTATATCATATTATGGTCTTCTAAGTATATATCTTACTTATATGTAGTTAACGCATTAACTAAATATAAAGTTTTAATAATAATATGTGTATCCTTCTTTTACCATAGTGTGAACTGAAATACACAACCCTTGTTTTGAATCTAAATAATTTTGCAACCAAAACTATACTAAATTTTTATGTATAGACATAGGCTAAAAATTGAAATGATTGTACTATGCCTCCTTATTTTTGCAGTTGAGTTAAGACAATTATTTTAATATTTCAGAGATATATGTATTGAGTATATTCTAACAAATATCTTAATTGTGTTCTGAGTGTACCATTACGTAAGAATATCTATAGAAAGTTCTAAAACATAAAATGAACTACTCCCTCCGTTCTAATTTAATTGACTTGCTATTCACCAATGTGATGTATCTAGACATGTTACATGTATAGATACATCAACATATGGTGGATAGCAAGTCAATTAAAATGGAACGGAGGGAGTATTAGCTTGACTCTCTAACTGTTTTCTTGATCAAGTTTGTATTACGTGAAGAGCTTCCCAGAAGAGTTATTTAGTGCTTTGCTACTTGAAGCGAGCTATTTTCAATGCATCGAACAATACAACTGTTGCGGGAGCTGACTGTTGGGATGGGCCTCCATTTCTCTTGTGCTCAGCAATGGAGACCAATTGCCGATGAAGCTTTGTTGAAGGCGTTTGGAGATTAAAAGGTAATACGTTCTGATCGGCATATTTGTATATATGTCAATCTCATCAAGTATTGTGATTTCCATGGTGCTACTCACTGCATCTTTTAGTATTTGGTTGTGTGCATTCAGGTTAACTAACTGTAACCATGTGTGTTACTGATGCAGATGTAATGTCAAAAATGCCAAAGAAGATGTTTCATTAGAAGACTTTTCTAGATAAATAGAGTTAATGAAAGCGAAAGAACCAGTATGCGAAACGTTTTGAAAAGAACTGGTGGTAGCCAAAGGCTAATTCCTGATGCTCATGCATCTGTAGGTCTCCTACATTGTGATGTGGGCAATTCTGTTTGTGACGTTGTAGTGCAGAGGTATCTGAAGCTGATTGTTCATTTGTTGTATCACAGATCCACCCTTTAATTCTGACTACAAACATGTATTTTCAACGAAGAAAGAATAAGAGAAGCTTGTACAGATTGATTTTGTATGCTCAGTGTTTGTTGCTTTTTGAGGTGGTTTGCGATATATTGGACACTTTAAGTTTTGTGAGGCATTTACCTGACACGATTGTATGAGAAAGATTGTAAACTACATAAAGAAGAAACGTTGATAGATGGAAATGAGGTATCAGCAATGAAGCTCAACATCATTGTCTCTTGTGTCCAGATTTTACATAATTATGAAAGATTTTTGCCTCACTGATTTGTTTGGCACATTTTATTTCTTTATATGAAAATATGCAAAAAAAAACTTAGTAATTCAAAAAGTCAAGAAATTCCATTTCTTTTTGGGAAAGATGTTCAAATAGTGTGCTCGTATCAAAATGTTTGGCCAAGAAATGATTCTGACTTATCTCAGAGAAAGAAGACGAATATATGACAAATATAGCGTGTATATAGTGCTTTTTTGTTTGTAAATCTTTTATCCATGGGGCAATGAATGTCATTCGTTGACTAAACTTTTTGTATGATTCAAATATTTGATCAAGTTTGCCTGAAAACGATTTCGCCCTTTTTGAATTACTATTTTTTTTAGATAAAAAGGGTTCCCCCCTGGTTCCATTTCTGCAACTACACCAATCATCTGAGGTTTTGTAGCTCCGATTACAACACAGAATTCAAGTAAGCGAAAAGATAAAACAGCACCAAAGCAGAACTACAGGCTAAGCTAAGCGAACATTTTCGGTCAGGGCGATACACGTCAGCTCCTGCTTCCATCGCTCTGTAGCTCCCGGCACCATATTCATCAGGATCTCGGTAAGTCCAGGCAATCCTGAGTAGCTCCCCTATCTTGTGGTCGAGCTTCTGCAGTTTTGAATTCAATAGGCTGGAGTGTTTGTCTAGGCAGAGCACCTTCCAACTTCGAATGAATGCAGAAATCTTCCCTAGAACCACCTTGACACCTGGCCATTTTAGCTCCTGAAAACACATAGCATTTCTTATATTCAGATGCTCCATAAGGTAGCAGAGGATATAATATTAATAACTGAATTCCTATCTTCACTGATCCACCATCTAGCAATAGATTCGAAATCAGAGCCAATACGTATCTCCAAGATATCAGAAATGGTTTCCCAAATATTTTTAGCAACCACACAATCACAGAACAAATGTTGAGCAGTTTCAGTTTCAGAACAGAACACGCAAGTGATATCATTCACATGTCTCCGTTTGCTCAAGTTAATTCTGGTTAAAACTTTATCATTAGCTAGTAACCAAAGAAAGACATGTATGCGGGGTGGTATATGCAAACGCCACACTGCCGGGGTATGAACCGGAACTACCCCACGGTTATTAATAACCCCATAGAACGATTTAACCGTGTACTGTCCAGATGGATGAAACATCCAAATGGGGCAATCATCCTCGTCAACGAGTTGATTACCTTCAACCAGAGCAACCAGTTCCAACCACATATCAAAAATCCAGGGTGAAACAGTTCGTCTGAAAGTAATTTTTAGGATCGAACCATCCCAGACATCAGCGATAGTACAACATTGTTCATTAGCAATGGTATAAAGCTCCCAAAACATAGTCGCTAAAGAGCAATGCCCTATCCAAGTGTCTTCCCAAAAAATAATTTTACGACCGTTACCCAACTTCCATCTATAACCAATTTTTGCCGCAGAGGCCGCCCACATGACTCCCTTCCAAAAGGGAGAGCATCTATTCGGCTCAGCCCTAACCATATTGGGATGCAAATTGTATTTGAAGTCTACAATTTGCCTCCAAATCTTATGTTGATCAAGATGGTACCGCCTAATCCAAGAGGCAAAAGACAAAGATTAAAATCTCTAAGATTCTGAATCCCTAATCCCCCATATTCTTTTTTCTGGCAAATCATATCCCAATTCTCCAAATGGTATTTGGGATCCGATTCAGTGTCCTTCCAAAAGAAGTGAGACATTTGGGAATTTATAGCTTTAATTGCCCATTTAGGGAATTTAATCATAGACAACAAATACATTGGAATGCTAGCCACGCAAGCCTGAAGAAAAATAACTCTAGCTTTATAGGAGAGCAATCTATCCATCCAGCCAGAGATTCGTTTGATGATTTTATCAATAACAGGTTGCAGATCTTCTCTCCTAAGTTTGGAGTAATGTAAAGGAACCCCAAGGTAAATGAAAGGAAATTTCCCCACTTTACATCCAAAGATCTGAGCAAAGAGGTTAGCCTCTTCCTCACCAACATTGATTGGGATCAAATCACTTTGTGATAGTTAACACGCATCCAGAAATTTGTTCGAAACAGGTTAAAATCCTTTTAAGTTTCTTGCCATATCCACATCTTTTTCCAAGAAAAGGATGGTGTCATCAGCATACTGCAAGCTGATGACACCACTAGGAATGACAGAACCTAGAAGCCCTTTAATTAGCTGGTGAGAGGCAGCTTTAGAAAGCATTTTAGTGAACACATCCCCGACTAGATTAAACTGAATCGGAGATAGTGGATCACCTTGTTTAAGGTCTTTTCCAACCACAAAATATTTACTGTTCACGTCATTAATTCTAACACATGAAGAGCCCTGGATCAAAATCGATTTAATTCTGGCCCTCCAAAGGGGACCAAAGCCTCTAGACTCTAGCATCATATCCAGGAAACCCCAATCAATCCTATCCTAGGCCTTCTCATAGTCTAGTTTCAGAACCAGACCAGAAGAATTTTTGGAGTGTACTTCATGAATAACCTCGTGGGCAGCCACAATACTTTCTAATATGAAACGGTTCTTAATAAAGGCTGTTGGTTTTTAGCAATTATTCTATCCGCAACAGGAACAATCCTGTTGGTCATAGCTTTTGTTATGATTTTAAGACTGCAGTTACCCAGGCTTATAGGCATAAACTTTTTGAATTACTATTTTTCTTCATATTGGGTGTTATCCAGCTGGACCAATGTATTGTCGCAACTTTTACTCCATTTTTTTAGCGGGCTGTCCACCAGCTGACCGCCCGTGCACGTTCGAGTTATACAAGACACCCGTGACTCGGCGACTACCCGCTAAAACTGCCCATAGATAACGGTGCGCCGTTTTCGTCGGTTCGCCATGTCTTGGCTTCTTGTCAGGCAACGAGGATTACAGTTCCGAACAAGTATATGCTGTCGCCAACTACCGTACCAGTGTACTCTGTCAAGCCGCCGTCTCTGCAATGGATGTGACTCGCCGCACGCCATGGCATCCGCCGCCGTCACCGTGTCCCAAGCAGCCGCTATGTTCAGCCGGGCTCGCCTGTGCCAACCCGCCATCTCGGCTATGGATGTGACCCGTGGCCACTTTCAGCCTGATCTACAATGGACCGGGAGGGAGCCATCTGTCTCGGCATGGCGGGTCAGGTCTGCCCCGCCCGACTCCCGTGCAGTCGCCGGCAGTCGGAGGAGGGACGACAGTCGACAGCATCAGGGGCAGCGAACTTACATGAAAATGGCTCGCTCCCTTCTGTCCACTGGAAAGCGGCCGCGTTGAGATCCTGAACTGGAATTGGGGCGCCCGTGACGATGACCACTGGAGCCGTGAGGTTCGCCGTGACGGGCAAGAAGTTGCTGCCATCCTGGCCGCCAACAGATAGCTCACCGCCGTTAGCTGCGGATGTTCCGTTAGCCATCCGACAGCTGTCTATGCTGACGCTGAGAGCCGCCGGCCGCGTTGCTGGGAGGCTGTTAAGAATTTCTTCGATGCCTAATTTCACTTAAGATTTATGAAAGCATTTGTTTATTTATGAGACAAAACGCTGGCGTTGCTGGCTAGATGGATTCTCTCCTTACGGTGGGCTTGAAGATGAAAAAAACAGGAGTCAAGAAGATTTTTTGGCGACTATTTTTATATTGTTTGTATAGTACAGTACGTATCTTCTCCGACGCTGCCAGGCGGTGTTTCTACCTACCTTGGTGCTTGCTCCGGCGTCCCTCAACGGGCGGAAAACAATTTTGTTCAGAGATTTTGTTTTCATCAAGGACAGATAAATGCGTGTTGCGGTATAAAGTCCTACAAAAGATGTGTAAAAATTATACCCTTGTTTTGGGGCTTTTTTACGGGCTGCCGACTTAAGAACTTAATTATGCCTCCTTATATTAGTTCAGACAAATTGAGTAGACAGAAGTTGCATATTTACATTGCACTTTTTTATGTAAGTTTAGCTAGCATGTTGTTTTTCAGATATTCTTTAACTTTTTTTAACCAGGAAGAGGCCCGAAGACCGCAAAAACGTTTTTTGACAAACTACATCAAGGACTCTAGCAACTAAAGAAATAACAACAAGGCCATCACATTTTACACGAAATACATTAACAAAAGATGGAAAAAGCGACCCAGTCTAGCTTTCTTCTCTGCCACAGCTGCCCTGGGTTAACTTCGAAGCACGACCGCCAACGACGACGCCGATGACTACATCACTTGGGTCACCGTTAGCGTGGAGTGTCGCGCTGAGGTCAAAGATCCTCCACAACGACATGATGACATGGAGGAAGAAGAAGTTGCGGACTTGTGGTGCCCTCCACACAAACCGCTGTGCGGAGTGCCCTCCATCAGCCATCACGTCGGTAAACTTGGCCTTCATGGATAAACTCCACTAAAGAGTGTCACTCATCCTTCTCCGAGGCTGCAACCTCAAGATCAGTCATCAAACTTCCTGCTTCCATGGTGGCCAAACGGTGCAGAAGAAGAGGAGGAAGAGCTCAAACCTCAAGTTTATTTGACAGGGGCACCATTGATATGCCAGCACCCACCTCTAGCTCCACCCTCCGGAGCACCTCAGCATGGAGCAGGGTCGCAGCCGACCAGCAAATGCAGCTCGGTTGCATATTCGACCTCGTAGCCGGAGCTAGATCTGAAGCCTGAGCCGCCTGCCTCGTCGTTGTGTGCAATTGTGGAGGGGGATAGAGTGAGAGGTGGCCGCCATAGGCGCCGCATCGGTGGCATATAAAGGTCAAAGGCTGGTGAAGCGGTCAAGGTGGTGAGTGGGGAGCCCTCAATGCCCACTGCGTTAATGGCGGGCGCGCGAGGAAGCTGGGACGGTGGCGCGTGGGATACATGCGTCGCCCCAGGGAACCGGCGAGGATTTTGAGGCGGACATGGGGGTGCTAGACATTTGGGGGCAGGGTCGAGACCAATGGGGTGCCGCTAGGACCATTCTTTGGTCAGTACGCCTATTTGCCCATTCGTGGGTTTTGTGAGCTGACGGTAGAGATTTCAAAAAGTACCACACTGTTTTAGGTTGTCCATAGCAGCAGCTTGAGATATTTTGTACTTTACGTCGGATCGCAACGCCGTTCTTTCTCGCTGCCGACGCCGAATGCCAAAAAAAAATGGTAGTTCATTGTGCTAGCTCGTCTTTACACCCTAAACGAAGCAGGATTTTGATTTCTCATGGTTTGACGATTTAAATCCAGACACACTGTGCTCCAAGAGAAGCAAAAAATATCCCATTAGCCAGGCAGAGTTGTAGGTGCGGAGCTGGCTCTTCTCCTTTGTTGGAACATAAGGTAGCCAAACTACTGCAAAGCTACAGCCTTTCTTTGGCCGTTCTCTTCTTAATATAATAGTACATGCAATTCTCCTGCATGGTTCAAAAAAAAATGGTTCCGACATGTTTCAGGATCAGGCCCGTCTCGCCAAGATAGGGAAAAGAGTACCAAATCATATTTGTTGCAAAATAATGCAACGTTAATGAAAAGAAAATGAAGATGCATTTACCGTCGGGTAGAAAATAAATAACTACAAAATGAATAAATGACCAAATCAACCATACGGAATTATCTAAACCCAAAGGATGATTAGTAACGATCATGGAGTATCCTAAACCACATAGAGTTATTTGGCATATTGTACGTAACTCTTTTTCTTTAATATGTTGTTTATGGTAACTAGTTTGAAGATCCGATGGCGAGAAACGGCTAGTTTTAAGCGTGATCACCGTGAATGCGTGAACACGTTCTCTTCTTGCCCGGCCCCTTCGGTCTTGCTTAGGGCGAGCGTTCATTATGGACCGGTCCATGGGGCCTCAGTTTTCTACCAAACCGTGTGAATGTGTGATTAAGCACAAACTAGCAAGACGCTAATTCATGTGTAGATAATTCGTGTGAATGTGTGATCGAGGGTGGAACTTCCCGGTGTGTGCCGTTCACGTTGGATCACATGGGACAGGTTCATTCTCGCGCGCAGCCGCCACACAAAATGTGGTTCATTCTGCCACCTCGTCTTTCTGCATCCTATAAACAAAAAAAAGCACGGTCTGGATTTCTCAAGGTTTAAATCCACTAGTTTCCTTTACAGTTTACACGGGCCCGATTTATAGAAAGAAATAAAAAAAGGTGTCAGTGTATCACATACAAGACGTTGCTCCAAAGAGAACCACACAGAAATCTCATTGGCCATGCGCAGTGGTAGGTGGGCCCAGCTGCAGACTGCTCCCGCCTCCTTTCTGTTTCTTTCTTGGAACATAAGCCAGATCAACTGGTGGTCCCCACGTGCTTCAGGATCAGGGTGGTCTCACCAAGACAGAAAAAGAGAACCAAATCGTATCTGTTGCAGGTAATACACAGTAATAAAAAGAAACTGAAGATGCATTTAATGTCTAGTAGGAGTAGTACTAGCAAATACGGAGTAGTACCAAACTGCAACATGAATAAATATAACCAAACCCTAAACCCACTGAATTATCTAAGCCCAAAACATGATTAGTAACGGACATGCAATACTTGTTACAACAAAAAAAGTAACGGACATGGCCTATAAAACAGTGCTCCCGGTTATTTGACGATCGTGTGGACTGTAGCGTAGGTGCGTTAACGACTTAACGGAGGCCCCTATGCCAGTAACCTTACCCAACGCGGGAGAGTAGCGTGCGTGAATCGCGATCACCGTGAACACGTTCTCCTGCCCTGCCCTGCCCCGGCCCCTCCGCCTCCAATCTTTCCGCGCCCTCGTCAGTATGGGTGCAGCTTTTAGTTTTTTTTTGAAACAGTCACATCAATCTTTAGCTGATGTCACTAGTCCATTCTCCTCCCCCGTTAGGATAGCTTTGATCGACGGTGCGTGGCATTGAACTGTAGGTGGGCCCAGCTGCAGACTGCTCCCCCTTTCCTTTTCTGTTCCAAGTTCAAGTTCACGCCCTGCTATGCTGGCTGCTGCCAAAACCAAAAGAGAGCGCCAAACCAGATCAGCTGCAAAATAATGCAGTAATAAAAAGAAAATGAAGATGCATTTATCAGTGTCTGGTAGAAATTAACAAATCGTAACATGAAGAAAGGACCAAATCCTAAATCCGACAAAATTATCTACGCCCAAAGCATGATTGGTAACGGCCATGGAGTATGAAACATTGCTCCGGGTTATTTGAGGATCGTGGACCGTAGCGTGCAACGTAACAACAGCGTATGTCAGGAGCATAAATTCTATAATTATTAATTGTTAATGTGAAATGCTAGTAAAAAACGTTGCTACACACCTGGAGTGAATTTCACACCGGAAAAAAAACAGCATAAGTAGATAGTAAGACGGCCTGGTAATCCAGAATAGTGGAAGAAAATGGAACGGGTCATTGTGATGCAAAAGAAACTACAATTTGGCAAAAAGGAAGATGATGTCCTGGGGAAATTTGTTTTGACTCACAAGGGTAGACACACCCAATATTAAAATCGTATTAAAACGTCAGAAAACTCTATAAATAAAAAAGCTCTATATCTGGACATTTTATGTTTGCATAAAGTTTCATGAAAAAAGACATTGGCTTACGTAAAAAACACAAATTCGAGGGCTCCAGAATGACTTTTTACGAGAACTTTTTTGTAATCATTTTACACAGTCAACAAAGAATATATTTTTTCACGAAACTTGGCATGCCAATTTTGTTCAAACTTGTTGACATTTAAATATATTTTCTACTATGGGCACACCTATACCTACGAAACAAAACATTGTGTTCGCCTTCTGCTATTATTTTGGCATAGAGTGACTTCTCAGGCGTTGCACATAGTGGTCAAATTCATGGGATGGGAAATGAGTTGTTAAAAATAATGTTCTTGAGAAGATGCTAGCTAATACTATGATCACCCCGCTAGAAGATGTATACATAGTTATTCTTTAATTGAATTCCACTATGCAAATTAAAGCGAAGAAACAGCAATTGAAATACTGCATGTAGGCCTCCATTGAGAGCTACACCAAATGTCTGGAGGGCAACGACATCGGAATGGCGTCAAGCAGTAGTACCTGCAAGGAAGCAATTTTACACTTCATATAAATTAAATCATAATTAAGTGTAATAATGATAATCTATCTCGCTATGCAAGTTACCCACATCAATGGTTTATTCAACCCGTTAGATTGCACCTTAAATATAACTTTAAGTAATTTGCACGTAAAAATTAATCAGGTACTATCTTCGTTAAGAAATATAAGATGTTTTAGCTTTTTCGAACTCAAATGTTTCTAAACACATTTTAGCGTGTATTCACTTGTTTCATTTCGTATATATTTTCATATTAAAATATTTAAAACATCTCAAAATTTGAGTACGTCCTTGGACCATGATTTTTTTTATTTCATCAACTACACAACTATTTTAAATCAATTAAATTTAGCCTATGAAATTATGTGACCGAATAAATGTCACTGCAACGTGCGAGACATTGGTGCATCACGACCGATGGGCACGCCCCGTCAGAGTGTTTTACTCCACAATCCACATGGTACAGCCTGCAGAGACCACAGATGGACGCTAACCGCCAGTGTAGATGCTTAAGCGCGTGTGGGCGAAGTCTCTTTATGTGGTAATGTATTTCAAAACAATGTTTGGCATTTATGCAAGATTCTTTACGGATTAACGGAGGATATATAGGAAAAGGTGAACTAGAGTTGAGCTGTCACGTCGCATGTGGTTTCAGGGGGAACTGTAGCACGTAAAAAATGACGTAGTACTGTACCATTTTACACCCAGCGTGGGATGGGTGAGTTGCGCAGCCTTTCCTTTTTTGAAACGGTTCTTTGGGTGACTTTGCCATTCCAATTCTCCTCCCACGTGAGCTTTGCTTTGACCACCCAAGAATCTATTCAAACTATGTCAAAAAAAAGAATCTATTCAAACTTTTTTGTGAAATTAAAAATTTTATGTAGCACAAAATCGTAAATATCTGTGCAAACTTAATTCGGACCCACGCATAAACACACATCGCCAAGATTCACCTTCTTTCATCTAACAAAAAAAAGATTCACCTTCTTCGAGCCTCCTTGCTCTCTCCACGGCTTCTCCAATCCAACCACCCGTCCTGTCCTTGGCTGGCTCAGAAAGACAGAAACGATTAAAGTAAGGGGAAAACCGGACGCGGATGTGGACGAAACCATTTTCGGGGGCTAACCCTCCTCTAAACCCACCTCCTCCTCCTCCAGTCCTCCTCCTCCGCGCGCGCGGCGGTCTTCTCCGTCGGCAGGCAAGGTACGTACGGCACCGGACCCCCGCTCGCTTCTTTCCCCGTCGTCGCCGTAGACCCGTCGTTATACCGACCACGCACGCCCGCCGTTCTCCGAATCCGTACCCCCACCTCGAGCACATGGCCCATGGAAAGCACGCCGGCCAGCGAAGGCGAGGCAGCCGAGCACGTGGCCGCGCTCTGCGGAGGGAGTCTGGTCGCAGCCGCCCGGTCGCGGCGGTTGTCGCCGGTTGTGCCGCGCAGGGGCAACGGGCGCTCTGCCATGGACGAGGTGCCCCTCCGCGCCATGCCCGGGGACGAGCGCAGCGACCCGACGGTTGCGACGAGCCTCCGGCCTTCGCAGACCGCGGCGACGGCCGCGACGGCAAGAGGACCAGCCGTGTCACGCACATAGGGCCATCGATTTGAGGCCTCGAAATCCTGTTCCGGGGGACGCGACGCGGTGAGCGTTGGCACCGGTGCACGCAGCGAGTCCGTCGAGCAGGCAAGAGCACGATGGGCTGCGTCGGAGCAGTACTCATCCGGTTGGCGGCGTTCTCGTGCGCGGGGTGCTCGCCCCGAGCCACGGCTGCGCACTCTCATAGCAACGCTGCGCTAACGATGAGGCAATCTTGGCTGAGTGCGGCACAGCAATGCCACCCAGGCCGCGATTCCCTCGAGCAAGCAGGCAGCGATGATACCCAGACATGAAGCTAGTATAGATTTTTTTCCATAGCAATCTTAGTGAAAAGCCATGGCAAAAAAAGTAGCACGTTTTAGAGGAGCAGCCTCTACCCTGTAGCCAATTATTGAAGCATGTTCATACTCGTTTCAATAAACTCCAATGGACTACTCATCAAAGCCAACTCCCATGGAGCAATACTCGTTTCAATAAACTCCAATGGAGCATGGCATTGGCAGCCACCAACGGGTCACTACCGGCTGGGCACCACGGTGGCCACCGAGACAAATCTGACACCGACAAAAAGACAGTTTCTATGAAGTTTAGGATACGGGGTAGGGTCTTAGTTCTCCTGGAACACATAGCAGGTTTGGGGCACGACGTTGAGCGGTGGGTTTACTTTGTTAAACTAATTTTGTCAGCTGTTTCATGCCTACTGATATATACATGAATCTATGTGAATCAGATGGTTCGTAGTTTGGGGGTTCACGTGGAGGATCAGGTGGTTCCCGCCGCCACGGATCTGGAGCTAACGCTTGGGGGGCTCAGTGTTCTCGTCAATACGTTGTCCATCCTCATTGACATTGCCCCACTGTAAGTGTATTTGACTTTTCATAGTGTACATATTTATATTATGTGGCATATTTTGTGCATCCCCAAATTTTGCTGCCTTGCACTCTAAGGTGGATGCCTGTTTTTATGAGTATTCGTTATGCTAGTACGATTGTTATGTTCATATTCATATTTAGGTAGACAATTTTAGTTTTCTATATCAAACGATGAACTAGTTATGTCTGTCTTTATCCATCCTTACATTGGGAGGACTATTACCGTGGAATCTACTAGTCCTAAACACACCATTATTTTGTAAATATACATCGTTAGTTTATCGGTTAATTTGGGCATTTTTTTGTATATTACTGTTGGCGCGTTTGACGGTTTGAGGCCCGTTTAGCTCTTTTATTCCGTCTGTTGCAAAAGGAGATGGAGTGTCGTTTCATGCTTTGGAAAAATATAGATGTGGCTAATTAAAAAAAAAAGAGATGACAAGAAAATAAATAGTAGATTAATCAGAGATTGATATACTCCTATAGTCAAGAGTACTCTAGGTCACCAATCGGGGTACTAAGTGCCAGAGCTGAGTTAAGCCAATAACCACAAAACTGGCCCAAGATATTCCCTACTTCAACTTCTGGAGTTGTCAAGTAGGTACCTAATTTGCTACCATCGTTTCATGGGCATGGATCGGCTGACTTTGCCTGATTCAAAGTCAGTTGGCTTTGAGTCACTCACACGTCGACCCCACCATGCGTAGGGTCAACATAAAAGTGGCTCAAAGTCATCGAAAGTCAACAGCCCCAAGGTTAGCTAATCTCCATCGTTGTTCATCTATGGTGCATTTTTTATCTTACGACATACCTTTTGCATGCAGTATTATTCCAAAATATTGTCGGGCAACTCAAAGATGTAAATGTGTAGTTGGGTCCGAGAGACTCATGAATGTATAGGTGGGAACACATAACTTAGTGTGGCGTAGATGCGGTCGCATGACTGAGAGAGGTGTAGGTCAATACGAGAGAGTCATAAATGTATAGTTCGAACTAGACAACTTAATGTGGTGTAGGTAAGATATTAGGAGCAAGAGAGGTGTAACTCGCTTGGAAAGATTCAAAAAATATGTAGGTGGGACCGAACGGCTTAAGGTGGCGCCAATGAAACCAGACGACTGAGAGGGGTGTAGGTCGGTTTGAAAGACTTGTAAATGTCTACTGTAAGTGGGATCAGACGACCAAGAGCTGTATCAGTGAGATCAGGTGATTGCGGAGGTGTAGGTCGTTCTGAGATACTCATAAAGTGTAGGTGGTACTCTTCGACTGAGAGAGCTGTAAGTGAACCGGACGACCGTGAAAGCGTAGATGGTTCGGACCGACTCGGAATAGTTGGGTGTAAGAGACCCCCAAAGGTGTAGCCATGTAATCGAAACATTACGGCTGGATGAGTGGCATAGAAGCATAGGTGGGTTTGAACGACTATGAGTACATTGGTCAGCGAGAGCAATCTAAGTGAGACATGATGAATAGAAGATGTGTCGGTGGGCCCACACAATTAGAGAGGTGTAAGGTAATGCATATGTTTCGGACCATACCCCCGAAAGATGTGTAAGGACTGGATAAATCCTAGTCCCTATATGTCCGCAGACACAACCCTTACAACCCCTAAATGTGTAAGTTTTCAGTCGCTACCCTCAAAATTTCGGACCAGAATCATGGAAACACATGCAACATCGATCACAATTCATAAAATTCATGCAAACCATATTGAAACTAGTCTTAGGGTTCACAAACCAAATTCATAAAAAATTAAATTTAACAATTCATAGAAGAACCGGTACAAGAGTGAATCAAGGCCTGACAAGGTCGCGATCGGCGATCTTATTCTTCATGTGCCTAAGCTATTTGGCGCTATCATCATCCAAGAGACGAGCATCTTGGAACATGATTCTTAATTCCTCCGTGAACCTTGCATCATTCAACTTCTTTTTCTCCAACTCCACTTTGATCCAAGCCTCCTCCCTCCTTCTCCAATTCCAACCTTTGCCTCTCCAAATGCATCCTCTCCGAAGCCTCGCACGTTCAAAATCCATCCTCTCCCACTGCAGCATCAAGAATGCTTTGTACCTCTCATCCGTCTTCTCTTCTCTCTTCTCCTCCATATGCTTCAAGGTTTCACCTTTGTTGGAAAATATGTTTGTCCATGTGGCAGACATTTTTCTTGCGGCACCGTCATGCGCCACCTTGTACATCTCCCACTTCTTCCATATCAAATGTCTTTTCCTAATTTGAACAGACATTTGTCCGTCCACCGCCACATCATCTTCATCAAGTCCAATTGGCAAGGTGGAGCTAAATCCTTCATTGTTCTTCATCTTCTTTCTTGGATTCCTAGATCATCGAATAGGGTGCACCACTTCGGTTTACCATTCAATTCAACCCAACATTGTGACATATGTAGTGAATGGTTTTTTCTCTGAATGGTGGCACAAAGGGGCAGCCAACCCATCTAACAATAAATGCAATCCAATTATATAGATGGAATGCCAAGTAAATGTAAAATGACAAGCAATGAAACATCAACACTTACATGGATATCGATCCTAACACCACTTTGATTCCTATTTTTCACTTGTACATAAAACCCACAAAACTTATTCACGTATTTTTGAATGGCCACCCATCTATATTGTGGAATGCCAGTGTTGCGAGTGGTATGGATTGGGTTCGGCTCGACATAGTAAATTTGTTTATGTACAATGTGTGGAGCTTCTTCCAATACCTCCAGCCCTTTTGCTCGGTTCCACAAATAGGATCCATGCTAGTGGCCAACCAGCATTTGCACAACAATACATCCTCAAAGGTTGATTAGGAAGTACCTTGAGTTTTTGACCCCTTATCCTTCTTCCTTTGAATGTTCGATGAATCTCCAACACTAAATATTAGAGTGGCTTCTTCAAATATGGGAGTATCACTACCATCTCAGACTAGATCCATCATAAAGTCGTCCTGCACATCACTCGGAATTAAAACTATGGTCCGACGATGCTCCTACTCTGACCTATGCTCCAGATTATACTTGAGCCGTCTCCGAAGTTCCATCAAACAGTTTGTGGGCGTGACCAGTGCCTGGTGATCCCGACTATGCCCGCGTCCTTTGGAGCGGCGGAGACGCACACCATTCATCATCTTGCGTGAACCCCTCCGGGATGTGCCACTGTGATGGGTTGTCCTACATGTTCAGGGTCGAGGACGTAGACCATTTTGTAGGGGCCACATGCATCGGCGCCGGCACCGACTTGTGTAAGTAACATTAGAAGAGGGGAAGACTTGTATAGGATCTGTCCATTAGGTGAGATCATAGGATCATGTCATAAAATCATATATAAAAATTGTTAAAAATTCTGAAAAAATTACACAACATACTTACAGGTTGTTAGTACAACCCCAAAAAAAATCAGCTCGAAATTCGACCTACAGATAGAGAAACAAAAATACTAAACTACACTGTGAATAATGTCAGATTTGAGTGAATAGTGTTTCATACTATTCACACAGAAGTTTCTCTGTTCTGCCTCTCTACATAGGTCGAATTTTAACCTGCCAACTTTTGACGTTGCATATATAACATAGATGCGTGTTGTCATTTTTTTCTAGAATTTTGTAACATGTTTAGTCCATTCAAAAAAAATAGATCTCATAGATCCTATCTTATTTGAGATCCTAACCAAGTTGCCCCTGAACTATTAGAAGACTTATTAGGATGGCTAAGATAGGATGTGTTAGCATTTGTCCACATTCACATGTACACAAATATATTTAGACATGTTTTAGTGTGTATGGTCACTCATTTTAGTATGCATCAAGATAATATATGGAACACCTAAAACATCTTATGTTTAAAAAAGGAGGGAGTATAAGTTTTCGATATTGGATATGTGTATTTTCTTGCATCTACCAATTTTTCTGTCGGGTGACAAAAAATCTCTACTCATTTGGTCAACTACTGATAGATCTAGGTCATCAAATCTGTTGGCTGGATGTTGGCTGGATGGTTGTTATTTTTCCCCTCCCTAACGTAAAATGCCTCTACACTGTATAACACATGAATTCAGTAGAAAAGATCAGGTGCCTTCTATAATTTAAGTCAATTTCTGTTGCAGATTTGTATTGATGGTTGCGACAGACTGGAAGGAAGCAAAGAAATTTTTCAGTGTCAGAGGTTTTGCCATTGGAGCTATAATGAATTTCATAGTCCTAGTGCACGTCTTATTTGTCCTGGAGGGACAACATCTAGACGTCGTATTTGTGTCTACAGTCGGCTTTTGCCTTGGCACAACATACACTTTCTTTTTGCTAGGCCATCGGGTGGTGACAGATGATCGAGCAAACGATGAACGCTCCTGGGTATGATATAGTTAAAAGAACATAAATATCAAATATGGACTATGTCTAAGAGTTTGATTTCTCTGCAGATGTTTGTCGTCCTGCTATGCTTCGTTATAGCTTGCTATGGTGTGTTCAGTGGAATTTTTCTGAACTACAAGACAAAGGGTTATCTTATCAATATCATCTTGTTTGGTGCTGTTGGTATACTCAACTTAGTGACCCTATACCCGACTGTAAGTTCTGTTGAAAGCAACTATGGGAAACTTGTACTGACCTGCTATTTCTTTTTTCAATTATCATTAGCTGTGCTTATGCTCCTGACTCTTTTTATCCACAAACGACATTTGCCAAGTCTTACACGAAGTCAATGATCTTTTGCAGCTAATCTGCAAGCCGTTTCCAGACCAGGACACAAAGAATCACACATTTGCCATGTGCATCTTCAACACCATCGATGCCGGATTTTTTGTGTATTACACCGCTATTCTTGGATCGATGAGAGCACCTCTATCGGTAAGTTTAACTTACCCCTATACAAGCACGTACACCCGTGACCGGCTACTACAAATTTCCCCTAAAGCTTCTACGAATTTGGATACATTTAAATTTAATCTTTTATGCTGATTAAATTTCGTATCACCTAGCTTTAGTTTGAATTAACCTTATTTCCTGGCAGGTTGTCAGCCTGGTCAATACTGCTTGCGGCGTGATTCAATTCATTTCACTGGTGGCGGTAGTACTTCTGAATGGGCTCCGTAAGATTGGTGATTACTGTCGTAGCTGGGGCGACAGTTGCTGTGGATTGTTTCGGCTTATCGCCATTCTGTTTCATGTCTTCGGCCGCCATGGGAGGAACGATTGATGAGGGAGGGCAGGAGGTGATTTTCCATGGATTTCGCGTTTCAAAACTGGGTTGGTTCAAATCTTTGGTACGGTGCTCATCTGAAAAGTGATGACATGATCTGTTTGTACACACAACTCATCACGGTATCTGCTCTACATTGGCGAATGATTTGCTGTGTTGTTTTTATCCATTTCGTTCATGTTGTCATTTCTCACTCTGATACAAGCTGACAACAATGCGACAAAATGATAGGGTGTTCTGTTAATTATATATGCTAAATTTGGACACATCGCTGCACAGAAATCATGTTTTTGGGTGCAACCTTCTCTAATTGCTTGCAATTTGTCTTATTTTGTTGAAAGGCCAAGGGGCGATTAGATTTTTGTGCGCTTATTAGGCTAAGTTGAATTCAAAAACTACTCGTAGATATGCCAATAACAAAAGGTATGGTGAGAAGAATTCTCGTTCAAACTGAGAATTAAGTTTATTCTCAGTTTGGCAATGTTATCGAATCACAGTTACAACCCATGTTATAACTCATGACTAGTATGAATCACTAAGCAGTCCAACGATTTAATATATTTTCTCGTTGCCACTAATGACTAGCATGAATCACTAAGAAATCCAATGGCGTCAGAACATTCGATTGCAACTCTATGTCCAACTAGAAAAATCTCAGTTGCAACCCATTACAACTCATGACTAGCATGAATCACGACACAATTCAAGAGTTTAGGAGTCGAACGAGAATCGACTAGAGTTAGAAAAACCGTAAAACTATTATTGAGTACCGAACGAAATTGAGAGTTGAGCTCGCGGCCAAGCTGCTCGTCCTCCACCCCCCCCCCCCCTACTACACATACAACCGCTGCGGCTCTGGCAGCCACAAGCATCTCGGGCCTTTACCAGTGCCGGGGGCGACCCCCTTCCGTCACCCAGCCTCCTCTCTCGCGCACCATGACCTTTCAACCATGTCCTCCTTTCCATGTCCAGCCGATCGTAGCCACAAAGCCGTGAAGATCATTGGTGTGCTAGGTTAGGGTCCTTCAACGTGGAATCACCACACTACTTCAGCATGGTGGTATGTGGCAACGAAGTATCAATACACTGTAGTCGTCTCGCATCCGTCGTGTTTCACTATCGGAAGTGCACCGAGAGGACATGAAGTTGTTCGACGCACTCGACGATCCCAAAGAAGAGTTGGGCAGCGAATGGATGAGCCAAGGCGGAATCTCCACATGGACTAACTTGTACCCTCTACACGTTTTACATCCTTTAGCTGCTTTGTCTCGACCCAACCATGACGCCAATCATTTTGGCCACTTTGCATCCTTCTCCCGGCAAGGCCTGACCCTAGAAAAACGTTGCTAACACACCTTGTGCATCCCATTTGGTTACCCACAAAGTGGGATCCAGTCTCGTTTGGCTCGGACCAAGTAAAGGGTGCCTTGATGTTTGGTCGCATGTGTGTGCACACACATGCAAACACTATTTGTGTGGTTATGCGTGCACACACATACTCTCACCACTTTTTTGAGTGGTGCGATTACCATAGTTGCCACATAGAATTTGGAAATAAAACTAACACAACAATTAGGGGGTTTAGTATCATGCTTACACAGTTCACATAATACTGGTGCACCACAAGTTCAGCACAACAATTTTTGTTGATGCACCACAAGTTCATTATCTGAGAGGTTTTTCAGATGAGTGGCGGGCAATGATACATAATTTCGCTTCCGGAGGAAGTGTCGCCATCAAAGTGAATGACGATGTTGGTACATACTTCCAAACGAAAAAGGATTACGACAAGGCGATCCATTATCACCTATATTATTTAATATAGTTGCTGATATGCTAGCCATAATCATTGAACGTCCGAAATTGGATGGGCAAATTGTTGGAGTGGTTCCGCATCTAGTGGATGGCGGATTATCCATTCTCCAATATGCTGACGATACAATTCTTTTTATGGAACAAGACATGGAGAAAGCAAGAAACCTGAAATTAATATTATCAGCGTTCGAGCAACTTTCCGATCTAAAAATTATTTTCCATAAAAGTAAAGTGTTTTGTTTTGGCGACGCGCAGGACGAGACTGCCCAATATGCTGAGTTATTTGGCTGTGGGTTTGACCAGTTTCCAATTAACATCTTGGCATACCAATCCACTTTAGGTGGCTAACGATAGCTCAATGAAAACAGGTTGAGGAAAGACTACAAAAAAGATTGAGTAGTTGGAAAGGAAAATTATTATCCCTGGGTGGTAGATTGGTGCTCATTAATTCAGTCCTAACTAATATGGTACTGTATATGATATCCTTCTTCCAGTTACCAAAGAGAGTCTTGCATCGATTGGATTACTTTCGATCTAGATTCTTTTGGCAAGGGGATAGTGAAAAAAAGAAATATCGGCTGGCAAAATGGGATGTAGTGTGCCGCCCTAAGGACCATGGTGGTCTAGGGATTCATGATCTTGAGGTCAAGAATAGAGCCCACCTTGGTAAGTGGCTGTTTAAGCTTCTGACCGAAGAAGGGGTGTGGCAAACTCTTCTTAGGAGGAAATACATAGGCTCAAGTGCGTTATCACAGGTTTCTTGGAAACCAGGTGATTCACATTTTGTGGCTAGCCTAATGGCGACGAAGAAATTCTTCTTCCCATATGGTTCTTTCTCCATTAAGGATGGGTCGGAGTTAAGGTTATGGGAGGATAAGTAGCTAGGTACTACCACACTCCGAGAACAATATCCAGCGTTATACGCTATAGTCCAAGGATGTCACAAGAGTGATACGCTTGCTCAAGTGTTGGTAGACCATACTCCAACTGTGACATTCAGAAGAGATCTTGTCGGTCCCAGAATGGTCGCTTGGCACGAGTTGCTACAACGTCTAGCTTCTGTCAATTTGACACAAGGGACTGATGAGTTTCGGTGGAATTAACACAATAGTGGTAAATTCTCAGTGGACTCAATGTATACAGCTCTTATCCAACCAGATGTGCCGGTTGATAATAATAAGAAAATCTGGAAGATGAAGATTGCACTAAAAAATAAAGTTTTTGTGTGGTATCTTCGTCGAGGAGTTATTCTTACTAAAGACAACCTTGCAAAACGCAATTGATATGGAAGTAAACAGTGTGTCTTCTGTCATAAAGACGAGACGATCAAACACTTATTCTTCAAGTGCAAGTTTGCTAGTTCTATATGGTCCATCATCCAGATAGGTTCTACTATATACCCACCCAAAAGCATTGCCAATATTTTTGGCAGCTGGCTGAATGGGGGTGGATAATAGGTTCAAACAACTTATTAGGGTGGGAGCGCTTGCCGTAATATGGTCGCTTTGGCTATGTAGAAATGACAAGGTTTTTAATGATAAAAATTGTTCTTATGCAGGTTATCTACAGGACTACTGCTACTCTCCGTTCGTGGTCTAAGTTGCAACGTGTGGGGCATCGAGAACTTTTATGGAGGTCTGTACCAGACTGGAGGATACGGCGAGATACTTTTTATCCCGACATGGATGGCAGCATAATTTGTGCATTGGCCCTCCACCACCATATGCGTTCTTACAATTTCTCATTCTGATATGTAATTCGCCTTTTTATGCTTCGAACTTCAGACTCGTTTCGGCTGTGTGCATCTTGGTTATGCAGAGTCTGGGTGTAATACTTAAACATTTTAAGTAATAAAGCTCCCTTTATCTAAAAAAATCTGAGGGGTTTAATATATACAACTCTCAAAATATATCTCTAATACCTTCAATCCAGATTATCGGATTGTAGTACGTCTTTTCCCCCTATGAGACCCAGGATTTATCGAACCGAGAAGTATGAGCTTGATAAGATTAGTCAACAAGTCTAAATTAATTCTTGTTTTATCGAACCAACTTGTTCTACTAACATGGGTTGTACTCAATGGATTAAAATAGGTGGATCTCGAGTCTATAATGAATATCCTCGAGGAAAACACTAGGTAAACTACTGAATATTCAGAAGTTTGTCGCTATCTTTACCGCTATCTTTTCTCGTGTGATTATTCAGAAGTTTGCCGAGCTTTGTTGAGGAAAACACTAGGTAAACTTTGAGCTGGAAATTCTTTCCTGCCTAGTCAAAATCATTGCCGAGTTTTTTTTTGAAGGAAAACAATCGGCAAACAAGGCGGGAAACATATCCTCCCTTTAACCATTGATGTAGGTGATGTTTCTTAGATCATCTCCACCAGCCGCACCCTCCAAAGAGTCGGCCTGAGTGGAATCATGTCCGGCATCCCGAAAGGGCCCCCAAATTCGGAGGCCCTCTCGGGGGTGCCGGACATGGGGCGGACATGCCCTCGGACAGGTATGGCCCGCCCGTCATACACACAGCACGCCGCGCCCTTGTTAATTAGGGCTGTGCAGGAGGCCGTTCCGCCCGATTAATGTCGAGGCGATGAGACGGTGGCACGCCTGTCAGCACACGTCACAATAACGCCACGCCCGTTCCCCTGGCGGGCGGAGAGCGAAGCGACGCGTCGCAATAACGTCGCGCCCGTTCCCATGGCGCAGACGAAATCGATGCGTGTTGAAGTTGCAGCGGCTTCCCGCGGCGGCGCCCTGCACACGCGTCGTCATCGTCAATGCATGGCCAGGCGAACCGGTGGCTAGGCGTTAATGCAGGCCACCCAACCCCGCTACTCCGGCCACCTTTAAAATGCGGCGCGTCTTGGGACTCCTCTTCCCACACCACTTCTTCTCCCTCACCTCGCCACCAGCAGATCACCTCGCCACCAGAAGATCGGCCGCCAAGCATGGCGGGCAGCCGCGAGACGCCGGAGGAGCGCCAGCTTCGGCGTCATCGCGACTTCCTCTCGGTGTAACGCACTCGCCGCTGCAACGAGGGTCGCGGTGAGCAACCCCGCGAGCAGCTGGAAGAACGCCGCCACCGCAACGAGAATGCAGAGATGGCCAAGGCGTTTCAGCACGAGATGTGGCGCGAGGAGGCTGACAACGCGCCTCTATACGTGCTCTCGCTGGAGACCGCGCGGCTGTGCAACCGCCACTGTTTGCCGGTGAAGGACATCGCCACCCTATCAGATGGGTGGGTGAGAAACGCCGTCAACGTGTCGGTGGCGCCGCGGCTCAGCGGGCAGGAGCGCGTCAACTACATCATGCGGCAGTGAAGGGAGATGTCATACGAGCAGAAGCTCGACCCCAAGTATTCCATCTTGGCGCCCTACTGGCACGCCGTGGTGGACGCGGAATACGAGGCGCGTCGCAGCGGTGGAGCCAACGCCGGAGTTGTCCGTATCGGATGACGAGCGTGCCTGCTCTGTCGGCGAGGACGACGACGACCCCGAACTGCCCGACCTCCCCTTACCATCGGAAGACGCATCTTCGTCAACAACATCGCCTTCATCGGAGAAGGGGGCACCGGATGAAGCCAGAGAGGCTTCCCATCAGGCGCGGCGCGGCATGCCACGGCGGTAGATCAAATCCCCCCACGCGCCGGTCGCGAAACCAGAAGCCTCAGCGGCTCAACCGAGCCTATGTTTCTAAAGGCCGTAGACGGCGGCAATAACAGATGAAACTTACGGCGCCAGATCATTGAGGCATGTAAATTTCTTGATGATTCGGCGCTGGGATTGGCATCTTCTTCACCGACGGTGGGTCGTGGAACATGCATCTTCGTCAACGCCGGCGTCTATAGTGGTTGGCGAGAAGGTGTAGGCTGTCGCCGGCATCGGCATAGGCCTCCTTCTCTCCGCCTAGTTTAGGTTTAGTTTGTTAAATCTCGTTTAGATTTTAAATTATAAGTTTGTTAAATCTCATTTAAATTCCGCTGGTTTTGTTATCAACAAATGTTAAGTATTAAAAACAACTTGAAGTGCTTGTTTGGAGTGCGCCGCAGTGGACTGCACCCCCAATTGACCGGACAGAGGTCCGGCACCCCCAATGGAGCCCCAATTGGGGAGTGCCGGACACTCAATTGGAGACCCCCCCCCCCCCCCCCCCGGTGGAGATAGCTCTTACCGTACCATAGTTGAATACAAATCATCCGGATGAGACACTATTTCGACAGGCATGTGATATCTTACATGGAAGGGCCTTGTCAATTGGCAAACTTGACAACCCACAGGCACAGCAAACAGAGAGCGACACGTGGCCGCACCTGGTGATACCCTAGTTGCTGGTACCCGGTAGTATGTGCAGCATAACACTCGGCACTATGTTTCCATCGTTTTGCTGTGAAACTGCTTTTTTATGCCGAGCACGGTGATCCGGTACTCGGCTAACTGGTTGCCAAAATTCGACGGAAAAACACTCGGCAATCTGTAGTTACTAGCGTGATGGAAGGCAGTCATTTCCGGCGGTTTATCGAGTATTTTCGATACTCGGCAACGACGTGTTTTTAGTAGTGTTTCCAGCAAATGTGTGCGTGATAGAGACGCGAGATGGGCCTGGACTTGATAGTAGTCAGGCTTAATGTCTGTGTTTAGCCTTTATCAGTAGTAGATCGGGGGCCCACACGAGATGGGCCTGGACTTGACCATGCGAGGCACCGCCATACATATATCTGATCGTGCAGGACTATCATACCTTGCCCTAGATCCATCGTCTCCAGCCACCGCCATTGATCTCTCCATCATGCCCTTTCATTTTCATCTGTCGTGGTCTGCGCCGCCTCCGGTCAAGCAAGCAGCTCACGCATGGATCATCCAGGACGTGCACATGGCACTGTTCTCTGCTGCGTTGGTATTTTTGTTGGTGCGTCTACCCTACGAGGAGTTAGAGACTCCATGCGACCACGTTTTCATGGCAGGCCTCTTAAGTGTCGAATACATGGCGCTCATGGCTTGGCACATCCGCTGGCGTTGGGTTCGGAACTTGGGCACCATGCCGAAAGCCGTCGCCTGCTTCCTCGTCAACAGCCCTGCAGCAGTCTTGATCATATTCTTCACCACGACTTTGTGGGGACTGTATATCGACGATCTCCGCTTCGCCACATGTCTCTCGTGGCTATTGGTGGTGACGCTCGTCGTCTTCCTATGCTGGTGCATCTCCATCGACAGGGCTCTTTCAGAGAACTCACCGCATCACCCCCAAGGCAAAACTGACGATGTGTTCGATAAATGGGGATGTGATTGTAGCGAGGTATAGCTGGTGCTTTTTCATATACTTAGGCTGTTTACAGTGGTAACAAATATAGGCTAGCTAGTAATACACATGTCACCAGTTTTACGTTGTTATCTCCATAGTGGGCAGTAACAAATGTGTGGTGTTATGTAAAGATTTATTTATTAGGTTGTAAACTACATATCTAGAACATCGTGTTCAAATTTACCACCGTCCTTGGGTATCGGCGTCGTGTATGACGCCGCCTCGGACATTCGTCTAGTTATCCAATAAATCAAGATACGAAGGGTATTGAGTTTGTCAAAAATTATATGCGTTTGCGAGAAGCTCCTTGAACCGTCAAGGGTTGGCGAGCTTGGCGTGAGGCGTGGTGTCCATCACCTCGTTGCTTATCATGGGATTCGTTCTCTAGATTTTCCAGGTTACGTGGTTTGATCCGGTGATTGAAATGGTAGTTATCCGGTGGTTCTTGCGGTTAAAGACTGATCGAACATCTACACCATTTTTGCTGGTTTAAAACTTACAATTTCGAATATGATTTGTACTCATCATGTGTCCACAAAATTAATATCAATAAATGTATATATATATATATGAAATGAATTAGTTTTGCAAGACGGATGGTAAAATATCACAGTACGTATTATTTAGTGTATATTAATGTTTATAATTTTGCGTCAAATACCGTGCAAAAAACCTTATATATTGGGACATAGCGGGGAACAATACGTGTAACACATTCTGACTATATGGGACGAAAATTAAAATTGAAGAAAAAGTTGGTGTCGAGCGTTTAACACATAAACTACCTATATTTTGACCCACAAGAAAACAAAGTAAAAAAACAAACATATAATATGACTACTCTTGCATGCAACAAAAAAGGGTAAAAAGATAGAAACAAGAAGCATAAAAAATACTCCCTTTAATAAGAAATGGTTGGCACACATTTGTGTAAGCACGGATGTATCTGCACATTAAAATATGACTAGATACATCTGTATTCAGATAAATTTGTGTCAATCATTTCCAATGGGAGAGTGTATTAAAGTTCATAAATAAAGCTCTAAGAGATACAGAAGAAACAAGATTTACAGCAAACTCTCTACATGACTCATGGGAAGAAATAAGTGAGAAAACAAACCCACAAAACAACTCTGAAAAAACATGCCGCGATCGAGTTTTTTAATGATTTTTCACACTTTACCACATTGATCATCACATGTTTGGTGACAAAGGGTGCTAGAAATAAACATATGAAAAAGATAAAAATGTGGCAATTGTCAAATCCCCCGTTAGACCAAAGGCACTGCAAGATCGAGACACTAGCTAGCACGAGTCGATGGGCCAAAGTGGGCCGGGTAGCTCGTACAAGCCGCGAGCAATTCCCCGGTAGAATCGCTCGGGCCGTACGGAGCATTCTCCGTTAGAGAGGGTCGTGGACTTGTTTGCTGTGCCGCCAGTAGTCCGTGGCGCCAGGCCCGTGGGCTGCGTGTTGCTAGCGTTCACGAACGAGTATCGTATAATCTCCGCTCAAAAGAAAAAAAACCTAGTATAATTTTGCCATCGTCGGCAGATCGCCGCCGCCGCCAGCACTGGCGCCGTCACCGTAACTGCTGTACCATGCATTTTCGGTACCACCTCTCGTGGTCGTTCGCATCGCAACACTGTGATCTCTCATGGTCATGCGCATGGCAGAGTCGGTCAAACGATCCTGTGGAGGTGGATGAAAAGAAACCAGCCGAGGCCATGAAGTTGACAAAAGCGGCGAAGATACCATCATCGTCGGCGCCAATGCCATTTTGTGCCGGGGATCTTGCACCCTACGCATGGATCTTCGTAGACTTGTACGTGGCCATGGCCTATATGCTGTATTAATCTTCCTACTGATTCAACACATCCATGAGTTCAAGTCTCTATCGGGCTACGCCTACTGGATTGGCTACGTGGGCGCCGTCAACATGGCGTTAGTCGCCAAGCACGTACGTCTGCGGCTGCTGAGCAACTTCGACGGCATTCCGAGAGTCGCCGTCCACTGCCTCGTTTACAGCCCGTGGACCCTGCTCTTTGTATACCCGACAGCATTCTTGGGTGAGTTCTTCAACGATCTCACGTCCGCCGCCTGCATCTTGTGGATCGACATGGTGGCGCTCGCGGCCTTCCTCTGGTGGTGCGTCTCCGTCAACAGGGCTCATTCAAAGAAATCATTGGCCCATCTCACTGCTGATCGCAAATCATGCGAAACAGACAATGATAAGTTTAACAGGTTGGCATCTGTTTGTTAGTTAACCTCTTAAGTAGGGCTTCCTTTTGTATATCGTGGAATAAGCATTATTGTTTTCTTTACAAGCTTCTTTGAGATTCAAGAACAATTTAGAAATTGTTCTGAACTGTTTTTGAGGATGGAAAATCTGCCCATGAGTTTGATAAGGTTGATAAGGCACATTCTTTAGAAATTGTGCTGAACTGTCATATAACTCGAAAAGGTACTCGGCAAACATGTTATACCCGGCAAAGTGCACCAAGTACATAGGGTACCCGGCAAAGTACCGAAAATACACTAGGTAAATTTTGAGCGGGAAATTATTTCTCCTGACGCCTTTTTTTCCTTCCTAGCCAAAATCGTTGCCGATGTTTTCTGGAGGAAAACACTCGCCAAACAAGGCAGGAAACATATCCTGCCCTATGACCCCATTTTTCCCCGCCTTGTGCAAAATAATTCCCTCCACTCATTTCTCACCATTTTTCAGACTCGGTGACCCTTTATATATTCATCTCCCAGTCACATTTTCCCCTCACTCTATGTAGGCGATGTTTCTCAAATATACAGGCAGCGTGAGAACTCGGTAGGGGGTGCCATCAAGTTTTTTCTTAGAAAAATTGAATGACATCCCAAGTGAATTTCTCACAACACCATCAATATTTAACCATTGGTGTTGGTGATGTTTCTTACAGAGTTACAGTACCATCGTTGAATACATATCATCCGGATGAGACCGACTATTTCACCGTGCATGTGATATCTTACATGTAAGGGCCTTGTCAATCAGCAAACTTGACAATACTCGGCGAGCGATGCGTGGACGCACCTGGTGATACCCTAGTTGCCAGTAGTATGTGCAGCATAACACTCGGCACTCCGTTTCCGTCGTTTGGCTGTGAAACTACTTTTTTTATGCCGAGCACGGTGATCTGGGAAGAAACCCTGTTTTCTCTATCAAGTATGTATTACTTGAAGAGCTTCTAAGAAGAGTTATTTTCAGGGCTTTGCTACTTGAAGAGCTTCCCAGAAGAGTTATTTTCAGTGCTTCGAACAATACAACTGTTGCGGGGGCTGACTGTTGGGATGGGCCTCCATTTCTCCTGTGCTCGGCAATGGAGACCAATTGCCAAGGAAGCTTTGTTGAAGGCGGGGATATTAAAAGGTAATACGTTTTGATCGGCATATTTGTATATATGTCAATATCATCAAGCATTGCGATTTTCATGGTGCTGCTCAATGCATATTTTAGTATTTGGTTGTGTGCATTCAGGTTGACTAACTGTAACCATTTGTGTTACTGATGCAGAGGTAAAATCAAAAAGGCCAAGAAGAAGTTTTCTTAGAAGGCTCATTTTGATAAATAGATATAATGACAGCCAAAGGCTAAATCCTCAGTTCTCATGCATCTGTTGGTCTCCTTCGTTGTGATCTGGGCAATACATTGTGTGACGTTATAGACTCGAGATCCACCCTGTCATTCATGATGACATTGATGAGAAACATGTATTTTCAACGAAGAAAGAATAAGAAAAACTTGTACAAATTGATTTGTATTTTCAGTGTTTGTTGTTTTCTTAGGTGGTTTGCGATTTATTTGACAGTGTAAGTTTTGTGAGGCATTTACCTGACACGGTTGTATGAGAAAGATTAAAAAATACATGAAGAAATGTTGATGAAAATGAGGGGTCAGCATTGAAGCTCAACATCATTGTCTCTTGTGTCCAGATTTTACATAATTATGACATATTTTTTCCTAACTTAATTTGTTTGCCACATTTTATTTCTTTATGTGAAAATATGCAAAAAAAATGTAGTAATTCATAAAAAATCAAGAAATTCTGAATCATTTTGGGAATGAAAGATGCTAAAATATTGTACTCATATAAAAATGTTTGGCCAAGAAATGATTCTTACTGACCTCAGAGTAAAAAGACAAATATATGACGAATATACTGTGTATATAGTGTATTTTTTTGCAAATCTTTTACCCATGGGGCAATGTATGTCATTCCTTGACGAAGCTTTTTGGACGATTACAATATTTGATCATGTTTTTCTGTAAAAATGGTTTTAGAATTTTTTGACGTCGTTTTGAATTACTAATTATTATTTTCATATAGGGTATTACCTAGCAGGACCAATGTATTTTCCCAACTATTACTCCATTTATTTAGCGGGCTGTCCACAAGCTGTCCGCGACTGCTCGCTGAAATCGCCCATATAACGGCGTCTGCTCTGCGCCACTTAAGCCTGCCAATGCCATTTTCATCGATTCGCCATGCCTTGGCTTCTTGTCAGGCAACGAGGATTACAGTTCCGAGCAAGTATGCTATCGCCGCCATCTCTGCTACGGATGATATGGTTCCGAGCAAATGGCATCCGCCGTGTCACCAATGACTTGCCCAGTGTCCACCGTGTCCCAAGCCGGCTGAGCCTGTGCAAACACGGTTTAAGTGGTTTTATACTATTTTGCGGGACCAGCATGAAATTTGTGGTTTGGGACGGTGTGGTTTATACGGGTTATGTGGTTCCGACGGTTTCAAACCGGTGGCGGCGAGTAGGAGACGGACGGACTGTCGAACTGAGCCGACGGCGGCGACCATGGATTTCCACGCGCTCCCCCGTCACGACCTCCAGGCGCTGTGCAATGATACGTCTCCAACGTATCTATAATTTCTTATATTCCATGCTTATATTATATCAATTGCTACATGTTTTATTCACACTTTATAGCAGTTTTATGCATTTTCTGGGACTAACCTATTAACAAGATGCCACAGTGCCAGTTCCTGTTTTCCGCTGTTTTTTATTCCAGAAAAGTTGTTCTGGAAATATTCTCGGAATTGGACGAAACAAAAAGCCAAGGTCCTATTTTTCTGTCACGTACACGGAGTCCGAAGGAGAGACGAAGGGGGGCACCGAGGCGCCCTCACCATGTGGTGGGCGGGTCCCACCCCTGGCGCGCCGCCACGTGGTGAGGAGCCCTCGGGCCTCCACCGACATCGCCCCTTCGCCTATAAATTGCCTTTCTCGGGAAAACCCTAAACACCCGAGCCTCCATCCACGAAAAGTTCCAGAGCCGCCGCCGTCGTCAACCCTAGCTCGGGAGGGTTCTGAAGCTCTTCCCGGCACCCTGCCGGAGAGGGGAATCATCACCGGAGGGCTCTACATCGCCATGCCTTCCTCCGGAGTGATGTGTGAGTAGTCCACCCCTGGACTATGGGTCCATAGCAGTAGCTAGATGGTTGTCTTCTCCTCTTGTGCCATCATGTTTAGATCTTGTGAGCTGCCTATCATGATCAAGATCATCTTATTGTAATGCTACATGTTGTGTTTGCTGGGATCCGATGAATATTGAATACTATGTCAAGTTGATTATTGATTTATCATGCCTATGTTGTTTATGATCTTGCATGCTCTCCGTTATTAGTGTAGGCTTTGGCCAAGTTTATGCTTGTAACTCCAAGAGGGAGTATTTATGCTAGATAGTGGGTTCATGCCTCCATTTAATCTGGGACAGTGACAGAAAGTTCTAAGGTTGTGGATGTGCTGTTGCTACTAGGGGTAAAACAGCAATGCTTTGTCTAAGGATATTTGTATTGTTTACATTATGCACCATACTTAATGCAATTGTCTGTTGCTTGCAACTTAATACTGGAAGGGGTGCGGATGCTAACCTGAAGGTGGACTATTTAGGCACAGATGCATGCTGGATAGCGGTCTGTGTACTTTGTCGTAATGCCCAAGTAAATCTCATAGTGATCATCATGACTTGTATATGCATTGTTATGCACTCTCTATTTTGTCAATTGCCCAGCTGTAATTTGTTTACCCAGCATGTTAGTATTTTATTATGGAGAGACACCACTAGTGAACTGTGGACCCCGGTCCATTCTTTTACATCTGAAATACAACCAACTGCAATCATTGTTCTCTTTAATTCTCTGCAAGCAAACATCATTTTCCACACCACACTTTTAATCCTTTGTTTTCAGCAAGCCGGTGAGATTGACAACCTCACTGTTTCGTTGGGGCAAAGTAGTTTGATTGTCTTGTGTGCAGGTTCCACGTTGCTGCTGATTCCCTGGTGTTGCGCCGTGCCACATTCAGCCACCAACAACCTTCAGAAGACCCTTGACTTCCTACTGGTTCGATTAAACCTTGGTTTCTTACTGAGGGAAAACTTGCTGCTGCACTCATCATACCTTCCTCTTGGGGTTCCCAACGGACGTGTAACTTAACACGCATCAAGCCAGTTTTCTGGCGCCGTTGCCGGGGAAGTCAAACCTTCTGCAAGGGGAGTCTCTCACTTCCAATCTCTTTACTTTGTTTTTGTCTTGCTTATTTTATTTTTACTTTATCTTGTTTGCTTCTTTATATCAAAAACACAAAAAAATTAGTTACTTGCATTTACTTTTATATTTCGGCCTAGCTTTAATTTTGCTAAAATGAGTACTCCTGAGAACACCAAGTTGTGTGACTTCACTAGCACAAATAATAATGATTTCATATGCACTCCTATTGCTCCACCTGCTTCTAAAGCAGACTTTTATGAAATTAAACCTGCTCTGTTAAATCTTGTTATGAAAGAGCAATTTTCTGGTGTTAGTACTGATGATGCTGCTGCTCACCTTAATAATTTTGTTGAACTTTGTGAGATGCAAAAGTATAAGGATATAGATGGGATATTATTAAACTGAAATTATTTCCTTTCTCTTTAAGAGGAAGAGCTAAAGAATGGTTGCTATCTTTGCCTAGAAATAGTATTGATTCATGGACTAAATGCAAAATGCTTTCATTGGGAAATATTATCCTCCTGCTAAGATTATATCTTTGAGAAGTAGCATTATGAACTTTAAACAATTTGATAATGAGCATGTTGCCCAAGCATGGGAGAGAATGAAATCATTGGTAAAGAATTGTCCCACCCATGGACTGACTGCTTGGATGATCATCCAAACCTTTTATGCAGGACTGAATTTTTCTTCAAGAAACCTTCTGGATTCTGCTGCTGGAGGTACCTTTATGTCCATCACTTTGGGTGCAGCAACAAAGCTTCTTGATGATATGATGATTAATTACTCTGAATGGCACACTGAGAGGACTCCACAAGGTAAGAAGGTAAATTCTGTTGAAGAAACCTCTTCCTTGAGTGATAAGATTGATGTCATTATGTCTATGCTTGTGAATGGTAAATCTCATGTTGATCCAAATAATGTTCCTTTAGCTTCATTGGTTGCCAAGAAGAGCATGTTGATGTGAACTTCATTAAAAATAATAATTTCAACAACAATGCTTATAGGAATAATTTTGGTAACAACAATTATAAGCCATATCCTTCTAATAGTGGCAATGTTATGGTAATTCCTATGGTAATTCTTACAACAATAATAGGAGTGTACCCTCTGATCTTGAAGTCATGCTTAAGGAATTTATCAATACCCAAACTGCTTTTAATAAATCTGTTGAGGAAAAGTTTGGCAAAATTGATGTTCTTGCTTCTAAAGTTGATAGCCTTGCTCTTGATGTTGATCTTTTGAAACTGAAAGTTATGCCTAATGAAGTTAAAGATACTAAGACTTTTGCTACTGCCAATGCTATCCAAGTTAAAATTGATAATAATATTAGGATGTTGGCTGAATTGCATGCTAGGTGGGAAAGAGAAGATGAAATTGCTAGAAAGAATAGTATAGCTAGAGTTTGTACTATTACCACCACTAGTAATGCTGAAGCATCACATGTTAGTAAACCTTCTACTATCAATGGTAACATTATTGGTGTTGGCAATGTTTCCACTTCCATTGCAAAACGTTTGAAATTGCCTAAAACCACTGAAACTGTTCCTGATAAAAGTGCTGAAATTTTTCGAACTATGGGGGACAATGGTCCCATTGCTTTAGATGACGATGATCTTGATTTTGATAATTGTAATATTTCTGAAGTTATTATGTTCTTGCAAAAGCTAGCTAGAAGTCCTAATGCTAGTGCTATAAATTTGGCTTTTACAAAACATATTACAAATGCTCTCATGCAAGTTAGGGAAGAGAAATTAAGACATGAAGCTTCTATCCCTAGGAAGTTAGAAGATGGTTGGGAGCCCATCATTAAAATGAAGGTGAATGATTTTGATTGTAATGCTTTATGTGATCTTGGTGCTAGTATCTCTGTTATGCCTAAGAAACTTTATGATATGCTTGATTTACCACCTTTGGAACACTGTTATTTGGATGTTCATCTTGCTGATAATTCTATGAAGAAACCTTTGGGGAGAATTGATAATGTTCATATTATGGTTAACAATAACCTTGTCCCCGTTGATTTTGTTGTTTTGGATATTGAATGCAATGCATCTTGTCCTATTGTTTTGGGAAGACCTTTTCTTCGAACTGTTGGTGCTATTATTGATATGAAAGAAGGGAATATTAGGTATCAATTCCCACTCAAGAAAGGTATGGAACACTTCCCTAGAAAGAGAATGAAGCTACCTTTTGATTCTATTATTAGAACAAATTATGATGTTGATGCTTCTTCTCTTGAGAACACTTGATTTTCACTTTCTGCGCCTAGCTGAAAGGCGTTAAAGAAAAGCGCTTATGGGAGACAACCCATCATTTTATTTCCTGTTATTTTTATTTTATTTGAGTCAAGGAGTGTGCTTACTTCTGTAACAACTCCTTTGTATCTTTATTTTCTTGCAATGTTGTGCCAAGTAAAGTCTCTAGTAGAAAGTTGATGCTAGATTTGGATTTCTGCACAGGGACAGATTTTTGCTGTCCACGGTTTTGAGCTTTATTCACTCCAGAAAAATTGAAAAATTCTGAAAAATTCGTGCGTGATCCTCAGATATGTACGCAACTTTCATTAGTTTTGAGTTTCTCAATCTGAGCAACTTAAGTGCCTCGAAAAAATTCGTCTTTACGGACTGTTCTGTTTTGACAGATTCTGCCATTTATTTTGCATTGCCTCTTTTACTATGTTTGATTGGATTTCTTTGCTCCATAAAACATCAGTGGCTGTAGCTAATGTCCAGAAGTATTGGTGATGATTGTGTCACTGTAGAATATGAGAATTTTTGATTATGCACTAACCCTCTAATGAGAATTACTTTGAGTTTGGTGTGGCGGAAGTTTTCAAGGATCAAGCGAGAAGGATGATATGATGTGATCAAGAAGAGTGAAAAGCCTAAGCTTGGGGATGCCCCCGTGGGTCACCCAAGCATATTTCAAGAAGACTCAAGCGTCTAAGCTTGGGGATGCCCAAGGCATCCCCTTCTTCATCAACAACTTATCAGGTCATTCTAGTGAAACTATATTTTAATTCTTCCACATCTTATGTACTTTACTTGGAGCGTCTGTGTGCTTTTATTTTCGCATTGTTATTTTTATTTTCTGAATAAATTGGATCCTAGCATTCTTGTGTGGGAGAGAGACACGCTCCGCTTTTTCATGTGAATACTCATATTCTTCACTTATATCTGTTGAGTATTCTTATCTAGCTACTGCTATGCTTTTAGCTCCTGTTTTTCATGCATCTCTTATTCAGAGCTGTTAGTTCTTGTAGAGTAATACTCTCTTGTTTCATTTGTAAATTATTTGGAGAGTTTTTGTTGAAATAAGTTGATTGGTGTTTGGTTGGAAACAGAAAATGCAACATGTGGTAGATGGTATATCGAAAAGACACACATATAGATCATTGTCTTGGATAATTTGACACTTGGCAATTGTTTTGAGCTCTCAAGTATTTCATGTTTAAGCTCTTGCATCATGTAGTTAAAAACCTATTAGTAAAGAACTACCGTAGAGCTTGTTGAAATTTGGTTTGCATGTTTGCTATCTCTAAGGTCTAGATATTTTCTGGTAAAAGTGTTTGAGCAACAAGGAAGACAGTGTAGAGTCTTATAATGCTTGCAATATGTTTTCATGTAAGTCTTGCTGTACCGGTTGATATCTTGTGTTTGCTTCAAACAACCTTGCTAGCCTAAACTCTGTACTGAGAGGGAATGCTTCTCGTGCATCCAAATCCTTGAGCCAAAACCCATGCCATTTGTGTCCACCATAACTACCTATTATGTGGTATTTTCTGCCATTCCAAGTAAATACTTCATGTGCTACCTTTAAACTATTCAAAAGCTATTATCCCTTATTTGTGTCAATGTTTTATAGCTCATGAGGAAGTATGTGGTGTTTTATCTTTCAACCTTGTCATTTACTCCTGACAGACTTTCACCAATGGACTAGTGGCATATACATCCGCTTATCCAATAATTTTGCAAAAAGAGCTGGCAAATGGGGTGCCCAGTCCCAATTAATTACAACTTTCACCTTTAATTCTCTTCACATGTTTTGCCCTGATTTATCAGTAAGCAATTTAAAAAGTTGATCATTTAAAATAGACACTCCTCCATGGTATGTGATTGTTGGAAGGCACCCGAGGATTCGGTTAGCCATGGCTTGTGTAAGCAAAGGTTGGGAGGAGTGTCACCCAAATTAAAGTACATGTGTAAACAAAAGAGAAGAGGGATGATCTGCCTTTGGGTAGAAATAACGTCCTTCATGGGAGCCGCTCTTGAAAGTCTGGTTGACAAGGGGGTTAGAGTGCCCACTACCATTCGTTGACAACAACAAACACCTCTCAAAACTTTATTTTTATGCTCTCTATATGATTTCAAAACTTAAAAAGCTCTAGCACATGATTTAATCCCTGCTTCCCTCTGCGAAGGGCCTTTCTTTTACTTTAGGTTGAGTCAGTTTACCTACTCCTTTCTATCTCAGAAGCAAACACTTGTGTCAACTTTGTGTGCAACAATTTTTATATGCTTACTTATTGCACTTATTATATTGCTTTGTGTTGACAATTATCCATGAGATATACAAGTTGAAAGTTGAAAGCAATTGCTGAAACTTAAATCTTCCTTTGTGTTGCTTCAATGCCTTTTACTTAGAATCTATTGCTTTATGAGTTAACTCTTATGCAAAACTTTTTGATGCTTGTCTTGAAAGTACTATTTATGAAAAGTTTTTGCTTATATGATTCAGTTGTTTACTCATTATCTATTTGTTAGCAAACTATAGACCATTGCCTTGAGTCACTTCATTCATAACATATGCTTTACAATATTATTTGATCATGATTATGTGGTAGCATGTCACCTAAGAAATTATTTGTTGTTATCGTTTTACCTACTCGAGGACGAGTAGAACTAAGCTTGGGGATGCTTGATACGTCTCCAACGTATCTATAATTTCTTATGTTCCATGCTTATATTATGTCAATTGCTACATGTTTTATTCACACTTTATAGCATTTTTATGCATTTTCTGGGACTAACCTATTAACAAGATGCCACAGTGCCAGTTCCTGTTTTCTGCTGTTTTTATTCCAGAAAAGCTGTTCTGGAAATATTCTCGGAATTGGACGAAACAAAAAGCCAAGGTCCTATTTTTCTGTCACGTACACGGAGTCCGAAGGAGAGACGAAGGGGGGCACCGAGGCGCCCTCACCATGTGGTGGCGGGTCCCACCCCTGGCGCGCCGCCACGTGGTGAGGAGCCCTCGGGCCTCCACCGACATCGCCCCTTCGCCTATAAATTGCCTTTCTCGGGAAAACCCTAAACACCCGAGCCTCCATCCACGAAAAGTTCCAGAGCCGCCGCCGTCGTCAACCCTAGCTCGGGAGGGTTCTGAAGCTCTTCCCGGCACCCTGCCGGAGAGGGGAATCATCACCGGAGGGCTCTACATCGCCATGCCTTCCTCCGGAGTGATGTGTGAGTAGTCCACCCCTGGACTATGGGTCCATAGCAGTAGCTAGATGGTTGTCTTCTCCTCTTGTGCCATCATGTTTAGATCTTGTGAGCTGCCTATCATGATCAAGATCATCTTATTGTAATGCTACATGTTGTGTTTGCTGGGATCCGATGAATATTGAATACTATGTCAAGTTGATTATTGATTTATCATGCCTATGTTGTTTATGATCTTGCATGCTCTCCGTTATTAGTGTAGGCTTTGGCCAAGTTTATGCTTGTAACTCCAAGAGGGAGTATTTATGCTAGATAGTGGGTTCATGCCTCCATTTAATCTGGGACAGTGACAGAAAGTTCTAAGGTTGTGGATGTGCTGTTGCTACTAGGGGTAAAACAGCAATGCTTTGTCTAAGGATATTTGTATTGTTTACATTATGCACCATACTTAATGCAATTGTCTGTTGCTTGCAACTTAATACTGGAAGGGGTGCGGATGCTAACCTGAAGGTGGACTATTTAGGCACAGATGCATGCTGGATAGCGGTCTGTGTACTTTGTCGTAATGCCCAAGTAAATCTCATAGTGATCATCATGACTTGTATATGCATTGTTATGCACTCTCTATTTTGTCAATTGCCCAGCTGTAATTTGTTTACCCAGCATGTTAGTATTTTATTATGGAGAGACACCACTAGTGAACTGTGGACCCCGGTCCATTCTTTTACATCTGAAATACAACCAACTGCAATCATTGTTCTCTTTAATTCTCTGCAAGCAAACATCATTTTCCACACCACACTTTTAATCCTTTGTTTTCAGCAAGCCGGTGAGATTGACAACCTCACTGTTTCGTTGGGGCAAAGTAGTTTGATTGTCTTGTGTGCAGGTTCCACGTTGCTGCTGATTCCCTGGTGTTGCGCCGTGCCACATTCAGCCACCAACAACCTTCAGAAGACCCTTGACTTCTACTGGTTCGATTAAACCTTGGTTTCTTACTGAGGGAAAACTTGCTGCTGCACTCATCATACCTTCCTCTTGGGGTTCCCAACGGACGTGTAACTTAACAGGCATCAGCAAGCGTAATGGCTTCCGCGCCAACATGACCCACGTCGCCTTGGCCGACGCCCTCGCCGCGCTCGTCGCGGTCGTCGATGGGATCGAGAAGGAGGTGAACGAGCCAGCGGCAAAGTAGGTGGGGATGCTGGGGATCTCGCTCCCCAGCGGACAGGGATTCGCGCTCACTCCCCACGAGGTCTTAATGCTACTCCCTCCGTTCCAATTTAATTGACTTGCTATGCACCACATGTAGATGTATCTAGTCATGTAACATGTCTAGATACATCCACTTTGGTGCATAGTAAGTCAATTAAATTGGAACGGAGGAGTAGAAGATAGCAAAGAGGAGGACAAGGTTCTTATGCCTGACCAGTATGAAGAGAAGGCGCCGGCCACGAGCTCACGAGCAGCAGCTCGATCAGCCAAGGCGGCAAGGCGGACAGGTAGTGCGAAGATGAGCAGAACGACGTACACGGGAAACAAACGAGCGAGCAGAGGTGCTCACGGCGAGGGTCTCGGCGTAGACGAACAGGATCGGGGACGACGTCGGTGACGGGAAGTAAAGGAAGAAGACGGCGGCCTTGGCGCTCCCGCGGATGGATGTAGTCGACGTAGAGGACGGAGACCTTGGCAGCTCGGCTCCATTCCTTGCAGCTACAGGAACTCCTGTACATGACGGCTTGTCTCAGGGCGGCATTTGCGGACGGTGATGATGACGGCGAACGGCCATGGCGCTTCGGAGCACGACCTGGACGAGCTCGTTTCCGGAAAGTATAGGAGGGGATGGGCGGCGTCGAGGTGGGTAATCGAAGGAGAGGAGCTAGGCTAGCTCTGAGACATGGCGGCAAGGCTTGCGGTTGTCCATGGCGACGGCGCGACGAGGAGGTGGTGGTGGAGCTTCCGTTCAAGGAAAACGCAGAGGAGAAGAAGGAGAGGGCGAGTTGCTTAGAACACGTGCACGGTGGCGTTGACGGTTTCACGGTTTTAACCCAGCGAATACAGAAACCATGATACTGGTTTGATTTGGTTTGGTGCCACGGTATGACCGGTTTAAAACCAAACCATGAACAGGCTTAAAGACGGTGCAACGTTTGGCCTGGCCACACGCGTCCTAAGCCGCTGCCGCGTACACCGCGAACTACGGGCGGGCATTTATATCGGCGTATAAGGCAGAGCCCGCCGTGGTCACCATGGCTGAATCGTCCCTGGTCGAACCGGAGTGCAGCCGCGTGGTGAGGGCGGCCGGCGATGTGCCTAGCCCCTCCAGGCCTCCAGGCTCCAGCGAAAGCGCTTATTGCCGGTGCTGTTGACGACAGCTTGACCTAGATTGGACCACGAGGGAGCCGTCTGCCTCGGCATGGCAGGTCAACTCTGCCCCGCCCGACTCTGGTGCACCCGCCGCAGTCGGAGGAGGGCAGCGAACTTACATGAAAATGGCTCCACTCCCCTTCTGTCCGCTAGAAAGCGGCTGCGTTGAGGTCCTGATCGAACTCGGGCATGCACACTACGAGGCAATTTTGACGAATTTGACCCTTTTTTGAATTCATTTCACAAAATGAACCCAATTTCAAATCAATTCACGATCTGATCCTTTTTCACGGCGCCCGGCCCCAGGACGCCGTGCCCAACTATACAACGCCCTGGTCCAAGGCGACGTGAACCGTGCCACGTCGGTTTTGCTGATTCTACAGGAAACAAGTACGGCGCCCCGGCCCGAGCGCCGTACTATGCACCATGACGCCCCAGTTCAGGGCGCCGTGCAACTATGGGTTAGTACTTGCATGCGCATGCATGCAGGAGCGCTTTGAGCATTGCTTAACTAGCCAACGGTGCCGCAGTAAATACATGCACGAACGTAAGTACAAGAGTCTCTGTGATGGCTATATGGTATATGAGCTAGCTAGCTATCTCACTAACACATCAAGATTTACTAGATATTATCTCGATGTGTGAATCTTTTACGTATGATTTACTAGACATACGTATGCAACCACAAATAACACGTCTTTTGCTGAAGTCGTCGGTCTCTTTCCATTTTTAACCATCGCTAGCATCGACGATTTTTGATTTTGCCTGTTCCAAAATATTTTTGATTTTAATTTAAGACAAAATACTATAAATGAGTGAGTGGTTGATCATAAATTATATACATTTTTAAGCTGTGGGCAAAAGCTTTGCCCATTTTCATTACTTAAGAGAGAGTTTTACAGAAAACAAATTATATACATTTAGACATATCCAAGCCAAGATACTTGAATATAAAAAGTTCACAAAGAGTAGTTGGTCTCCTAATTAATTGATTTTGGTATAAAATATATTATATCCTTATATATTGTTTATGCACTTTTGATCATGGCTCCGTGATTTTATTGGAAGTCTTAGTGACAAAATTAGAAAACCTAAGCTATGTTGCTCCACGATTGACACTTTCAAAATGTCAGACTTACTTTTTTGTGCAAATGAAATACTTTTCTATTAAGTATGTTTATGTATTTTTTTCTTATATGATCAAAAGTGTATAAACAAAATATAAGAATAATATATTTTATACCAAAATCAATTAATTAGGAGACCCACTGCTCTTAGTTGTTGCGAACTTTTAATCAAAGTTTTAAATAGCGGGCTATTCCATTTAGCGGCGGCTCCGAGAAAAGCTATGAAAGGCTATATCAGAGCTATAGCGAAGCTAAGCCCATTTAGCGTTTTTTTAAGTAATAAAAAATTGAAACTATAAGTCTATAATCAAGCATCATATATTATATATCACATTATAATTGACATACACACTCACATATATCTTAAAACCATGTATTTATTAGAATCTCAGCTCAATAACTAGCTTTGCATCAATGCGCCATATATACAGTAAAAACAGGAAGACATAATAAGACAGATGAATAACTTTATGATACTAACGTGTTGTCCCTTCTATGGCTGTAGCTGTTTAGCGGGCTAAATGACTCAAAATATTTAACGCTATAGCGGGATTAGCGGGCCTTAGCGTCGTTTTCAATTTAGCGTTAAAAGTGGTAGCTTTAGCGGGAGGGCTCTCGAAAAGCTATAGCGAGGCTATAGCGGAGCTATAGGGGCTATTTATCTTGCCTTGGATATTTGTCGACAAACTCTAATAATTAATGTCTAAATGTATATATAATTTATGATCAACCATCCTTCATTTTAAGTGTTTTGTTTATAAATTAATTCAAAAATATTTTGGAACGGGCAAATCAAAAATCGTCGGCGCTAGCAATGGTTAGAAAAGGAATGTGACCGACGACTTCGATAAAAGATGTGCTATTTGTCGGTGTATAGGCATATCTAGTAAATCATACATAAAAGATTCACACGTGAAGATAACATGGAGATAATATCTAGTAATAAATAAATAATGATACTTTAGTGAGATAGCTAGCTAGCTCATATAGCATATACTCCCTCCGTGCATAAATTAAGAAGTTTTAGATATCCAACATGTTGTCTAATACATATTAATAATGATATGTACATACATACTAAAATATGTCTATATACATCTAGATATATGTGAACGTGGACAATACTAAAACATCTTATATTAAAAAACGGAGAAAGTAGCGATCTACGTGCAGCTTGTACTTATTAAGCAATGACCACTGACCACACACTCTGCATGCAAGACTTTGTGCATCCGATGCATGTGAGTTGCACGGGGCCGTGGCGCAGGGCGCCATGGTGCATAGTACAACGCAACAACCCGGGGCGCCATATGTTTCCTGTGGGTTCAACCAATCTGACGTGGCACCAGTCTACGACACCTTGCACCCACGGTGTTGTATATGCTCAGTACGGCGCCCCGGAGCCGGCGCCGTGAAAAAGGGTTAGACCGTGAATTGATTTGAATTTAGATCCATTTTATGAAATGAATTTAAAAAGGTCAAATTCGTCAAATTTGCCACACTACGACCGCTCATGCCCAGTGCTCACGCGCTGCAGCTCTGGAGCTGGGGCTGTCCGTGACGACAACCGCTGGAGCCGTGACTGAATGAGTGAATGGCTCCGTTGTTGCCATCCTGGCCGCCACGGATACTCACCGCCGTTAGCTGCGGACGCTCCGTTAGCCATCCGAGGTGTGTATGAACGCTGTTTGCACCAGCGTCCGGCATCATGCGCGGGACAAATTTGTTCCAATTCATGTAAAAAAAGTTTGTTCAGATTTTTTTTTCATCAAAGACGGATTACCTGCTCACAGAGCACGGTCGTGCGCTCCCATGGTCACACTGCGCCATCCCGGCGAGCTCGACGAGGAGGCCCACTCGGATGCGCGGTGGTGCGTGTGGGTTGTGCGCTGGGCATTCCAGATCCAGAGAGAGTGGCGGTGCGCTCGTGATCTCTGCGCGCCACGCATATCGCCATGATTTTCAACCGCTTAGGGCACCTCCAACGGCGTGGCGCAAAGGGACACCCCAATGTGTCCTTTTGTCCATTTGGGGGCGGACCGCGGAGCGTTTTCGTTTGGGGTGGATGGTGCTCCCAACGGCGTGGCGCAAACAAGAAGGACAAGGCGATAAAAAAAACACGATAAATATATAGGGCAGGTTTAGTAGTAGTAGGGCCCCACGGGCCAGCTCGCGCGGCCCTCATCGGGTTGGGCATCGCTGCCCAGTTTGGTGGCGGGACCTCCGGCAGGTCCATCTCGTCGCCGCTCCAGTGGTCGTCGTCGTCAGAGGAGCCATCGTCGACGGTCGGCTCCGGCTCCGGCTGGAACCCCTCAACGGGGT